>JBANSL010000015.1:16386250-17031500 GCA_037127255.1 Persicaria tinctoria
CGCGCAATCTAATGGACCTTTGTTATATTAGTTGAAGAAAAACTTATGCAATACGGTTCAAGGTAGTCCATCTATTACTTATTAGTATGAAAAGATTAAGAAACTGTGGAACGAGATTCTGAGTCTAGAAGGGGTTCCCAAGTGTACTTGTGGAACCTTCAACAAATGTTCTTGTAAGATGAAAAAGAAAGTAACAGAATTAGATAATCGTAACGTACAAGTTGCTCCAATTTCTCATGGGCTGAATGATTGCTATGACAGTGCAAGAAATAAGATTCTTGCAACCGAGCCTTTGCCAATTGTAGACAAGGCTTACTATCTTGTACATCAGGTTGCTACTGGTGTGGAAGGTGATGGTAAGAGCCAAACGTTAGATGCTAGTGCTCTTTCTGTTAGCAAGTCATCTGGTGATAAGAAATACTCAAAGAGGGACAAGTATGATAAGTCTGACAAAAAGTGTAGCCATTGTGGCATGAAAGGGCACTCCGTTGAGGATTGCTTTAAGGTCATTGCTTATTCAGCGTGGTTCAAGAATCCAAAAGGTAAAACTAAACCGAGAACAACTGCCACAGTTGTAGGTTTACTTGATTCACCAATGGAAGGTGAGGTTGCTTGTCATGAGAAATAGTTGGACACGTCCTTTGTCAATGTTGTGTGCCAAGAATTTTTGATGGCCATGAAAGGGAAGGAAGCCATGGGTGCTACAAGTTTTGCAGGTACAATCTTTGCATTGAATTCCTCTAAATTCAATTTTGAGAATTCAAGTTTATGGATTATTGATTCGGGAGTCACGAATCACATGAGTTGCAATTGTACATTTCTTAAGAATAGGAGATGTATTCCTCATCTTATTAGTGTTTGCTTGCCTGATGGTTACATTAGACACGTCAAAGAAGTTGGTGATATTAGATTGGCATGTGGACTGATGTTACATGATGTCTCTTATATTCTTGAGTTCCAAATCAACCTTCTTTTAGTTGGGAAGGTGGTTGATGATACATATCTTGATGTGTTTTTTAAAAGATCTAAATGCATATTTCAGGACCCTAAGAGTGTGAAGGTCATTTTTAGTGCTACTGGGCTCACAAAGCAACTCTTCAAGGCACAAATGATTACTACCATTTGAGAGTTGTGGGGTGTCTCTGCTGCATTTTGAGGAAAAGTCCCAGCTCTGATAATTAAGTTTGATGTTAAAGCCAAAAGATGTGTTTTTCTTGGCTATCATGCAGATCAGAAAGCATATAAAGTGTTTGATTTGGTTGACAACAAAGTGGTCGTTATCAGGGATGTCCTTTTCTATGAGGACTCATTTCTCTTTGCCAAAAATACTCCTACTCCTTCTGGCACTCCCTCACCACAACACTTATTACCACTGGTTAATCCAGCCCCTCGTTCATCCTTTGACAATACCTATATTATCCCATCTGACATTGTTTCAGACACCTCTTTATCACCCTCCTCTCTACAGGACTCTGTACCTGAGAACCTTGAACCTACATCAGAGTCAATTTCTTCTTCCCCTGTCCCTCAAACACAAGCTCCTCAAAATCCTCCACTTCACATACCTGAAAACAAACGTCCAAATAGACAAACACATATACCTGCACTTCTCAAGGTTTTTTAATGTCCCACCATTCCTTCTTCCATGTCCAGTTCCTTCATGGTTTCTTCACTGGACAACCAGTTGTTCTATCCTCTTGAGTATGTTGCATCCTTAGCCAATGTGTTGTCTTTACATGAACCTTCTTCTTACAGACATGCTAAACATGACCCTTTGTGGATTGAGGCTATGTAGAAGGAGCTTCAAGCCTTAGAAACAAACAGGAATTGGGTTCTCACATCTCTACCTCCTTGAAAGGTAGCTATTGGTTGCCGAGGGGTATATAAGATCAAATTTCGAGCTGATAGGACAGTTGAACGTTACAAAGCTCGTTTAGTAGCCAAGGGCTACAATACAGTCAAAGGAAAAGACTTCAAACACACATTCTCTCCTATGGCTAAGTTTACAACCATGAGACTGTTGTTGGCATTAGCTACTATGAGGCAATGGTATGTTCATCAGCTTGACATAAATATTGCATTTTTGCATGGATTTCTTGATGAGGAAGTGTACATGGATGTACCTCCTAGTTATGATGTTGCTTCTCCGGGCCAAGTATGCAAGTTAAAGAGGTCTTTATATGGCCTTAAGAAGGCTTCCCAACAATGGAACATTTGAATCATCTAAGTTCCTGATTACATAGGGTTATGAGAAAACAATGTTTGATTTTACTCTGCTTGTAAAGCAAGTCTCATATGGGTTGATTGTCATCTTAGTATATGTGGATGGCTTACTGATTACGGGTGATAATATCTCTGAGATACAAAAGATAAAAAATGCTCTGCATACAGCCTTCACAATCAAAGATTTGGGGGAAGTTCGTTACTTCCTTGGTTTAGAGGTTTCCCGAACTAAGAAGGGGACTCTCCTCAATCAAAGGAAGTACAGTTTGGACATTTTGAAGGATACTGGGATGCAAGAATGTAAGCCATCCCCTTTTTCTATGCCTCGAGCATTAAAATTGAGTACTGTCATTGGGGATCCTCTTGATGATCCTGAGAAATACAGGAGATTGGTACAATGTTTGATCTATTTGAACATGACCATACCCGATGTTTCATATTATGTGCAACATTTTATCCAATTCACGAGTGGGCAATAAAAGACGTGGGTCATACTTATTTTTAATTAAAGAAAAAGCTAAAATTTTCGAATAATCTCATCCACCCATTTTCTTCAATCAACGGTATTGATTTGTTAACATGATACACGCTAAGGGGTGTGTACACCGGAACTACCTACCTACCTACCTACCTACCTACCTACCCACCCACCCACCCACCCACCCACCCACCCACCGACAAATAAGTGCCTATATCGTCGGATGAGACTTCAAACCGACCCTCTGATGACGCTGCATGGGGGATGTGATGATCCTCTTTTGAAGAGCTCCCCAAGTGGAAGGAAGGTTGTTTATTGTTTGTTTTAGGACTGTTAAGGCTAGATAGCCCTCTTGGGGGGGGGGGGGGATGTGCTTGTTTATTGTTTGTTTTAGGACTGCATGTTTTTTGTTGTGTTAAGACCCGTGCATTTGCTCGCTTTTGATGGTTTTAGGACTCGTAAGAAACTCCCTATTATTGTTTTTATAACTGCAGGAACATGTTGGCTTTAGTTGATTTTAGAAGGGTGTCATGGTCCTCATCCAAAGAGCTACCCAAGTGGAAGAAAATTCCCCGTGCCCGTTGACCAACCCCAAAGATAGTTTCCTCGTCATCGCTACTGAGACATATTACCTATTTCCCACGATCCTTGTCATGCACTTTGGCTGTCCTTTCTTGTTCAATGATTTTCGTGGCGGTCCAGGTTTCATGGGCTTGTCTCTCCATGCCAGTTGTGTCAATATCCGTGTCAGATGCATTGTTTTCCATGTCAGCCACAAGGCCCAATTTGGGTTCCAATTTCATTCACCAAAACGTACAATGGAAAGGGCCATGCTGATTCTCCAGCCCTGAAGTTCACGATTAAAGCAAACAAAGGTACTGTTGTGAGCCTAATTTGCCATGTTTTACACTTACTTTTATATCGATTTCTGCATACCTTTCATATTTAGGTTAGAATAGTATATAATCTATGTAGTTTATATTTATTTGCAATATATGGAGGTCTACAGAAGTTTTTGTTATATTTCGCAGAAATCGGACGCACTTTGGAGCTTAAAGGAAAGTCATGAAGAACCTAAGGATGGTGCAGCTGGAGAAAATGCCATGTTTCAGCATTCATCATTCTGAGTCAAGTTCTGATGTCTTCATGATAGTTGTAGCCCTCGGAAAGAGCTTTCCAACGCATGGTCATATGCGTCAATCCGACAAACGAGGACTCGGGAAAATGCGTTTCAAGAACAGCGCAGAAAGCTGAGAGACTTAGTCGATATCGAGTAAATTTACTCGATATCGAGTAAGCAAAATCGAGTCAGAGACACCAGACATCGACAAGAAAGCTAGGAGCTGAACGTTTTAACTCGATATCGAGGAAATCTACTCGATATCGAGGAAAACTTGGTCGATTTTCACATCCTGGAGCCGAGATCGTCAAAGAAGCTGAAGACGGACCAAGCCTTGGTCGATATCGACGAAATCTTCTCGATATCGAGGAAAAGTCAAGTCGATGTGCTGTCCTGGAGGCCGGAATCGAGTTGCTAAGCGGAAGACGAAGAAAGCACTAGTCGATATCGAGGACTCCTACTCGATATCGACGAAATCCCGGGAGCCGACGCCGAGCAGTCCGAGAATCTCGTTAAGTTTCCATCCTGAAGCCAATGGTGATATTTTCGAGATGAAATTCTATCAAGATCTATCAAGTTCCATCAAGTCAAGAGAGAAGATATTTTATCCAAATTAGATATAGTCCTTTTAGATATAATTATTTATTTCCATGTTTTATCTTAATGTTATTAGATAGATAAATATAGATATAGATATAATTGCTTTCCTAGAATTGCTAGGGAATGAAGCCTATAAATAAAGCCCTAGGGGGCTGATTTTCATTCATTCAAGTCAAGTCGTCTTAGGACGCAAGGAGAGAGGAGGCGAGAGAGGCGAGAGAGGAGAGAGGGGAGGAACGTTTGGAAGGCTTTGTAAGTTTTAGCTTATTTTATGTTAAAGTTAATTTCTTTCATTATGGTTTGTTTTTAATTTCCTTCTTCTAGGGTTGGGGTGATCCCAACATAGATATGTGTGTTTGATTTATAAATCCATGAATTTATATGTCTTTATCATCATCTACCTATGTGCTTAATCCTTTGCGAGAGTTGAGGAAATTCCTTATTCATGATATTGAAGCGAAAGTGATCTTATTATGAATTGGATAGTAATTAGGGTTTATTTGCGAGAGCCGACTAATCCTATTTAATAAAAGGTAGAAACAAATTAGGTTTTTATGCGAGAGCCTCTATCACCTAAATTGTTGGAATTTGCGAAAGTCGATTCATTGATATAAAGCATGCATCTTTATGTGATTTATGATCTGCACATATGTTTATTGTTGTGGTGATCCCTAACCTTGGAAGTTTGCATCTTTATTTTTTTTATTTTATTATTATTATTCGGCACATATTCTACTCGATATCAAACCACCATTTTCTCTCCATCCCTCGACATCGACCAAGTCTTAGTCGACGTCGAAACCACCCTCATCACCTCTTCCCGCTATCCTTGAACCCCAAAACACACTAAACCTAGAACCGCTGACTTCTCTCCTGAGGACGAACCTGACTCCCCTATACTATAGCGGGGTTCTTGACTATAAATTTATTTGGTCGAGAAACCCTCTCGTCAGGTACGAGTCCTAAAACCATAATGTTTTGATGCCTACGAAGAGCTAGGAAATCGATAAAGTCCATGATTAAAGCAAACAAAAGTACGAGTCCTAAAACCAACAAAAGTTGTAGGGTCTAGTCCTAAAACCAACAAAAAAAAATGCAATCCTAAAAAAACAACAAAAGCGAGCAAAGTCCACGACGAAATCCAACAAAGTCCTTTGTAACAAAGTGTCAAGATGTCCAACAACAAGCAAATGGATCACCTCTGGCTGATGACTTGGACTGAGATGTTTCATGTTCTTCATGAATCGTAGGTGATCCATGTACTGAACTAGAGCTGGCAATTCGGGTCATTCAGTCATGTTCGGGTCGATCGCATTCGGGTCGGGTCACTTATGAGTCAGGTCAACTCGGTCAAAATTTCTGTGTCGGGCTTGGACGGGTCGGGTCGGGTCGGATTCGGTCAAAAGGAAGTTCAGATTGGTCGGGTTTCGGTCAGAATCGGGTCGGACCCCTTCGGGTTTTCGGTCAGAATCGGGTTGGTCTCGTTCGGGTTTCGGGTCGGTCCCCGATATGTCGGAGATATTTAGAATCTGTTACCAATTTAACATATAGCCATATATCATATAGGTATATCGGATCAAAATTTAAACGTATATCAATTTGAATGTAAACTTTTTATTTTTATCAAGTTTATGGGTAATTTTACAATTTAAATATTAATTTTTCCCTGTTTATTTTTAAAATTTGAAGTATAAATATAATACAACCCCGATAAGCGATATTTAGAAGTTAGAACCTTGCTTTTTGGTAATCAATTTTATTAAATTGAATATGTAATTCATGTTATTTATGGATTTCAAAAGGCATTTTAGTAAAATTAAATATGATTCAATAAATAATCTACTCATTGGCTCGTAAACTCAATGTTGTTAAACTCTCGATTCGATCCTACGATCTAAAAATTGAAAAATATGATCCCGGTCCTTTATTGCAATTATAACGATCCTATAAAATGTCTATTATAAGAAATTTCTAATATTTACCCTTTACATTTAAGAAATTTATAATATATTTAGTTAATCTATATTATATTTAGTTTGTTTTTAAAATTTTACATCTTTATGGGAGTCGGGTCGGGTTGGGCGGCGGGTCGGGTTGGAATTCGGGTCGGGTCTTATTTGAGTCGGATCCGGGTTGAGTCGGGTTTGTCTGTATTCGGGTCACTTCGGGTTTCGGGTCAAAGTCGGTCGGGCTCGGTTTCGGGTTCGGGTTATGCATAACGCTAAATTTTCGGGTTCGGTCGGGTTTCTCGAGTCGGGTCAAATTTCGCCAGCTCTATACTGAACATTGACAGTGTCCACTAAATTTACCCTTCGAAAGACTTTGTTGTACATAAACCTTTTTGGCAAGGTTAAGTCTTCTTATGTCACGAACTATATTTTAGGTGACACAATTTTTCCTTCAGCAGTCAGGCAAACAAATTCCTACTGCATGTTCAGCGTCGAAGACCTTTCTATGGTGTCCTGTATTTCTCTCTCTATCCAGAAAATAATCTCACTTTGGAATATTTTTTCATAAACATATATAAAGTGGGTGTCTATAGATAGATAAAATTAAATTAAGTTAAAAAATATATTTATTTTTTAATTTTAACAAATGAAAATGGTTAAAAATTAGTTTAAAACAATTAAAATTTAAGTTATGCCACTTGGCGCCCTCCTATTTGGTCTCTCTTCAAATTTTGTGAGAAGGGGAGAATCATCACTGTCGCCACTTTTTCCTTCCTTTGTACTGGGCAAGGGCTGTGTGGGTCACTATTTTATTTGCAAAAATGGCAATTCCCTCCCCCCTTGCAAATTTTGGCATGGTAGTGTCATTTTTGCCAACCCCAAATTTTTTGGTATAGCCATGCAAATTGGCCTTTAAATTAAGGAAGAGTAAATAAAAGTGTAAAGATGAATAAGTTAAAGAGGAAATGGTACTAAATAGGAAGAATACCAAAAAGAAGCACCACTTGTATAAATGGAGCCCCCCTTAAAAATTTGCACAATTGTAGAAATCATTAAAAAAATTGCACAAGTAACCGGTTTGTGTAAAAAAAATTTAACCCACTGCAGTCGGTTTCCATGGGCCTTTTCAACTCTCAATTAAAGAGTGGGGACACATGTCAAAGAGAGACTGAGCACAAAAGAAAGAAGCATGATAGGCTACATTAAAGGAGGGGATACATGTCGAAGAGAGAGAGGTTGTAGAGGAAAGATGTATGATCCAATTTACATATTATATTTGTATTTTTTGACATTCAAAATATAAAAAATAAAAAATACCACAATACTAGGTTTATTTTTCTCTACACATAGATATCAATTTTGCATATATTTGACCATATTTTGAAAAACGTTATTTTCTTTGCATTTTAAAGCTTCCTCCATGCTTTGTCGAGCTTATAAGCCATCATTGGTGAATATTTTCCGTCTGGCATGAATTTTTTCTTTACTGGCATGAATTTTTTCTTTACTGACATGGATTTTTGTAATTACTAGCACTTGTTTTAGCAACTTGAAAACTTTAATGTACACACTTGCATCTCATATATAAAAACAAGTGAGTCATTGCTAGAACTAAAGGAGGGAATGTCGTGTTAATGTTGTCGAGCAAGATTGAAAGGGCCAACCATTTATCTAATATGGGACTTCTTCGCCATATGGACGACGTCCTTGTCGTTGCAGATTGAGAGAGGCTCCTGGATAGCTCCCTTTGATGGAATGTGCTTGCTTGTTGATTGTTTTAGGACTGCATGTTTCTTGTTGTGTTAGGACTCGTTCATTTGTTCGCTTTTGATGGTTTTAGGTCTCGTAAGAAACTCCCTATTGTGATTTTTATAACTGCAGGAGTATATTGGTTTTAGTTGATTTTAGGACTTGTACAGATCTGACCTTGTTTGTTCTATTTGTACTAATGTGTTTCGGTCGGATTCGTGATAGTTGGCACGGAAAATTCATATATTGACACGTAAATAAACGTTAGTGGCACGACGACCGTATTGAGTGGCATGTGTTGACTGTCGTGGTAGATGTTAAGATAATTGTTATATTTAGACTTGAGTTTATCGGTTACAGTCAAAAGATTTGGCACGGGATATACTTATACTGACACATTAATAGAAGTTAGTGGCACAAAAAACGTGTTGACTGGCACGTAAGTCTTGTATTTCTCTCTGTCCAGAAAACAATCTCACTTGGAAATAATTTTTTTCCATAAACATATGTAAAGTGAGTGTCTATAGATAGATAAAATTAAATTAAGTGCAAAAATAAATTTTTAATTTTTAATTTTAACAAATGAAAATGGCTGAAAATTAGTTTAATACCATTAAAAATTTAAGTGATGTCACTTGACGCCCTCGCATTTGCCCCCTTTTCAATTTGGTGGGAAGGAGGGAATCATTTGAATATTTCGGAATAACTCACTAGAAAAGACTTGCGAATAGTATCCAAAGGTCACAGTTTGAAATCCGGATAACCGTTCTTTATTTACCAATTTAGAGGGTGGGAATAATCATCCAAAGTGCCATTTCTTCCATCATTTTTACCGGAAAAGGGTTAGGTGGGTAACTTTTTTATTTGCAAAATTAACCCATTAACATTTTGCCATGGTAATGTCGTTTTTGCAAAGTCAAATTAAAGGTGTAAATTAAGGAGGAAATTGCAGGGAAGTTGACTGCAGAGACAGAGGCACGTACGTCCAAAACGGAAAAATGGGTGAAACGACAAAATGAATCGATAAGGGAAACACACCACACGTCTGCCTTACACGCACGAGAGAGTAAATTGTCTGTTATGGAGACCTCTTTTACGGCCATATATTTTAACTTATCCCACCTCATTTCATTTTAATATTTTAAATGTACCTACTGTCGTCTGTCGGCCGGTCTCTTATCTTACACTATATGTTTTTTCTTGTAGTATTTCACCCTTATATATTGGGAACTCATTAACACTCCTAACTTTGCTTTAGAAAGTTACTCACGCTACACTCAATGTGAACACCTCTTATGAAATGTGGAAAAAAATATCGAGTAAGTAAAATTATTTGTCAAAATTATCAAATTGAATTGTCCGGGCTGCAGGGTGATTATAAGCCACACCGACTAAATCCGCATTTTACTTCTATGTGATTTCTTTAAAAAAAAAAACACGATTTTGGGAAATTTCAATAGAAGTCTGAAGAGAAACCCAAGTTTAATCTACGGTCCCCCCAAAAAAAAAATCTACATTTTATGGCCACCTTGAGAATTTTGAATATCTTAATAAATAGTTTTGGTTAGTCAATATTTTGCTAATTATTAGACTTATCTTAATTTCTCCAAAATGAGAAAACAAAATACATATTTTTAAAATTAGTTTTGCTCTAACAATAATTTAGGGTTGAAGAATGATATAAATTTGAAATAACCTCTTTATTATTTCTCTGGTGATTTTCTATTTTGGAAAATAAGATAAAGAACCTATTAGACTAAAAAAATATTTGTGTTGATTTTATCAGTTGGACTGCTCAAAATTCTCCGAAAGGGTTGGAGATACTCTTATAACCGGCTTGAATATTTTTTAAAAAAAATTACTTGATTGAATCATCGATCACAATGTAAAAAAACCACAGAAAAGAAATTGGAAATAAAACAGGTTGAAGCCACAGCTAATTAAAAATGCAGGTAGATATAGTATATATGTACACGGATGGTGTACGTACGTAGTAAGTGATGTTAGACGAAGTGAAAACCTGGAAAAAGCAATAATTGAATGTGAAACTGGTCCCTTTAAATAGAGATGAAGCAAACCAGATTCAGTAATCAGTACTCCCTCCAGTAATGGATTAATTAGTTATAGAGAGGGCTGCAGACGGGTGAGGACAATTATATATATATATATGTATTCAGGCCGGCGAAATATAAGGCCGAATCGTACACTTAAAATGGCCGGAGTTTAGAGCACATGCATGCATCTTTCAGAGGTACACCCCACATCCTGCCCTTTTTATTTGACCCCTTGCACAGTTGCAGGTGTATTTGAGGGGACCTGTCATCTTCTTTGCGTACATATACTCAAAATGGACACCTACTAATGAAGCATATATATATATATATATATATATATATATATATATATATATATATATATATCTTTTTTGTTGAGAAGCTAGGAGATCTAGCTTAATTTGATGAAACGTGATGAATTTGGGAAGAAAATGAAGAACGAAATGTGTTTCTTATTCATCAAGAACCACCAACAACTACAACCACGGAATACAGTATATGTACTCCTATCAATACAGCTGGCTCTAACAACCGACTACACCCTGACCCTACACGTGTACGGCTAGACTTAACACACACACTTTCCCGCTCAATTCTGGTGACCGTGAGAGTGAATCTGTGTACATCGGCCAATTGTCGATTCGTAGACACATGAGGAGTGGCAATCAATCCTTCATCAATTCGTTCTCAAATGTAATGACAATCGATGTTAAGGTGCTTTGTGCGCTCGTGATAAACCGGATGAGCCGCTATATGCTGAGCTGCCTTATTATCACAATACAATGTGATAGGACGAGGAAATCTAATCGACAAGTCTTGGAGTAAAGCGTATATCCACACAATTTCACTGAAGGTTGTGCTCATGCTTCTATACACCGATTCAACAGAAGATTTAGAAACTGTCTTTTGTTTCTTCGTCTTCCAAGAGATGACACAATGGCCTAAAAACACACAGTAACCAGTTAGTGATCGAGCTGAGAACTGGCATGACCCCCAGTCAGCATCACTATAAACATGAACACTCAAATATGTGGTAGCTGGGTAGAATAAACCCCAATCCATAGTACCCTTGAGGTACCAAACAACATGAAGAGCTGCACTCATGTGAGGAACGTCTAGGACTGCATACAAATTGGCTTATATGTTGAACGGAATAAGACACAATAGGTCGAGTAAGATTCAAATAAAGCAAGCGTCCAACAAGCCGTCTGTATTCTTCTGGGTCCTGCAATAGGTCACTCTCATCAACAGATAGCTTCAAGCCCTTAGGCAAAGGGAATCCACATGACTTGCAGTTCAACATCTTTGTATCAGTGAGAATATCCAAAATATACTTTATTTGATCTAACATAGTGCCGTTATCTGATCTGGCAACTTCAATGCCCAAGAAATAGCGTACATACCCTAGATCTTTGATGGTGAATCGCCTGTGGAATTGAGCTTTAGTAAACTGAATGTACTGAGAATCAGAGCATGTGATCAATAAGTCATCCACGTATACCACAACAATGGTCTGAAGACCTCCATGATCCCTTGTGAATAAGGAGTAATCATGGAAGGACTGTTTGAACCCCAGTGCTGCCAGAAATCGAGACAACTCAAGATTCCATTGTCGGGAGTCCTGTTTCAAACCATAAAGAGACCGTTGAAGCTTGCAAACTTGACCAGGCAACCCTCTATGAAATCCATCAGGTGTTTTCATATAGACTTCTTCATCAATGAATCCATGTAGGAAGGCATTATTAATGTCTAGTTGGTGAATATGCCAATGTATGGCAGTGGCTAGAGCAATGATAAGCCTGACTGTTGTAAGCTTAGCCACAAGAGAGAATGTGAGCTTATAATATTTGTCCTTCACCTGTGTGAATCCTCTAGCAACCAATCTTGCTTTGAACCTTTCAACCGAGCCATCTGGTTTGAATTTCACTTTAAAAATCCCCTTGCTCCCAACCGCCTTTTCCTTTAGGCAAATCAGTAAATACCCTTGTATTGTTCTGTTCAAGAGCAGCAATTTATTTCTCCATTGCTTCAACCCATCTAGGATCTTTATTAGCTTCCTTATAACATCTCGGTTCTTTGACAACAATGACATTGTTCAAAGAAGCTATGTAATCAGTGGAGTAATCCTCTAGCATGAACAACTATTGTGCACAAAATGAAGAGGAAAGTGACTGAGCTGGTATGGTAGGACACTGAAAACCTGCTAACTTTGCAGATGGATGTCTTTGTATGGTGGATTTCCTTACTACCATAGGTTGTGGAGCAGGTATGGAATGACTGGAAGAGCCTGAAGATCCTGCACCTGAAGCCCCTGGAGGACTATCAATGGATCCTACATGATTGTTGCTAAGGCCTGCAGGGCTTTGCTCATGATCCACTGTGATACCCAAATTGTGATCAATATGATTGAAATCAAATGCATCATCTACTGCATGATTGACAAGAGGAAGTGCAGGCATGGACTGCTCACTATGCTTGTGTGCCAGATCCTTAAAAGGAAACATATGCTCAACAAATACAACATCACGACTATACACCACTTTGTGAGAGTCCAATTGAAGCAACTTATAAGCTTTCATCCCAGCTGGATACCCTAAGAAAGCACACTTCTTTGCTTGAGGTTCAAGCTTATCCCTATGAGATTGTCTTATTTTCCCATAGCACAGACATCCTAGAACTCTCAAATCATCATACACAGCCTGAGTTTGAAATAAAATTTCATATGGCACTTGCCAATGTAACACTGAACTAGGCAATAAATTGATAATGTGAGTAGCAACAGTGATACAATAACCCCAGTAGTGTAAAGGCATACCAGCATGGAGCCTCATTGCCCTAGCTGTCTCCAACAAGTGTATGTGCTTACGTTCAACCCGACCATTTTGCTGAGGCATCCCTGGAGTGCTCCTCTAATGAATTATCCCTTTACTTTCAAACAAAACCTTGTGTCTTAGCATAAGCCATGAAATTCTGTATAGTCTGCAACATTTGAGTTTTGGTTTTCAACAAATAAACCCAAGTGTATCTGGAGAAGTCATCCATGACAGTTAGGCAGAACCGAGCCACATCAGTTGTAGGCTTTCTATACGGTCCCCACAAATCAAGATGAACAATTTCAAAAGATCTGCTAGCTAGAGATAAACTTCTTTCAAAAGGAAAACGATGATGTTTAGCCAACACACAACTTTCACAAAAAAAATCACTACAATTCAAACCTTTGAAATCAAGTGCTGAAGTTTGGTTAAGGAGCTATGTTCTAACCTAGCATGAATCAAATCTATTGAACCAACACTATTGGTCTTATTACAAGCAACATCACAAGAAATACTTCTTTCACATCTACATGGCTTCTTGTCCTTGCTCAGCTCATCTTGACCACCTCTGATGATGTATAAACCATTCATCCGTTTGTATTGAACCACATTTTCATTAGTGGTAAGGTCTTGGAAAAAAAACAACCATCAGCACTGAACATAGCTAGCAACCCTCTCTCTTCAACTAATTTCCCCACAGACAACAGGTTATGCTTGAATGATGGAATGAGCAAGACATTTTGCAAAGAAAATGTGTCATTGAACCTCACTGTCCCAACAATTTCTACCATAAAAACTGAATCATTTGGTAGAGCAACTTGAATAGGCTTAGCTAATTTTCTTGTGCAGTCCATCAAATTCACATCACTTAACATATGATCAGAAGCACCACTATCTACAATCCAAAAATGATTTCCTATCATTTTTTCAATCATCAAAGCTCGTGAAGGATTAAAGTTACCTGAGAAATTAGTTGCAACATAGCAATCCTCATTGTCTTCCATTATCTGTTTTCCTTTCATCAGCTTCATCATCTCATGGCAAAGTGCATTCACAAGCACAGAATCAACTCTAGATTTCTTGTTTTCACCATCCAGAGGGCTCTCAGACGAGCCTTGAGCTTTAGCTGCCATCTGTTTCCACTTAGGTTCCTTAGGCTTGTCTGGGTAGCCATTGAGTTTATAGCAATTTTCCTTCTTGTGACCCTTGTAACCACATAAATCACATTTCACAGTGCTTCCATTTGGATATCCGTTGAGATTGAAACAGGTTTCCCGAACATGACCTTTGTTACCACAAAAGTCACATTTTCGGTTGTCATCCTTGAATTTCTTGCTACTTTCTTCTTCATTATTCCAATTGGAACCTTGCTGTTTGCTAGCATTCAAGGCCAAAGCATCCTCACCCTGCTTTTGCTTACTATCTTGTTGTGGGGTGCTATCATCTCCATGTTTACCTTGTTCAACTTGATGAACAATGTAAAATGCTCGGTTGATGTTAGGCAAAGGATTTGAGCCAAGAATATGAGACCGAGTCGCCTCATACTCATCGTCCAGTCCCAACAAGAACTGAATAACTTTGTTCTTGCCATCCAATTCAATCAATCGTGCACAATACACTCCTTTTTCTGCTTGCCATAATACACTCCAACAGAATCAGATCCTTGTACGTACTAACGTGCACATTTTCTTCCTATATTGATACAACAATGGAGCATTACACTGTCCATATCTTTCATTAATGTCAAGCCATAACTCTCTCGCAGAATTAGCGTAAATAAAAGATTCCGAAATTGATGTTTCCATAGAATTGAGTAACCAACATCTCACCATATAATCGGCGAGTATCCATCTCTGACCATTATGACTTTCAATTATTGGTTTGACGCATGTTCCATCGATGAAGCTAATTTTGAACTTCGCTCCGAGTGCCATTTGCACATTCCGACTCCAATTGAGCAAGTTATTTCCATTGAAGACGATCGCAACAAGTTGTGCGCCTAGACTATCTGAATTCGCAAGAGCGAGGGGATCATTCGACGCGAACTGCCCCTCCTGATTTCTCACAACCGAAGCATAAGAATCTTCCATTTACACGAAGCTCTCCAGAGATTGACCTTGAATTTCTAACGCGGACAACTAGCAATTCGAGATCGCTAGCTCTGATACCATGAGAAGCTAGGAGATCTAGCTTAATTTGATGAAACGTGATGAATTTGGGAAGAAAATGAAGAACGAAATGTGTTTCTTATTCATCAAGAACCACCAACAACTACAACCACCGAATACAGTATATGTACTTCTATCAATACAGCTAGCTCTAACAACCGACTACACCCCGACCTACACGTGTACGGCTAGGCTTAACCGACACACACTTTCCCAGTTAATCTAGTGACCGTGAGAGTGAATCTGTGTAGTGTAGTTGTTGTGTAGTGTAGCTGCTTGTTTTGCTCATATTTGTAGTTCAACTGATGATGGTCTGCATGTTTCGATTGGATAAAATAAAATACTTTTGTACTCCGTATTTCTTCAATTAAGTGATTGTGTTTTTATGTTTTTTTTAACCAATGTAGCTATTTTTATAATTTTTAAGAAAATATTATTATACAGTTGTTTGTTTGTTTTTATCATATAACCGACAATCTGCAGGTAACAATTACAATGACATTTTCATAGAATAAATATTAAAATATGTACAATGATATATTTTTTTGAAAAAAATTAACGCTTGAAAAGGATATGTTTTGGTGAACAAATATAGTATTTGTTTTCGGTTAACTAGGGCATATAGATTAAGAATTCCAATTGAATAAAGATTTTTCTAGATTTATCCATTTAATTAGAATGCATAGTTTTCATTTTTCAAATTACCGACTCTTTGGATTCAGATCATCTCCTCATATAATTTACCTAATATCAGCATAATAAACAAATCTTACCCTATCAAATAAATGAATGACTGAGATTACATCTTATTAGCTTGATTATATCTTATTGTAAAGCTAAGGGAAAGATAATTGCAGGAAGATGATCTTTTCTATTGATTGAATAATGTTTAAATAGAAGCTAGTACAAGATTGCCTACTAAAAAAAAAAGCTATTACAAGATTGTAACCAAGTCCTAGACAATAGGAACTTGATAAGCATGACAAAATGCAATCTTCACTAAAGATACAATATAAGATTTACAAATATCAATATCTATCTAATATATTAACATGCCCCCACAAGCTCATGATCGGGAACGAACATGCAACTTGGAACTAGGAGTCTGAAATCGGTGTTTCCCAATCTGGTCAAGAGATCGGGCATGCCGAACTACAAGTTCTCATGCAGAAACTTGTTCTCTGACAAAATGGTAGTCAATCTTTATATGCTTAGAGCGCTGGTGGAAGACCGGATTCGCTCAAAGAAAGGTGGCACTGAGATAGTGTGATTGTCACAAAGGAGAATGGGGGACTGTGGACTCGACACACCCATCTCATGTAACAAATGTTGTAGCCAAATCAACTCTGCAGAAGTGAAGGCAAAGGCCCTGTACTCAGCTTCAGTGCTAGATCGAGCGACAACGTTTTTCTTCGTTGAAGCCCAACTGATAAGGTTGCCACCAAATATAATGGAGAAGCCATGTTGAGATCGGCAATCATCTGGATCAGAAGCCCACCTCGCATCTGAATATGCTACCAGAAGATGATTAGGGGCTCGTTGTAAACAGAGGCCAGCTGAAAGTGAACCCTTTAAGTAGCACAAAATGCGCTTGACAGCCGCCCAATGAGTCCCAGTAGGGTTATGCATAAACTAACACACTCGGTTCACAGCATAAGAGATCTCGGGCATGGTAATTGTAACATACTACAAAGCTCCAAAAACGCTCCGATATAAATTAAGATCGGCAAAGGGGTCACCATGGACCAGCCGAGAGCCAAGCTCAACAGGGAGGGGATATTTAGTGATTGTTTTAGCTTTGAGTTTGAGAGATAGTGAGCGGGAACGTGTGTTCATAGGATGAGAGGAGTTGTCCGGTTGGCGAAACTAGGATGGAGTGTTGGGGTATGGAACTTCAGATGAGGACCAGACGTGGAATGTGACTCTACGGAGGCCAAGGCTGGGGATTGAGTAGAGGAGGACTGCTCATGGGACTGCACAGAGGACTGCCAAGAGTCAGGGGACTGCTGAGGGCCAGGGGACTGCGCAGAGGAATGCCAATAGGAGAGAGGACTGACATATATGTGTGATGGTGTGGCTGACGAGGGTGATGGCAAGGGAGACCCAACAGAGGACTGATGAGCAGAGGAAGAAGCCGACGACAAAGCGGTGGAGACCGGCTGATGAGGAGAGAGCGGTGGAGACTTAAAAGGAGACAATGGTGGCGATCCTGATGACAGTAGGGACGGAGACTGTTGGAAACCTGCAACATGGTCTAAGAGACCCAAAGATGAAGGTAACTTCATGGAGGTGGGTACAGCTGAGCATGAGACGCAGATGAAATGAATGAGGGGTAAGAAAAGACGGACTCATTGAAGACCACAAATCGGGAAATATATGTTTTTCCCGTGGGAACATGAAAGCAAGTGTACCCTTTGTGTTTGGACTGTGGAGCTATAGCCAAGAAATAGGCATGGCAAGGATCGAAACTCTAATTTTGTGTAGTTGTAGGCTCGCAAGTATGGGTAACAAAGGCGCGCAACCAAAGGATTTGAGAAAGCCATAATCATGGGCCTTCCCATATAATTTCTGAAATGGAGATTGATAGTTCAAATTTGGAGTAATGGTGCGGTTTGATAGGTAGACCGAAGTATGGAAAGCATTTTTCCAAAATTGGATTGGTAATTTAGCATGAGCCATAAGTGCAAGACCCTTTTCAATGATAACTCGATTTTGGCGCTCAGAAGAACCATTTTGAGCCGGGGTATATGGATAAGACACACGATGAACAATGCCAAGAGACTCAAGGTACTTCATGTCAGATTGGATAAATTCCCCCTTGGGGTTTGCCTTTCATTAGACAGAATATATATAGGTTACACGGATGAATAATTACAACGAGGCCTTTAGGCCAATTAGCCTATACAATACTACTGTTATCATACCCCCTCAGTCGAAATAGGAGGGGACCGAAGAGTGAGACTGGATCTGAAATCCAAGAACAATTGACGTGGCAAACCCTTTGTGAAGATATCGGCATACTGATAGGCCAAAGGAACATGGAGGATACGGACGTGGCCCAAGGCAACCTTCTCACGGACAAAGTGGATGTCAATCTCTACATGTTTGGTCTGTTGATGATGGACCGAATTGTGAGCAAGGTACGTGGTTCTGACGTTATCCGTGTAAATAATGGAGGCACGAGACACGAGACAATGGACAATGAAGCTCAAGAAGGAGGTTTCGTAGCCAGGCACATTCGACAACGACGTTGGCGACTCCGCGGTATTCACCCTCAGCGCTGGAGCAGGACATAACCGGTTGCCGCTTGGAAGACCAGGAAATCAGAGAGTCATTCATGAAGAAACAGTACCCAGAAGTGGATCAACGGGTGTCAGGACAACCCGCCCAATTAGCATCGGTGTAGGCGACCAGGGAGACCGGTGACGCAGTTGGGGAGATGGTGATGCCGAGAGTTGAGGTGCCATGGACGTACTGGATGATGCACTTCAGAGCAGCAAAATGCGACTCTTTGGGATCATGCATAAAGAGACATACCTGCTGCACGGTGTAACTAATGTCCGGGCGGGTGAAAGTCAAGTACTGCAGAGCAGCCGCCAGGCTTCTGTGGAGAGTAGGGTCAGAGACGGAGGGACCCGTGTTGATAGGAGGAAATCGAGTATGCAAAATAGAATGTAAATAAACTAAGGCAAACCAGATTCCTTCCCTTGCAAATAATTACAAGACCTCCTCCTGATGCAGCAGTGGGAAGTCAGGATCGATCCATGAGGAAGCGTGTCAGCGGATCCTAGGCAGCGAAGAAATCTCACGAAAAGAGGTCGACAACAGGGTCCTCGATCTCGACTAGGGTAGTCGACAGAAGATCGGACAGTCGAACACAGCACAGCACCTAGCACAGGGGCTCGTCGATATCGATGAGAGTCTACTCGATGTCGAGTACAGTCCTCGTCGACTTTGCTTCGTCTCGTTGAGTACCTGCACAAGTAAGCTACAGCGATGCTAGATCGAAGATTAGTAACTCGAGGTCGACCAGGCTTGGTCGAGATCGAGTAGACAGAGAATTAAAACAAAACAAAGAAATAAAGTAAAGGCAAATGCTTTGGGACTTTTGAAATAAACTGTATGTAAAAGGCTTCCAGGATTGGGGTTTGCAACAACGATAACCAAGCACGCATAAGGCGGAACCAAACAAATTATCATGTAAATCACATCAAAGGACTAAGCTTTCGCCTTTTCCAACAATTAGACAACTCTTTCAAGAAACCCTAACTGTCTCTACCGATTTTATGTTTATAATCCAAGTTGTTAGCATGGATCTCCATTAGACGGGTAATAAACACATCAACAAGTAGGAAAATGCTCAAAACATGATAAAGGTTGGATCTTTACCTCAAACACGCATGGCTATCGCTGGGCTCGCCCCAACCCTAGAAGTGGGTGGACTACTCACGCCTCATCGCAAACTTAGACATCGATTGATGAAAAGAAATAAGTAGCATTAACTAAATTCAAAGCCTTTACAATCCTGTCAATCAACTCTCGTAAACTGCAAAAACCCTAAAACCTCTGAACTCCCTAAACCGTCTCTGTGGAACTACTTCTCTCCCTCTCAAATTGTATATCTAAAACTGAGCCCCATGGGCTTTATTTATAGCCTTCTATTCCTTGCTAATCAAGGATAGAATATCTATATCTATATCTAAAACTATATCTAAAGTGCTTAACGATAAATAAAAGCGATAAAGAAATTAAATATAAATATATCTAAATGTCTTAAGTGGATAAAACTCTCTTCTTCATGGTAGATGTAGATAATTCGGATAGGCTATCCTCGGCTCCAAGGACTCCAACTCCGAGTAGGATTCGTCAAGACACGTCAACAGCTTCTGGATTCGTCGTCGATGTCGACTAGGGCCTTGTCGACATCGAGTAGGAGTGTTGTCGACTGGCTCCTCGGGTTCGTCGTCTCGGTTAGCTGGTGCTCGATGTGGCTCGGACTTGGCTCACGGGTCTCGTCGACCTCGACAAGGGCTCGTCGACATCGAGTTGGGTCTTCCCTTCCGCTTCCGCGAGTTGCCCCTTCCGCTGGAGCGAGTAGGCTTCTCCGTCGACTTGGTGCATCCCGCTGGCAGCGAGATTTTCCGCGGCAGCAAGCGGTCCGCTGCAGCGAGTCGAATCGCTGGCAGCGAGTGTCATCTGGTCATCCTCGTCCTCGGCTTGTCGACTCCGGGTGTGGCGCTGAGGCTTCGTCGATCTCGACTAGGGCTTGTCGAGATCGAGTAGGGCTCTGGAGCTGGGTTGGTCTGGCTCCTAGTCGACAAGGCATGTGCTCGGACATGCTCGTCTAGATCGAGTAAGGCCTACTCGAGATCGAGTAGCCTGGGCTCTCAGCTTGATTTGACTGGTTCCGCTGCTTCTTTGACGTTGGACTTCTGTAGTGATTTTCCGAGCTTTTCTGACTTTCCTTAGAGTTGCTGTAAAATGTCTCGAATTCTGCGAATTTAAACAGAAATTGGTGTAGATTCCATAATTTGGCAAATAAACATAAACTACATAGATTCTGTACTATCTAACCCAAATGTATGTAAAGTATGCAGAAAACGATATTAAAGTTACTGTAAAATATGGTAAATTCAGCTCACAACAAACACCTCATACTTAAGCTTGCTTGTCCTCAAACAATACTTTTATCTGTCATTCAGGGGAAGAAATCAAAACTCTCAACATATCAGATTCATTCTTATATAACCCAGCAGTCAATTACCATCCTCCAAAAGGTACTAATGTCACAAATCCATGCATGTGCGATTATACAAAAGCAACATCTATTCACAAAAGGAGGGTTAAGCAAAAACATTCATTAGTGACAAAGCATTGATAATCAAGAGGACTTCAATTTAAGCTCAAATAAGGAGTAGATCGGTAAAAGGCTAAAAGGTGGGCAATTTCTGGCAATGTGGTGCTAATGATCCGGGGAAATGGAGTATTTCCAAATTGAATTTCCACATTCCTTGTCATGTATAGCTTAGCATCCACAGGTTCTATGCATCCTATCTATACTTTCCGCCAGATTGATAAAGGCATGATGCTCACACTTGCCCCTAAATCGCATAGAGAATCATATTTATATTGACCAAAACCCATAGTAACAGAAAACTTACTAGGGTCAGGTCTCTTTTCAGGGAAGTGGAGTACTTTGCATTCGCCTGCGATCTCTGAGATGGATCGCTTCTTGCTTAGGATTTCCTTGAGAAATTTGACATATCCAGGCGTCTCTTGCAGGGCTTCTGTAAAAGGAATAGAAACATTCAGTTCTTGCAGTATATTAACAAATCTGGTAAACCTACCTGCAGTGGGATCTTTCTGTGCCTTTGAAGGGAAAGGCAGTGGCTTTTTCAGTTTCGGAGCCTAATCAGCCAACGGAGGTGCTGTAGAGTCGTCGACGTCGGCTTGACGCTGGTCGTCGATCTCGACAACGGGCTCGTCGACATCGAGTACAATGGTCGACCTAGAGTTGCTGGTCTGCACAGCGGAGTCCGAGCTCAGCTTCTGGTCTTTGTCGAGTGGAGTCTCGTCGATGTCGAGTACACCTTCCTCGAGATCGAGTTGTCCGTGCTCTATGTCGAGTTGCTGCTCTGCCTTGCTTTGCTATTTTCCGACCTCTGGCTCGTGTAATCGATGTCCACTCCTGGGTTTGATAGCTGCGACGTGTCCGGTTTTCCCCTTAGGATTTGGTTCAGTTTGCCCAGGGAGTTGTCCGGACGGTCGTGGGATCTGTGCAGCGATTTGACCCATCTGCGTCTCTATTCCCCTTTTCCAGATGTCCAATTCCCCAAACTTTGTAGTGATATTCTGGAATTGGTTGTTGATGGTGCCCTGATTAGGACGCATCTCTTCTAGGATCAGCTGCAGATCATCCTTCTTTTGATCCCTCTCTGGATGTCCTGGAGCTCTGTAGGGTGGGGGATTCCTAGGAGGACCTTGGTTCCACTGTGGTTGATAGGATCGTTGGTCTCCCATGTAGCGATTTGGACCCCCAGCGTAGGCTACCTGCTCATGTGTTTCTGCCATCCTGACTTGATCGGTGTGTGGGCACTCAGTAGTGGTGTGCCTCTGTGATCCGCATTCAATGCAAGGCTGGTTGACAGATAGATATTTGACTTGCTTGAGGAGCTTGCGATTCTGGTCTCTGTAGAACTGCTCCCTGACATCTGGGTCAATCTCCTTTGCTGGCTCATATAGTGGCATTGATGGTGCTGGCCTGGCGTAAGAGTTCTCCTCATAGTTTGTAGGAGCCCCATATTTGTTGTCGTAGTTAGTGAGCTTTTCTAGCACACCCCATGCGTCGCTTCGTGGCATCGTCAGATACTCATAGCGAGTATAATGGTTGATCCTATCCTTAGTGATTTGATCCAGAGAGTTGAAGAAGATCTCCTGGATGACGTAGGGTGGCTGTCCATGAGTAGGGCAAGATCGCAGTAATTCTTTGTAGCGTTCCCATGCCTTTGCCAGCGGTTCCCCTTGCTTTTGTTTGAAGGCGGTGATTTTCTGACGGAGAAGTGCTGTTTTGGCGGGTGGGAAGTATTTGTACAGGAACTCTTGTTCTACTTGGGCCCAGGTGGTGAGAGATCTCGGCTTCAGCCCTTCAAGCCATTTCAGTGCAGGTCCAGCCAGCGACCAGCGAAAAGATTTCATCTTGACATATTCTAGAGTTGTACCTTCTGCAAGAGTACGACACATATCATGAAAGTTAGTAATATGATCAAGAGGGCACTCATTAAATTTGCCATAAAAAGCATTATTTTTAAGCACTATCAAGAATTGAGTGCGAATTTCAAAAGAGTTATCAGGGATTAGAATCGCCGATTCAGGCACGACGAGAGCTGGATGCATATAATCCTCTGCAGTAGTTGGATATTGGGCAAGTTCAGCTTCTGCTTGCTCCCTTGCTGCTTTCTCAGTGGCGATAGCAGCATCTTTAGCGGCTAGTTCCCTTGTAAGCCTTTCGATCAGTTGCTCTTGTGTTTCGGCGGCCGCCATGATCTTTTTGAGTTTAGAGTGGATGTGTAGGTAACGCTCTGGTTCGTCTAAGGCGTCAAACTCAGGTGGTAGACCAGAACGGCGCATACACCTGTATAATAACTCAAAGCAGATGTGAGATTTAACTACCTAAGGCGCGAATGATAGCTTCCCCGGCAACGGCGCCAATTTGTTGATAGGAGGAAATCGAGTATGCAAAATAGAATGTAAATAAACTAAGGCAAACCAGATTCCGTCCCTTGCAAATAATTACAAGACCTCCTCCTGATGCAGCAGTGGGAAGTCAGGATCGATTCACGAGGAAGCGTGTCAGCGGATCCTAGGCAGCGAAGAAATCTCACGAAAAGAGGTCGACAACAGGGTCCTCGATCTCGACTAGGGTAGTCGACAGAAGATCGGACAGTCGAACACAGCACAGCACCTAGCACAGGGGCTCGTCGATATCGATGAGAGTCTACTCGATGTCGAGTACAGTCCTCGTCGACTTTGCTTCGTCTCGTCGAGTACCTGCACAAGTAAGCTACAGCGATGCTAGATCGAAGATTAGTAACTCGAGGTCGACCAGGCTTGGTCGAGATTGAGTAGACAGAGAATTAAAACGAAACAAAGAAATAAAGTAAAGGCAAATGCTTTGGGACTCTTGAAATAAACTGTATGTAAAAGGCTTCCAGGATTGGGGTTTGCAACAACGATAACCAAGCATGCATAAGGCGGAACCAAACAAATTATCATGTAAATCACATCAAAGGACTAAGCTTTCGCCTTTTCCAACAATTAGACAACTCTTTCAAGAAACCCTAACTGTCTCTACCGATTTTATGTTTATAATCCAAGTTGTTAGCATGGATCTCCATTAGACGGGTAATAAACACATCAACAAGTAGGAAAATGCTCAAAACATGATAAAGGTCGGATCTTTACCTCAAACACGCATGGCTATCGCTGGGCTCGCCCCAACCCTAGAAGTGGGTGGACTACTCACGCCTCATCGCAAACTCAGACATCGATTGATGAAAAGAAATAACTAGCATTAACTAAGTTCAAAGCTTTTACAATCCTGGCAATCAACTCTCGTAAACCGCCAAAACCCTAAAACCTCTGAACTCCCTAAACCGTCTCTGTGGAACTACTTCTCTCCCTCTCAAATTGTATATCTAAAACTGAGCCCTATGGGCTTTATTTATAGCCTTCTATTCCTTGCTAATCAAGGATAGAATATCTATATCTATATCTAAAACTATATCTAAAGTGCTTAACGATAAATAAAAGTGATAAAGAAATTAAATCTAAATATATCTAAATGTCTTAAGTGGATAAAACTCTCTTCTTCATGGTAGATGTAGATAATTCGGATAGACTAGGCTATCCTCGGCTCCAAGGAATCCAACTCCGAGTAGGATTCGTCAAGCCACGTCAACAGCTTCTGGATTCGTCGTCGATGTCGACTAGGGCCTTGTCGACATCGAGTAGGAGTGTTGTCGACTGGCTCCTCGGGTTCGTCGTCTCGGTTAGCTGGTGCTCGATGTGGCTCGGACTTGGCTCACGGGTCTCGTCGACCTCGACAAGGGCTCGTCGACATCGAGTTGGGTCTTCCCTTCCGCTTCCGCGAGTTGCCCCTTCCCCTGGAGCGAGTAGGCTTCTCCGTCGACTTGGTGCATCCCGCTGGCAGCGAGATTTTCCGCGGCAGCGAGCGGTCCGCTGCAGCGAGTCGAATCGCTGGCAGCGAGTGTCGTCTGGTCATCCTCGTCCTCGGCTTGTCGACTCCGGGTGTGGCGCTGAGGCTTCGTCGATCTCGACTAGGGCTTGTCGAGATCGAGTAGGGCTCTGGAGCTGGGTTGGTCTGGCTCCTAGTCGACAAGGCCTGTGCTCGGACATGCTCGTCTAGATCGAGTAAGGCCTACTCGAGATCGAGTAGCCTGGGCTCTCAGCTTGATTTGACTGGTTCCGTTGTTTCTTTGACTTTGGACTTCTGTAGTGGTTTTCCGAGCTTTTCTGACTTTCCTTAGAGTTGCTGTAAAATGTCTCGAATTCTGCGAATTTAAACAGAAACTGGTGTAGATTCCATAATTTGGCAAATAAACATAAACTACATAGATTCTGTACTATCTAACCCAAATGTATGTAAAGTATGCAGAAAACGATATTAAAGTTACTGTAAAATATGGTAAATTCAGCTCACAACAACGCCTGGACTAGCTTAGCTGAGGTGTCAATCGGAGTAGAGACCGGCTTGCAGTTCATCATATTTGTCTTGGAAACAATCTCCTTAGCATACTTTTCCTCAGAAAGAAATAGACTTGATGCATAGCGGGTAAGAGAAACCCCCAAGCAGAAACTTAGAGGGACAAGATCAGTCATAGCAAACTCCCTACTCAGCTGCTGAATAATAGTAGACCGGAGAAGTTCTGTGGATGTTGTGAGGATGATGTCATCAACGTACAACAATAAATAAGCCAGGTGATTACCACGCTCGAGGAGCTTGCTTGAGGCCATACATAGTCTTCTTTAGCAGGCACACATGATCCGGTCTAGCGGTATCAACAAATCCTGGAGGTTGATACATGTAAACTGTCTCGTGCAGATTGTCATGAAGAAAGGCATTCTTCACGTCGAGCTAATGAATGGGCCAAGATCTGGAGACAGCAAAATGTAGCATTGTGCGAATTGTGGCTAGCTTAACCACAGGGTTGAAGGTGTCCGTACAATCAATCTCAACCTGCTGGGAATTTTATGAGGCTCTCATACTATGTCAGATTGGATAAATTCCCCCTTGGTGTTTGTCTTTCATTAGATATAATATATATATAGGTTACACGGATCAATAATTACAACGAGGCACTTTGGCCCATTAGCCTATACAATACTATTGTTATCACTTCGACACATTACGATATTCCCCACCCCAATCGGTTTGAAAGGATTTTATGAGTGGAAAACTGTGTTTGGATTAGTCCAATAAAGAATAAATCCAAATAAATTTCGTACAATCGTCAATGAAACTAACATAGTACCTATTGCCATGAATAGAAAATATAGAAGAAGGACCTCATACATTAGAATGAATCAAATCAAAAGGGTCTGGAGCGGTGGAGACACAACTGTGTAGGGATAGACGTCTGGTCTTGCCGAGTTGACATGAATCACAGATTGAGGGCAACTTATTTGAGGATACTGGAAGGTGGAAGCTGGATAACAAATGACGCAGGACAGACTCATGAGGATGAGCGAGCCTATGATTTAAACAAGCAATGGAGACGCGCTGATCGACAAAAGCAACTGGAGATGAAAGGGATGACAAACCACGGTGCTCAGGTTGAAGGCGTGGGAGGCGATAAAGACCGTTTTCAACTATGTCTCCTAGAAGAATCTGGCCCTGTAAATTCTTAACAAGACAATGATGAGCATGACACTCAACATAAACATTGTTATCTCTGGCTAGTTTAGAAACACTTAAGAGATTTTTGGAAATTTCAGGGACCACAAGAATATTAGAAAGCTTCAAGGGTTTATCAGTAGCATGTATAATAGGTAAAATTGAACGAACTAAATGAGTTATGGGAAGAGATGTACCATTCCTGTCAACCAATTGATTGTTGTCGTCATAGGTGGAGTGAGCGAGATTGCTCATGTCGGTAGTGACATGATGACTGGCTCCCGAATCAACAACCCAAGGGTCTCAAATCTCATACTGACAACCAAGATAAGCGCCTTTGTCACCTGAAGAAGACTCAGGTTTGTGGAGTGCATCAATTGCATGTTTGTTGGTGACAGAAAATTCATTCAGATTGAGGCAAATAAGCAATTTGAAGCCTCATGACCAGCCCTGTTACAAATCTGGCAAGAGGGGTGACCACAATCGGAGGGAGATGAGTCAGACTGAGTAGACCCTTCTCGATCGGAGGATGGGCACCCTCGACCACGGCCTCGACGGCCACGGTTGGCAGCAGTGTTAGTGGACGACTGGGAATCAAGCACCACCAATTTCTGATCTTCCTGAGACGTTGCTACTCTTGAAGGAGGAGGCCGAGAAGATCCTTAGAGGAGATAGGGCTACAGTTGATGGATAACACCGAACAATAAGCGGCATATTGGGACCCCATTCCATACAAGATATATGTCACCAAGTCTTCATCTGGAATGTTGACAAGGCACTCAACTAATGAGTCGGCAAGAGCTTCTTTCAACATAGTCAATTAGGACAGACATCGATCCTTTGGTGAGAGTTTGAAGCTGATGTCGAACATGCATCTGTCGCACCCGGGTCTGCACGTTGAACATACGAGCCAAATTCCCCCAATCCTCGGCAACAGTGGTTGCTCTAGCAACGTGCCCAAGAAGAGGAGTCGTCAAGGTAGAATGAATTCATAAGAGCACAAGCCGATCTTTGCGAACCCAAGCAAGGTACGCTGGTTTGGGAGGATTGGGTTGAGAAGACTCGGCCATGAATGCAACAAGGGCAGCATCTGCAGTCAGTAACGAGGACTCAACCGACAGAGTAGGAAGGGTCGCCGGTGGAGGATCGACGGGATTAAGGAAGGAATACAAATCGAAAGCCTCAAGGGAAGAGCGAACAATTCTTCTCCATAAGGAGTAGTTTCCACGATCAAGGCGAATTGCAAAATTTGGGAGATGGAAATTCAAAGAGGATCCATCGTGTGCAGTAGAGAACAAAAGTTGGGTGGGAGAAGTGGGATTGTTTGACATGATGATCGAGAGGATCGAATCAAGCTGATACCATGTAAAGCTAGGGGAAAGATAATTGTAGGAAGATGATCTTTTCTATTGATTGAATAACGTTTAAATAGAAGTACAAGATTGTAACCAAGTCCTAGATAATAGGAACTTGATAAGCTTGACAAATTGCAATCTACACTAAAGTTACAATATAAGATTTACAAATATCAATATCTATCTAATATAATAACACTTATTAATTAAACCCAATTCTGTAAGCCACTCCCCCTCCCAATCTGAAAATGTCTCCGATTCTCCACCTGCGATCCACCACCCACCCTCCACTTCGCACCTACAACCCACCATCTTCTTCCCCCGCCTGCAGATTCCCAGCTAGCCAACTGCCACCGTTTCCGTCATCGTCGCTCTGTCGTCTACCTCCTTGCCACACTGTTGTAGGAGGAAATCGAGTTTAAAATATAATAAAATATATCAAACCGGATTCGTGCCCACGCAAATAATTACAAGACCTCCTCCTGATGTAGCAGCGGGAAGTCAAGATCGATCCTCGAGGAACCACGTTAGCGGATCTCAGGCAGCAGCGGAATCTCACGAACGGTGATCGACCACAGTGGTACTCGACCTCGACCAAAGGTTAGTCGACAGGGGTCAAGCACAGTCGAATCCGAGCAATAGAAAGATACTGGTGGTGGTCGACGTCGACTAGGCAACAGTAACTAAAATAAAGAACAAAGCTTTCGGCTTCGGAATAAACTATGTGAAAGAAAACTTCCAAGATCGGGGTTTCAACACCGCAACGATAACCATGCAAAGTAACACATAAAGGCATAAAAGATTCATGCTTTTCATCAAATAACTTTCGTTATTAACAAATAAGAATATAGAGCCTTTCGCATAAACCCTAATTGTTACTAACCCTTTTTCACATAATTAATCCAAGTTGCATTAAGATCATTTTTGCTTCAATAACACAAACAAGGATCACCTTCAACTTTCGCAAAAGAATCATGCTCATAGGGATAGAAGACGAATTGCATAAAAAGATCAAACCTTTACCGCATCACCTCACATGGCCACCATCGGGCTCACCCCGACCCTAGAAATGGGTGGACTACTCGCTCTTCATCATCAAGAAACTCATTAATAAACAAAAGGAAATAACTTGCATTAAATAAACTAAAGAGAACTTACAATCAATCGAAGCCAAATCCGCTTTCGCCTTTCCCACTTCTCTCACCACAAGCTCTCTCCTCTACTCTCTCTATGTGTAACTAATTGTAACTGAAATTGAATTAATAAAATCCAGCCCCTAGGGCCTTATTTATAGGCTTCAAATCCTTGCTAATCAAGGTAGGAAACTATATCTATATCTAAACTTTCTATCTAATAATATAAAGATAAAACTTGATAAATAAAGGAAATGAATCTAATAAGGAAATAAAGCTAATGTGGATAAATCCTTTCCATCTTGATATATCTTCTCTTGATTAGATAAAATATCTTGTTCCTTTCCTTGCGAGTAATCTATCTTCTCCATACTCCACTCAATCTCGGACTCGGACTCGGCCACTGGATCGTACTCGACTTCGACTAGAGCTAGTCGACGTCGACTAGAACTTTTCCTCCTGTGTTGCACTCGAGCTCGGACACCTTCTGGACTCGACATGTGTACTCGACGTCGAGTAGCTCTAGGCTCTCGAGTGGCTCTGCTCGACTCCCGGTGAGCTTCTAGCTCCTTGTATACTCGACTTCGACTAGCCGTGGTCGACTTCGACTAGACGTGGTCGACGTCGAGTAGAGCTGTCAGCTTTCAGCATTCTGCTCTGTTCTTGAAACGCACTTTCCCGTGTCCTTGTTTGTCGGATTGACACATATGACCATGCGTTGGAAAGCTCTTTTCGAGGGCTCCAACTCTCATGAAGACATCAAAGCTTGATTCAGAATGAGAAATGGTGAAAAGTGGTCTTTCCTCCAGCTGCACCATCCTTAGCTTCTTCATGACTTTCCTTTAAGCTCCAAAGTGCGTCCGATTTCTTTGAAATTAAATAGAAACTAGTGTAGACTCCATAATTTGGCAAATAAGCATAAACTACATAGATTTTGTACTATTCTAACTCAGATGCATGAAATGAATACAGAAATCGATATAAAAGTCAATATAAAACATGGCACAAAACATGGACATCAAATCACCCCATACTTAAGCTTGCTTGTCCCTAAGCAATAACTTGGATGGTCATTCAGGGGAAGAATTTAAAACTCTCAACATCATAGATTCATTCTCATATATCCCTGCAGTCAATTACCATCATCGAAAAGGTACTAATGTCACAAATCCATGAATGTGCAATTAAAAAGCAACATCTACTCACAAAAGGAGGGTTATGCAAAAACATTCATTCGTGACAAAGAATTAATAATCAAGAGGACTTTAATTTAAGCTCAATAAGGAGTAGATTTGGTAAAAGGCTTAAGGTGGGCAAAATTTGGCAATGTGGTGCTAATGATCCGGAGAAATGTAGTACTTTCCAAACTGAATTTCCACATTCCTTCTCCAAAAGATTCATCACCTTTCATAATGCTTTTTTTCAATAATAATGTTTTTACCTCTCTAACCTCAGCACTGCCTTCTCGCGAGTCGCAAACATGGGTGTCATGAATGGCCCCGGATACTTAGTGCATTGGACTCCTCACATTGGTGTCTCATCTCGCCGAACTATTATCTTAGCAAGCAGGGTCAATCTACCTTTATCTCCTGAGGTGATTAGATTTTCTTTCACTCATTAAATTTTTAAATATATTTTTCAAACTTTCCTGCCAAACTCCAAATATGATAATAACAACAACACAAACCATATAATATCTCCATAATGTAAAATCATTCTCAACATAATCCCCGGATAGGAAATAAGGTAAAGAATGGGCAATATTTAGATCATGTGGAGCAAAAATATGAAATAAGGTGATAGAGTCTATTTTAGTCATGTTTTAAGTATAAATTTGCATATTAGTTTAGAGCATTTTTACATATTTTTATGGTTAATTTGTATTATTTGGTTTTAAGAGTCTACACTAGTGTTTTTATATATTTCAGGTATTTTTGGGCTAGATCGTATGAATTCGGAGATCGATCATAATTTATGAGACTATTTCGCAAATTGGAAGTGAAGAGGCCGCGGCTCGGATCGATATGTGGGATGATATATTCATACGTACCAAAGTCGGAAAGTGCAACTTCAACAAGTGCGGCGTATTATGAGTTATTACTTTGAGAACTAGATTATATTTAGATAAAAGTTTATATATATTTATATTATATTCTATTAGATAGATAGATTAGGAGAGATAGATTTTATATATATTTATATTACGGTAGTTAGCTAGGTTTTCCTTATATATACATACTTCAATTCGTACAACAAGGAGGAGGCCGAAACGTGACATACGGTCGAGACTTACTTTCCAACTGTTAACCATAATTATGTTTTGTTATATTTTTATGGAGATCTAAACTCTCTCGTTTCGTCTACAATTTGAAGCTTTGTTTGGATTGATTGTGAGTTTCTGAATCTTGTTCCTTATTTCCTATATTGAATGTTTCGACTTCTTCGTGCTTGAATGTTTGATTGTTTTATTCTATCTAGCCCGCGCAACTAGTTAGAATCAATTCAATTGCTAAGGTTTTGTAGATTCCTGGTTGTGAACCTTAACCTAAGTGGCAAACTTGTTCCTTTACGGCTGGTTGAACTAATTGAATGAGTAGGAAGTTGAATGTGTTGTTAAATCCCTCTTTAGGGACTGCAAATACCTTGGTTAATCTCTGAACTTAAAGCTATCAATTGGGTTAAATCCTTCTTTATGGACTGTTCGATTGATAAGGGTTTCTAGGACTGGTTGGACTAGTAACTATATTAGGTTGGGACAAGGGCATTCATAAGAAACCTAAAAGGACAAGAGGAAGTTACAATATCAATTTCACCAACTAAAGTGGATATCTGTAGATGAAACTCTATTCTTAATTGCTATCTCCATTAACTTGTTTATAGTTTATTTTATTTTCTTTCTTATTCTCATCACACCAAAACCCCATTTTGTCTTAATTGGTAAATAGATTTAACTTAGGAATAATTTGATTCTCTGTGGGATCGACTCGTGTTTACCACACTACATTAGTTAGTAAGTTCGAATTTATTTTGATACGGTTTAGGCGACTAAAAACCGTCCATCAAATTGGCGTCGTTGCTGGGGAATCAAGTTTATTTCTTTGTTTTGTGTATTTATTGATTTTTGTGCATATATCTAACTTTGTTGTGAGCCTATCTTACGGTTCACAACGCCCTTGCTACTAACTTTTTAAGATGTTGAGATTAGCGCAGTTTGAAGGTGAGAACTTTCACCAATACTTCACTAGATTGCATGAGTATGTTGACGACCTTGGTTCATGGGGTTATCAATTCAGCATCCGAGATATGATTATCTGCATAATTGATGGGATGACTGTTGAGACGCGAGCACTTGCTGAGTACATGAGTAACGGAGGCCTGAAGCGGTTAGGAGGATTGTCGGGGTTGTGGGATTTCTTCTGTTACATGGATTACCATATTGCACAAGAAGAATTGCTCGCCACGTCTCCTCCGCCAATGGAGGACTCTATCACATACATGGAGGATCCATTCCATAGCCTTACACAAGTGTTGCAAGAGCAAGCTGAGAGCAGTAAGAACTTAGAGAATCAGATGAACAAACTCATTCAAATTTTAAGTGCAAAAGGTGAGAAGGAAAGGGGCTTAGAAGAAGGAGTTGAAGTCGTAACGGAGGGTGAAAATTATGAGGAGCGGCAACCGCCGCAGGAGGGCGGCGACCGCCGCACTGCTACTAATGAGCCCCCATCGACTTCTTCTTCTCTTGATTTTGAGAAACCCACCCCACCACCACTTGAGGCTTTAAAGGATGCAGGAGTGGAAGATCCTATCGAAGTCATTACACTTAGTTCATTCCCTCCTATGTGGTTTCAACATGACAATGACATGCCGAATGAGGATGAATTGGTTGAAGACAACGATAGTTTCTTTGATGACGGAGGAGAGGGTCTAGACTCTTTGATAGATTGAAAGGGTTCTTGAGTTCCACATTTTATGCTTTTAATTTATTGTGTTATGATGTCTTTTGTATGATGTGTGCACAGGAATATGATAGGCTACTGAGGGCCTTGACGATGTCTGATAGCTATGATCTTGAGATTGAAAATAAGTCAAGTCAATGACATTAAAGAAAGGCGCTTCTCGGGAGGCAACCCGAGGTAAGTTCTAGTTATTTCAATTCCTAGTTAGCTAGTTTTCTTTTCAATAAATTGGGTTTCCCATTAGGCATTAGATAGTTGTTTTTGGTTTGGGATAGACTAAGTTTTCAGGAAAGGCCACCGAAATTCTCAGATCCGACCTATAGAGACCCATCCACCACATTGTGAGTATTTCATTCATCTCTTTCTCTATGTTTTTAAGTTTTTTGGTGTCTTTTATGTTTCATTGAGGACAATGAAAGGTTTAAGTGTGGGAGAGAGATTGCTTTGCATATAGATAGAATTTGCATATCATGTTTACTTACGTTATCATGTTTATTTATGTTTTCATATTTATTTTTACTTATATATCACATTTGAAAAAAAATCACAAAAATATCATGCATTGCATTTAGGTGTTATTAAAGATACCCATCTTGGTTTAGTTTGTCCTCTAATTTATTTTTATGATCTTAATGCATAAATCCCATGATTTGATTGAATTGCTTGAAAATGATTTTTGGAGTATGATTTGAGAATATAATTGAGCAATTATGGTTCATAGTTGAGGTTTAATTGAAATCTAAAAAAAACATAACCCTTGTGAGTTTGTTTTGGCCTTATAGTGACTTTACATATTATTCCCTTTTGCTTTTATTATGTGATTATACTCTCCATATGCTTCTTATTTCAATACCGTATTGCACATGTTTGTTGCTTGTAAATTTCAAATGATTGAGGCATGTTTTCTGTAGCCATATTATACCCTATCTGCCTTACGCATTATCTTTTGCTTGAAGCCAATCTGAGCTTTAAAGCCTATTCTTTTTTATAGCTCCACAAAAATATATCATAGCCAATGATTAGCCTGACCCTATCCGGGAATTAGGAGGAGAATTGGTGAAAAATCTTTATGTTGGAATTGCTTTAAGTGGAAATGATGTAGGTATGATTGTGCATTGCGAGAGGCATAGCCAAAATAAGGTAACCGTTCTTGTGTAATAAAGATGCCTTATTACTAGGGGCCTAAGGAGGATAAAATTCACTTAGGAGTAAAAGTCTAGTAAGCTTGGACCTAGGGAGGATAAAATTCACCTAGGGGAAAAAGTAAGCATAAAATAAAAGAAAAGAAGTAATCATCCAAATGGAAAAATTGCATAATTTGTATGGCTATTGAAATCGGAGAGCTTATTAATGTGTATTGGAGTTTATGTTATTGGAATGGTTTGCGAAGTATGGAAGTTTTGGTGATTGTTCTGGTTGGTTGTTGTTTCTTTTTTCCGGATTTTTAGCACCACAAGCCTAAATATTTCCCATGCCTTATGCTCCTACCAAATCCCCATTACAACCCTATAAAAGTCCTCATGATGTGGTTTGCAAGTGATAACTTTCACGGTGTATAGAGCATTTTGGATTGAGTTGAGAGTTGGACTTTAAAGCCTAAACACATGAGAGCTTGAGTGAAACACATTATCCCGGTGAGTTTGGATTAAATTTGCCTTTACTATTGGATTGCTCGTATACTTGCTAGGATATTTTTTCTCTTATTCATGGCTCCTATTGCTTGATGATGCTTTTCTAAAACTACAGCATGAAGATCTTATTTGTGGGATGATTAATTCTATATTTGTTTTTCATTGCTTGAGGACAAGCAAATGTCTAAGCATGGGGTAGTTTGATAGAGTCTATTTTAGTCATGTTTTAAGTATAAGTTTGCATTTTAGTTTAGAGCATTTTTTACATATTTTTATGGTTAATTTGTATTATTTGGTTTTCGGAGTCTACACTAGTGTTTTTATATATTTCAGGTATTTTTGGGATGGATCGTATGAATTCGGAGATTGATCATAATTTATGAGATTATTTCGCAAATTGGAAGTGAAGAGGCCGCGGTTCGGATCGATATGTGGGATGATATATTCATACGTACCAAAGTCGGAAGGTGCAACTTCAACAAGTGCGGCGTATTATGAGTTATTACTTTGAGAACTAGATTATATTTAGATAAAAGTTTACATATATTTATATTATATTCTATTAGATAGATAGATTAGGAGAGATAGATTTTATATATATTTATATTACGGTAGTTAACTAGGTTTTCCTTATATATACATACTTCAATTCGTACGGCAAGGAGGAGACCGAAACGTGACATACGACCGAGACTTACTTTCCAACTGTTAACCATAATTATGTTTTGTTATATTTTTATGGAGATCTAAACTCTCTCGTTTCGTCTACAATTTGAAGCTTTGTTTGGATTGATTGTGAGTTTCTGAATCTTGTTCCTTATTTCCTATATTGAATGTTTCGACTTCTTCGTGCTTGAATGTTTGATTGTTTTATTCTATCTAGCCCGTGCAACTAGTTAGAATCAATTCAATTGCTAAGGTTTTGTAGATTCCTGGTTGTGAACCTTAACCTAAGTGGCAAACTTGTTCCTTTAGGGCTGGTTGAACTAACTGAATGAGTAGGAAGTTGAATGTGTTGTTAAATCCCTCTTTAGGGACTACAAATACCTTGGTTAATCTCTGAACTTAAAGTTATCAATTCGGTGAAATCCTTCTTTGGGGACTGTTCGATTGATAAGGGTTTCTAGGACTGGTTGGACTAGTAACTATATTAAGTTGGGACAAGGGCATTCATAAGAAACCTACAAGGACAAGAGGAAGTTACAATATCAATTTAATCAACTAAAGTGGATATCTGTAGATGAAACTCTATTCTTAATTGCTATCTCCATTAACTTGTTTATAGTTTATTTTATTTTCTTTCTTATTCTCATCACACCAAAACCCCCTTTTGTCTTAATTGGTAAATAGATTTAACTTAGGAATAATTTGATTCTCTGTGGGATTGACTCGTGCTTACCACACTACATTAGTTAGTAAGTTCGAATTTATTTTGATACGGTTTATGCGACTAAAAACCGTCCATCATAAGGCATAATATGGCTTTTGTGATGCATAAGCATAGGTAAAGCTAGAATATAACAATATGAGCATTATATGGAAATATAAAATCCTCCATCCTCTTATCATGCAACATGTCAAAAGCAACATCAAATTTTACCTCCTTTCATGATTTTGAAGAAAATATGCACTTCATTGTGACTTCCCTTTACTAGGCCATATCATGCTATATCTATAATGAATCCAATTTTGCATCGTCAAGTTCAATAAAGCTTCCATGACATTAATCAAAAAATTTCAATGGGGGTCATTTTTATAAATTTTGGAAAACATGCATATAAGCCCATAAATCAATAATGAATTCCAAAATAGCCATGTATAAGCAATTCAAGAAATAAACTTTAAATATGCACAAATATGGTCAAATAAAGTCAAATATGCATAAAGTAAGCCCTTTCCCCACCCCATACTTAAACATTATAGTGTCCTCACTGTATATAAAATAGGAGTAAAGAAAGAAACATACTAGACAGATGTGCAAGATGTCAAGAATCGAGTGCTGGTGTTGTAAGGCCCTGGTCAGATTTTAGCTTCTTGTTTCTATCACCATGGACCTGTAAAATGTAGAAGCGAAATACCCATAATAGAAAAACTAAAAGTTCAAAAAACAAACAAAAGCAACAATGTCCAAAAGTCCAAAAAAATAAATGTCTATTTACAAGCTCTAGATTTTATAGTCGCTAGGCCGACTTTCCCTTTAAGCTCAAGGTGGCATTTGCAGGGCCCATGTAGCTTGGGCTTCAAATAGGACTCCATTCTTGTCCATCAGCTGCAATTCTCCTGAATGGATCTTGTTCACAGTGAAGGGTCACATCTTCTTCTTGGTAAATTTGTTGGGAAACCAATGATCCTTTGATTTAGAGACATAGACCATGTCTCCAACTTCATATTCCTTTGGATCGTCATCGAAAATCCTGCACAATCGCACATACCAAGGCAAACCTCTCCCATGTATAGATAGATCTTTAATTGAAATAAGAGAAGAGATGTCCATACCTTGGCTTACCTTCGCAGCATCGGAATTCGGGACCTCAGGTTCTACTCGACGTCGAGTAAAAGTGGTCGACGTCGAGTACGTTGCTGTGTCTGGTGGACTGCTCATCGAGGAAAGAGAAGTCGAGGACCCATGTGTCTGGTCGACGTCGAGTACGGGCTGGTCGACATCGACTACTGTAGTCGACTTCGGGTTGGACGCAGAATTCTGGTCGACGTCGAGTTGGTGCTGGTCGATGTCGAGCAGATTGTGGTCGACGTCGAGTGGCTTGGTCGACGTCGAGAAGTCTTCTGCAACTTCTCCTTCTGTGTTGGGCTCGGGCGTTTGCATCTGTCGCCCACTCCTTAGGTTCATTGCAGCTACATGTCCTGTAGATTTACCTTTAGGATTAAGTTCAGAGGATCCAGGGAGCGTACCTAACTGTTTGGGGACACTTGCTGCTAGCTGGCCAATCTGTGTATCAATTGATTTCCTCCAGACATCAATTTCTCCAAGTTTTGTATTGATGTTCTGGAACTGATTGTTGATGGTGCCCTGATTCCGGCGCATTTTGTCAAGGATAAGTTGTAGGTCATCCTTTCGCTGGTCCCTTTCTGAATGTCCTGGAGCTCTGTAGGACGGGGGGTTCCTAGGGGCACATTGGTTCCATTGTGGTTGATAGAACCTTTTGTCCCCCATATAGCGATTGGGACCCTCTGCGTAAGCTACCTCTTCATGGTGTTCTGCTAGCCTGACTTGCTCCATGTGTGGGCACTCAGTAGTGGTGTGCCGTTGTGATCCGCATTCGATGCAGGGCTGGTTAACAGAAAGATACTTTACTTGCTTGAGGAGCTTCCTATTTTGATCTCTATAGTACTGCTCCTTGACATCTGGGTTGATTTCCTTAGCGGGTTCATAGAGGGGCATGGATGGGGTTGGCCTGGCATAGGCATTCTCCTCATAGTTGATTGGAGTCCCATACTTGTTGTTATAGTTGGTCAGCAAGTCGAGGGCAGCCCATGCGTCAGCTAGCGGCATCGTCAGATACTCATAATGAGTATATGTGTTGATCCTATCCTTAGCAGCCAAGTCAAGAGAATTGAAGAAGATCTTCTGAACGACGCAAGGTTGTTGTCCATGTGTAGGGCAGGATCGCAGTAGATCCTTATAGCGTTCCCAGGCCTTTGCTAGCGGCTCTCCAGGCTGCTGTTTGAAATATGTAATCTTTTGGCGAATGAGCGCTGTCTTGGTAGGAGGAAATAATTTATTGAGAAATTCCTGCTTTACTTGAGCCCATGTGGTGAGGGATCGTGGACGGAGACCCTACAACAACTTCAATGCTGGACCAGTTAGAGACCAACGAAAAGCCTTCATCAAGATATATTCCAAAGTGGTACCTTCAGCAAGAGTATGACACATATCAGTAAAGTTGGTAATATATTGAAGAGGGCATTTATTAAATCTACCATAAAAAGCATTATGTTTAATTTCAATCAGGAAAGGAGTGCGAATTTCATAGTTATTCTCAGGGATTAGAATAGCCGATTCAGACACGACAAGAGTCGGGTGCATGTAATCCTATGCAGTGGTAGGGTATTGGGCAAGCTCATCTTTTAATTGCCTCCTTCGCGCAACTTTCTGTGTAGTGCGTGCTCTCTTAGTGGTGAGAGCAGTGTCCTTGCCGGCTAGTTCCCTCTGAAGCCTCTCAATCGATTGTTCTTGTGTTTCTGCGGCCGCCATGGCTCTTTTCAATTTAGCTTTGATGTGTATAAGGCGTTCCGGTTTGTCTAAGCCGTCAAACTCAGGTGGTTGACCAAAACGGCACATACACCTGTGAAGTGCCTCAAAGCAAACGTGAGATTTAACTACCTAAGGCGCAAATGATTGCTTCCCCGGCAACGGCGCCAATTTGTTGTTGGAGGAAATCGAGTTTAAAATATAATAAAATAAATCAAACCGGATTCGTGCCCACGCAAATAATTACAAGACCTCCTCCTGATGTAGCAGCGGGAAGTCAGGATCGATCCTCGAGGAAGCACGTCAGCGGATCTCAGGCAGCAGCGGAATCTCACGAACGGTGATCGACCACAGTGGTACTCGACCTCGACCAAGGGTTAGTCGACAGGGGTCAAGCACAGTCGAATCCGAGCAATAGAAAGATGTTGGTGGTGGTCGACGTCGACTAGGCAAAAGTAACTAAAATAAAGAACAAAGCTTTCGGCTTCGGAATAAACTATGTGAAAGAAAACTTCCAAGATCGGGGTTTCAACACCGCAACGATAACCATGCAAAGTAACACATGAAGGCATAAAAGATTCATGCTTTTCATCAAATAACTTTCGTTATTAACAAATAGGAATATAGAGGCTTTAGCATAAACCCTAATTGTTACTAACCTTTTTTCACATAATTATTCCAAGTTGCATTAAGATCACTTTCGCTTCAATAACACAAACAAGGATCACCTTCAACTTTCGCAAAAGAATCATGCTCATAGGGATAGAAGACGAATTGCATAAAAAGATCAAACCTTTACCGCATCACCTCACATGGCCACCGTCGGGCTCACCCCGACCCTAGAAGTGGGTGAACTACTCGCTCTTCATCATCAAGAAACTCATTAATAAACAAAAGGAAATAACTTGCATTAAATAAACTAAAGAGAACTTACAACCAATCGAAGTCAAATCCGCTTTCGCCTTTCCAACTTCTCTCGCCACAAGCTCTCTCCTCTACTCTCTCTATGTGTAACTAATTGTAACTGAAATTGAATTAATAAAATCCAGCCCCTAGGGCCTTATTTATAGGCTTACAATCCTTGCTAATCAAGGTAGGAAACTATATCTATATCTAAACTTTCTATCTAATAATATAAAGATAAAACTTGATAAATAAAGGAAATAAATCTAATAAGGAAATAAAGCTAATGTGGATAAATCCTTTCCATCTTGATATATCTTCTCTTGATTAGATAAAATATCTTGTTCCTTTCCTTGCGAGTAATCTATCTTCTCCATACTCCACTCGATCTCGGACTCGGACTCGGCCACTGGATCGTACTCGACTTCGACTAGAGCTAGTCGACGTCGACTAGAACTTTTCCTCCTGGGTTGCACTCGAGCTCGGACACCTTCTGGACTCGACATGTGTACTCGACTTCGAGTAGGTGTACTCGACGTCGAGTAGCTCTGGGCTCTCGAGTGGCTCTGCTCGACTCCGGGTGAAATTCTAGCTCCTGGTGTACTCGACTTCGACTAGCCGTGGTCGACTTCGACTAGACGTGGTCGACGTCGAGTAGAGCTGTCAGCTTTCAGCATTCTGCTCTGTTCTTGAAACGCACTTTCCTGCGTCCTCGTTTGTCGGATTGACGCATATGACCATGCGTTGGAAAGCTCTTTTCGAGGGCTACAACTCTCATGAAGATATCAAAGCTTGATTCAGAATGATGAATGGTGAAAAGTGGTCTTTCCTCCAGCTGCACCATCCTTAGCTTCTTCATGACTTTCCTTTAAGCTCCAAAGTGCGTCCGATTTCTGTGAAATTAAACAAAAACTAGTGTAGACTCCATAATTTGGCAAATAAACATAAAATACATAGATCTTGTACTATTCTAACCCAGATGCATGAAATGCATACAGAAATCGATATAAAAGTCAATATAAAACATGACACAAAACATGGACATCACACACCACCCTCGCCGCCGCCTGCAAACTATCGCCCTCCCTCCACTCTGCAACTACATCCCACCATCTTTTCCCCTTGCCTACACTCAACAACAAAACTATCCCGCCTACAACCACCCACCACCTCCTCTTTAATCCCTCCCAAACTCAGCCTTAATGTCACTCTAATTACAAGATCTTGAAGCAATTTGTAATGTCTCTGACTCATCGCTTACATCTTCCACTGCGCTATGGCCGGTAAACCCCCATCCCTTTTATCTTCTTTTTCCTTTACTTTCTTAGTCAATTGTGATTCACCGTGCGCCATCGGTTTCTCTACTGAGTTTAATTAATGAGATATAATCTCAGCCGCTCATTTATTTGAATAGTTAAGACCATGTGCAACCATGTGTTTTTATTACCTAATAGATCTTACAGGGTAAACCCATTATTGCAAGCCAAACCTTAAGGGAAGAGGTTGGAAGAGGTTATCTCTCTCTACCAAGGTAACCTCTTCCACTATAAGTGGCCCCCACCCTTTTATTACTATATTTATTTGATGTATTAATTATTCAAATGTATTTATAATATATATTTATTATTATTATTCTCAAATAATAATTATAACATTTATTTTATTTTATTTTTCTCCATAATTTGACTATAATTTTTTCATATATATATATATATATATATATATATATATATATATATATATATATATATATATATATATATATATATATATATATATATATATATATATATATATATATATATATATATATATATACTCATCTTGACCTATTATATTGTTTGCACTTCTTTTTCATATTCCATTCTCATACACTAATGTAATTATTTTTGTTATTTGCTTATAATATAATGTTATTGTTTTTTATTTATTTTTCATCTACTATAATAAAAAAATATTAATATCAAGCACTTTTTAATTTTATTTATAAATAAAACTAATGAGATGGAAAAAATGATGGAACAAGGTTACTCCATGGTTGTAAGTTAAACCTCTTAGGAAGAGGTAGGAAAAGTACAAAATTATTTAAAGAAAAAAATAAATGAAGTGTCAAAAGATGATAAGTGGATAAAAATTTAAAATGGAAAGAGGTTACCTTATGGTTGCTCATGCTCTAAGTATAGTATTTTTTTTGGTGTAATAAATTTTCTATCTCATTCTCCAAAATAGAAAAACGTCAAAAAAGAGAAGGAAAGGCTTCTCCAAATTTACAATATTATTAATCAAAACTAATTCTTTTTCCAATTTTTTCGAAATGGGAAAGTTGTTAGAATTGGATAAAAATAATAATTTAGAGAATATATATTTTATTTTTCTGTATTTGGAAATGTTTTGAAAAGCTAAAGGAGATGATCTTACAAGTTATTCAATTCGTCCTTATATGCCCGATACTTTTATGGCAAAATGGACGTTGGGCCATGTCGGCCCAAATTTTGATATTGGGTCAGATAAACCCAAACTAAATTTTGATATTGGTCCATGTCGGCCCAATATGTTTTTTAGCTTTCCCTCCACCCTCGTTGTTTTGCCTTGTCGGTCGGTATATGAACACGGAGGTTGTTTGTGCACTCAAAACTCGAGCATTTTGGATGTGTGTAAGAATTTTTTTATCGGTTTTTCTATTTATACCCTTGGAGCATAACTTCAGAAGTCTTGTTCCAAAAGATGAAATCGCTTACACCGGACACCCCTCACCCCGAACCCGAAGAAGATGGGAAGAGGAGGTAAATCATGGTGTCGGAAATATTTTCCAATTAGACTTCTTAATCTATACCCTTAGACATAAGTTAGAAAAAAACGAATTTGCAATAATAACACTAAGAAGCCTCACAAATGTATGCCGAGTTTACAGTGTACAAAAAACTATCAACAATACATTGAAAATTTATCAAGAAATAAAGCTTAAAGGATTGAACTGAACCTATGACATCAAAGTGTTAAATCTGTATATTTTTTCAATCCTAAAATTAGCGCAAAAAAAAATCACACACACATTTTTCCCCCTTTCTTCCAAACCAGGGGCTTCAACCGCCCCAGGTCTACCTCTGCACCAAACTGTCTTAGCTTTTGTCACATTAGGTATTTTAGCATCAGGCAGATCATGATTTGACATTGGGTGTTGAAATGAATCACCCACTCCTATAATTTCATGATGATGTAAAATGGTATCAGAACATCCGGACAAAATTTGGGGATCTGAATTTTCCAGAACTCACAGACTTTGCTATCTCACTTAAGTTAAAATCAGTAATCCCAAACATGTAAAGTTCATAAACTATGTACACCTAAAGCGCCATTTCCATTGCTACCATGGCGTAAACACACAACCACAATCATACTAGCACTAAACCGCCGTCTCCCAGGGAGCAGCAGCTAAGAAAGAACAAGCTCTGATACTAGAAATTGAATTTTGTATGCAGCATTGTCAGATTTCGGAACTAGATGCCGGTGATGGAACAGCAGCCTGTGGCTCCAGTGGCTGCTGCTGCTGATCGCCTTGCCAGGTCCATACAATGTCGCCGAGGGCAGGCCGAATGTCCTGTTTCAGTATCTTCTGATACTCAAGGGTATCACCGCTAGATTTGGTCATCTCGACGATGTGAAAAGACGGTGTCACCTCAAAGATTTCGGCGTCAAAGGACAAGACTCCCTTCCTTCCTTCCTTGGTTCCCTCGAATTTCATCAGCCCGGCCTCCTTCTTCTTCACCTTGAACTTGAGACGCTTTGCGATGTCTTCTAGCCTTGAGATGACGGCGGATGCTGGCTGCCTAGCTGTGAACCTCACCTCCTTCTTCTCGCCCTTCTCTTGGAACAGGCCCGATAGGTTAATTCCTTCTGAGAATGAGATGATATCGAAAGCGTTCATGCTGCTACAGGGCCTTGTCAAATCTTCTGCTGTCTCTGAAATCATACTTTTGCACGGAACAAACACAGAATCCGAATCAGGAATCGTGTTGGGTTCCACTGAAACTGAATCTGCCTTGGGTTTCATACTACCATAACCCTTCTTGAACCATGAATTCTCCATTATCTTGGAGATTGGGATTCTTGATTTTGGGTTTGGATCAAGAATCCTGGACAGCAGCCTCCGTACATCCGGTGAGAACCAGCTCGGGTACTTGAACTCCGCTTTGCCGATTTTCCTATACATCTCCATCAGGTTTGGGTCCTGGAATGGTAGGTAACCTGCCAACAGAACAAACAAGACCACCCCACATGACCAGATATCGGCTTTAGCTCCATCGTAGCCTTTCCTATTGATCACCTCCGGAGCCACATAGGCAGGTGTCCCACAAGTGGTGTGAAGCAGCCCATCTTGGCGCTTGGAATCCGCCAGGGCGCTCAAGCCAAAGTCCGATACTTTCAAGTTACCATTCTCGTCAAGCAGCAGATTTTCCGGCTTAAGATCCCGATGGTACACGCCCCTACTATGACAGTAATCAACCGCGCTTATCAGCTGCTGGAAGTACTTCCTCGCAGCATCCTCCTTGAGCCTCCCCTTGGCCACCTTGTTGAAGAGCTCGCCACCTTTCACGTACTCCAACACAAAGTAAATCTTGGTCTTGCTGGCCATAACCTCGTAAAGCTGCACCACATTCGGGTGCCTAACAAGCCGCATCACGGATATCTCCCGCTTTATCTGATCCATCATCCCCACCTTCAAAATCTTCTCCTTGTCCACAATCTTGATTGCAACACTCATGTTACTTTCAAGCTTCCTCGCGTGATGAACCTTAGCAAATGTCCCCTGGCCAAGCTGCCTCCCCATCTCGTACCGATCCATCAAAACACTGGTTTTGTTGTTGTGCTCCATCACAAATATCTACAGCACCAAATCCAAAAATTGAAAAAAGATTGCACCTTTAATAACAACTCTCTATTGATCACAATCAACCGTCTTCGCAGAGCTCATAGGTAGACACTATATGGTCCTTTATATTTTTCGACACTGTGGGCATGTAAGCATCAAAGCAAAATTGGATGACAAAATTAGTTTCATCCTTGTCCAAGTTGCAGAAAGGGATCCCCAATTGAGCTGTGTTTGGCTTGAGCTCAGCGTGACGATCCCTCGTAGCCAAACACATCTTGCAGCATTCCTGTTTGAAGGTGAGGGAGCTGAAGATTCAAAGTCAATTTTTCAAATTTGACCCACAGAATCCCTGGAAATGTGTTATACAGGAATAGTTAGTCTACTGAATTTATGTCGCAGAAAAAACTTTAAAAAATAAAGATTGCAGCTTTAGGCAAAATATAATGGTATATCTTCAGGATTCAGAAAATAATTCATGCAGATGCATCACACACAAAAAAATTCAGAGACAGAACAGTGAAAATTGTTCGATTAAGGAATACCAGTTGAGCAACAATTTATCAAGCAAACAGATGAGGAACAGATGAAATTTCAAACTAATAAAATTAAGAAAAAAGTGCTTGATGTAAAACCTGTTACAGCCTAAAAGGGGGAAATTCAAGCAACGCTGATGAGCACGGAGTAGTTGCAGCTATAAATCAGAAATTGAAAGTCGAAATTTAAAGGGCGTACCTTGAGCGAGTCGGCACAGACAAAACAGAGATGAATTTTGAGGGATCTGAAGACTGTAACTATGGAGGATGATTTTATTTTTATTTTTTTTGAAACTGTGAAGGATGAATTTGTAGAGCAGGCCTTTTGTAATTTGGGATTTTTAATTTTCAGAGGCTGAAACCCTCAGGAGTGAAGATGTTCATTTTATAGCCCTGACTCTTGTGGGACCACAAATGAAGTATTTTAAATGCTCAAATAGTTAAATGTCACATTTTACTTTTTTTTTTATACAACCAATAGGGATTAAGTTAAAAAAATGCACCATTTAATTAAAAAAGTATTGTAACTCGATGCCTACAGAGATTTTTTTTTCAAATCTTGCACTTCTCATCTAAAATATTGGATTTTTACTATTCCACATAATTTTTTTTTAAAAGCTAAAAATTATATATGTATATATATATATATTTTCTTTTGGATCATAGGTAGGCACTTAGTCCATTATTATATGAGAAGGGGGATTCAAATTCGTGATCTATTGGTCACTACATGTTATTCTTACCGGCTAAGCTAGCAAGGTTTGACAGCTAAAAATTATACTACCTCCATTCAAAATATAGGTACTTTTAGATTTCACATTTTTTTTAAAGTCTAAAAATATGATATAAAAGTTAATATTTTACTATGTTTTTTAAGGTTCTTAAAAAAATGCAAAATTTAAAAAGACTTATATTGTTGAACGGAGGGAGTAAAAAATATCAATTTTAATTAATAATTTTAAACTTATTAGTGATATTTCATAAAAGTTAATATCAATTTTAATTAATAAATATCAGCTTGATTGGATTGGATTCAGATTCAGTCACTCTATATCTATATCGGTTACTATATATTCCAAAAAGATTGACATTAAATTAAGCCTTACAACACTAAACAAAATTGTGATTGCTTATGTTTGGAGTGAAGCATTTGTAAACGTTTTAAAGCGGTTTATGATTCTTTCGGGCTTTGCTCTCTTTGATTGGAGCACTCTCTTCTCGCCTCATTTTGATAATTAGGCATCCTAAATCTCATATTTTTAATAGCTTAAGCTATAAGAGTGCACGTTTTATATTTACCATTGAAATGTTTTTTTTTTAAAAAAAAAAAACTTTGAGTTACAGATTTGGTCAAAATATATACTTTAAGACACATTGTGTTAAAAAAATCTGATAAATAATTTAACAATATTGCAAATTTATTTATCATTATAATGATGACTATATATAATAATTTCAATCGCACAACCCACCGTCTAATACAAGGGAAGATTTCATTTTCTTGTAGTGCAAGAGACAAAAACTTGTATTTTATTTGATTGGTATGTTAATGCAATTTGTGCAAATAAGGTTTTAATACAATTTTCAAGTGGGGGTGGCATCGGCATGAAAGCAATCCGCATCTTCCAGGAAAATTACAGACATCAATTCTATTTTGATGGTGATGGGTTAATCAACAAAATATTGTATGATGAGGTTTCCTATCGGCATCACCCTTTATATACTTTTAAACTATTTGATACTGTGTCGTATAATACAGATATTTCTCACTATCAATTATAGACTGATTAATTGATCACTTGTGTATAAACAAAGTCCATTTGGCTTGGCTACCTCTTAATTTGAGGCGGTCGTCCGAAATGGTAAAGCTGAAGAGGTTAATTTTTTGTTTTATATTTTTTTTTTAATACGCACATCGAAATGTAGGCTATGTAGCCGGTTTTGCCTCCTCCACTGAATTCCAACGGTGTCGGTTACAGCTATCTAATGGAAGCTACCAGATATTTACAGGCGATGTCATCATTTCAATTTGGCTCTGTGTGATTCATCATTTTAAGGAGAGATGATGATTCATCAATCATTCATCATGTATGGGTAGAAGATTCACATGACCCTCGTTGCCCTACACTTGTCAATTAACCCAGCAACCAGACCCGACTACCTGTTATACAAATCAATTCATATGTGATTTGGCCGATACATTCTCGACAAATATTAGAGGAATTGTTACTCCAATCGGCTGATACAATCTTTAATTTGGTAAAGTTTCATTCTTGAATGGAAGCAACGCTAGCTGGAAGTTCGAACTACATCCCCACGAGCGATGTGAAATCGAACCTTCAACTATGGTTTCGAGCCTGGGAGAATCAATGAAACACATGAAATCAATGCATTATTCGACTTAATCAGCACGAAATAGACTAAACCACTGATTCCAAAAATACAAAAGTAACAGTGATTGAAGCCTAAAAAATAGTCTGCATAGACAAGCAAAAGGCAGGCCTCTAAGATGATTAACCGACACTTGACCTACCAATATTCAATCATAATATGCAGTTCAGTGGCCACATAGACCAGATACAGATCAAATATAGCCAGATGGAATGTATGATCAGTAAAGAAGTTTATATATACTTTGATTCCACCAGTGTGTGTGTGTGTGTATGATGGTTTATACTCATGAAAGATGCCCACTGGGACAATGGCGCCCAAATACACAGCTTATATTAGGGTAAACTGAACTTTTCACATTCATATGAAACACCTCACTTCTGGAAGTTCTCTGAGCAATAAATAGTGACTAGCAGCTACTCGCTAGTAGGAATTTTAAAGGTAAATTACCCAGTATGTAAACCAGTTAATCGTCGTGTCAAGGTGTCAAGGCAGCGTTTGATGTATTTTCTCAGAATAAGTTCTTCATGTGGCCAATACCTTGGTTTCAAGAGTCATCCAAGCATTTCTTGTGTATTCAATCTCATGGTAACTCTGTAGGTGTGATTGATCCCCTAAGAAGAATGGACAGGGTCTGTCTCAGTGTTTTCCTTCCTCAATGCCTGCAGTCTCTCTCTCAGTTTTTTACTCTCCTCAAAGTTTGCCTTCCGCTTCAATGCTTTCTGAAACAAATGAACAAGGTTGCGATTGAGGACCAATTCAACATAAGATGTACCCTGTAGAATAACAACACTAGCTATAAGAAGAACCGGGAAGAGAAGGAAGAATTCAGTCATTCACTAGCCTCCTGCCTGAAGCAGCGATCAAGTTTGATCTTGAGTTCTGTACATTCTCCAAAGAATTTCCCAATGGGATGCTCTGAATGACATCTTGTGAACTCCTCGATGATCTGCACAGTAGAAGGAAGGAAGAAAGATGAAGATTGCATATCGAACCATAATAAGGTTTCATTTCTTATGCCAACTGCATATAAAAAGATGGTGATCTGCACAGTTACGCAACCTTTCCTCAACTTTTCAATTGATATCCAGGACATGGAAAACGGTTTTGGATTCAATTTATAGTCGTGGAAAATGAATTTTCACAAAAAAAAACATTGGAAATCCTTAAATTTGGTTTTTAGGATACATTTTTATAACTTTGGCTCTCAAGATGAGCTTTGCAGTTATTTAGTGCCCAAAATCAAGTATTTAGGAGTTTTATATGGCATTCAACAAAGAACCACAACACCAGTCTTATCTCAGTTTTGTTGTTATAAATCTGTTTGTTATTTCCATACGTTCTTCCATTTGTCATTGTTTAAGCAAAGGTGAACAGAATATAACAGACTATCGCATCACACGGAATCACATCTTCTATGACAGACCTTCCAATTTACGACCATCTTTTGAATATAAGCCAGCGTCCTCAAAACAATGGCAATTTAATTTGCGGTAGCTTTGACATAGAGTTCATTTAAGATCTCAACTTCTCTGGAAGCAGCTTACATTCAATAATGAGGACATGGCATCTATGCACGTCCTGAAAGAGGGATTTCGGATAGAAATGAACTTACTTCAGCACACATTGGATGCCTATGTAAGGTCAATGGAGGATGCATTTCTTATGGAAACTGCAATGTGAAAACGCCAAAAAAGCTGTCGATATGTCAAAAGAAAAATCAGTGTAGATTCAATAGGTACAGCAAATGCTAAAGATAAAAGATAATACTCAATTTTTAAGCCAAAGTAATATAACACCAATCTCATGTGTTCTAAGATCAATAACAACAGCAAGGTATTCTGGGGGGCAAAATTGAATCTGGGTGTATGCTCAAAAGTCTCAATGATGTTCTTGTTATATAACTACTTGAGTTCCTTTGCAAAACAAGACATCAGTTCTAGCTGCAATCTGATTAGCTCTTAATCCAGAAAGTTGAAACATTCAAATGCAGCTGAATTTGGGGAAACAAACCAAAACAATCAGAGCATAAATTCTTGTCCATAACTTAATATAAAAAAATTCTGAATTCACAAAACAATTCTATCACGACTCATTCTTTGAACAAGATTTTGCAAGATCAAAGTTGCAGGAAAAAGGAGCGACATAGTACACATAGAGGTCGCGCAGATCTAGTAAAGCAGCTCGAAAACCCTAGGTCATCAATTTCACAAAATTCGCAACTTCCCCCAATCAAAAAATCCTAATTTGATGTGACCGGAGTGTAATCTCCCAATCAAGGAGCAAAATTTAAACTGGCATGATAACGAAACTTACAAATTCAGCTACGCTGCGTTGGGTGCGAATTGCGATTTGCTATTGATGTGCAAAACCGAGACGCCTCTACAACAAGATTGTACAACTAAATGGTCTATGGGTCGGGTCGGGCCATTTAATTCGGGCTGTTGTTTCCGGCCGGGTCGGTTTAACTTGGGTAGTAGTTCCTTGCTCAACAAAAAAAAAAAAAAAAAAACTAGTTTCGGGTCTGTTTTTATCTGCAATATTAATTCGTTTGATAATAAAAAAAACGTATTTAAAAGGTTTGTAAGTAAAATTTAACCCCAAATTACCATTATATTATGGATAATTTGCTAAAGTAAACCAAAAATTCGGATCTCTTTGCACTCTCTATCCACTATTCAAACAAATTGTAAAATTTAACCCCCTAAAATCACCGGTTACCTCACCTGCTGCAACCAGTTGAGAGAGAGAAAAGCAACAGGACATTTATTGTCCATCACTGTCACCCATCCAAAACTCATTTTCTCTATGCCTCTCTCCACCTCTCTCCATTGAAGAACTCGTTTAAAATTTGATTTATCTGTCTTCTGTCTCTCTGCCTTTGAGGGTGACGAGATTTCCATGGAAGCTCAAATTCGGTCTGCGCCGCTAGTGTGAATCACCGCCGGAGCACCGCATTGGTGCCTTTGTCCTTCACCTTTGTTAACTCCACCTTGATGATAAGACATGACTAATGAAGATTAAGGCCTTGGTTGATGAAAGCCAAAACTCGGGTTTCCAGAGTTTGGTAAGATCTTACCGAAGGGCTCAAAGAATTGCACAAACAGACTCGGACTCTGTTGAATGGGCTTATTTGTTAAATGAGCCTATTCAAGCTTACAAATCCGAGATCTAATTATAGGGCCAACTGTTTTTGGGCCTATGTTTGATTGTGCCTTAGTTCGGACTTGATGTTTATATTGGATTGAGTTTTAAACATTCTATCTTATCCTATATATATAAATTAGAGTTGGTAGTTGAGTTTTTCCAGGGATTTGCTGAAGGTTTCAAAGTCTAGTGCAAATTGCCTCATCCCTAGCAAAGGTTTGTGCGAAGCTTCTGGAAAGTTTTTCAAACGGCTTGAAGATCTCCCAAGAAGATTCGGCGCAACAAACTCAACAACCTTGATGCACAGATCCGGACGTTGGAGTTTCAAATCAGGAGGTCCAATCTATTTAAGGAGACGTAAGAGTATTGTTGAATACACAACTCTATAGCGCTCAACGTCCTATTGCAATGACGTCTCCTGCAACGCATTCGATCTCACATCACTCTCCTTGCTAACTATTGTATTTACTTTGAGTGTGTGAGGTTTCATTCGAGCTTTATAGTACAATTCATTCTAGGTTATACTAAGGGTTCCTTTACCCAAACGTATAGGGTACTTTGGTATCCATAGAGCTTTGTTTCACTAGTGTGCTTGGGTTGCTAGATAGGAAGCTAGTCTAGAAGATGAAAGGTCTTCTAGAGGTTGTATCTAGGGCTCATAAGATAAAGTGAAATAAAATTTGTTGAATCCTACGGGTTGGATAACCCTATGCGGGTTCAATTGGTATCAGAGCCTAACTCACGTACCTTAGATATTACTATCTGTGAGTCTAACCATGGCAGGCGAAGGTCAAGGCGGCTTCGGTCAAGGAAGATTGTCTCTCGTCCACCTCTCTTCGTTGGGGACAACTTCATGCATTGGAAATCCCTGATGAAAAGGTTCATCATTGATCAGGATCTGGAGCTCTGACATATCATTACGCGAGGGCTGAATGTACCCAAGAAGGATGGACCCAATGGAACAAAGCTGGACAAGACGAAAGAGGAGTACACTCAGCAAGATTTGGAGAGCACGACTAAGAACTTCAAAGCCGTCCATGCTCTGTATTGTGGACTGAGCACCGATGAATTCAATCGTATTTCCTCTTGTAGCACTGCAAAGGAAATTTGGGATAAATTGGTTGTGACCTATGAAGGAACTAGCCAGGTCAAAGAGACCAAAATCAGTATCTATCTTAGACAATATGAATTGTTTAAGATGAATCCGGATGAGTCTGTGAAAGTAATGTTCACCCGTTTTACGGAGATCATTAATAATCTCGACTCATTGGGAAAGACTTTCCAGAATGATGAGAAAGTTCGAACAATACTTAGGTGCTTACCTAAATCTAAATGGGGTCCCAATGTGACGGCCGTAGAAGAAGCTCAAGACCTTATCACGATGGCTATTGACGACTTATTGGGAAAATTGATCACCCATGAAATGATCCTCAATGAGGACGATGGGGAGCCTTCCACAAATGTCAAAAACTTAGCACTAAAGGTTAAGAAAGAAGAATCACCTGAGGACTCCGAGAATGAAGATGAGGAAGATCCTTTTGCTCTTATTACAAGAGGATTGGATCGCATTCTCAAAATAAAGAAGCAATTCTCTAATAAAGAATTTGGAGGATCATCTAGGAACCAAGGTAAGTTTTCTACCTCCTCAAAAAGAAATCAAGTCCTAACTTGCTATGAATGTGGTGAAACAGACCATCTCGTTAAGGAATGTCCTCTCAAGAAACGAAACAATGCTAAGAGGAAAGAGTCCAACAAGAAAGTGATGGCTGCATGGAGTGACTCGGATTCTTCAAGAGAATCGGATTCAGAAGAAGAACACGCCAATCTCTGTCTAATGGCAAATAACGATGCAAAAGATCAACACTTAGATGGAGTGGTAAGAAACATCCTATCTAGTTCCACTGCCGTGTTATCTGAATTTCTCAAAAACATGATTTCAAATGAAGAAAGTTGTAACAAAGAAATCAGTAGCTTGCTAGAGAAGGTGTTGGATCAAGAAATCTGCATAAGGAAGTTGTCGCAGAAACTACCAGATCTTGACAGCAAAAACTAAGATCTTATCATTGAAGGTAAGACCTTACGATCAGAATTTTTCGAACTTAAGGCTAACCTTTCATCTATCAAGGTTCAGAACATTAACCTTGAGAATGAAAAAGTGAAATTGTCTGAGAAATGTCAAGATCAACAAACAGCCCTAGTGCAATTTACTAGATCCAAAGCCACTCTTGACAGGATGCTTGGAGAACAACAACTTTCCTTAAACCGAAGTGGTATAGGATATAACAAGAATTTTCCTGTTAAGCCTACTACCAAGTTCGTCAAGGCAAAAGGAAGTTGGAGATCTCCTATTTGTTTCTTTTGTTGCAAAAAGGGTCATGTAAAGGAGATGTGTCCTTATAGGAGAACGGATCCTTACATTATCCGAAACACATTCCCGGTTCGCTTAAATGAACGGATAAGGAAAGTTTGGGCCCCTAAAGGGAAAATGTTGCCAAATATGGTTTACACCCATAATGGATCCAAATCGGTCTATTAGTCAAGCCGGAAAGGTTGATTTTTTATTTTGCAGGATATCACCAAGACTAAGGATCAAAAGTGGATTATGGATAGTGGTTGCTCTAGGCATATGAGTAGAAAAGAATCTTTTTTTCATCATCTAAAGAAGCAATCCAATGGTACTATAACCCTTGGTGATAAAGGAAAGTGTGACATCGTCGGTATTGGTAACATTGGTGTTGATCCAAATAATTTCATTAAAGATGTAAATCTTGTTGATGGCCTTAAGTATAACCTTCTTAGTGTTTCACAGCTTTGTGATAAAGGCAATCGTGTAAGCTTCAATAAGGAGAACTGCGTCATACAGGATGAGGAAACAAGAGATGTTGTTCTTACTGCACATAAAGATTCTAACATCTATGCTCTCAATACAGATCGAATTCCAGCCTCCAATCTGAAATGGCTCAAGGCCTTATCAAAGGATCCAAGGGTGTGGCATAGGCGACTTGGACATATAAGCACGCACACTCTCGATAAACTCCATTTGAAGGATCTTGTTCGAGGCCTTCCTGATTTGAATTTCAAGGTAGATGATCTTTGCAATGCCTGCTTAAGAGGAAAACATACTCGTAGTTTTTTTAAGAAGAAGAAGGTCGTTAGTACTACTAGACCTTTAGAACTTCTACACATGGATCTGTGTGGACCTATGCGCGTCAAATCTCCTAAAGGTAAGCAATACATACTTGCTATTGTTGACGATTATTCTCGATTCACTTGAGTTTTCTTTCTTAAAGATAAATCAGAAACTTTGTTTTATTTTTCAAAACTTTGTAAGGAGTTACAAACTTTGAAAAAACTACCTATTGTTTCTATTAGAAGTGATCATGGTAGAGAATTTGATCAATTAAACTTTGATTTATTTTGTGCAAAATATGGTATTTCTCACAATTTTTCAGCTCCAAGAAGACCTCAATAAAATGGGGTTGTGTTACGTGCATAACAATGGTAAGGATAATCTTGGGAAATTTGATGCGCGTAGTGACGAAGGTATATTTCTTGGATATTCGACTCAAAGCAAGGCTTATCGAATATACAATAAACGTACCAAAGTAGTCGAAGAAAGCATCCATGTGTTATTTGATGAAAGTGATAACGGTACCTTGAATGAAGGGTTTGTAGATCTCAACTTGAATACTTATGAGGAAGACGAGTCAGAAGGAGAAGCCAATGGTCAAGGGAAGAGCAAATCTAGAAGTATGCAGGAGCCATTTCAAGATCTTAGTGAGCTATCACAAGGCCATGGAACTCAGTCTCAAGGCCTTACAAATGGACTCAGTCTTGAAGATGAAATACCTCCCGAGCCTCTGGAACCGTATCCTACTAGTCCTCCTGAACCTCATGAGCCTTTTCCGCCTGTTCCTGAAGTTCCACCACCTAATCAAGGATCTGCAAAAAGAAAATTCAAACATGCTTCATCTCACTCCTCCTCGGATATTATTTCGGATCCTTCATCTAGTGTCCAAACTCGTTCTAAACTTAGAAACCTATGTGCGTTTCATGCATTTGTTTCTCTTGTAGAACCAAAGAAATACATCGATGCTCTCAAAGAACCTGATTGGATAATCTCTATGCAAAATGAGCTCAACGATTTTGAGCGCAATAAAGTATGGACCCTTACGGCTAAGCCGAAGGGCAAGTCTATTATTGGAACTCGATGGGTATTTTGAAACAAGCTAGATGAATGAGGTAATTTTATCTTAAATAAGGCACGGTTGGTTGCACAAGGATATAATCAAGAAGAATGTATTGACTACGAGGAGACTTTTGCTCCCGTAGCCAGACTCGAAGCTATTCGTATGCTTCTTGCATTCGCCTCTTTTATGAATATCAAGCTTTGTCAAATGGATGTGAAGTGTGCCTTTCTCAATGGATTTCTAGATGAAAAAGTTTATGTTGCTCAACCTCCAGGTTTTAAAAACGATGAATTTCCAGAGCATGTATTTAAGCTTGACAAAGCTCTTTACGACTTAAAGCAAGCCCCAAGAGCTTGGTACGAGCAACTTTCAAAATATCTCTTGAAAATAATTTTAAAAGGGGGTTGATTGACAAAATTCTCTTCATTAAAACCCATGGAAAGGATATACTTATCGTCCAAATCTATGTAGATGATATTCTTTTCGGAGCTACTAACGATTCTTTGTGCAAAGAATTTTCTAATATTATGTGCAAGGAATTCGAGATGAGCATGATGGGAGAGTTGAATTTCTTTCTTGGACTTCACGTGCAACAAAGTTCAAAAGGTATTTTCCTTAACCAAGGGAAATATACATGAGAGCTACTCAAGAAGTACAAGATGATTGATTCCAAGGTGGCTAAAACTCCAATGAGTTCCACTCTTTCTCTAGATCAAGATCTTACCGGCAAAGAGGTAAATCAAAAAGAATATCGAGGTATGATCGGATCCCTTCTCTATCTTACTGCGAGAAGACCTGACATCATGTTAAGTGTCTGCATGTGTGCAAGATTCCAAGCTAATCCGAAGGAATCACATCTGGTTGCGGTAAAAAGGATTTTAAGATATCTTAATGGTACTAAAAATCTCGGATTATGGTATCCTAATCAAACAAGCTTTGATCTTATCGGATACTCCGATGCTGATTTTACAGGATATAAAGTGGATAGAAAAAGCACCTCAGGGTGTTGTCAATTTCTTGGGGCATCCCTTATAAGTTGGCATTCCAAGAAGCAAAATTCAGTTGCGCTTTCAACGGCCGAAGCTATATACATTGTTGTTGGATCTTGTTGTTTGCAAGTCTTATGGATTACACAACAACTCCAAGATCCTGGAATTCACTATAAGGGCATTCCCATCAAATGTGACAACACTAGTGCTATTTCTATTTCCAAAAACCTTGTACAACACTCAAGAATGAAGCACATTGATGTGAGACACCACTTTATCCGAGATCATGTAGAAAAGGGTGATGTGTCTTTGACTTTCATCTCTACTGAACTACAAATCGCATCTATCTTTACAAAACCATTACCCGAAGACAGATTTAATTTCATCATATTAGAACTTTGGATGCTTAACAAGGAAGCATCGATGTAGGGGGAGCAATCGTGTCTAATGATATCAGTATTATTTCCTACATCAAGATCTTGAAATAAAATTTAAAGTCTTACTACGACAAAGTATGACGTTAAATTAAAATTCAAAAACAAAATTATGGATCACATCTATTAGGTAAAATCTCTTTAGATTTTTACCTAAAAGATATTATTTTCTATAGTTTTAGTTTTTTTTTAGTAAGATTTTACCTGTTCGAAAATAAGTTGGGATTTGATAGCATGCATTTAGGTAGGCATAATAGGTTGCATTTAGCTTAGTTAAGATGCATTTCATGGATAGATTAAGCACGATTTGCATATTAGTTCTCTATGTTGTCGGAGTCGGAATCTACACGCTTTTATTGATTATTTCAGGTAATGGTGGATCCGAGGAGGAGACATGAGTTGATAACGCATTGTATGAGAATGTCTAGTTGACCGAAGAAGCTTACATGAAGATCTCAAGAGGTCCTGAGAAGAAGAAGCGAGCCTAAACGAAGAACAAGTCTGCAGAAGTTGTCGCCATACATGCTGAACTTGTTTTGCACTTTCTGGAGGCCTCAACTGTCCGATTGACTATTATGACCATGCGTTGGAAAACTCTTTCACAGAGCTACAACTTTCCTGTTGAGAAGAAGAGCAAATTCGAGACGGATTTTCCGAGAAAGACCGATGCAGCGGCCGCCGTATGGTGTGCTGCGGCCGCCGCCAGGGCCGATGCAGAGGAAATGCTGATGTTGCGGCCGCAGCATCCATGCGGCGGCCGCCGCATTTGCCGTCAGCGATTATGCACTGCGTTTTGATTAATGAAAAACCCTAGATCTATTTGTTTATTTTGTGGCCGACTTTGGATATTTTAAAAGGCCAAGTTGTATGTTATTTTCATTACTTCTATTCTATTCTTTCTTCCATTAGACACTTTAGAGATTTTGAGCAATGTCTTCCATGAGGAACTAAACTCATCTATTCTGCCTGCAATTTGAAGCTTTATTCGAATTGATTGTGAGTTTCTAATTCTCGTTCTTGTTTCCTATATTTGAATGCTTCAACTTCTTTGTGATTGATTGTCTATTGTTTTATTCTATCTAGCCCGCGCAACTAGTTAGAATCAATTCAATTGCTAAGGTTTTGTAGATTCCTGGTTGTGAACCTTAACCTAAGTGGCAAACTTGTTCCTTTAGGGCTGGTTGAACTAATTGAAGGAGTAGGAAGTTGAATGTTTTGTTAAATCCCTCTTTAAGGACTGCAAATACCTTGGCTAATCTCTGAACTTAAAGCTATCAATTGGGTTAAATCCTTCTTTAGGGACTGTTCGATTGATAAGGGTTGCTAGGACTGGTTGGACTAGTAACTATATTAGGTCGGGACAAGGGCATTCATAGGAAACTTAATAGGACGAGAAGAAGTTACAAAGATCGCTTCAATCCAATAAAGTGGAAAATTGTAGGTAGAATTGCTTCTCCTAATTGTCTGAAATACAATTATTTACTTTTGTTTGCTTCAATCCGCTTTGATAAAAGGCGGAACTTTCACACTCAAAACCTCCCCTCTTTGGTTACTTAATTGGCATCTAAATCACACTTGAATAGTAATTTTCCTGTGGGATCGACCTCTTGCTTATTGCTGTACTAGTTATATGTTTGAGTTTACTTTGACGGGATCAACGACAAGTTTTCCCTCCGTCAAATTTGGCGCCGTTGCCGGGGAAATTTATTAATTCTTGTGTGTTTTTAGTGCTGATTTTTTGTGTGGACCACTTACATGGTCTGCACTCTTGCTACTAACATATGTTGATGGTGAGGTTATTGCAGTTACCTAGAGAGAATTTTCATCAATACTTTATCAGACTGCAGGAGTACATTAACGATGTTTATTCATGGGGATATCAAGCTAGTATAAGGGAAGTGCTTCTATGCATCTTTGATGGCATGACTCTTGAGACACGGAGTCTTGCCGAGCGCCTGAGTGATGGAGGTTTATTAGATATGGGACTCTCGGAGATGTGGGAATTTTTCTGCTACATGGATAATCAATGTGCGCAGAACGAGTCACTTTTTCCAGTATCTCAAATCGTTGAGACCTCTGTTGCACCTCTTGAAGTCATTGTGGAAAATCACATTGAGAAGATTGAGGAAGAAGACACTACATCTGATGAGATCATCCCTAGCTCCCCCATTGATGAATCTGATCTAGAGCCTACTGCTGAGGCTACAGAGCAAGTAAAGGTTGTCTCCTGCACTAGAGAGAATATTGGTGGATACGTTGATCCATTTGACTGCTACTTTGACAAGCCACCAATAGAACAGAATTGGTGGTATTATATACCCTTTGTGGGTAGTCAAGCTCCTGAATACAATAAGTCGAAACGGTTCTTAAATATATTATTATTTAGTTTCAATTTATTTGTATGTAGCGCATGCTTGTTTGTTAGTTGTGCACAAGAGTTTGACAGATTGCTGAGGGCTTTGACTATGTCTGATTAGTGTCGTAAGCTTAAGCAAAACGTTGAGCCAAAGACTTGAAACAATGGCGCTTCTCGGGAGGCAACCCGAGGTAAGTTTTCTTTCTTTTTCTTTTTCTTTTCCTTCACCTTGATTATATTTGATTTACTTTTGTTGTCTTTATTGTTTCATTGAGGACAATGAAAACTTTAAGTGTGGGGGAGAGGAATTCTGTATATATAGATGCATATAGGATATCATATTTAAATTTCTGCACCATGTTTAATTTATTTCATTTTTTTTAATTAATTTCTTGTTTATTTTCGTAATTAAAAAAAAATTCGAAAATTCCAAAAATAAGCATGCATTGCATACATATGTGTTTTTCAAACACCCATCTAGCTTAGTTTGTCCTATAATTTAAATTTCAAGCATAATCATATAAATCCCATGGAGTTTTGGATGTTTTGGTCTTGTCCTTATTTGATTTTTGTGGAACATGAGCTAACAAATATAATTGAGCATGTATGATTGAGCTAAAGTATGATTGAAATCCTAAAAACATGACTCTGTGAGAATGTTTGACCTTATTTGAATTCTTTTGCTCAATTGTGTGAATTACTCTCCTAGTGTTGCTACCTCTTGGCATTGACTGCAGTATTTATTTTTAAAAACCGACTCACATGTTTGTTGCTTGCGGAGTTTATGTTTATATTTTGAGTCTTTTGTTTGAATTTGTACATATTTAGAGAATAAGGTGGCAATGGTTGATGCATTTGGTAACCGGATCTATGCATGACACCCATGGGTATGATTCGCGCAAAACAGTGTTGAAAACTATCCACTGGGAAAGAAGCTTGAATCATTGAGTAACCAGGTTCATTCATGACACCCATGTTTGCAACTTGCGTCAAAAGATGTTCAAGTGGACTTCATATTAGTGGGTTGAGGTGTTGATAGACCGGGGTCATTCATGACACCCATGTTTGCGCCTCGCTTAAGGGAAGCACCAAGACAAGAAAAAAGAAAAAAAAAGAAGAAGAAAAGAAAAAAAAAAAGGAAAAAAAAAAGAGTGTCACATTTTATTCAGTTGTCTTTATTGTGTCCCGCAAGTAATGGCATTTCGATAGATATTTGGTGATATGGTGTTCAATGTCTAAAAGCTTAGTGCATTTTGGAATGAGTTGAGAGTTGTATCTTAAAGCCTAAACACATGAGTGAAACACATATTTCTGGTGAGGATGGATGATGTCTACTTCTAAGTTTTGATCACTGGAATACATGCTATGACGTTTGTTTGCTTGGCGTATGTTTTAACTTGCTATGATGTTGCTTTTTGATGAGGTTGAAAATTGAAGGGATTTCCTGTGTGATGCGTTGATTCATGTCCATTCTATCATTGCTTGAGGACAAGCAAAGGTTAAGTGTGGGGGAATTTGATAGCATGCATTTGGGTAGGCATAATAGGTTGCATTTAGCTTAGTTAAGATGCATTTCATGGATGGATGGATTAAGCACGATTTGCATATTAGTTCTCTATGTTGTCGGAGTCAGAATCTACACGCTTTTATTGATTATTTCAGGTAATGGTGGATCTGAGGAGGAGACATGAGTTGATAACGCATTGGATGAGAATGTCTAGTTGATCGAAGAAGCTTACATGAAGATCTCAAGAGATCCCGAGAAGAAGAAGCGAGCCTAAACGAAAAACAAGTCTGCAGAAATTGTCGCCAGACATGCTGAACTTGTTTTGCACTTTCTGGAGGCTTCGGTTGTCCGATGGACTATTATGACCATGCGTTGGAAAGCTCTTTCAGAGAGCTACAACTTTCCTGTTGAGAAGAAGGGCCAATTCGAGACGGATTTTCCGGGAAAGACCGGTGCAGCGGCCGCCGCATGGTGTGCAGTGGCCGCCGCTAGGGCCGATGCAGAGGAAATGCTGATGTTGCGGCCGCGACATCCATGCGGCGGCCGCCGCATTTGCCGTCAGCGATTATGCGCTGCGTTTTGATTAATGAAAAACCCTAGATCTATTTATTTATTTTGTGGCCGACTTTGGATGTTTTAAAAGGTCATGTTTTATGTTATTTTCATTAATTCTATTCTATTCTTTCTTCCATTAGACACTTTAGAGATTTTGAGCAATGTCTTCCATGAGGAACTAAACTCATCTATTCTGCCTGCAATTTGAAGCTTTATTCGGATTGATTGTGAGTTTCTAATTCTCGTTCTTGTTTTCTATATTTGAATGCTTCAACTTCTTTGTGCTTGATTGTTTATTGTTTTATTCTATCTAGCCCGCGCAACTAGTTAGAATCAATTCAATTGCTAAGGTTTTGTAGATTCCTAGTTGTGAACCTTAACCTAAGTGGCAAACTTGTTCCTTTAGGGCTGGTTGAACTAATTGAATGAGTAGGAAGTTGAATGTGTTTTTAAATCCCTCTTTAGAGACTGCAAATACATTGGCTAATCTCTGAACTTAAAGCTATCAATTGGGTTAAATCCTTTTTTAGCGACTGTTCGATTGATAAGGGTTGCTAGGACTGGTTGGACTAGTAACTATATTAGGTCGGGACAAGGGCATTCATAGGAAACTTAATAGGACGAGAAGAAGTTACAAGGATCGCCTTAATCCAATAAAGTGGAAAATTGTAGGTAGAATTGCTTCTCCTAATTGTCTGAAATACAATTATTTACTTTTGTTTGCTTCAATCCGCTTTGATAAAAGGCGGAACTTTCACACTCAAAACCCCCCCTCTTTGGTTACTTAATTGGCATCTAAATCACACTTGAATAGTAATTTCCATGTGTGATCGACCTCTTGCTTATTGTTATACTAGTTATAGGTTTGAGTTTACTTTGACGGGATCAACGACAGGTTTTCCCTCTGTCAGGATTCTCCTTTATTTTCATATTTTCTTTCATTTAACTTTGTACTTATCTCTTTAAATTCAATTTTTAAAACTTTGTTTCACATTAAAAAATTTGACCAGATTTTATTTGGAAGTTCAAAGGACTTTCTCTTTCCTATTTATACCTTCACTCCCCTCCTTGTCAAATCACTCGCCCACTTTTTCTTCTTCGGTTCCCCTCTCTCCTTCTCTGATTTCTCCTCTTCCCAAGACCACTCGAGTACTCCTCAGACACCATGGCTCCGAAGAGACGCTCTACCTCTTCCCCTAAGTCTGAATCTAAGCGGCTCCGTTCATCTGATTACAAGGGGAAGGATGTGGTTGAGGAAGAATACAAGGGCAAGGCTACTCTTCGACAATTGGAGACCTCCTCGGAAAGTGAAGAAGAGGGTTCTCACGGTCATCGAAAGATCATCAAGAGGGAACCCTGTCCTCTTCCACGCAATCATCCTCACCAAGTGAATCCTCGCACTCCTAAGAAGGCCCCGCATCAACATCGCCTTCAGATCCCGACAAATCACGAGGTATTCTCCGACGCCCCTCTCTCCCGTTTTGGAAGTCACAATAAATCCGGGATGTGGAAGGATGGGTACGTCAACCGACCCATCAACTTCTGTGAGCATGTGGATCTAGATATTCTAAAATCCACAAACCTCCCGTGTGTCAATCTTTTGAAGAACTCGCATGTCTGGTCCCTCCGGAACCCTGACATTGTGGCCTATCCTCGCCTCACTAGACTTTTTTTTGTGAACCTTACTGCTGGTAGAGAAAAGGGAGTACTCACTTGACGGAGGAAAAGTTGTTGATTTACCTCGTCAAAAATAAATCACAAACAAACAAACTAGTATAGTATGCAAGTAAGGGGTCGAACCCTAGATAATCAAGTATTTCTAAATATTGTGTATTTATCAATATAAAATATAAGATTTTTATGAATAAAAATAAAATAAAATAATATTAACAAAAGAAAATAAAGGATAGAAGAAAAGCGTTTCCACCTACAAGTTCTCGACTTTGGTTGGTTTTATTGGTCATCAAATTCTTTTCAAGTTATTATCTTTTCCTACGAATTCCTCCCGTCTTGGTTTAAGTAGATTAAAAGTCCGACGAGTCCTATTAATCTCTTACACCTCAATGCAACCTTAACACGGTCAAGATTTAACAAAGAGATAGCACAACGTCCCAAGAACTTGAGCATATAAATAACACCAACTAAACACGGTAAATCAATGTTTAAGATATATGTCAAATCCCTACATAATCATGCTTCAAACACGGAATCCACAATCTTATACGTGCTACTACGGAAATAACACAAATACGAAAATATTAAATCCTAGCATGAAATCAATATTATCAAGGTAACTAATCAAGATAACATCAATAACATAATCAATATCACATAAAGAAGTTGAAAGAATTATAAAGGAAAAAATAACTTAAATTAGAAACTTATAAACCACCAACCAAGTCTCTCCTTACCCTCTCTTACCTCCGTTCCTCGTGTTCTTTGCCTCGGATCTACGAATCTACATAAAACCATCGAAATAGCATAGATTCCGAACTTCTCCACAAAACGAGCGTTAATCTAATTAACACTAAAACATGATTATATAAGAATGAAATGCACCTAAACTAATCTATAATGCCTATTGGAAACATGCCTTATCAAGCTCCCCCACACTTAACCTTTTCCCTGTCCTTAAGCAATGCAAAAACAAGAGCAAAACCATCATACCACAAATATGATCTTCAAGCACTAACCTTGTCAAAAGCAACATCAAAGTGTAGGAGACATGAACATGAAAGCCAACATCCTAGAAAGTATATGAGTGATTCAAAGTCAAAGGCACATCTAGTCCAACCTCACCAGGATCATGTGTTTGCCCTCACCATCATGTGTTTAGGCTTAATAATGTATCTCTCAACTCAATCCAAAATGCAAAAAACTACATAGAAATTGACACATATATCACATATTCTCCACCTTGGATGCCATCACTTATAAGAAACATCAAGAGGTATTTTATCAAAAGGTACGTTGTAATGGGGCTTGGTAAGGAATTAAGGTAGGAAAATATTTAGGCTTGTGGTGCTAAAAATCCGGAAAAAAGGGATCCCTATGAATAACCGGTAGAACACAAAAAACCAAATACTTCCAAAATCAAAATAACTCAAACTTTAACTCTCAAAACACTCAACAAAAGAACTCTCTTTCAACCATACATATTTTTTTTAGTTCTCACGTACATAATAAAGGTAAAAGGCTCTTTATTCATTTTTTCTTTCTTTTTCTCTTTTTCTTCTTTCACGTTTTCTTTTCTTTTTTGATTTTTTTTTCTAGAGCCAAAAATACAATAATGCACAACGTGAGGAATAAAACCAAAATTACATAATCATCCAAAAATTGTAACTTTCTTAACAACATCTTTTTTTCCACTCAATGTACTAGATCAATCAATCACCAACTCTAATCCCAATTCCCGGATAGGGTAAGGCTCATAATAAGTTAAGGATAAATTTTGTGGAGCTTCAAAGAAAAGGCTAAGGCTCAAATTGGCTACAAGCAAAGGACACATATGTAGGGTGGATATGGATAATAACATGGCTAAGAAAATCATGTCTCTATCATTTGAAACTCACAAGTAATAGACATATAAATTCAACCTCAAATATAGATAACAATGTCAATTTCAAGAGGTAATTGCATAAGGAGCTAGAGTATAATGTCACACAAGAAAGCATAGGGAATAAATATGATGAAAATCCCTTATAAGGCCAAATTTTCACTAGGACAAGTTTTGTTGGATTTCAATAATGCCCAAGACTAAGAATCATATTTGCTCAATTGAACTAACAAGTCATGCTCCCATAAAAATCATCTCAAGTATGTGACAAGGCTAGACAATTCAATCATATTATGGAACATATATGGTAAAACTCATAAAAATAAAATAGAGGACAAACTAAGCCAAGATGGGTATTTGAATAAAACATACATGCAATGCATTATCTTTTTGGTTTTTATTTTGTTTCCATTTTTTTGTTGCTTTTGCTAATGCAATAAATTAACGAAAAATAAACATGAATCGATGAATAAAATAACCACAAAATAAACATGAATCTATGAATGCAACCCTCCCCCACACTTAAACTCTTCATTGTCCTCAATGAAAATCAAACACAACAAATCATAGAAATATGAGAGAAAGAGGTAAAGAAGAACTCACATTGTGGAAAAAATTTCACTGGTGAAGATGACGAAGATTGGAAGAAGAACGATAACGACGAAGACTAACGAACCACGAGCACGGATGAATGAAGATGAAGAAGAAGAAATAAGATGGGTTGCGACAACAATGGATGAAGACCGGGCATCACTACTGGATTCGCTGGCAGCGAGTTCTATTCGTTGTCAGCGAATGAAATAAGCTCCTATGTCGTCTGAGAGGCTAGACTCGCTGGAAGCGAATAATGATTCGCTGGCAGCGGATTCAGCACATAATCTCTATTCTTCGATCTTGTTCACTTTTCCCTGCATTGTTAGCTCAAAATATCCGAAAGCATCTATCTACCATATAAAATAATTAGGAAATTTCTAATTTATTAAACAACAAAACTAATTAAGTAATTATGAATTGAAATAACTAATTTAGGAAAACTTACCTCGAGTTGCCTCCCGAGAAGCGTCCTTGTTTATCGCCATAGACTCAACGGTTTATTCGTCCATGTGTTCAAGACTCACTCAGACATTGCCAACGCTCTCTTTAGCAAATCAAACTCCGGTGCACACCATCTAGGTAGGCAAACACCACATATGAAGAAGCCGAAGTCAAATGATGTGATGTTGAAGAAGGTCTCCAAATCTTCATATGATCGAGTGTGACTTCACGCCGAGGGTATGTAGTACCACCAACACAGTTCCGTTGGTGATTTGTTGAAGTAATGCTCCCAAGGATCTACATATTCACCAAAATCCACAAAAGTGTAAGAAATATCATTACCTTGCTCGGGAGCCACATAAATCGGCTCCGGACTTGGTTTCTTAATAAATGAGTTGGGGATGATTTCTTTAGGTGGATTAGGTGCCAAAATAAATGGTTCCTCACGCGTGCACTCATGAGACTCCATGTCAAAGGGCATCGGGCTCCATTCTCCATCTTCGATTGAACCATTGATGCTTGCGTCTTGGCTTTCCACATGTATCTCACCCGCTATTGGTTTGAAACGTAAGGACATGGATGCCAACTTGTAGTCTTCTTCCACCTTTGCCATGTCACACACGTAAAGGAAAAGATCCCACAATTCTGGCCAATCCAAACCATAAAAGCCTTCATTTTTCAAAGATTGGGCGAATTCTCGTATCTCGGGAAGCATACCATCTTGAATGCAAAGTACTCGTTTTATCAAATCATCTTGGATACCCCATGAAGCACGACCATCCACTAAATCTTGTACTCTTGCGAGGTAATGATGAAAGTATTCTCCTTGGTATTGCCATAACTCCAACTCCATTTCAAACAATTAATAACAAGGTGTCGCGAACCGTAAGATAGATCCACGATGGGGTTAGATATATATACAAAAATTATTAAATACACAAAACAAAGAAATAACCTTGAGTCCCCGGCAATGGCGCCAATTTTTGAGGGAGGAAAATTCGATGATTTACCTCGCCAAAAATAAATCCCAAACAAACAAACTAGTATAGTATGCAAGTAAGGGGTCGAACCCTAGAGAATCAAGTATTTCTAAATATTGTGTATTTATCAATATAAAATATAAGATTTTTATGAATAAAAATAAAAGAAAATAATATTGACAAAAGAAAATAAAGGATAGAAGAAAAGCGTTTCCACCTACAAGTTCTCAACTTTGGTTGGTTTTATTGGTCATCGAATTCTTTTCAAGTTATTATCTTTTCCTACGAATTCCTCCCGTCTTGATTTAAGAAGATTAAAAGTCCTACGAGTCCAATTAATCTCTTACACCTCAATGCAACCTGAACACGGTCAAGATTTAACAAAGAGATAGCACAACGTCCCAAGAACTTGATCACATAAATAACACCAATTAAACACAGTAAATCAATGTTTAAGATATATGTCAACTCCTTATATAATCATGCATCAAACACGGAATCCACAATCTTATGCGTGCTACTACGGAAATAACACAAATACGAAAGTATTAAATCCTAGCATGAAATCTATATTATCAAGGTAGCTAATCAAGATAACATCAATAACATAATCAATATCACACAAAGAAGTTGAAAGAATTATAGAGAAAAAATAACTTATATTAGAAACTCACAAACCACCAACCAAGTCTCTCCTTAGCCTCTCTTAGCTCCATTCCTCGTGTTCTTTGCCTTGGATCTACGAATCTACATAAAACCATCGAAATAGCATAGATTCCGAACTTTTCCACAAAACGAGCGTTAATCTAATTAACACTAAAACATGAATATATAACAATGAAATGCACCTAAACTAATCTATAATGCCTATTGGAAACATGCCTTATCACTCTCTCCTCTCAAGTGAAGCAGCGCCAGATTACACTTACCCGCTCCTCCTTAGCCCTCATTCTTGGCATCCCTGAAACTGTCAACACTCAAGATCACCCCTCCAAAGCATACTGTCTTTGCAAAGCGCAAAAAGAGTTCTTTGTGCGCCTTGTCCCTCCTCCTGAAGCTTTCAAGCCCAAGCCCAAACACACACACACAATATCCTTACCCTTGAGGCTAAAGTGATCTTCACTCTCCTCGCTCGTTGTATCTTGCCCAGAAAGAACTCTCGCGAGCTTGTCATTGACAACTTTCTTCACACTCCCTATCTAATCATGGCGAGTCATGAGGTTGATGTTCCTAATCTTATTCTCACCTACATGCTTCACACCATCAATACTCATTTGACTACTCCTCTCCCATATGCCAACTTCCTGCCTAAGATATTTGAGTTCTTCAACATTGACACACAAGGGGAGGAACATGTCTCACACACTGGCTGAATTGATGAGGACTGCTGGAAAAGACTAGGGATTGAACAGAATCTAGCCGGCGGCAGAATTCTGAAGACACCATCCCCGAGAGACATTGTGAAGCTGGAACAAAGGATTGAGTACCTGGAAGCTGAGGTCGACGCGCTTCGGAAAGATCTAAACGTCGTCAGAGCAAACATTATGGACAGACAAGATGACAGTCGCCAGCGGCTCATGATTATGGATGAAAAGTTAAATCAACTTTTCATGCTTTCTGGCATGAACCATAGAGCCACCAATTCCATTATGCCGATGGATGCAGACGCTGTCAAGCACGACGAGGAAACTGCCAAGAACATCCTCTTAACCTGTGAACGCAAAGTGCTAAATTGCTTCATCCTACGCCCACTTTTCCCTAAGCCGAACATCCTCATTGTGGAGGAGTACGGCATTGTCAAGAAATGGCGGGATGCAGAGGCTAGGAGGCAGGATGAAATGTGGAAGAACCACACCGTGCTGAACGCAAAGAACCGGTGGTGTGAGAAGATCTTCTAAGGACGCCCAGACGAAGACGGTGTTCCTCCCAAGTATGGAGAATGGTATGAGGAGGTGGTCGTGCTTTTTTATGACGAGTGATGGCGTTTGTGACTATGTCTCTTGCTGGTCTTAAAACTATTTTGGGTTTATGTTTTAAAACTTTCCGGTTGCTGGTTCCTTTTTGAAAACTTCTCTCTTCCCTTCTTGTTGAAAGACAAAAAGGGGGAGAACAACTCTATGGGGTTGTAAGGCCTTACTTTTGTTTTGTTGGCCATACTATTTTTAGGTTTTTAAACTCTTTGATCGAACATTGTCTATTGCACTATGTTTATATATGTTGCACGTTATTTTTTCTTCCTCTGGAACCAGGTTCACAGGGTTAACAGGTTTTGTCTTTCATCAAGCGGGAGATTGTTAACTCCACCTTGATGATAAGACCTAACTAATGAAGATTAAGTTCTTGGTTGATGAAAACCAAAACTCGGATTTCCAGAGTTTGGGAAGATCTTACCGAAGGGCTCAAAGAATTGCACAAATGGACTCGGACTCTGTTGAATGGGCTTATATGTTAAATGGGCCTATTCAAGCTTACAAATCCGAGATCCAATTCTAGGACCAACTCTTTTTGGGCCGGTGTTTTATTGGGCCTTAGTTCGGACTTGGTCTTTATATTGGATTGAGTTTTAAACATTCTATCTTATCCTATATATATAAATTAGAGTTGGTAGTTGAATTTTTTCAGGGATTTGCTGAAGGTTTCAAAGTCTAGTGCAAATTGCCTCATCCCTAGCAAAGGTTTGTGCGAAGCTTCTGGAAAGTTTTTCAAACGGCTTGAAGATCTCCCAAGAAGATTCGGCGCAACAAACTCAACAACCTTGATGCACAGATCCGAACGTTGGAGTTTCAAATCAGGAGGTCTAATCTATTTAAGGAGACGTAGGAGTATTGCTAAATACACAACTCTATAGCGCTCAACGTCCTACTGCAATCATGTCTCCTGCAACGCATTCGATCTCACATCGCTCTCCTTGCTAAGTGTTGTATTTACTTTGAGTATGTGAGGTTTCATTCGAGCTTTATAGTACAATTCATTCTAGGTTATACTAAGGGTTCCTTTACCCAAACATATAGGGTACTTTGGTATCCATAGAGCTTTGTTTCACTAGTGTGCTTGGGTTTCTAGATAGGAAGTTAGTCTAGAATAGGGAAGGCCTTCTAGAGGTTGTATCTAGGGGTCATAAGATAAAGTGAAATAAATTTTGTTGAATCATACGAGTTGAATAACCCTAGGCGGGGACGTAGGCGGTTGTGCCGAACCTCGTTAACAAGTATCGTGTTCTTTTCTTTCCGTTCTTTACTTTCGCATATTACTTGTTTTCTATTTCTTACTAACTCGCTCTTGCTTATCAGATAAGGTCTTACATCAGGTGGTAAGGTCTTACGATTTCTGTAATTGCAAAATGTTTACATACTCTATCCACCCCCCCCCCCCTTCTAGAGTATTTGCGTGCTTTATATCTGCCTTGTCCGCACTAGCTTCAACCTTCGTTATGATGGCTTTTCTAGGTCAATTCGAGGCGAGTGGAGGCCGAATTTGGAGTAGAGGAGGTGGAATCGAAGTGGAGGAGCCCTCAACGAGGCTTGGTGAACTGCTTTATTTTTTTATTGATGAATGAACAATATATCAACTTTCCACTCAATGGTTTCTTACTGGACACCTTTTGGTATTCTACTGGACACCCAATAATTTCCTACTGGACACCCTATGGTTGTTTTCTCTCTTGCGTGTTGTTCAATGTTTCCCTGGTTCTAGTGTCGCCCTCCCCCCTAAGCTCAGGCGGTAAAAAGAGAAAGGGGAACTAGTACATTAAATGAGGGTAGAGAGAGAGAGAGATAAAGGTGAGAAAGAAACAGTAAAGTCGCAGAGGAGAGAGGGCAGAGTAAATAAGACAGAGAGAAAGAGAGAGATAGAGAAGGAAAGAGTGACGGTAAGGGGACATTAATATAATTTGAATTAAATCTTATGTTTCAAAGAAAAACCATCGAAGAAGAAGCAAGTGGTTGGGGTTTATTTGCAGGTTGACGTGTAGACAGTTAGTTTTAACTGGACACCTAAAGCAAAACGGGTAAGTTTGCTTCAGATTTGATGGAGACACCTCTCACATAACCTTTATCGAAAGCAAACTTGCCCATTTTCTATCCGAAGTCGATGGTGAATCTGTTTCTCCAATAACTCTTGTCCAGTCGATTCCAATATGTGTCATGTCGTTTTGCTTTGGGTATCCAGTTAAAACTATAGCTAACTGCTTACACATCAACCTGCAAATAAATCCCCGTCCAATTGCTTCTTCTTCGATGGTTATCTGAAACTTAATATTTAATTGAAGTCTTAAACGTGACACCCAATATGTATAACATGCCAATAGTTCTACTACACATGACAGTATGACACAAATAACGATTGAACTCGTTGAATGTCCATGTCATTTCAGTGGACGGGGGGTTCTTGAAGGGGAAGTTTCGAGGGTGCCTGTTGTTTGCCTCCGCACAAGATGTCAACCACTCCGTATACCCAATCGTGTTCGCAATGGTTGACGGGGAGAATGATAGGTCGTGGGGGTTCTTCTTCAGGCAGATGTTGCGTGTTGTTAAAGACACGATTGACATGATGTGGGCATCTGACCGCCATATTAGCATCGAGAAGGGAATACGGGACAACTACGTTTTTTCCAAGCATGGCATATGCACATGACACTTATTACAGAACATCCGATTCCGGTTCAAAATCAGCGCGATGCAAGACCAATTCTTCTCGATGGTCGAAGCATACACATACGACGAGTTCCAGTCCTTATATAAGGAATTTTGTGCGATGGCTCCCGCATCGGGCCAATACCTCAAGGAGGCCGGGTTTGACAAGTGGGCTAGAGCGTGCTACCCGGGTAACAGGTATAACATCACAACCACTAATAACTCCGGGTGCTTGAACTCGGTTTTCAAATATCCTCGGGATTTGCCGCTCACAACCCTCATGGATGTCATTCTTGAGACTGTCGGGAAGTTGTTCGTCAAGCGGAGAGAGACCAGGTCCGCGCCGCGGAAAGTTATGAGCAATTGGGTCGCTAAAGCCATCAAAGCTAACTTCACGTTGTACCTTTGCATGGTGGCCAGGCCGCTCAGCCCCCATGAGTTCGAGGTACGCAATGGTCAGTCCACATGGCTTGTCAACCTCACGGGTCATTTACGCAGCTGTAGACGCTTCAACGTGCGTGCCCACTCGCCGCTGCACAACTGCGCGGGGTGGACGTCTACTCACTTGTCAACGGCTTCTACAAGGTAGACGCGTGGCGTGCGTGCTACCAGGATGTTCTGTACCCAGTCACATCTCGAGGCACATGGCGGGTGCCCCCGACAATCGCCAACGAGACATAAGACTAGACGGTACCCCTCACAGTGGGAAAGAAAATACAAGAGGCGGCCCAACTACATGATAAACGCGACTTGACATGATGGCCAATTGGGATTGACATGACGACAAACGATTGGGACATGACAGATGGGAAGTGCGTTTGCGGCAACAGATCTGTGGATTTTGGGGTTAAGTACGCTAGACTTGTCGTTGACGAGCACCTTTTTCGTTTATGAATTGAAGTATTTTTTTATGTATTTCGTTGCCACATTTTGTAGTTAACGTTATGTCTACGTTGGCAAACTTCTTTTCTGTACATGACAATTAACCATGTTAACTTGACGGGTAATGGTTATGACATGACGATATGTATTTCTGGGAAGCTTGTTTTTATGCGAAATGTTACAGCACACATGTGGCATAACCTATTTGACGCGAATTGGCAACACAATTTGTCCTTAAACCTAACCGATATACCATAAACAGTACAAAATTAGTAGAGTACATCACAACTTGTCCTTAAAACCAAAGGAAAACAGTGAGAAAGTATATAGAAATGTCAACCACATGGAATCCAACGAAAGTACTAGTGTTAAAGCAAACTAAAAACATCCAAATAACATTGCTTAGTTCAAATTAGAAGGATCGAGTGACTACTGAGGATCGGTGCCGATGCCGAACCCACGATGGAAGATAGCAATACATAGTAGTTGCCGGTACACAACGATGAAGTCGTTGTCCAGACTCTGGAAGTCACGGTCCTTGATCGCGAGCTACTGCATGTAACAGATGACGTATGACCCAGTCTCCCCTACACACGGATACCAATTGCGTCAATGCCTATTCGGTGAACACGGCTGAGTTTGATGGGGCAAGAGGGACAACCACCACTTACGATTGCTTGTTCTGCGGAATCCCCATCACACGGCTGAGTTTGATGGGGCGGGGCACATTCGCTTTATGTTTGGCATGCATCTCCTGGTGGACACTGAGCAAGGTGAGCAGGACGTGCGTCACGGGCTTCGATAAATCGGTCAGCTTCCGCTCCTTATTGAAATTGGTGTCAGGCTTAAGCACAAGAATAGTCCATTCGGCGAAGTTTATCTCCAAAGCGACCCAGTGCTCGTTCTTCAGATTCCAGGGGACCAGGATGCGGTCGATGGCGGCCCACGCCTTAGGAAACCGCTCTGGCAGAATACCATCCATGTAGTCCTTCAGCTCGTCCTCCACCACCAGGCCGGTATGTCGCTGCAGCAATACACGGAAAAAGTTGTCGACGACGGCGACTGATGCGAAGGTGGGGTCGGTGAGGATGGCACTGCGGAGGATGACGCATGCCTGCTTGATATGCTATGGTAAAAACAAAACTTTCATGACAACGAATTTCATGAAACAAGCATGCCGTGTGGAGGAGCATTACCTCAAAGTTACTTCGTGGCCAGCAAATGTAGCAGGGACTTTACGGGCTCTCATCCCCCTACGCTGAAGTGGGACCTCCACCTGAGAGGTGTCCACTGTGTCCCCGTCATCCTGCACCCACATTGACAGACTCGTGGTTTCATAATACATGACAGCTAGAGATTTTCACATGTCACGTAGTAAGCATTACATCATAGTTGAAGGGAAATGACATACCTCAGCGGTTTTCTGGGTAGATGCATCTCCAACGTCCTCTTTCCCCTTCTTGCCCTTCTTTCCCCCTTGTCCCCAGCTCTTGTGTCAGCCACCTGGTCCTTTTTCCCATTTTCTATGTCCTGTTTCGACTCGTTCTCCCCATTTCGTGTCGCAACAATCCCCTCCTTGTCAACATCGCCTGTGCCCTTATCCTGATCCTTGGCCTTAGCAGCTTCATCAATATGAGAACGTCGGTCGAAGTATCAACATGACGTGAGTAACCAATGACATGTTGTCTAAAAAATATTGACATGCCAACACTACTAGATTAATAGTAAATGCACATGGTGATGAACCTTGGAACTTCCAAGGATTTTAGGTAAAGCCTTGGAAATTCCAACAGTTTCTCCACCGTTGCTAAATACGTCATTGGAAATCTTTCCAAGGGTTATAAACGTGCTAATCTCCAAGGACTTCAAGTGTCGGATAGCCACAACCGTTGGAAAGGCCAAACCTGCATCTTTTTACTTACCACCTCTTCATTCGGTAGAGGCCACTTACTTTCCAAGACTATTTCCAAGGGTTAACAATCGTTGGAACTCAATATTGTTTTTTTTTAATATTTAAAATAAATTTACAATTTACCATTAGTTATATATTTTAATTTTGTGGCCAACCGCTCGATCTGAGGTGTTTGGTGTCCAAAGTGGATACCTCTTCGGCTGGTAAAACCCTAGGGCCGTATTTGGAAGATATGCAATTTGGGGTGGGTGTTTCGGGAGGTGGAGAAGTTGTGTTGCATGTGGCCAACAGATTAGTAGAAGCTCAAGGGTCTGATAATAGCATGTCCATGCTTCTGGTTGATCGTAGTGCCATGATTAAGGAGGTTCATCGTATGTGCCCTTTTATATCTCATTGGGTTGAGTTTTGCTATGCACGTCCCGCTCGCTTATATTATGTGGATCGGGTTCTATATTCGTGTTAGGGAGTTCAGCAAGGTGACCCTCTTGGACCTCTACTGTTCTCGCTTACACTGCACCCGCTGATTCGTAAGGTTAAGGATAGTTGCGAGCTGAAGCTTAATGCTTGGTACCTCGATGATGAGACTCTGATTGGAGACACTTTGATGGTCAGCAAGGCGCTTACTATTGTCCAGGAAGATGGTCTCGCCCTAGGACTTCACCTCAATGTTGATAAAACAGAAATATTCTGGCCGAGTGAGGATCCGCAGTGTAGGGAATCCGGATTGTTCCCTCAGCATATTTCACGCCCGATGGGCAGGGTTAAGCTCCTTGGTGGAGCGGTTAGCTTGAATCTTTCCTTTTGCAACGAGGTGATGATGAGGAGAGTGTTGAAAACTAATGTCCTGATGGAAGCCATCAACAAGTTGGAAGATCCTCAATGTGAGTTATTGCTCTTGCGAGCCTATTCAGGAGTCTCTCGTCTTTACTTTGCGATGCGGACAACCCCACCCCCATGTTTTATAGATGCCCATCGTGTTTTTGACGATTCTTTGAGGTCTTCGATGGAACAGATTGTTACCCTTGGAGGAACAGGTTTTGGCCCATTACAGTGGCGTCTGTCTACTATGCCCCTCGATTATGGTGGGCTTGGGGTCTACACCGCTGCGAATACACTGCATTATGCTTTTCTCGCTTTGAGGATCCAGTCTCGTGGTTTGCAGGACCGTATTTTGAGGAGTGCTTGAGTGATTGGTGATGGTACCTCTTACGAATTAGCGACCTCCAGTTGGGTTAGTGTGATCGATAAGGATGACTTGGACATGTGTGTATTACAGCCAACTCCCCATCTAATGAAGAAAATGGCTAGCTGCTACTACAGAAATGTGGACAAGCATCTCAAGGTGGACTTTGCTCTTACTGGAAGGGAAGAAGCTCTTATTGCGAATCTAAAGCTCCCTATGGCTCAATAGTGGCTGAAAGCTGCTCCTATTCCCGGTCTTGGACAGGTTATGAATCCCATTAGCTTTCGTTCAGTTATTAAATACCGTATGAGAATTGAATTGTTTAGTGCGGGATCTAAGTGTCCTGCTTGTGAGAAAGGCATTTTGGATGTGTGGGGTGATCATGCACTTGCTTGTGCTGCTGATATTGGTGTTAAGCATCGATATAATGTAGTGCGTGATGCTTTGTTCAATGAGTGCTTGAAGGCTGGAATCTCTGTTCGCAAAGAGGCATCTACTGGAATGGTTGATGACAAGGGAGGGGAACTTCGACCAGCCAATATCCTGTTCTACAACTGGTTCCAAGGCAAAGATACTTGTGTGGACATTACAGGAACTTCTATCTTCAGTTCGGCTGGTATTTCAAGTTTCATTATGGGTAAAGCGGCTAGAGTGGCGGCTGATAAAAAGAGGAATAAGTACGATGATGTTTGCAGGGCCAAAGGTTATCACTTTATGCCGTTTTCCTTTTCTACTATAGGTGACTTAAAGGATGATGCTATGGGGCTCCTTAAGTGGATGTGTGGGGTCGCTAAGGGGGTACCCGGGTATAGTAGGGGGTTTTGTCACACTTTGACTAGAATCGCGTTTAGTATTCAAAAGGAATGTGGAGCCCAGCTTGTTAGCCGGCTTCGATCTAACTCCATGTAAGATCTTTATAATAATAATAATAATAATAATAATAATAATAATAATAATAATAATAATAATAATAATAATAACGTTGAGCTTATGGGTCCTGTTGCCAAACTTGAGGATCCGCAGAGTCAGCTGCTTTTGATTCGGGCTTGTTCCGGTATCTCTAGACTCTACTTCACCTTGCTTACTTGCCCGCCGGATGCCGTTGTCCCAGCTCAGTCTACCTTTGACAGTGCCCTCCATGTCTGTTTAGAGCGTATTGTGACTGCTTCTGGACCCGGGTTTGGTGATTGGCAGTGGAGATTGGCTACTCTTCTATTTTAGTACGGTGGGCTTGGTGTTTATGCTGTTGGTGACGTCATGCATTATTCTTTTCTGGCCTCTGGCCTGCAGTCTTCTAGGTTGCAGTCTTCGCTCCTCCACTTTGCTGGGCTGCCCGTGGGTGAGGGGCCCTCTTTCGATGTTGCACTGTGTGACTTCAATGGTCTTACCGGTTCTGATTTCAGTCGTGATTCTTGCAAGTTCGCTGCCCCCAAACTTATGAAGAAATTGGAAAATGTGTACTTTGCCCGGATTGTGGCTTCTTCGGAGCCGGTTTTCTCATTGACCTCACGGCAGGTGGTGTTGTGGAGGTCTCAGCATGGGTCCTATTCATCTGATTGGCTCAGAGCAGTTCCTATTTCTGGGCTCGGTCAGACCATGAATAGTAGGACTTACAGGTCTGTCCTCTGCTATCGTTTGGGTATCCCTCTTTTTCGTGCTGGTCTTCCTTGCTCTGCATGTGGTCGGGTTTTTGAGGATGACACTTTTGGGGATCATGCTGTGTCGTGTTCGAGTTCCATTGGACTCAAACATCGGCATAATCTTGTCCGTGATACCCTCTTCGACATTTGCTTCCGTGCTGGGATCTCCTCTGGGAAGGAAGTGGACATTGGTGTTGTTGACAGTCTTGGCGGACCTCTTAGGCCCGCTGACATTCTTCTTTACTCTTGGGATCGTGGTCGAGATGTGTGTGTTGATATCATGGGCTCCTCCCTCCTCACTCAAACTTGCTTGGCTTCCTTCGCTCCTGGACGGTGTGTTCTCGACGCAGCGCGGCGTAAGTGCACCAAGTATCGGGATGTGTGCTCTGCTGCTGGTTATGGGTTTTTGCCTTTTTCTTTCTCCTCCTTTGGTGAGCTGGAGGGGGATGCGATTGTGCTTCTGGGACCGATCCGCTCCTTCTCTTTAGCCTTAGATTCTAGTTCTCGTCTAGCTGCTCATATTTTTACCAGAGTTTGTTTTTCCATTGCTAAGGGGGTTGGCGCGCAGCTTGTTTCTCGGTTGCCCGCTAACTTCTTGTAAACATTCGGTGTTTGATTTCTATACTATTTGGAGTTTATATAATAGTAATAATAATAATAACAATAATAATAATAATAATAATAATAATAATACTATTTGGAGTTGATTTCTCCGTTCTAGTTTGGAACGTATTGTCACTGCGTCTGGGCCTGGGTTTGGAGATTGGCAGTGGAGGCTCGCCACATTCCCTTTTCATTTTGGTGGGCTTGGAGTGTACGCTGCCGGTGATGTGTTACATTATGCTTTTTTGGCGTCCCGTTTGCAGTCTGCTGAGTTGCAGACTAAGATCTTGCATTCTTCTGGTATCATTGTTGTTGGGCCTACTTTTGATGATGTTTGTCGCTCTTTTAATGAGGTCACGGGTTCTGATCTTCTACGCGATCCTAGTGAAATCGCTGCCCCCAAGCTTATGAAGAAACTGGCAGATATATATTTCGCGAAGGTTGCTGCTACATCAGACTCTATTTTCTCATTGACTCCGCGACAGGTGGCATTATGGAAGTCTCAACAGGGTGCTCACTCATCTGATTGGTTGCGTGCAGTCCCTATTTCTGGGTTGGGACAGACTATGAATGGAAGGACCTATCGTAGTGTGCTTAGCTATCGATTGGGAATTCCATTGTTCGCGGTGTCCAGACCATGTTCTGGTTGTTCTCGGATCTTTGTTGGTGATGTTTACGGTGACCATGCTGTGTCTTGCGCTGGTTCCGTGGGCATTAAACATCGACATAACCTCGTTCGCGACACCTTATTGGATATCTGCTACAGGTCTGGGATTTCTGCTGGTAAGGAGGTTGATATTGGTTTGATTGATGGGCATGATAAGCCTCTTCGTCCGGCGGATTTGCTACTTTATTCCTGGGATAGGGGGCGGGATGTTTGTGTCGATCTGACGGGATCCTCCCCTTTGACTCAGTCTGGGATGTCTGACTTTGTGCCTGGTCGTGTTGTTGTTGATGCTGCTCGGCGTAAGTGTGCCAAGTATCGAGATTTGTGCACGGCGGCTGGGTATGGTTTCATACCCTTCTCCTTCTCTTCGTTGGGAGAGTTAGATACGGATGCGGTTGCTTTGCTGAAGCGGATTCAGAAATTCTCCGTATCTCATGATGCTGGGGCTCGTGTTGCCGCTTATATTTTCACTAGACTCGGTTTTATTATCGCTAAGGGAGTGGGTGCCCAGATAGTATCTCGGCTACCCACTAATTTCTTGTAAATAGTAATTGGATAATAATAATAATAATAACAATAATTATAATAATAATAATAATAATAATAATATATTCATACCAATCAAACTATCAAAAACACAATATTTCATTTTCATTATAGAAGTTTACCAATATGTTCAGATAACCGATATACAATCCGATCGAACGAACAAAGACTACAAACTACCAAAATCAAATTTTAATCTAATAATCTATAAATGGTCGGAAGAAACCCCACGACCGGACACATCTGATGTATTTCCCACGGTTCTACCTCTATCAAGGCCACCAGTAGCATCGTTGAACCCAATTGTAGCCCTCCCAAATGAGGTACCAGCACCACTAAACCCACCTCCAAGCCCCTCGTGTATAGTGGTAGGACCACCAGTCCTAGCTGCAGTCCCCCCTAACACAACTCCAACATTGCTAAGCCCAAGTGTAGCCCCTCCGAATGTACTTCCAGCAGCACCAAACCCACATGCAGCCCCTCCGAATATATTTTCAGCAACACCAAACCTACCTACAGCCCCTCTGAATGCACTTCCACCCGCACCAAACCTAGTTGCAGCCCCTCCGTATGCACTTCCACCAGTACCAAATCCCATAGTACCTAATCTAGAGGTTCCATCCATGACGGGGGAAGAGGAGGGCAATTGAATAGGAACTGAAGGAGAAGTAGATACCGGGTTCGCAGAATTCAGCAACGCAACAAATGATCCATCTTGTTGTGGAGGTGGATGCGGTGGTGGTGCTACACTTTGAGAGGCATGTAGTTTCATAATTACTTGTTCAAGCCTTAGATCATTCTGATGTTGTTGTTATGCAAGGAGGTCCTTGAAGTTTTCGGTCATTCTTTTACAAACATCCTGTTCAACTGATTTCTGAATCTCTTCTATTTGATCAGCGGGAAGGTGATTAGTTGAAGAAGATGGCATTCCCTTCACAGCTGGGTTATGGATGTTCTTTGCTGCATTGTACATAGATCCCAGGCCCCAACGTCGATCTTTGTACTGGTCTCCTCCTGCAGCCTCTACCCAAATCTTCTCGAGTTCATGTTCGGGGTGCAATTTTTTCATTTCTTCATGCAACTCCTCGAACGTACCGATCCTATAATCATACACAATAATATATATATGCTTGTGTCATTATTGATATTACAAAAGTTCAAATAAAATATTTCTAACATTTGGTTATTAATAGATTGATTTTGGTCAGTTCAAGAGAGAAACTACAATCTGAATAATTAAATGCAATTGGGTGGCAGTTAGATGCATGAAACAAGCTTCAGCTACTAGCATGGCCAAGAAGAGCTACTGCCTACTAGCTTGGCAAGTTTCAAGGTGAGAGTGACTCCCTACTGCATTTTGTTTTTTAGTGAACAAATATACTATCTATTTGTAAAGGAAAAGTCGTTATGTTTGGAGGAAGAAGCACACAACTATGAGTAAATAAAATAAAATGTGAGAAAATATAAAGTGATAATACCAATGCCTTTTTTGGCCTGTCGCCGGACCATTCCCTTGTTGATTTCTTTTTATAGGTGAGCTCGATTAGTTGTCGGTGAGACATCGGCTTCTTGTGCTTTAGCTCCTACATGTAAAATGACAATAAATATAAATATTCAATTCCCAAAATACCTTGGATTCAAAGTGATGGAATGTATAATACTTACATGATCAACCACAATTTGTACCGCGGGTTTGGATCCTCCACAATACATCGCGGTCCCATGTGCGGGCATTGAAGCCCGATTGCGCTTGTTTTGCGCACAAAGTGAAATACCCCAAATTATTTTTGAGTTATTTCTTATTTTTATTTAATTAAATAAATCTATATTATATTCAAAATGTAGTATATATCTTGTTAATTTTGTCATTTAATAAATTCACCTAAGATATATGGTTTGAATTAGAATAATTAAATTATTCTAAAGAGTAATGATATACGAGTCGATTTAATTAGATAAAACCTCTAAATACTTTTATTATTTAATTTATGAAATTAAATTAAATAATATTTATTCCGCTAAAGTAGAGAAATATATTCTATCCCCGTCTTTATCAGCTTCTTTTATTTCTTTTCCTTAAAATCTATCTTGTACACTTAATCTTTATTTTAAATGATTCTATTAAAAATCTAACTAGTTTAGTAGTATAATAGATACGGGTAAAATGTTAGGGTTGCACAAACCAAAACACCCAACATCACCGTCTGTCATCCTCCTCTCCCATCACCGTTCTCCGATTCAACCCATTAATCCCGTGAGCCGATCTCCCCTGAGCAACCGCCGCCTACGTGAGCCACGACCCATCCCTGTCTGACCATCGTCCGAGCCACCGCAGTGCAGCCCTTTCCCGGAGAACACCAAGGCCGTCGCCTTCACTGCCCGAGCGCCGCCTTCGATTTACGCCGCCGTCCATCACCGTCTCCGATTATCGCTGCCGAAGCCTCGAGCCTTCGTCTCCGTTTGCCGTCGCCCTCACTGCTCGAGCGCCGCCGCCAATCACCGCCCGAGTAGCCGCCGAGGTCCTCGCCTGCGCTGTTAGCCATCGACGCCGAGGAAGAGCCGCGCCGAGCCATCGCCTTCACCTGCTCGTTCTCCTTCGGTGCGTGAAACGCCATTGGAAAACAGAGGTTTTTCAATCTCTTTATATAAAATTGCAGAAACCTCCCTTAGTCTTATACTATTCTCGTTTCTGACCCTAACTTAATTATTTATTAAGTTAAGTGGCCAATGTTTCTAAATTATTCGATTCTTGCCCATTTCAGCGACACCAAGAAATCTCAAATCACCTACGCCGGATCCCGCTTCCCGAGGAATTCATATTGGTATAGATATTTAACTTTATAGAATTAATTCAATTTCAAATTGAGTTAAGTAAAGTTAATTTTATAAAATATCAATATTAAATGTTCCTTTTTCCGTTGAATTCAATAGGTGCTAAAATCTCGCATTGTTGTCATCAACTAATCATCGAAGGTTAAGGCAAGTGATTTCCTTAATCGCCCTTTGCGTGTTTCGTGATTCTTTTAATGTGCCTTTTAAGTTCTTCTGTGTTGAATGCGGCCCTGTGACCAATTTGTCTACCAGTTTCGATAAATTGCATATTCGTCTGCTTGATGTAATTTATCTCATTATTCATAAATTGGCATGGGTATAAATTAATGGGCAACTTATTAAATTAATTATGGTGATATGTGTATTAAATGTGTTATTTGTTTTATAATTCGAGATAAGTAAAACGTTGCCCATTTTCTTCTTCCTAAATTGAATGATATCTTGCTTGTTTCTTTCATGCAAATTAATAGCATGCGATATTAAGATCCTTGAAATATCCGTGCTTGTACGTCCTTGTTGGTTTGATGTCGTCATTATTATGATCACCTAGTATAAACTGGTTATGTATGATAAGTTAAGATAGGCACCATGTGATGCTTATGTATGATATGTTAAGATGTGCATCTCACGTGGTGCGGATTGACTTAAAGTCAGTTGCGAGGGTTATCTCGCAGTTTGGGAATTGTGTAAATCACAATCTAAAAGGTTCCATGGAATATCTAGACTTCAAACAGTCTCAGATTGCAGGCCTAGTTGAGTCTGGACCCGTGTCCCTATTAGACTTCAAAGTCTCAAGTCGCAGGCCTAGTTGAGTCTGGACCCGTGTCCCTATTAGACTTCAAAGTCTCAAGTCGCATGCCTATTTATGGGATGGCTGGTGTCCTTCGTTCTCATGAAACACCAGACCATATTCCACAGATCTAGTGCAAGCAACGGAGCAGGAGAGAGTTGAAGAACAGGCTATCACTTATTAAGTCTTTACACTATAAGTTTTGAACCTTTAAAGTTTCTGTGTTGCTACTTTAGGGTTGTTTATACTTTAAGGTTTTGGTATTTTTATCTTATTTTGATCGGATATTTTAAACTAGGATATTTATTTGACTTCCGCCTGTTTTATTTTATTTGCTTAAATTATAATCTTGTTTATGGGAGCATGGTTGCATGTCCCTATAAGCCTAAGGTGAATTAAAAGACATTAAAGTCTACGGATTCACTGGCGCTGTAACGCTCCCTTGGGATTTAAAAGGGGTGTTACAGAAGGTGGTATTAGAGCTGTAGGTTTTAAAACGTTTTCATTCGGATTTTGAAATGATTTCTAAATTAAATTTCAAAAAATGCTTTATCAAAACTAAGTTTCTATATATTTACAAAAGTAAGCAGTTTTGGAGATAATTTCAAAATAGTTGTCCGATAGTCTTGCTCAAGCTCCTGCACCTACCATAGACTAATCTTAGATTCTTTATTCTTGTTTCCTCTAAATCTCGCTTTCCGGATTATCTCGCTCGAGTACTGAGGACTCTTCTCCCTCCTCGATAGATGTCTAATGTTCGCAAGACCTCAGGACTGCACGTCACAGGTTACCCCCAATGCATTGACCTCACCAACAACTCTAACACTGGATCTGACTCCAGCACAAAGGTGAAGGTCGTGGAAAAAGCTACGGTGGAGCTGCCCTAGGGGAAGAACGTTTTTGTCGACCTTCCTGAAGGAGTTGCGGCCACAAAATATGCCAAGAGGATCATTCGAGAGTGGTACAAGGAACACAATTTGGGAACTCCTTGATCCTATAGCGAGGAAAAGGCAGTACGGGAAAAGAGAGTCATGCCAGCTCCCCTGGATGACAAGAGGAGAAAGTACCTCCAAAATCTCGTCTGAGTGTACGACTTGGAACCATCCCAAAACCTCAGCGAGAAGGAGCCAAGGAAGAGATCCTTTTCGGAAATCCTAGCTCATGAAAAAGCATACCAGGATTTACAAGTAAGAAGAGCGAGGCAGAGACTCCGCGAAAGGGAGGCCGAGGAAACATATAATAATAAGGAGTGGATTATGGATGAGCTAGAGAAAACTCTGTGATCGTGCTAGGGATGAGCTGAAAGCGATGTGTGAGCATGCTGAGTCAGAGAGAGATGCAACATCACAAAAGCATATCTCTTAATTGGACAAACTCGTCGAGCTGTATGTCTTTTCAGAAGATGAAGAGGATTAAGATCTCATCAGCATCCCCAATTAAGAGATCCAAATTTATTAGATAGCCGAGCAAACTCTTGAAAGACTTGGATTAGAGTCGATGACTTTAGATGATTTTTTATTTGTGAAATTCCTTTATGAGGGATAGAGTTCGAGGTAGAAAAATGCTATTCTGCTTCTCCGTCGCGATAAGTGGTGATGAGCACCTTATCGATCTTGTTTTGTTTCCGATATTTTCTTAGAACATCATTCTCGGTATGGATTGGCTTACTCGCCATGTTGCAATCATTGATTGTGGACGGAGAATCGTGACCATTTCGTCGGATGATAGGGTTGTGTTCAGATTTCGTGGGCGCATCCCCGAGGAGGATGGTCGTGCTATTAATGTAATGTAGGCAGCTAGATTGTTACGTCAAGGTTGTGTCAAATTCGTATGATATCTGCAGGATCAACCGTCCGACTCGGTCCTTATCTCCGATATCCCTGTAGTTCAGGAATTCCCTGATGTTTTTCCCGATGAGATTCCTGATTTACCTCTGAAGCGATTCATTGAGTTCACCATTGACTTAGATCCAGGAACTGCTCCTATTTCCAAAGCTTCGTATCGCATGACTCTAGTGAAGATGCAAAAAATTGAAGAGTCAGCTTGAAGAGCAATTAAAGAAGGGTTATATACGACCAAGTGCTTCACCTTGGGGTGCTCCCGTGCTGTTTGTGAAAAAGAAAGTTGGCTATTTCCATTTGTGTATTGATTATCGGGAGCTGAACAAGGTGACGATCAAGAACAAGTATCCACTACCATGCATCGATGGTTTGTTAGATCAGCTTCAGTGAGCAAAGGTATTCCCCAAGATTGACCTTCGATCGGGTTACCATCAGCTCCGAGTTCGTGACTAGGATATTCCAAAGACTATTTTTAAGACACATTATGGATAGTATGAGTTCGTGATGATGCCTTTGGCTTAACAAATGCCCCAACAGTCTTCATGTTTCTAATGAACCGTTGCTTTCACCAGTATTTGGGCCAGTTCGCGTAGTTTTCATCAACAATATTTTGATCTACTCGCCGAGTGAGGAGGCTCACCCCGAACACTTAAGAACTATTTTGCTATGAAAGCATTAACTGTACGCCAAGTTGTCTAAGTGTGACTTTTGTATGAAGAAGGTGGCATTCTTAGGCCACATCATCTCGGAAGAAGGGGTGATGGTCGACCCCCAGAAGATAGTGGTTGTAGAAAAGTGGAATCCACCAAAGAACGTTAGGAAGATCCGGGACTAGCAGGTTACTATAGGAGGTTCGTGGAAGGGTTTCCAAATTGGCCCAACCACTGACCTTACTTCTGCGCAAATCCCGGAAATTCGTATGGAATTATAAGTGCGAAGCGAGCTTTCAGGACCTCAAGAAATAGTTAACCACAGCACCTATACTGGCACTCCCTAAGGAGTTAGAGGATTATGTGATCTACAGTGATACTTCCACGAGAGGTCTGCGTTGTGAATTGATGCGAGATGGGAGGTGATAGCTTAGGCATCACGATAGTTGAAGCCGTATGAGGAGAAATACCCAGTGCATGATCTGGAACTAGCTGTTGTGGTGTTTGCTCTAAAAATCTAGCGTCATTATCTGTATGGAGTTCGTTGCTAGATATACACCGACCACAAAAGCCTCAAGTATGTGTTCACTCAGAAGGAGTTGAACATGAGACATAGACGATGGTTAGAACTGATTAAGGATTATGACATTGAACTTCTCTATCATCTTGGAAAGGCTAATGTCGTAGCTGATGCTTTGAGCTGCAAATCTCAGCATGAGGCTATAATTAGCTTTTGACAGCAAGCCTTGCTATGCAAAGGAATCTGCTCAAGTTCGATGTTGAAATTTGGTTTGAAAGGAACCGATGACAGTTGTGTATGATGGAGGTTCAGTTAGATCTGCTAGGGGAGATAAAGGCGAAGTAGACAGAGGATGTTATGTTACTGCAGATCACTGTTGATTTCTTTGATGGTAAAGCCCAGGCTTTGTCGTGAAGGATGAGGGATCCTTATGGTCTGGGAATCGCATCTGCGTCTTCAGTGTCCCTGAGATCCGACGGACCCTCCTTGAGGAAGCTTATGCACCCGGTTATTCGACGCATCCTGGAGCTAGTATGATGTACAAGGATGCGAGGAAGAACTACTGGTGGTCTGGTATGAAGAAGGAAGTAACCGAGCACGTGGACAGATAAATGCTTGGTATGTCAGCAGGTCAAGATTGAGCACCAAAGACCTGGTGGGAAGCTCCAACCACTTCCAGTACCCACATGGAAGTGGGAACAGATCTCGATGAATTTCGTTTTGTGACTCCCTAAGGTTAGGGGCAGAAGGATGTCAGTTGGGTGATTGTTGATCGACTCACCAAATGTGCACACTTCATTGTTATCCGATCTAACTGGAAGTTGGCAAAGCTAGCAGAGTTGTACCTTCAGCACATAGTCCGCCTTCACGGTGTTCCGTCATCCATTGTCTCTGATCGCGAGGGACGATTCATCTCAGAGTTCTGGAAGAAGTTACATGAGAGACTTGGAACTCAGCTGAATTTCTGTACTTCTTTTCATCCTCAGACAAATGGTCAGTCAGAGAGGACCATCCAAACACGAGAGGATATGCTACGAGCCTGTGTCCTGGATAGGCCGACAGATTGGGAGACCCGTTTAAGTTTAATTGAGTTCACCTATAACAATAGTTGGCATTCATCCATACAGATGACTCCTTTTGAAGCCCATATGGGCAGAAGTGTCGATCGCTAGTGTGTTGGGATGATGCGACTGATGCTATCCATATAGGTCCAGAACTGTTAGAGAAGATAGATGAATAAGTTGCGATGATCAGGCAATGAATGTTAACCGCTCAGAGTCGCCAAAAGTCTTATGCTGACCCTAGGCGTAGAGAGGTCAACTTTGAGGTGGGCGACAAGGTGTTCGTGAAAGTGTCACCCACAAAGGGAGTCTTCCGGTTTGGAAAGCGAGGGAAGCTGAACCCTCGATATGTCGGGCCATTTGAGATTCTGCAGCGTGTAGGCAATGTTGCCTACCGTCTTGCTCTGCCTCCGTCGGCTCATACAGTAAATGATGTCTTCCATGTATCACTGTTATGAAAGCATGTGCCTGACCCAACCCATATCTTGTGCTATGAAGACATTGAGGTCCGCCCCACCGGAACCTATGAGGAAGAATCGGTGTAGATTCTAGAGCGACGAGAGAAGCAACTTCGCACCAAGGTAGTCCCGCTCGTCAAAATGCTTTGGTCAAATCACGGGATTGATGAGATGACTTGGAAATTGAAGAAGAAATGAGAAAACACTTTCCTCAGTTGTTTTCTACTTAGCGCGAGTCGCATAGTGATTCTATTACCTCGTTTATTCGGATATTAATAAATAAGGGAAGCTTATTAGAGACCTTTTGTCATAGTTCATTGGGTTATGTTTTGGATTCATCTTTACAACCTTACAGGTTCGAGTCAAAGTGGGCAATTGGTGTGCGAATTGGTAAAATTCTAACGTTGAATACCATATAAGTTATGAACACCTCCCCACTAATATTCCTTTCATTTTATACAGTCGATTCTAGTATGTTGATACTTTTCATTCCATACCAAGTTGGTCAATCCGTGTTTTTATAGATATCGAAAAAGAGTCGGGAAGTGCTCCCTATAGACTCTAGAAGGGCTCCTTTGTTTTGCTTCTGTATAAGTGGGAATAATACCCGCATGTGAAATCAGTGACTAATGATTGATATGTCATACGTAAGGTTCTTCAGGAGGATAATTAGTAACTCTTTTATGTAGGTATATTCATCTTTCCTAAATCTTGATAGTATTAAACGATCATGGGTTACATATTTCATCTCTCCTTTTCATGATTGAGTAACCGAACTCTCATTGGTAAAAAGCTTGAGAATAGTATATAAATATACACGTTTTATGTTTATGAAGAAGACAAGGACGCAAGGACGCATGTGCTAAGGAATCGAACAACGTTTGTGTCGATAAACCAGAAGACAAAGACTCATAACTCATCTCATATGAATAAGGCTTACTAGTTTTGTCACAATGGTTGCCTTCAAAGCCACCCGGGCCATTTGGCAACCTGGAAAAGGAAGCCAGATGGGGCTGAGACGAAAGCCAATGACAAGCTAGTTAACCCCGTTTCTTATGTGATGCAAGTTCACTTATCTCGAGCAATGAGCGTGAAGATGTCTTTCAAAATTTTATTATCCTTATTTTAGATATTTATAGCTATAGAGTTACAATGTTTTTATAGGATTAAAAATTTTAAGCTTTGCCATTGAGGAGTTCGGAAAGCAATGAGTTACCTGAGTTGTAATTCTCATCGTTCACGTATTCGATAAGTACATTAAGCGAATCATGCTTAAATTCTAGCCATTCAGGAACCATTGTTAGATACAATTAACTTTGCTTTGATCAATCTATATCATCTCATCTATTACGAGGTTACTATCCTATCTTCAATTCATTTCTCGTTTCTTTCCTAAGTTTCGGGACAAAACTTATTTTTAGTAGGGATGTATAATACCCCAAATTATTTTTGGGTTATTTCTTATTTTTATTTAATTAAATAAATCTAGATTATATTCAAACTATAGTATATATCTTGTGAATTTGGTCATTTAATAAATTCACCTAAGATATATGGTTTGAATTAGAATAATTAAATTATTCTAAAGAGTAATGATATACGAGTCGATTTAATTAGATAAAACCTCTAAATACTTTTATCATTTAATTTAGGAAATTATATTAAATAATATTTATTCCGCTAAAGTAGAGAAACCTATTCTATCTCCGTCTTTATCTGCTTCTTTTATTTCTTTTTCTTAAAATCTATCCTCTACTCTTAATCTTTATTTTAATTGATTTTATTAAAAATCTAACCTAGTTTAGTAGTATAACTAGTGTAATACGAGAGTTTGATCTATTTTAATCTGAACATCATTTTATATATCTATATCTATAATAGTACTATATTAATATATACTTGTTTATAACAAAAATATGTACGTATAAAGTTTTTTTTTGTAATTTATAAATTAGTTGGAAAGAGATACAATATAAATTTTAAAATGATTTAATAAGGTAAAGTAGTAATAATACTCAAACACACCACCTAATATAATTGAAATAAATACTCTGTATATAATTATTGTCATAAGCACATGATTGTGCGAATACTTTTGAAGTTATGTAGATATACATAACTTATTCATTATTTTCATTAGAAAGATGGCTAGAAAGAGAGGGAAATTAATAGTGAAAATAAAGGTAAGATGGTAAAAATAAAAATATCCTAAAAGGTAGAAAAATGATCTAAGAAGCCTTATCTAAGATGTAAAATAATCATTAGTAATGCTTGTAAGTCTTAAAATATTATTTATTTTTCGATAGTCATTTAAGATGTCTAAAATAAGTAAATTGTAAGAAAAAAACTTTTCAAAAATAAGGAAAATAAGTAAATTGTAAGAAAAAAAACATCCCTTATTAATATGGATTAATAAGAAAAGAAACTTTTGATTAGTATAAAAATAGAAAAAAAATATGTTCAAAATATGAAACGTGTATTTTAAAATTTCAGCAATAATATTGACCAATAAGAAAATAGCATTTGAATAAAAAAAATTAAGTTTAATTGTGAGTGTGACATGTCAGCAAAATCCTAGCAGAATTAGTATTATTATTATTAATTAATAGATTTTTATTTTGACATTTGAATTAATTGTCTAGATAGATAGATAGATAGATAGGACCGCCGTGCAGCCCTTTCCCGGAGAACACCCAGGCCGTCGCCTTCACTGCCCGAGCGCCGCCTTCGATTTACGCCGCCGTCCATCACCGTCTCCGATTATCGCTGCCGAAGCCTCGAGCCTTCGTCTCCGTTTGCCGTCGCCCTCACTGCTCGAGCGCCGCCGCCAATCACCGCCCGAGTCGCCGCCGAGGTCCTCGCCTGCGTCGTTAGCCATCGACGCCGAGGAAGAGCCGCGCCGAGCCATCGCCTTCACCTGCTCGTTCTCCTTCGGTGCGTGAAACGCCATTGGAAAACAGAGGTTTTTCAATCTCTTTATATAAAATTGCAGAAACCTCCCTTACCCTTATACTATTCTCGTTTCAGACCCTAACTTAATTATTTATTAAGTTTAGCGGCCAATATTTCTAAATTATTCGATTCTTGCCCATTTCAGCGACACCAAGAAATCTCGAAGCACCTACGCCGGATCCCGCTTCCCGAGGAATTCATATTGGTATAGATATTTAACTTTATAGAATTAATTCAATTTCAAATTGAGTTAAGTAAAGTTAATTTTATAAAATATCAATATTAAATGTTCCTGTTTCCGTTGGATTTAATAGGTGCTAAAATCTCGCCTTGTTGTCATCAGCTGATCATCGAAGGTTAAGGCAAGCGATTTCGTTCATCGCCCTTTGCGTGTTTCGTGATTCTTTTGATGTGTCTTTTAAGTTCTTCTGTGTCGAATGCGGCCCTGTGACCAATTTGTCTACCAGTTTCGATAAATTGCATATTCGTCTGCTTGATGTAATTTATCTCATTATTCATAAATTGACATGAGTATAAATTAATGGGCAACTTATTAAATTAATTATAGTGATATGTATATTAAATGTGTTATTTGTTTTATAACTCGAGATAAGTAAAAAGTTGCTCATTTTCTTCTTCCTAAATTGCATGATATCTTGCTTGTTTCTTTCATGCAAATTAATAGCATGCGATATTAAGATCCTTGAAATAGTCGTGCTTGTACGTCCTTGTCGGTTTGATGTCGTTATTATGATCACCTAGTATAAACTGGCTATGTATGATAAGTTAAGATAGGCATCATGTGATGCTTAGGTATGATATGTTAAGATGTGCATCTCACGTGGTGCGGATTGACTTAAAGTCAGTTGCGAGGGTTATCTCGCAGGTTGGGAATATTGTAAAGCCCAATCTAAAATGTTCCATGGAATATCTAGACTTCAAACAGTCTCAGGTTGCAGGCCTAGTTGAGTCTGGACCCGTGTCCCTATTAGACTTCAAAGTCTCAGGTCGCAGGCCTAGTTGAGTCTGGACCCGTGTCCCTATTAGACTTCAAAGTCTCAAGTCGCAGGCCTAGTTGAGTCTGGACCCGTGTCCTTATTAGACTTCAAAGTCTCGGGTCGCAGTCCTATTTGAGTCTAGACCCGTGTCACTACGTTTTATATTGTGCTATTTACATATATACATTATTGCTATTATCGAGATTATTGATAGGTGATCAATTCCGTTTATTATACTTCCCTCTTATTCGAGGTATAATTCCTTTTCTTATTTGGTAATTGATCATTATGATCATCCGAGTCATGTGTGAATTTTTACCTTCTTATCCAGTTTACACTTTAAATATTCGTGTATTTCCCTTAACCTATGACATACCGTTTTATGGTCAATGTAAGGTTAAAGGCTGAACATTTTCACTATCATTTGCTAGTCTTAATTGTACTAACCATCCTATTTATTAGATGGCTGGTGTCATTCGTTCTCAGGAAACACCAGACCATATTCCACAGGTCTAGTGCAAGCGACGGAGCAGGAGAGAGTTGAAGAGCGAGCTATCATTTATTGAGTCTTTACACTACAAGTTTTGAACCTTTAAAGTTTCCGTGTTGCTACTTTAGTTTTAGCTATTTTAGAGTTATTTATACTTTATGGTTTTGGTATTTTTATGTTATTTTGATCGGATATTTTAAACTAGGATATTTATTTGACTTCCGCCAATTTTATTTTATTTTCTTAAATTATCATCTTGTTTATGGGAGCATGGTTGCATGTCCCTATAAGCCTAAGGTGAATTCAAAGACATTAAAGTATACGGATTCATTGGCGCTGTAACACTCCCTTGGGATTTAAAAGGGGTGTTACACAAAGCGCCTGATATTTATCATCGTTCTTCACACTCTTCTCCCTTGATGCCCATTTCTGATGACTCATAAATTTTGGTTTTCGACCAAATCTCTTTGCATCGGCATGGGCTCGTGAGAGATGTTCGGCACATTTTTCCCTCCAAAATTTCCAAACTTTGTCAGAATCCTCAACATTCCAAGAATACCAAGTCTGAACAGTAAAACAATAATTAATTCACAATAAAACAAACTATATACGTTGCATTAAGAATTATAAATGTAATTTTGTATCACAATATACACAATTTACCTTAAACTCCGCAAACCATTCCTCTTGAATCGTCTCAGGAATGGCGCTCCAATTTTTCCACGATCCTTAGTAGGGGCATGCATGATGGAAGTCGCTTCTCGTAGGATATTTTTGTGGTTTTTGAAACTACCAAATTACAAATAAAAATTTAAGAAATTACCGGCACAAACTATATAGGATTGCAGATAATCGACACAGTAGACTTCACCACAAACGAAATCAAAAAATTAAAACCGTAAGTGGCATGGTTGACGAGGAAGTTTAGGGTTAATTACTTACGTCTTTCCTAAAATCTCGATCCTCGGGCGTCCATTGTCTTCCTTCGTTGTGTCAATGGATGTGTCAATTTCACCACCTAAACTTCGTATACTCTGATCTTCCCCCTCTTCCTCGTCTCCTTGGTCTTGCTCGCCTTGGTCATCTTCAGATGAATCGGAGTCACTTGGTCGATTTGATGCAGCACCTAAGACATATCATTTGTTAATTACCATGCCTTGAATTGGTAACAATTCACTTAAATATACAATTCACATAAGAATACGTAATTCGAGAAAAAATGTTAGCTGAACTGAATAATATACAAAGAGAATTAGCTTTGCAAATTTCTATAGCTTTGCTCTTTCTTACATGCTTTAGAAGTCCGTGGGCATTACAATATCTCTTTCAATATTAATGCATTTGTCAGAGAAAATAAGTCTCCAAGATATTTACATGTACCAATGACCAAACCTATACAAAAAAAAACAAGTTTAGGGGATACAAACAAACAAATGCAAAAGCTCGACCAAGTAGAGCAATGTCTGCAAAGAGCTAGATCAACCTTGGACAACTTCTACGCTTCCCAAAAATATGCAATTACCCTTTAAACAGCAACCGACCCTTCCCTTCCCACCCACCATCTGAGCTAAGTGGAATTAGATTGTTAATTACCATGCCATTCCAAGATATGACACGCCAATTCCAAGGAAAAAATGAAGTTAATTACCAACTTCCTCCTCAATTGGAGATGTTTTCAGTGGGAGATGTCCAACATATGTTTGGGGGGCAACTGAAGTACCGTCATCCGAACGGAGCACATCATTTCCCATCGTGGAACTCCCGACAAGAGGACGTAAATCTGGGCGAGCTACGGATGGATCTAGGGCTTTCGAGCTTTCTACCGGTAGTTCCACATGAGCACCCCTGTTGGCGTTGTGAATTGACGAAGAAGGAGTCCTCGATTTATACGATCCTCATCTTGGGCGTGCCATCTTTTCCCTACATTCATATTTGGGTTGGATATGATTAGGCTAAATAAAAAAAGTTGAGAGGCACAATCTGTCAGCTTAGCCTTAACAATGAACATGGGATGTTAAAATTTGGCTTTTGCATTCCGTATCAACATTGACTTTGTTTTTATCTTATTTAATATTATTCTTGGACTAGATGCTATTGTTTTGGATTTTATGGACACTTTCTTTGGTTACATGACACATAGATAATGACACTACCTAAAGTCCGACAATAACCCTACCTTACCATATATCCCAAAGCAAACTACTCAATGAATGACCCTACAAGACACTCGAAAGAAACTGCAAAATTGAATTGCATGCATTAAGAAACCGTATGACCAAAAGGTTACCTGCTCAATGTGGATCTGAATTTGGATGATGTCAATGAGTGCAGATTCCGCCCAGATAAGCGAACTTTTGAACAAGGTTGTTGTGTTGAAGCTTAATGGAGGGTTGGGGACAACAATGATTCCTTGCACATCTTTATTTTTGTTGAAAATTGAAGTTGTGGAAGACTGATTTACCAGATCAAATCGAAACCAAGAGGTTACCTCCTCAAAAGTGCGTACTGCAGAACATTCTGTCACGCCGGAGCTCAGGCAGCCATGGCGGAGGCCGGATCAGAAGAGGTCGTGGTGGTTGAGGCGATTGCAATGAGAAACCGTTTTACCTATGAAAATTGAAGAGGCCGAGAGCAATTCGGGAAAATTGGGAAGTATAGCTAGGGTTTGTGAAGATTCTGAATACGGTTTAAAGGAAATCGCCTGACGCCTCAATGTGCTTTTTAATTTCTTGTTTTTTTCTTTTTTTTCAAGGGATCCTGACTTCTCTTATTTCATTCAAAATCTATAATAAAGATAAGGTAACCAAGAGGTTACCTTATATAATTTCATTAAAAATCTATAATAAAGATAAGATTTTCTCGAAATTTTATGCAACTCCAATTAATCACTATATAACATTATATAATTCAAAAAAAAATTTACCCAATTTCATTCAATATCGATATTAAAAAACTTTAGAAGGTCGAACTAGTTATGTAGTATTAGGGTCAAATGTTACCTTTCACCAATCATCATACTCCTCGTCATTCTGTATATGTGATTCATTATTCGACATTGGTTCATTCTATGAATTAGTCTCGAAACCCAACCCATCATCTTCCGCATCGGGATCTGGCAATTCAGTATCCCCCCTTTCGTCATTCGGAACCTCAACACCCCTTTGCTCATCATCTATCTCAATAAATGCGCCACTGGGATCTCTAAAATTTTCAGTAGTTGGTTCATCTATTGTCACCATTGTAGGTAACTCTTATGCTTGGGATGCGGCTTCCGGCTCCGTCTACTTTTTCTCAATCATGCTTCTTGGTTTTGTTTTACAAGCTGCCCACCAATCGACTCGATCGCGCTTTGCAGCATGATACTTTGTATAATAAACCTGAATTGCTTGTTGTGCCAATATAAAACAATCATTAGTTTTGTATCGACGTTTGTGATTTACCTCGACAATGTCATATTTTGGATTCACTCGCCGTATGCCAGTCGTGGGGTTAAACCAACGACATTTGAACAACACAACTTCTTTCAATGGGAGGCCAGTGTACTGTAGAGTTATTATCTCTTCAAGTTGACCAGAATAGTCAAGTTCCTCTTCATTATAGCTTGATCCTTTGACCCATATGCCACTATTCATTGCCACTTTCCCTTCTTCTCGTTCTAGAGTGTGGAAAGTGTATCCATTTATTTCGTATCCTAAACAAGTACGAATTTCTGCATTCGGGCCCCATGCTAATCTTTTAATGAATTCATCTTGAATGTCTTTATGGTCCACCTTCAAATGTTGGCATATATATATATATATATATATATATATATATATATATATATATATATATATATATATATATATATATATATATATATATATATATATATATATATATATATATATATATATATATATATATATATATATATATATATATATATATATATATATGTCATATAAACTAATCACTTGTAACTAGTAATTGAGAATAAATATTTAGTACTCCCTCCGTTCCAAAATAAGTGTCGTTTGTCTTTTTCTGCATGCTTTTTGAAGAGGTAAAAACACTATAAAATATTTTTTTTTAATCAATTTTTTTTAATAATTTCATAGTCGGTATTCATAAGTATAAACTTATAAAAACAAATTCATTAAAAAAATAATATTTTATATATATTTTACCTCATTAAAATACGTGCAGAAAAGTCAAACGACTTTTATTTTGGAACGGAGGGAGTAATATATTACTTACATAGTCTTTGAACCAAGGCGTGAAATTAGCATCAAGGTCTTTATCAATGTCCCCGCTACTTTGGTCACAAAATGTCCGTTTCGAAGCTCGCGCTCACGCGCTATCGAACGGGCTTCCCCCGACTCTTAGGATCGACTAACCCATGTGCAAGTGCCGTTCACATGGAACCTTTCCCCTCTTCGGTTCAAAGTTCTCACTTGAATATTTGCTATTACCACTAAGATCTGCACCAACGGCCGCTCCGCCCTGGCTCACGCCACAGGTTTTGCAGCGACCGCTGCGCCCTCATTCTCATCGGGGCCTGGCACTTGCCCCGATGGCCGGGTAACCCAATTGATTTAGAATAATGTGGTTTGATATATCATAGTAGTTTTTGCGAAGGACACAAAAAAGTATGTTGTTTATATACTTACTTGGCATATGCGTCTACCTCAGGACAATTTAACAAAACATATGTCTCAATTGCATGCATTTCCTTGGGGTTGTCGGATATCCAGCGGGATTTTGATTTTCCAAAGCCATGCCCAGGATTATTGAATATGGAAAAATGTGGCGTAGTGGATGGAGACGGGGCTTCAGTAGTTGATCGAGGTCTCTTCCGATTTGATGAAATGCGTGGCTCAAAGTAATGTGAAGCAAACGTTGAGATTTCTTCAATAATATAAGACGAGCAAATTGAAGCTTCCACTCTTGCTTTATTGCTCACTTTTTTCTTCAAATAGTGTAAGAATCTACAATAAAAACATCAAAATTACATATATTTTTATATAAAAAAAAGTTGCATGTGAAGCATTACCCGTCATTGAGAATTAAGTACCTTTCAAATGGATGCATCCAACCATATTGTACTGGACCTCCAACCATTGCTTCATACGGCAGATAAATCAACAAATGTTCCATTGAGTCGATAAAAGAAGGCGGGAATATGCTCTCTAGCTTGCACACCAGTACCTGTATTACTTTATCTAATTCTTCCATTTTTGGAATAGTTATAGTCGTCGAACACAAAGATTGAAAAAACTGGCTCAATTCTATAAAAGGACCCCATACAGACTCAGACAATAGTTCCTTAAAAGCAATTGGAAGTAACCTCTGCATAAATATATGGCAGTCGTGGCTCTTCATTCCAATCAATCTGCAATCAGCGATTTGAACGCATCTACCGATGTTAGCCGCATATCCATCTAGAAATTTAACTGATTTGATCCAATTACAAACTTTAACTTTCTGAGTCTTTGTGAGGGTGTACACTGCTTTTGGTATTGAGCCGCAATGATCAGCGTCTACTTGCAGCTCCGGTCGACTGCAATATAACTTCAAATCTCTTCTTGATTGTAATGTGTCCTTCGGCTTGCCCTTAACATCCATCACAGTGTTGAACAAATTATCAAACACATTTTTCTCTATATGCATCACATCAAGATTATGATGATTAAAATGTGTCTTCCAATATGGAAGTTGCCAAAATATACTCTGTTTCGTCCACTTGTGTAATTTTCCATATCCGGGTATCTTTGCCAATGGATCTACCATCACGTTTGACAAGTCCATCACTTCATTCCACATCTGATCACCTGTCAATCGTGGTGGAGCTGAATCATTAACCTCGCGATTTTTATAAAATGCTCTTTTGTTTCTCTTATATGGATGATCTTTTGGCAAAAACTTGCGATGACAATCGAACTATGAACATTTTTTTCCATGAACTAGCCAAAATGCTTTTGTTGCATCCATACAAATTGGACAAGCCATCTTACCATCCGTGCTCCAACCAGACATCATCCCGTAAGACGGAAAATCATTAATCGTCCATAACAACGCAACTCTCATGCGAAATGTATCACCCCGAGATATATCAAAAGTGGGCACACCTTCCCGCCACAACAAATTCAGCTCCTCGACCAATGGTTGCATACAGATGTCAATTAACTTTTTAGGATTATTCGGTCCAAGAACAACCATTGTTAAGAACATATAAGGAGTTTTCAAACACATCGATGGTGGGAGATTATAAGGGTTCACAATGATAGACCAACATGAATACACTTTTCCTGATTGACCGAAAGGAGCAAACCCGTCCGAACATAATGCCAAACGAACATTGCGTGGTTCATTAGCAAATTCAAGATATGTCCTATCAAAATGTTTCCGGCTCTCACTATCAGAAGGGTGACACATCATGCCATCCTGAGTTCCGTGCTCCTTGTCCCATCTCATATGTGCAACAGTAGTTGACGACGCAAATAATCTCTGTAACCTAGGTATTAAAGGCAAATATTGCAATTGAGCTCGTTCCACGCGAGTTTTCCCAGATATGGTCTGATATCTATCTTGTTTGCAGAATCGGCAATGTTGTAGCTCAGCATCGACTTTCCAATATAGCATGCAACCCCCAGGACAAATATCAATTTTTTCCATAGGCAATCCTAATGACTTCACAATCTTTTTTGTCTGGTAATAATTGTTAGGAAAAATATGATCTTCGGGCATGCAACGTCCTGCCCACTCACAAATCCTATTTTAACAATTTTCAGACAAATTAAAAGTTGATTTGACTCTATGCAACTCAGTGATAGCAGACAATTGAGTTACTGTTTCACACCTAGACCACGAAGGCTCATTTGCAGCTTCAAAGGTAGCCCAAATTTTTTTTGATGATCCTATGTCATCGTCGACATTGGTATTGTTTTCAGGTTGACGATCTGGAGAGGTAGGATTTCCATGACTTGATGATGAATAATCTTGACTGTGACACTGCTCTGAAGTTGGGTTCATATATGCTGCCCATGGTGGAACAAAATTTGGACCAGCTGCATCGAAAACCATTCTTTGTTGTGGATTTAAAGCATCATAGTCGTTTCGCCTTGGAAAAGTTTGGCCAATTGCAGATGTCAGCACTGTTGGAGTAGACGTAATTCGCGATTCACCATGACAAATCCAACGGTGGTAATTTTAAGTGAAACCTCTTCTAAATAAGTGATCTTCTACGGCTGATGGGAGGTGATACATCTTATTATCACAAGTATAACAAGGACATCTAATATGGCTTTCAGTACTGTGTGCCACCAGGGCCGTTCTGTTATATTTCGAGGTCTTATGCAACTAATATGTTGAGGCCTTTTTTTTAACTAATTCAAAGGGAAAAAAATAGTCCACCAAATCTACTAACAAAAGAGATGTTTTCATAGATGCAATTAGGGCTGATATACGAGCACACGGGCTTGAGTATTGTTTGTTCAAGCTCGGCACGTTTATAAACGAACCGAGCTCGAGCTCAAATTAAGAGATTTATAAGGTAGAAAGGTACAAACAAAATAATAATAAAAAATAATAATTGGGCTGCTGTATTTTTTTTTTTTGAAGAAAACCGAACTTGCCGCTGTTGTAATTTTTTGTTGAAAAAAAAAACAAAACAAAATGGGGTGGTGTTTTGGGAAAAAAAATAAACGGCCTACTTGCTGTAATTTTTTGTGGAAAAAAAATCGGTCTGCTGCCTGCAATTAAGGGGGCTCGAACTCGGTAACAAGCGCAGCCTCTCAATCTACCTTTACCAACTGACCTACCACAACAATGTGATACAAACTGCAATTTATGTATATATAATATAATATATATTATAAAACCTATACGAGGCCCTAAAAAATTCGAGGCCCTGTGCGATTGCACGTTTCGCACGCCCCATAGGCCGGCCCTGTGTGCCACAACGAAGTCTAAAAATTTCTTCACCCCATCTAAAAATTCTTTAGTCATTCCAAACCGTCCAGGTAGATTCTTATTGTACATCCAACTTCGATCATTCATCCCACTATAAACATGAAATAAAAAGTACGGAAATTTCGCGAGTTACCCCTGAAGTATTGCTTATTTCGCCGGGTGTATAAAAGATTGACTAATTTCGTCCGGTACCCCTGAGTTATATACAAAATTCGCCCCATGCCCCTCCTCAGTTAAAAGTAACAGCCCTTGCCTACTGTCGTTTGTTTTTCTCTAAGACATTCCATTCCAAACGAAGAAACGAAGAGAGAGGAGAGGCCGACCGGATGAGAGCAGGAATCGCCGACAATCAAGAGAGCTCGCGGCCGCCGGAAGGAGAGGTGGAGACGCCCAGGACGTGCCGGAGGTGGTGGCGCCAGATATGTCCCCTTTCAAAAAATTAGGGTTTTAAAGGTCGAATTTGGAGTTTTGATTTGTTTGCAATTTGTGTTTGTTATCACTGAATTTGGGGTTTAAAATTTCGATTTGAGGTTTCAATTTGGGTTTATTATCACTGGCTAGGTTTGACTAAACCCTCATCCTCTTCCAGGTTCCATGTTGCCCTCCTTCTCCCTGTTTTCATGGTTCAGAGATTTTTCCCGTCGGAATTCAGTAACGATGTGGATCGTACTCATGCGGTGGAGCCTTAAAAATCGACGTTTGGAGTTAAAGTCGGGATTTGACGAGCTATTGAAGTTGAAGGCATCCCCTTCACTTATGTATCCTCCAACTTCTTCGCTGGATTTTTCCTCCCCAACCTCGCCCAACTTCTTCGACGTTTGGTTTACATTAGACGATTTTGATTGTGTCTGATAGCTTGGATTGACTCTATCTGGTTGATTTAGGTTGATTCATAGCAGTTCGGGCCTTCAATTCATTTTGAATTAGGTGTTCTTGGATTTCATTTGCCAGATTTGGTTTCAATCTTGAATCTAATCCTGCTGGTTATAATGAGATTCAAATCGATTCATTTGTTAATTGATTCGGGCCTTTAATTCAATGATCTCGTCTCTTTGTGGGAAAAAAAGATAGGCAAGACTCTTGAGCGAGAATATGTCCCCGAAGAACAAGTCCTGAAGAGCATTCAAGGTAAATCAAGTGAATGCGGAGCTATCATGTTTGAAACAATGTAACAATTTGAGTTGATGGTACATATGTGTCGCATGTTATGCAGACTCACCACCACCAAGGAACATGATCTTGTCGATTGGGCATGCCACATTTGTTAAGGGCGATCAGACCAACTTTGACATCGAGCCATCATTCAGGGTGGAGGCATCGGCGATTGTTATAATTTTTTTGGAGCTGCCTCATCCTCTTCCAGATTCCATGTTTCTCTCTCAAATTTGTTCGGACAAAATAATCTAAATCGGGTACCTTATATTGTTATAATTTTTTTGGAGGTGCCTACTGTCATCCTTTTGTTTGATTATGTTTGCTGCATTTGATTGCCCAGTGAGTTGCTTGACTAAACTTACATATTCAATTTGATTTTTAGGGATTCAATCATAGAAAACAAGTCCAATGTGGCTTTTGATCATGTGCGAATTACTCTGAACCATTAGTATTTGCTTAGCGCCAAACTTATCTTTGCATTTAGCTTTTTTTCATTTTTTTACTGTACTTTCCTTTGTATGTTCATCTTCTACTTAACTATTTAAGTTGTCTACACTTTGAGATGCAAAATGCTAAATTTATCTAGTGTTAATAAAGCCTATTAGCTCAAGTGGTAGAGCGATGTGTTCATCCACAAAGGCGGGGGTTCGACTCCCGCATAGGCTACAAGAACAATCAATTTTTTTTTATCAAAATAAGATAGTTGTTGCAACACATTATTGAGAACAATCAAATTCAGTTTTGCTGTCATAAACCAGTTGGTGTCATGTTTTGCTGTCATAAACACCTTATAAAACCATATTCAATTCAACAACGGAAATTCTTTACAAAGTAAGGAGTCTTGACCTTACTGAGAACATTAAAACCTTATTCAATTCAACAATGGAAATTCTTTGCAAACTAATAGAGCTTGTCATAAGCTCTACAAACACTACTACAAATAAAACTAGAACCCAAGAATTTAGAGCAAGGATTGAGAAGAGATGCCTAAGACCTCCTCTGGAGCACCATCAACAAGGATTGAGAAAGAACTCGAAGACACTCCAAGGTGGCAAGGAAACTGAACGAGGTTAACAACTTTCAAAAAACTCCAGCTCATAATACAATCATAGGCCTTTTGCTCCGCTGTGTTCAAACACCTCAGAGAAGCACATATGGCCCCATGACCTGTAATTATCGGGACCGGTTCAAAGGAGTGGTAAGCTTAGATAATTCTCTGAGATAGCTTTGAGAAGCCGAGCTCGTCCCACTACTCTGCGCTTCATCTGGCTGTCTTCTTCGACATATATTCAAGTCTAGGCTGAAATACTTTAAATCGTTAACTGTCTTGCCCTTGTACTCAAAGAGATCGAGAAATAAATAGAATAAATTCAATCATCCTTGGTGATCTCCATCGGACAACGTCAAAATTTGATCAAAGTCAAGCATCCCATCCTACATAGAATAATCAAAGCAAAGAAAAATTTAGAGTTCAGGTTGGAATTACTAAACCCTTGCACTCAAATTCTCAACCCTAGCACTCAAATTGGAATAACAATTGCAAAGACAAATTCACGAGTCTTAAATGTGTAATGTACAGTAACATCCCTAATTGCTCTACTTTTTAAATAATCTACCCAATTGCTCTACTCTGCTAATATTCCATGAATAGTAGCATTCCTTCGGGAAAATCCTAAATTCGAGCCCTTCGGTTATGTTCAGACTAGCCTGCCACTAAGCAGTACATCCCTTCGGGAGGATTTTGGGACCAATAAATTGAAACCGGTTGTAGTTCGATGACAATAAACCCAAATTGAAACCTCAAATCGAAATTTTAAACCCCAAATTCAGTGATAACAAACACAAATCAAAACAAATCAAAACTCCAAATTCGACCTTTAAAACCCTAATTTTTTGAAAGGGGAAATACCTGGCGCCACCACCTCCGGCGGGTCCTGGGCGTCTCCACCTCTCCTTCCAAGGGCTGCGAGCTCTCTTGTTTGTCAGCGATTTCTGCTCTCATCCGGCCGGCCTCTCCTCTCTCTTCGTTTCTTCGTTTGGAATGGAATGTCTCAGAGAAAAACAAACGGCAGTGGGCAAGGCTGTTACTTTTAACTGAGGAGGGGCATGGGGCGAATTATGTATATAACTCAGGGGTATCGGGCGAAATTAGTCAATCTTTTGTACACCTCGCGAAATAAGCAATACCTCAGGGGTACCTCGTAAAATTTCCGTAAAAAGTATAAGATGTGTCTATTCTTTTCACTCAATGTTTAAAACTAATTACTTCAACCTAACTAAAATCAATGCCTTTTTTTAACTATTTAGTTTTTATGAAATAAAAATAGTTATGCGTTATCATATTTTTTTGTGGAAGAATTTCATATTATATAGTTTCAACCAAATATAATTGATATAAGTATGTTGATTTATTTAAATACAAAACCCAAAGCTGTTGTTAAATAGTACTGTAGTAGTAACAGTTTTTATCAATTTTTTTTGTTTGTAAATAAGGTACGTGTTTTGCCACTTTGCCTCATGTTGTTGGTTATTTTTCCTTGCTAGTTTTTTTCTTCTTTGTTTTTTAAATATTTTTATTTATTTACTTATTTCAATTTTTTTAAAAAAAATTTGGTGAAGAATCACCTTTTCCTAATCTACTTAGGTTATTAGCACCTTAAGTTTACTTATTGGTCGTTCTAGCAGTCATTCAATTTTTTTAATTGACTAGCATCTTCATATTTCCTCTCTCCCTCAGATAATCAGATCTGGAGTCTGGAGAGACATCCATGGCGGCGACTAGCATCTTCATATTTCATGATCTACGACCGCCTGGCCGAGTCCATCAAATCCAAGATCGGTCGCCTAGAGAGCTCCGATCCACGCTTCCTCCGGTGCGCCTCCCCGCACCCGGTCGTCACCGATCACACAACGATCCTCTCCTCCCCGGAAACTCGGATCACCACTCTCCCTAACGGCCTCCGAGTCGCCACCGAGTCGAATCTCTCCGCCAGCACCGCGTCAATCTGCGTATGGATCGACGCCGGGAGCCGATTTGAGAGGGAAAAAGTTAACAGTGTTTCCAATTTGTTGAATCGTTTGGTTCTGAAAAGAAAGGGGGACAATGCTAGGGTTTTGGAGGAGATGGAGAACATTGGGGGCCAATTGAACGTATTTACTTCGAGAGAGATGACCGGTTATCATGTCAATTTGATGAATCAGAGCGTCGCCAAGGGGGCTGAGATCCTGGCAGATGTTTTTCAGAGTTCGAATTTCAGCGAAAGCGTTATCAGCCGCGAGCGCGAATTGATCATCCGCGAAAGGGAGAAGGTAATATCCGGATTCGTAATTTCTTCCATCAATCATCAAATTCAATTCATCAATATTTCTACTCATTGATATCAATTGAAAACTCCATTGTATATCGAATGCTTAATCAATTTCCTGAATTGCAGTTAAACTCAGTTATATAGCTTTGTTTGATTACGAATTGCAAACCTTCATACATGTGGCTGAGGTAGCTGATGAAGTTGTTTTCGAGCATCTACACTCTACTGCGTTCCAGTATGTTTCCCCAAAGTCTGTCTTAGGGCTGTTACCCGACAATACAAAGAGATCTGGATGCGACGACTTGGCCGGCGACGGCTCGCCTGGTTCTGGTTGCCTCGGTCTGCCCGTCTCTGCGACCCATGGTGCTCAGGGTGGTTGCGGCTTGAGGGTCGGCGTGGGTGCGCTTGTCTCCCTCTCTCATGGGTCACTGTTTGACATCTTCACTCGTTTCGAACCGTGATTGGAAGACTCATATCAATTCATTCAAGGTGTTGTTCTTACTCACTTCTTAATTCCGAATTGAAACAAGATCTCAGTTATGTCCATTCTCTTAAATATGGTTTAGACTCCATCTATGGAATCGCATATAACAGCCTCAAAAGTGAAAAGGAAACGATTTTCAATTCAATAGATAGGGATGTGGATATTCTTGTTTGTTGGATTTATGCCCTGTTAATCACAGTACATATATCGATTCCATGTCAGGAAAAATGATTCAAGTGTTTGAAGAATGTAGGCACTGCAAACCCTCTTGTCCTGATTGATGAAATTGATAAGGTATAGTGTGTGTTAGTCTGGTGCTTTTCATTGAATGACAGGAGGGTGTTGTTTGTGTGAATGGAAATGTTTGGATTGTTTTATGGTTTGGGTAGAATTTCCATGTTTTTTGTTTTTTTGATAATTGTAGTCTGTTTATATGATCAAACAGAGACTATTCTTTAACATACAAAGAGATCCAAGAAAACCAACTCTTCCATAGGAGCATGTCTAGGTTAACGAACCAGATGAAACCCAACTCCTTGCTATTCCAGCCTGTGCTCATGGATGATGAGGTACACAAGAAGAATCGTAGAACTCTAGAGCAGCTGGACACGTTTGGCATCAATGAAGGTGGTGACCTGCTCATAAAGCAGATTGTTGAGAAAAGACAGGCAAGGTTCATCTGCAATTGTACAAGCTCATAGAGGTATGATTTCTCTTGATAATGGTATAATGTAAGTTTAGAAAATTGTACAAGTGATAAGTTTGATACACACAACGTTCCCATGAATGCAATGCCTTGATTCTTTGGCTTCTCCATCTTTGTTTATTCTTTTTTTATTGGTTAACATACAGAAATTCATCATCCAATACACTAAACTTGTTTAAGCTAAAGAGATTAATGAATTGATGATTCTTGTCCCCATCTTCTTGTGTTTCATATGCTTCTTTGATATTTTATTTAAGCATTTAAAAGCACAGCTGCTTCAGGTTTTTCAAGTTCGCTACCGATCATAGGAAAGATGAAAAGCGACTTCCAAATTCGCCTTGTCCCCATGGCCGATAAATCTACTGTTTCCAAGGGCAAGGAAGATGTAGCACATTTATCTTCTCTTGCACCGCCTAGATAGAATGCGAGTTTTATATAGTTAGGAAATGTATATTCCGTTAGTGAGTAGGTTCTTTGTAAATTCATTAATGAAACGCACCTTTGATTGCATTTTTGTGAGTCGTGCATCTCGTTGAAGCGGGGTACTTTTGGTTCCGTGTTGCTTGGATTCGAATGAGATGTCAAAACAATCTTCTAATGCAATGGACAAATGCATATTGTCTTTAGACTTGCTTGATTTAGAAGTCATCCATCCCTTTCAGAATGACCTGATTTAGATTGTATCATTTGATTTATACATTGCAGCTACTTGATCCATAACAATAGATCCATTTTCAGTTGTAAAAATGATTTCTATGGCGGTGATGGTGTTGTGGTTCACTGTTGAGACTTTGAGCTTGGTATTGGTTGACATGACCCAGTTTATGAGCAACCACATATCATAAGTTGTCATCTTTTTCAACAATTTCATTCTCAATATACCCAAAACATGGTTAGTTGCAGTCTCACAAGTCAAAACTAGAAAAATTAAAGATGGTTCCATATCAAACGGCAAGTATCCATTGTCAAAAATCAACTTGAGATTTTACAAATCCAAAGCCTGACCCTTTCGTTTCCTATATAGTTCATGTCATTTTTTAAATAGATATCCATTGTGTTTTTTTACGATGAAAATTTTAGTGGTCAATAAAATATAAATAATTTGTTGTCATCGTTAACTCCTGAGCTTCTGATTTTAAGAGATCGTATTGCCTTGTTTGGCGACACTGTTTTGATTCCACATTTCATGCTCAATGTCACCAAATTTAAAAAAATATCATTACAAATGATTGAGATCAATGACTTGTAAACAAAAAATGATGCCATCAATGACTTGTAAACAAAAAATGTTATCAATAAAAATGTCATCAACAAACAATGTCATCACAAATGATTGAGATCAATAAAGTGTAATCACAAATGTCATCAATAAATAAAAAGGTAATAAACTTGTCAACACAAGCGATTGCATCAATGAAGTGTAATCACAAACGTGTCATCAGTGAATAAAAGTAGAATCGATAAAAATATATCGATATACAATTGATTAAATTAAAAAGAAAAGTGACATCAAACGATTAGATTAAAAAAGTGGAATCAAATAATTACATTAGAAAAATGGCATCAATACACTAATTTGAAAAAGTTGCATCACATTAAAGAAAAAAAATGTCATCAAAACAGTACTTTGAAAAAGATGGCTTCACGGTAAAAAAAAATATATCATCAAAAAATTGACTTTAAAAAAGTGTCATCAGTAGTCAATAGTAAACAAATTTGGCATCTATGGCATCACAGTACACAAAAAATGTCATCAAGTTTTGAAAAAAATGTCATTTAAAAGTGGCATCAAAGTGAAAATTAAATGTAATAAAAATGGAATCAAAACGGTAAAAAAATGTCATCACTACTTAAAAAAAAAAATCGGAATAAGTTGGTCAACGTTTACCGGTCAATGGTCAAACAGGTTGACCGTTGACCTTAATAGTCAATTTGGGAAGTGTGCTAGGTTAGTTAATTAATTTTGTTTGAGTGCTAGTTAACTAATGACATATTCATAATGTGCTAGTTGCCAAAATAACCCCTTTTTTTCTCTTTTATTTCAATTTGTTTTTTTTGTTCAAAAATATGTGGGGTTGGTTTGTATTGTTTTTTTCTTCCGTGTTTTTTTATGGGCTCTTTTTTTTTTCTTATCTTTTCCTTATTTATTTATTCAAGTTATTTATTTTATTCCCAGTACTTTGTATAATATTTAATGTGTCTTTATTTTTTTAGTTTGTTTTCAGCAAGTCCAGATTAGTATTTTTACCCCGTATTTTGTGTATTTTTTTCAGTTTTTATTACCTTTTCTTTGTTTATTTATTTGAAGGTGTATTTTTATTTGCAATACTTTTGGATATATTTAATATTTACTATTTGTTAAATAAACTCAAATACCTTGCAATTTATTTATTTTTTTTAGCAAAAGCCAAAACACTTGATTAAGAAATGTCTTTACACAGTAAGTCTACTATGACTCGAGAACAATCAACAACTGAATTAAAAAACATTGGGCTAACTGGTTTCATTCCTGCGAGCAAGTGAGCCACCTGATTAGCCTCTCGTCAGACAAACTTCCATCCCCTAACATCACACCTCCCGGCGAGCTGCAAGCACTCCTCCACTATGTTCCCAGTAGCGCTGAAATCCAGGTTCCTCTTCTGCAGCCTGGTGATCAATCGGATAAACTAATTTTCATTGTTATAAGAGCTAAATTGCTGAAATTAGTAATGAACTGAATTTCCTCATCTTCTTCATTTTACTGGGATAAATAATTAAGGTAAGTTTTGATCTAAATTGTTTTTAATATTGTTGAACAAAAGTATTATTCGTCACAAGTTTTAATTAACTAAAAGGTACATAGCTAGACAGCCTAGACTTGTCTATTTTGTCTTATAAAAGTTAAATTAGATTGAAACCAAATTCACAAATCATCGAAAGAATAAAAACATTACATTTCCAACAAATTAATGGTCGAAAAAAAATATTTAACATTGGAACAAAACAAATTGTATATCACGTTTATATATAACCTTAATCATTCGATGAGATTCAAAATTCATTGTAACGGACAACAAACTCACCCTATATAAATTCGAAGTTAGAACGAGGAGGTTGAGACAATTACCTGAATTTTTATGATGACAATCGATCACCGAAAAGGAATATATTGAAGTTGGACCTTTTATCACAATCTCAGCGGAGCGGAATCCCAACGAATAGCGTTGAACCGTTGAATACAGTGATAAGGGTGTATACAATGATACTGGAGCTTTGATCACTAGATCGAGATGAATAGAATGATAGACGTGGATACTTCGATCGTCGGAGTTGAATAAAGCAATCCCCGACCTTTGATAGTACGGACAAAGCGAAAATTGACTTGTAATTATTGTGTGTGTTTTTTTCATTCATTGAGCAAAATTTTGGCAGGTGGTCATATATATTTCACCGAGCAATGTTTATGTTTTTTCTTCCCGTTGGCACCGTTGCCAAATTCCAGATTTGGTGGTTAAACAAATATTTGGAGTAGATAGCATTAGTTTCCAACGGTCAATTCCCCCCACCCCCACCCCACAAAAAAAAAGAGAAGCAGAACAAATCTACGCCGAACATATCGATCAGACGATCACTTCAATTTTTATTTTTATTTTTGTCTTTTCTATGAATTAAAATGTATGAAATTAAAATGCGAAATATAAAAAAAAATAAGAACTAAATTATACTTTTGTAATTTAATAATTATCATTATTTTTTATTTCGATACAGTTGATTAAAATATTCAAATATAATAATTACTATGGTAAAAAAAAAAAGATGTTAATACAATTCTTGTACGAAACTATTTCTTTCTACTATGAAATTCGTCAAAAATTACATTATATCCAGGATCGGGTAAACAACCTGGGAACCAAATTTTAACAAAACTATTGATAAATCGTTGTTCTCTTATTATTTTGTGTTGTTCTTTCTCTGACAAATTGTATTTCTTTATATACTCTGGATCAATTTCGGCTTCTTCATCAGCGACATAATTTAAATCGAATATATGTCCCAGCTCGCCTATTTTTTTCTTGTGTCACATTGCCTTCCATAGTTGTCGGATAATTCAGATCAAAATCATTAACAACCTTCTCATTACGATTTGATGAGCTACCCCATCCTCCCGGATTGACAACATCCTTTCCCTTATCCATCGGTTACTGAAAGATGCACAATCAAGTATGATATACCTATGAAAAATTTACCTGTAAAAATGTCCCTCAAAGCATCACATTAATACATATAAGAGAAAAATAAAAAGATACATTTAATACAAATAACCTATACATTATATATAAATAAAACTTTAGTGTATGAAATTTAACCATGCATTTTATATAAATCAAGTAAAAATTAATAAGCTGAAATAAAACAAACATGAAACTATAAATACCTAATGTACGTACGGTGTGCTTGCACCTTCAACTAGCAATATATGGTGTGAGTGAAGAAGAGTAATACCACTTGTAAAGTTCTTCGTTGAGAGTCCCTCTACCATCCATTTATATACACAGGTCATATGCTTAATAAAAAATAATGAGAATATGTATAGAAAATGATTTAACCACACGATAACAACAACCTCCGGATTAATATAGAGACCATTGTCGATTGATGAAGAAACAAGGAGAGAAGCCAGCTCAGCAATCCTAAGTCAATGTCAACCAAGAAATCAGAGACGTTCACTCTTATACACAATGGACGATCATGATCATGGTTGACTTGTAACAGATTTAGTTGTTTGTTTCTTTTCTGTTAAGAACAGCTTATAAATGAGATCAATATCTCATAATCCCGCTGTAATGAAGTTTCAGAGGTTATATTGAAGAATAAAGCCATCACCATTGATGGTCCCAAATCGAGCTTGATCTTTACAGTTTCTTCTTCAATTTCACACCTCAATCTCTTCCTCTTCTATTCGACAATTCGATTGATTCTCCTCGTTGTAACATGGTATCAGAGCCATGAGTGATCCAAGCAAAAATTCTCGTGACTCGCCGTTGATTGGAGAAGTTGACAGTCTCGGAATCGATTCCAACAATCCTTTGCTCCTTCATCATTCAGATCATCCGAATTTTGTCCTATCTACGCAGTTGCTGACAGATCGGAACTATTATCCATGGAGGAGATCGATGGAGGTTTCCCTCCGAGCGAAGAATAAGATCCGCTTCATCACTGGCGAAGAGAGAGAGAGAGAGAGAGAGAGCAACTCTAGGCCTCCCCTTCCCCTTTATTAACCCTATCTCATCGGCAGTTAAGTTGACATGTTTTTTAAAAACCTGCCATTTCTGATCTCCCCATCCACACGTCTCAGTCTCTCTCCTCAATAACTGCAGCCGGTCTCTCCCTCTTATTTAACCAGTTGGGATGCAATTTTTTAAAGGGTTAGGGTTAAGTTTTGCAATTTATGTGGATAGTGGATAGGGGGCGCAAAGCCAACCGGGTATGTGGGTTACTTTTGCAAATGCCCCTAAAAATATATCGATATCTAATCAAATTGGGTAAAATCTTATCTTAAAAATATATTGTTATCTGACAGAATTGGGTAAAATATTATTTTAAGCACATATTGGTATATTGTATTGATTAATGAGAAAAAAAAATCATTAGTTATAAACATTATAGTTAAGGAGAAGTCATTATTGGGCACAGACAACTTCTCATTATTATATACTCCATCCGTTAGTTAAAACTTGGCGCTTTACTTTTCTTGCACGCTTTTTCAGGTGTTAAAAAACTATATAAAATATTAACTTTTTAAACAATTTCATACTCATTACAATTATGTATGAATTTATAAAAACAAATGTAAAAAAATGTTAATATTTTATATAGTTTTTATCCTTCTAAAAAAGCGTGCATGGATAGTAAACGACAAGTTTTAATTAATAGAGAGGGTATAAAATACTACCTCCCGATTGGAAATATACGACACTTGACTTTTATGCATGTAGTTTAAGAAGCTAAAAACTATATGAAATATTGATTTTTTTAATTAATTTTTTTACATTATAATACTTATTAGTAATAAGTATTATAATGTAAAAAAATTAATTAAAAATACATATTTCATATAGTTTTTAGCTCCTTAAACTACGTGCACAAAAGTCAAACGTCTTATATTAAAAATCGTAGGGAGTAATGATAATAGATTCATGTTGTTTGTAGGGTAATCTCGATTGAGTTTAATTGGAAATCGTACGTTGAGAGGGGTTTCGGTTGAATCGAATTTCGACAATGTACATAGTACTTGATCAGTTGATCTACAAACATGTTTGTGAGTTGGTGGATTGATCTATCTCTCCTCTCCATACTCTGATCCTTTCTCGCACTTCTTGGAGAATATGATTACTGTAAAATTTTGTTATCAGATGGAACAAGCATCAAGACTCCATTGTTGGAGCTTGAAGAACAATGAGAGAAAGAGGGAAACAGAGAAAAATGAATCTCTTCAACTGAAAGACGAAATCTGTTAAGTGTCTTCTTACAAACAACAAGGCCTATTTATACACATAGATGGGCTAGGCCCAATACGTAAATGAAAGAAACAAAACCGGACTCAATCCGGATCTAACATCCCCCCTCAAGCTTGGAATCACATGCCAAGCTTGGACATTATAAGAGCATGCTGCGGTGAAGGCAGAATCTTGGTTAAAATGTCGGCCAATTGCTCCTTTGTAGGAACATGGACAAGTTGCAACAAGCCATCCAACACACGCTCTCGAGTGAAATGGCAATCGATGTAAATGTGTTTCGTCCTCTCGTGGAAGACGGGGTTTTTAGCAATGTGCATTGTTGAAGTATTGTCACAGAATAAGGTTGCATGAGTCAGATTTGAGACACCTAACTCTCAGAGAAGACGGACTAACCAAGCAAGCTTAGCTGAAGCCTGAGCCATGGCTCTGTACTCTGCCTCTGCAGAGCTACAGGACACTGTTGATTGCTTCTTCGATTTCTAAGTAATTGGAGATCCCTTAAGTGTGACCAAGTAACCTATGACAGATCGTCCGGTTGTGGGGCAAGCAGCCATGTCGGAGTCAGAGAAGGCATGGAGAACCAGTTGTTGCTTTCCATGGATGATAATGCCCTTATCAATTGTACCCTGTATGTACTTGATGGTGTAAAGAAGAGCTTGAAGATGCGGTTCACATGGAGCAGACATGAACTAACTTAACAATTGAACCGTGTATGACAGATCTGGGCACGTATTTGTAAGGAAATTTAATTTTCCAACCATGCTTCTGTAGAACTCAGGATCTGATAATCGGATTCCTTGATGTGGTTCTAACTTTGTGTTGAGAGGCAATGGAGTGAGAGGTACCTTGGAATCAGTTGGGATGCCACTCTCAGAAATGATTTCCTTGGCAAATTTCCTTTGAGACATCACTACTGCATTGTCCAAATATAAGATTTCTAAGCCCAGAAAAAAATTCAAATGACCCAAATCTTTGATGCTGAATTTGTGATGAAGATGTTGTTTCAGATTGATGATGGATTGCTTATCTGAGCTTGTTAAGATGATGTCGTCAACATATACATCTACAATGACAACCCCAATAACAGATGACTTGATGAAAAGGGAATAATCATTTTTGGACTGAACAAATCCTTGTTCGATCAATGTATCAGTGAGCTTGGCAAACCATTGCCGGCTTGCTTGCTTGAGACCGTATAGAGACTTGACAAGGCGACAGACCTTGTTTGTTGGATTTGGAATGCCTTGAGGAACCATCATATAAACCTCCTCGTGCAGATCTCCATGGAGGAAGGCATTATTTATGTCGAGTTGGTACAAGGGCCAGTGATTGGATGTAGCCACAGAAATGATGCAACGAACAGTAGACATCTTGATCACAGGGGAGAAAGTGTCTGAATAGTCAACACCCTCAACCTGTGTGTATCCTCGAGCTACAAGACGAGCTTTGTATCTCTCAAGGGTTCCATCTGATTTGAGTTTAACTTTGAAAACCCAATTGCATGTAAATCAACCAATCTCCATGTATTGTTGCCAGTTAAAGCTTGAATTTCTTTGTTCATTGCATCGACCCAATTTGGATCTTTGGAAGCCTGCTTGTAGGTTCTAGGTTCAATAAGGGATTGTGTAGGAGAATTTGTGGAGGTGAAGGCTGTAGGAAATGAGAAACAACATTTATGGAGTATGTCAAAGGAACTGGTGGCATTGCAAACAAAGTCTTTGAGATGTGCTGGAGCACTAGAAATGCGAGAACTACGTCTCAATGGAGGTGGCACGGTGCTGCTGGTGTTATCAGAGGATGAAACAATATCAGTGGGGTGCTAAGGAACAAATAAAGGATGAATGTGTTGTGGAAATGGAGGATTGTCTGCTGGTGTGGGTGCAGGGATGATGGTGTGAGTGTCGATGTCCTGAGCAAGAACAGGTAAGATGGGTGGTGAACCTGGAGATGTAGAACGAAATGGAAAGATGGTTTCATGAAACACCACATCTTGTGATGTAATGATCTGGTTGCTATGAATGTGGAGAACTTTGTATGCTTTCTTACCAAGAGGGTATCCAAGGAAGATGCAAGGTTCAACACGAGGTTTGAGCTTGTCTTGAAGAGGTTTGGGCTTGGTGACAAAATATAAACAACCAAAGGTACGTAAATGAGTGTAAGATGGAGACTGAGAGAACAAGCATTCAAAAGGAGACTTGTGTTTGAGAGATGGAAAGGGTAGTCTGTTGATCAAATATGTGGCAGTAAGAAGGCTCTCACCCCAGAATGAGATAGGTAGGTAGGATTGAAACAATAAAGCCTGAGCAACCTCAAGTAAGTGTTTATGTTTTCGTTCAACAACTCCATTTTGTTGTGGAGTGTAAGTGCTGCTTGACTGGTGTAAGATGCCTTTGGAAGCATAAAAGGACAAGGCAGAGGTGCCAGCAAATTCAAGAGCATTGTCTGATCTGATGCACTGCACATGGGTGTTGAATTGGGTCTCAACAAAAGCCAAAAAGGATTTAAGAATGGGGAAAGCACCACTTTTGGAAGAAAGTAAGTGTGTCCAGGTTACTCTAGAAAAATCATCAACAATAGTAATGAAGTATTTGAAGCCATTGTAGGTAGGGGAATGATATGGTCCTCATGTGTCAATATGAATTAATTGAAAAGGCTTAGTGCTTTTGTGGTCACTCAAAGGAAAAGGATGTCTATTTTGTCTTGCTTGAGGACATACACGACAAACACCATCAACTTTATTCAATGTAGAAGCACCAGCAGAGGGAATGTATTTCAACAAATCAAAAGGTAAATGACCAAGACGACAATGCCACAATACAGACTTAGAATTGATAGAGTTTAAAGAAGTAGTAATTGTGTTTGACAAAGCAGTGGAAGAAACATGAGAAGATGATGCAGCATCTAAGATGTATAATCCTCTTGAGATTTTACCAAGCACATGTATTTTCTTCGTTGAAGGGGCCTGAAGAAAGCATGAATCAGGTGTGAAAACAACGTTCATAGTCATTTCCTTAGACAAAGTATGGATGGAGATTAAATTGAACTGAAAATCAGGAATATGTAAGACATTTTCTAAACATATAGATGGTGTAAGTTGCATTGTGCCTCTGTGCTTAATTGGAATTTGAGAGCCATTTGGAATGGTCATAAACTGAGGGGAGGGCAATGAAGTGTAATTGGTGAATGAAGATAGGGATGGGGCAAATGTGGTCAGTAGCACCACTATCCAAGATCCAAAATGAATTGATGTTCTGAGCAAGAAAACACAAGTTCATACCTGCTAACATGGCACTTGCAGAGACTGATGGAGAAGAAGAAGATGGTGAAGGTGCCTATGGTGGAAAAAACTGACTGAGAAGTCCCAGCAACTGGTTGTACTGATCAGAAGTCATGACTGGAGGAGAATCAGAAGTTGTTGCAGCCACATTTTTGTCAACAAAATGAGACGGATTGGCTTGCAACTTGTAACATTTGGCAATCGTGTGCCCTGAAATCTTGCAGTGATCACAAAACTCACCAGAGAGCTTGTAGCAGCGATAGATTGAGTGGCCTGTCATCTTGCAATGGTCGCAAAAATATCGAGGACGACCTCTAACTCTCCCATTGGAAGAAGGAGATCCGGTAGGTCCGGTAGGAGTGGAACCACGTCCTCGTCCTCGACCAAAAGCAGCAAATGCAGTAGCATCTGTAGACGACGACGATGAAGATCCAGAAGAAGTAGTGATTTCACGTTGCTTCTCTTCCTGAGTGACGATCTTAAAGATCTCGTCAATGTCAGGAAACGGCCTCATCATAAGCACATTTCCTCGAACAGAACTAAAAGAATCATTGAGTCCCATAAAGAACTGCATAATCTGTTGATTTTCCAGAATCTTGTTCAAAATTCCACCAGAACCAGCACCATAATTGCAGGTCGGGATTTGAAGAAGTAGGATATACTCATCCCATAAGGTTTTCAATTTTGTGAAGAAGGCAATAACAGAGAGAGAACCTTGAGAATTAGATGCAAGATCGCGCTGAATCTGATAGATCCGAGCTTGATTTGATTGCGAATATCGCTTGTTGAGAAGCGTCCATATTTCCTTAGCAGTGGAGCAATAGATGACGCTTTCGGCGATATCTTTACCAACAGAGTGCAGAAGCCATGAGATCACCATCCCGTTACATCTCTCCCACTGCGTGACCATCGTCGGAGGTGAATCTGGACGAACACATGTACCATTGATGAATTCGAGCTTATTTTTAGCAAGAAGGGAAACCTCAACGGAACGCCTCCAGTGATTGTAATTTCCTTCGCCGAGAAGACGAGTGGAGAGGACATAGTTCGGATGATCGGAATGGTGCAAGAACAACTCACTGTTCGGATCAATTGCATTGGACTCCAATTGTTGATTCAGAGCCGAATCCATCGAATCCAAACGGAAATTGGAAGCGAAGAGGAAGAAAAAAAAACTAGCCTGATACCATGTTATCAGATGGAACAAGCATCAAGACTCCATTATTGGAGCTTGAAGAACAATGAGAGAAAGCGGGAAACAGAGAAAAATGAATCTCTTCAATTGAGAGACGAAATATGTTAAGTGCCTTCTAACAAACAACAAGGCCTATTTATACACATAGATGGGCTAGGCCCAATATGTAAATGAAAGAAACAAAACCGGACTCAATCAGGATCCAACAAATTTATAAGAAATCAACAGTTGCTTAAGTTGAGATTTATGTCAGCTTAAGAGACAAATATAAACACCACCCATCACATTTCAAGTACTTATTGGGGGTCACGTACTATTCGATCACGTAGGACCTATTCAGATATGTGTATCATGTGTCATGTTTGGATGCATGTTTCGTTTTTCCTCCCTTTTATTAATTTTTGTCCCACCTACATATATCACAAATCTATTTATATTCCCAAATTGCTAGGTACTAGCTATATTTATATTTCTCAAATTGTGGCTATTGTTAAATTATGAGAAACTCTGGTTAAATATTAATGTCCGACTTGGACAGTGCACGTGTGCGCCCCTCACACATGTCGAGTGAGGTTTCATTTTAAAACCAATTTGCTATAAAAGTAGTCCACCGACACATATACAAAGACTTATTATGCTCAACTTTCGATGTGAGACCCTCATTTGCATCTCTTAACATTAAACATCTCATTCTCTTGAAATCCACCATTCTTAGGGGGGGGGGGGGGAACTTAAAAAGTTTACCTCAGAAATTCACCTTCTTGAATTGGTAAATAAAGAGCGGTCATTCCGGAGACCTATGGGTACTACCCACAATTAATTTCCAGTGAATCATTCTGGAATGGTTCGGAAATTCATCTTCTCTTATAGTATTTTAACATTTGATTTACTTTAACTGCTGAGGACGTTGAGTATATGTTTGGGTTGGGCGGGGGTGGATGAAGTGAAAGTGTCATCGTGCCTGCAGTTAGGCATGATCTATCGGTGAAGAAAATCGATACCTATTAATTAATTAAAGTTGAATAATGAGTTTAATTAATTAGGTTAATTCTAGTACCTAATTCATGATAAGCATATGGAAATCACGTCTTAATCAGAGGCGTTAAGACTTAAGACAGTGATATATCATTCAAGATATATGTGCAAATTAAAGCTGATTTATAAGGCGATTCATATTTTTACTTTCCTAACTAATTAAACCACCATCTGATATATGACATTTTACTTAACAGTTCGTTAACTTCAACTTTAAAGCTTTTTCACTGTCCTATTCCTATACACTAGTATACTATACCTGAATAGATTAATCATATAATTATTAGGGTTACTGTTTACGATTTACCGGGACATTCACGGTATAGAATTAATGTCAAATGTGTGTACATTAATTTGCTATATCAAATCAACGTACATATATTTTCTAAGAAAGAACTGTATATATTTGATGGGAATTAATTAAATGAAGTGAAGAAGATATGGTCTACGTACCCCTCAGGCTCAACAATGCAAGTGAATTCAGTACTTGTCCTTTGATATTGTTGAGGTTTGAAATTCAGGTTGGTTAATAAATGCATGATGTTGAACTAACTGAAATATACAGCAATATATATGGCTATTGGCTGCAGTTACACAAAGGATCATTAATTCACAAATACTAATAAGTTTGTTAATTAAGATAAGTCACCATCTCTCTAATTTCACACTAACCTCTCATCTTAATCATCGATCTAGACTTTCAACCGCAAACTTGCCCAAATTCATCTCCTCAATTCCGGGCAAATGGTTACGGTTGAGAGGATAGTTGTTAAAATTTCAATTCGATTCTACAACTTCAAGGATCATACAATTCTGATCCTAATCAAGGCTTTGTTTGACGCAACAAGTAGCTTTTCGAAACTCGTAGTTTTGATATTATATAGTTTTAAATGAAATAAATATAAGATTTCAGTTTAATTAACTTTTGGAATCATAGTTTTTCATAGCTACTCGCCCAAACTTTTCAGAGCTTATGGTTTTTTATTCACAAATTTTCTTTAGCTACCCTAACATGAGTAACGGCTAGTTTTGCAAACACAATACTCCATCCGTTTGAAAATAAACAATGTTTGACTTTTATGTACGTAGTTTTAGGAGCTAACGTAAAAAACTATATAAAATCTTATTTATTTTGATTAGTTTTTTTCATAGTTTAATACTTATTACTATTTCCAAACGAAAAGAGTACTAGTTTATTAACCTTTATTTAAAACAAATAATCAATCGATTAGCTTCAATTACCTAATTAGATTCAGTTGCCCATCAGTTACCCTTTTACTAAAAATAGCATAAGTAAAATTTTAGTTTGATTCGATCGGCGTAACCGCTCTACATCTTAAATGATAAAGTTGATTAAAGAGTCGATCCTCCCGCTCACAGTCCATTCCGTATTTTCAATGTAATTCCAACTTAGAATATATCATAAAATATCACTTAGGTAAAGCTGGTTTATAAAAAAAGTTAATTAGTTAATATCAAAATTAAATAAAGTATGGATCAAGTAATCGATGGATCTATATAAGTTATGTCCCACACATGTATTATAATGTGAAAAATCCCAATTTAAAACCCACTTCGAACCCCCTTCCGACACCCAAAAGAAGAAGAACAAAAAAATCACACATCAAACCAGAGAAAATGGAGAGTGCCGATCACGATCATGTTGAGGGCGACAAGCTCTTGTCAAGGCTAAGATTAATCTCCAAAGACGCCGACGCCCTCAATCCTTCGTCTAGGGTTGGCACCTACTACGGCGGCGTCTCCGCCGGTGTCCCCTTCCACTGGGAGTCAAAGCCGGGGACTCCAAAGCACTCATCCGCCTCCGATACGACGTCGTCATGCCCCCTTTTCCCGCCGCTAAACCCTCCGCCTTGCTACACCCCGAGGAACGCGCCCCAATGGCGATCCCCCGTTAAAAGGAGGTCCAGATCGTTTGCCTTCCGGAGCCTTTTTCAAAGGAAGTTCCCAATTTTGATAGCCAGGAAGAGATCTCAACGCTCCGATGATGTGCCGGCGATCGAAGCGCTGTCGTCGAGCTCGTCAACTTCCTCGGCCTCGTCGGCGCCGTCTAGCCCGGTTAGACGGCCTCTTAGCGTCTTAAGGAGGAGCCATTCGACCTCGATTGAGCGCAATTCCATGACTGATTATGAGTTTTATGACGACAAGACGTCGATTTCTCGATCCTCGACCGATTGTTCACCTCGATGCTTCTGGAACTGATTCAGCTCTCTCTGTTTTCAAGCTTCAATCTTGGACTGTTCGATTGATTAAAAAAAATAAAAATACATGTAATCTACGGGAAGGTGTGTAATAAGTATCGATTAAATGAAGGATTAAATCGATACCTGGTTTGATTTTAGTAGACACACAGATGACAGATCAATGTATGATGATTTTTTCTTCTCTGTTTTAGTGAGTTTACTTTGAATAAAATTGCGTTTGGAGGCTATAAATGTCCGATTGGTGCTAATCATTAACTTCGTCTTCAACGCTTTTCCATTAGCAGCTTAGATGAGGTCAAGCTTCTCCAATTCAATGATCCCATCTCAACGCTAGAGATTTCAAATGTTGGTGTCTTCGTGAGGTCATCCAACGTGTCGGTGCGTTTATTCGACCTGTTATTGGGAGTTCATCAAGACCCACTGAATTGCATATATGGGTGCGTTTATCCCATTGATTTGATTCGTCTCATTTCGATTTCGTAGGGTACGTTTATCTTTTGGCCCGGTTTGTTATAAATTCATAATCTAAACAAATTTTGTATTGAAAAATATACATGGATGAAAGAAGAATGCTACTTTTTTTTTATACAAAAATAAGATAGGAAGAGTAATGATTACAATGATACGAGTGTAACCCCTTGTTCAAATGGGTAGTTGAAATGGGTGAAAACAAAATGGTATGAAAAGTTGGGAGAAAATGGTAATGATTAAATTTTTTAACAGTGTATCTTAAACTATAAATTTCTACATTTTTAGTAGTAATGTTAGGGAGCTTCAGGCAAACTTATGCATTGTGGAGATAGAGAATCACAAGAGGTACTTTGGACTACCAATCATGGTTGGGAAGTCCAAGAAAATCATTTTTAGTAATGTCCGGGAGAAAGTCTGAAAGAAGTTGAAGGGATGGAAGGAGCGAACCTTATCCAGAGCCAAGAAGGAGGTACTATTAAAAGCTGTGGCACAAGCCATTCCAGCATATACCATGTCTTGCTTTCTATGGCCGACCTATCTCTGTCGACAGATTGAGCAGATGATGTGCAGTTTCTATTAGGGGGGATAGTTCAGAGAAGAGGAGGATGCACTGGATGTCTTGGCAGAGATTGTGCTTTTCAAAGAAGAAAGGGGGTTTAAGCTTTTGTGATAGGGAAGTATTCAATCTGGCATTACTGGCTAATCAAGGGTGGAGGATCCACAATGAACCCTTTGCTGGTTAGGCTTCTCAAGGCTAGATATTTTCCGTAGTCTAATTTTATGCAAGCAAAGATGGGATATGCCCCGAGCTTCACGTGGAGAAATATTCTTCATGGGAGGAGAATACTAAAGGAGGGCACGTTATGGGTTGTCGGCAATGGATTGGATATCAATGTTTGGAAAGATAGATGGATGCCGAGACCAGACTCGTTCAAACCAATATCAAATCTTGAAGGAAGAGAACCGGATATGCGAGTGAGCGAGTTGATTGATTGGAATAACTGGGGATGGGATAGAGTTGTTGTAGAATCGACTTTGCTTCCATGTGATGCGGAGGTAGTGTTGAAAATTCACTTGGTAGACAAGACTATAAGAGATATGAACTTTGTAATTCAATTCAGTGATTTTATTGAATAGAAGAGATGGGTATATATACATCAAAGAGCACCAGATTGTGCTAACAGATTGAGAGAATAAAGGTAACAACTAAACTGATAATATCTAGAATTAATAGGAAATAAATTATTCTAGATTATCTAGCAAATATCCTTATCATCCTCCCTCAAATTGGACGGCTGCTGGGAAAGGCCAAGTTTGCCAATCAGTGCATCAAAACGGGGGCGCAATAGCGGCTTCGTCAGGACATCCGCAAGTTGATCATCAGTGGGCACATGAGTAACCCGAAATGTACCTTTTGTAACATGTTCACGAACAAAATGATAGGCCAATGCAATGTGCTTCATCCGAGAGTGAAATACCGGATTCGAACTTAGGAAAGTAGCTCCTAGATTATCACAATAGACCACTGGTTGTTGATGGGACCTAATGCCAAGCTCATCGAACAAAGAAAGGACCCACAACAACTCCGAAGCGGTATCCGCAATAGCTTTGTACTCAGCCTCTGTTAAAGATCGGGATACCGATTTCTGCTTGCGAGAGCTCCAAGAGATAAGCGTTGATCCAAGGCACAAAATATAACCAGTTGTGGAGACAAAGTCATCCTTATCACCGGCCCAATCAACATCCGAGAAAGCATGTAATGTAGGTGGAGTTCGGGCAGAAATAACAATACCCAGGCTAACTGTTCCAGCAAGATAACGGAGAAGTCTTTTTAATGCAGCCCAATGCTCAGATGTCGGCCTTTGCATGAACTGAGAGAGCTTATTAACAGCAAACGCAACGTCCGGACGGGTGAGGCCTAAGTATTGCAAGCTGCCAACGATCGATCGGTAATCAGAGGGTGTTGGAAGCATGGAACCAGCGTCGCGAAGCAGCGGCGTTGTTGCCGAGAGCGGTGTGGACACAGGTTTACTGTCCTCCATGCCTGCCTTGTGCAAGACATCCATAATATATTTCCTTTGTGAAAGAAACAATCCCTTTCCCGTAGGAATCACTTCCACGCCTAAAAAATATGATAAATCTCCCAAGTTTTTAAGGGAAAACTTGGAAGAAAGCTTGCTTAGTAGACGATCGACAATCAATCGATCATTCCCGGTAACAATAATATCGTCCATATAGACGAGCAAATATATAAGGGTGGAAGCTTGACGATATATGAACAAAGATGCATCGGAAATAGAGTGCATAAAGCCAAGGTGTTGAAGATACCCTTTGAGCTCATTGTACCACGCCCTCGAAGCTTGTTTAAGACCATATAAGGCCTTTTTCAGCTTGCACACATGACTTGGGAATGCCGAACTCACGAACCCGGGTGGTTGTATCATATAAACATCATCATGAAGAGTACCTTGCAAGAATGCATTGTTTATGTCAAGTTGCGTCAGCGTCCACCCGTTGGAGACGGCGAGAGCAAGGACTACACGGACAGTGACTGGCTTAACCACTGGGTTGAACATCTCATGATAGTCTAAACCCGGACGTTGATGGAATCCCTTTGCAACTAAACGAGCCTTGAACCGATCAACCGATCCATCCGGGTGATACTTAATCCGATAAACCCATTTACAACCCACCAAGTTTTAGTCCGAAGAAGCAGGAACCAAGTCCCATGTCTGATTAGTACAAAGAGCGTCAAATTCAGTTTGCATAGCAGCGCGCCATTGCGGATGTTTTAGAGCTTGGGTGATTGTCTTTGGTTCGGTTGGGTGGGGAAGCTGCAAATGAAGGTTTAGCTTTTGAATGGGTTTTGTTTTATTAGTTTTCGAGCGAGTGACCATGCCATGAGGAGGGGGGGGGGGGAGTTTGAATGGGGTGTTGTGGCTGTGGGTGAGGATTTTGTGGGGATGTATCCACGGGAGTTGAATTTTGAATTTGTGGGGATGGTTCAACTAGTGGGTTTGGAGGATTAGGTGGAGCATTTGGTGGAGGAGTTGTTGGGGATATAGTAGGATTAGGTAGTGGCGTCGGGTTAGGTATAGAGAAAGAGAAGGATGCCCACTCATCACCTAGATTATTGGGTTGCAGTTGGGATTGGGATAGGGTACGATATGGGAATTTGGTGTCAAGGAACTTGACATGGCGAGAAACGTAAAGACGTTTGGTGATCGGATCTAAACACTGATAAGCACTTTGAGTAGGAGAGTAGCCTACAAAAACACATTCAATGGATTTGGGTTCAAGTTTATGAGCATTATAAGGTTTTATCCATGGAAAACACAAACAAACAAAACTTTGAAGCTTATGATAATTCGGCGGCTGACCAAATAACAATGAGTAGGGTGACTCATGATTGAGATTAGGAGTAAGAAGTCGGTTAACTAGATATGCTGCCATAACCAAGGCATGGGGCCAATGATTTAGGGGCATACCTGAGTAACTAAGCATAGAAAGACCCGTCTCAACAATATGTCTGTGTTTGCGTTCCGAGGTGCCATTGTGTTCAGGTGTATGAGGGGGAGATGTGACATGAGTAATACCATTTAGACTCAAGAAAGATTTGAGTGCCATATACTCACCACCATTATCTGAGTAGAGAATTTTAATTTTGTGTTTGTAGAAATTTTCAACAAGGGATCGAAATTTAATGAAGACGGATTGTGTTTCAGATTTTTTCTTTAGAGGATAAAGTCAAACATATTTGGTGAAATGATCAACAAATATTATATAATAGCGAAATCCATCATATGATGTAACAGGAGATGACCAAACATCAGAGAATATAATCTCTAAGGGATGTGTTGATACAAGACTGGGCTGCTGAAATGGGAGCTTGTGGCTCTTATTTAATTGACAAGAAACACAATATGCTTGCAGAAAAGATGAAGACCCTAATTGAAATTATTGTTGAATGAACTTGAAAAATGGCACTTGAAGGATGCCCCAATTTATGGTGCCATGACTCTGACAAGGAAAGAGACGCGGAGTTGACGGTCGGATTTGGCTGGGGCCATATGTAGACACCGTCAATGCAGAGGCCCTTAAGAATTGTTGTTCCCGCCTTGATATCAAGCACAAAAAAACAATCACGTAAGAATAATATAGCATAGTTTGTTTGAGCAGTGAATTTAGACACAGAAATTATGTTTTTTTTCCATAGAGGGAACACACAAAACCTAAGAGAGATTGAAAGTATGTTGTGAGTTTTGTAAAGACAAAGAACCAGAGTGAGTTATGGATAAACCTTTACCATTTCCCATAAACAATTAATCAGGACCATTGTAAGGGTAGTGTAGGGCTAGATTGTTGAGATCATGAGTGACATGGTGAGATGCCCCACTGTCAACAAGCCATGGATCAGTCTTTGTCGAGCACAGTTCGAGGCCCTAAATCAACGAGGATAGCATATCGGTGTCAAATTAAACCGATCGGTCAAGTCCTAAGAAATTGGAAGGAGGACTAGAGTGATTCAGGCGGAAAAAAAAAGGAGAACCGAACATACCTAATTAGGGTCGGAGTTGTAGCAACTGTCGACACTTTCGCCGCTTTCCGAGTTGTTGTGGTGCTCCTGTCGGGCTATTGTTGTCCTCTCTTTCCCTTGCCTAAGCCGAAACTCTTTAGGCTTCCCTCGTCCCTAAACGTTCAGATGATTATTCCGGCCGGCAGCATGAAGCGGTGGTCTCTCTGTGGCTTAGGGTTCAAGGACAAGGAAATGAAGGGCTGAACTTTTACGGCTCAATTGCTCTGTCAAAAAAAAAATGGATCAATTAGACTCCATTTACAATAAAAAAAAAAAGGGGTCAAGGTGGGCTTAATTTAAAACAAATCGGGTCCAGCACATTGCTTTTAACAAGCTATGCTCATTCAAAAAAAAAAAAAAAGGAAAGCCATGATATATATACACACACCACACACGTATAGGCTTGAGCATATTGGAAGCAAAAATGTTTCTAATTAAAAAAATTGCCCACTAAAATATAACAATTATTTTTGGCACAAAATGGAAATTGGGTCAAATAAAATCATAAAATTAAACCCGTAAAAGTTCCGTTGCCAGTTTATTCCAGTGGGTTGATCTCAAAACTGACTTTAATTTAAAAAAAGTCAAAAACTCAAATCGAGTTTCACCAAATATAAACTCGGTTCGTTTAGAACTACGTAAGACTTGATACTCTTTTACGAGTTACGTAGGAAATTCGGTATAAAATTTAAAATATACTGAATTCAGTCACCTTTCCCAAAATTAAATCATTTCTCAAAAGAGCTACGTAAAGACTTGATATTCTTTTGCGAGTTACGTAGGAAATCCGGTATTAAAATTCAATATATATCGGATTCAGTCGCCCATCTCAAATTAAATCAAATTTACCTACGATAGAACTACGTAAAGACTTGACGCCTCATATCGGCTACGTAGGTAACTCGATATTAAATCCTAAAAATATATCGGGTACAGTCGTCAACCTATAAATTCACTTTTAAATGAATATGAGGTTAAATTCCACTAAATTAGATCAAAACCTTTTGAACTACGAGTGATTTGATTCTCTTCGAAGAGATACGTAGGAAACTCGATATAAACCTATTACTAACCGAGTTCAATCACATGGTCTTCAAACGATCAGAACCAAGTTAAATCGGTTCTTCTGAACTACGTAAGGCTTGATTCTCTTCCAAGAGATACGTAGGCAACCCGTTAAAATTCGGGTGCAGCCCAAATCACCAAAACCACTCAAATCCTGGTATCGATATGACTTCGAATCAAGAGGGTAACCAAAAGGGGCCGAACTTAAATATTAAAAATCAATTAAAATGTGTTGTACGATTATCGCACATTTTTGTTCAACATGTTTTTGGCACACCCAGTGGGAACCTTTTTGCCTTTTCATCTCTTGGTTTTATTCGATACTACTATTCACTACTTTATTTTGGGTGATCAGGAAAATGGCACCAAGAGCAGTTGTGAACTTCAACGAGCTGCCTGCGACCTTCCTTATTCAGGGTGGTCATTGGGTCAAGAAGAGGTCTTTCCAGGTGCGGTTCGAAGTGGGTCGCGATTCAATCTCAGCTGAGATCCCGACCACGAAGACCTGGGTCCCAAGAACATTAGTCCATTCCTTTGGACAAAGTGACAAGAAGTCTGCAAGGATGTTCATAAAAAGGAAACCAGCTTATGTCCAAGTCGAGAGTCCTATCTTGGCTAGTGGCAGTGAGAGCAGGCCTGCCTGCGTTGCTCCCCAAGGGCCTATTGTTCGAGTTATCAAGAAAAACGATCATCCGATGAAGGTCTCTATTTCACCAGTGGTTGAGACCAAGAAAGAGAGCAAGCCCCGAAGAAGAAGGGGACGAAAATGTGGCTCCCAGCGCAACAAGGCAGGGGCACTACGAAAGTTAGCCCCATCCCCTGCGTTGGAGCAAGCCAATGCTACTCTGTGGAAGGCCGCAAAAGATCTCCTTGATGCAGACAAAGTCATCATTGCACCTCAAATTGCAAGCCCAAAGAAAAGTCACTCTGGGTCAGCTTCCGTGAATATAGACCATGTGGAGCAAGCCATGGTTACTTCCTATTCAGAAGAAGAGGCTGAAGCAAGAGCTTTGAAAATGAAAACTCGTCAGGAAGAAGTTCCGAGGGTTCAGATGTCAAAGCTATCAAAGCTTCAAAAGAATATACATGCATCTTCTCAAGCCCAGGGAAAGGGTTCAATGGCGGCGAAAAAATCTACCTCACTGCCTATTTATATAGGGGGGTATGAGGGGCGAGTAACAAGGTCTATGTCTAAGGCTGTGTCTTATGTCGGTCCAGTTGCTCGCTCTTTGAGTCCGCCAGCTGCTCAAGAAAGGAAACAAAGTTCTCCATTATATGGGGATTCAAGCTCTTTATTTCATGAAGACGAATTCCCACTGGTGGCTGACAGTGGCATCAGATCAAATGATGAATCTGAAGAGGAAGTCGAAAGCATGCCAGTGCTGGTCACTGGAGCTACAACTGTTGAGGAACAACTCCAAGAGTTGCAGAAAAAGTTGGAAGAAAGAGATGCTCAAATACAATTCCTTATGGCTCAAGCGCAACAGCAAAATTCTGAAAACAGACAAGAGCCGCTAGGACAAGGGGAGAGCAGTTCTTCCATTTCTCCTCAAGAAGTAAAGGATTTAATTGCTCAGGGTATTCGAGAGTTTAAGATCTCACAAAATCCGCCTGTGATTGGCTATAGAAAGCCTTATCCTGTGCATTATGACACGATTCCTTTCCCTCCAAACTATCAAAGACCAAATTTTGATAAATTTGATGGTATTCATGGTTCGCCTCATGAGCATTTGGCTCACTTTTACTCGGCGTGTGGGGAAACTACTTTGAGTGATCAATTATTGATTAGGCAGTTTGTTCAATCGTTGAGAGGATCTGCCTTTACATGGTATACACAACTTTAGCCAGAATCGATCCATACTTGGGATGACCTACAAAAAGAGTTTTTTGCTCATTTTGTAAGTTCAAAGGCCAAGGTTTCCATTATGGATCTCGCTAACGCTCATCAAGGCCCGAATGAGTCTGCAAATGATTTCATCGCGAGGTGGAGAAGTTTGAGACTCCAATGCTCAGAAAAGTTAAGTGAAGAGGCATGTGTGCATATGTGCACTAATAATTTGGTGCCAGAGCTAGCGGTACATGTGGGTAGTGCGGAGCCTCGAGCTTTTGATGCTCTAGTATCGAAAGCTTGCAATGTTGAGCGTCAGTTGGCTCGGGGTAAAACAGGACCTAATCGACATCAAGTCAATGAAGTAAGAAAAGATGAGGGCAGGAAACCCGTGAAGAAAGGGGAGTCGATGGCCACCTTCGTTAAGCCCCAAGGAAAACCCTCTGGGAATACTTCTAGGGCACAAGAGAGGGGTCAAGCCAGAGAACCCGTTAAAAGACTATCTCTCGAGGAGAGAAAACAAAAGAAATATCCGTTTGATGATGAAGATGTAAGAGGGATATTCAGTGAGTTGATGAAAGAAAATATGATTTCACTTCCGGAATCGAAAAGGCCAAATGAAGCAAACAAAACAGGTGATCTAAGATATTGCCCTTACCACAGAATTGTTAGTCACCCGATTGAGGAGTGTTATGTCTTTAAAGACATCGTCGAAAGGATGATTAACAAGGGTGAGATTGAAGTCGAAGGGGTAAGCTCTAAAAAACCAACGGCTTCGTCAAACCCTATCTCAATAACAGAAGAGGTAGAGAGCAACCATTCATCAGAGGTTATTAAAGGGGACATTGTTTCTACAGTGTCATTGCCTCCAAAGGCAGTCCCTGTGCAGTTTCAAATGCGCAATGAAGTGCGTACTGTGTGGGCCTATCCAGAGATGCCTAGAGATGAACCAAACCGCATGACTCTTTATGAGGTTTTGATGCAATCAAATATTGAAGAATCATTTTCCCATAATGATGAGGTTGAAAATGATTCTAAATGGCAGACCTATATAGGCCAAAAGAAATCTCATTCGAAGAGTTCTCAACGTGCTGGATCTACGGGTTTCAAAATGATTGGTAGAAAACCCGAGAAGAAGAATAGAAAGAAGAAAAATAAGAAGAAGAAGAACAAAAAGAGCAAGAGGCCAGAAACCAATTCGGATGAAGAATATGTTCAATCTAGACGACAAATCATTACTCTAAAGGACTTTGTCCCAAAAGAGTTCTTAGACGAAGACTCTTCTGAAGAGGAGTTATTCTGGAAGAGTGAGGTTGTCCAATGTTGTATGGCCACATGGGCCGACATGGCAGAGGAAGAAGAGGTCGATGAAGTTGCTCTTCGTTCAGGAAAAATTTTGCCTTCTCCTAAGCCCAAGGAAAAGGAAAAGGTTAAGGAGTCACCCATTTGTGAGTCTTCAAAGAAGCCAAATTTTGAAGAGGTGGTTGACAATGAAGCTTCCATACCTAGCCAGAAAGGCAAGGAAGCTGAGGCATCCGAGCAAAAAGAAATCGCATCACGGATACCAATATCGCTTCGTAAAGCTTCATTTAAGGAGAAGGTGAAGTATGATGTTATAGGTCACTTGAAGCGTATTCCTGCGCGTTTAAGTGTATATGATGCACTACAAATGTCGACCGACTTAAGGAAAGCCTTGATCCAAGCTCTTATGGATCCAGAGGATTATAAAGATGAAGTTGATCAGATAGAGGTCGATGAGGTCACTTCATCTCCTCCGGTTCAGTGCGCTTCTTGCATGGCATGCATAACTTTTTCCGATGAGGATCTTCAATTAGAGAGCAATGACCATAACAGGCCGTTATATGTAACGGGCAGGGTTGGAGAGGCGAAATTGAATAGAATCCTATTGGATTGCGGGTCCGTGGTAAACTTATTGCCTTTGCAGGCTTTGGAAGCGATGGGGTTGACAATCGATCATCTATCACCGACATTACTCACCATTCAGGGATTCAACCAAATGGGGCAAAAAGCGCTGGGTGCTATTGCTTTGAAAGTAGTGCTGGATGATCTTTATAAGGATACATTATTCCATGTTATCGATGCCGGAACCTCCTACAATGCTTTGCTTGGAAGGTCGTGGCTTCATGCCAGCAAATCAATTGCGTCTACACTTCATCAGTGCTTAAAATACACCGATGAGAACGGTAATGAGAGGACTATCCGAGGTGATAGTAATCCTTTTCAAGGGGAAAGCGTTAATTACGCAGACGCCAAATTCTACAAGTCGGTGTATTGTAGTCCTAGCACGCATTTAGAAGTGAAAGAGGATGGTAGAAGTGCAAATCCTCAAAAGGAAGCAATTGACCAAAAGGAATCTCCAGTGCCTAAAGTCTCTCTTATATGCAAGAAAGAGGGGCAAGGGGCACGTCCCTAAGGTGTTATTTAAATACACACCTAAAGGCAAGCGCCAACCTGGTCAAAAACCGCTTAGTGCAACGGAGAAAGCCATGCATTCTTTAATGACAAGTTATACTTGTCCTCTTCGCAAGATTGATCAATCCATTCCGAAGAAGAAATTGGTCATTCATAGACATTTCGGAGAGAAAACAAATGAAAACACGAGGGTGGTGCTCAAGGGTGAATCTTCTAAGTTGCCCGATGAACAAGTCTCTTCAAAAATTGAGAAGAAGGTCAAAGTGAGAGTGACAAGACCTTCGTTGGAATTCAAGTCTCTGCAAAAACTCCCTAGAAAAATCTCGACTGATGATTTGCAAATTTATCAAGAAGGCAATTTATTGTCAACTAAGATATTGGAGCCTATGACCCTAACAAGTCAAAAGCAAAGTATGTTCTCACAGGACACAACATACGCACCTCGAGTCTCGGTCTTTGAGAGGCTAGAGACAAGTTCCCCAAGAGTTTCTGTGTTTGAGAGACTTGGGAGAGTCAACGTGTCCAAGAACAAGAAGGTCGATACTAAGAAGAACAAGAAGTGGAAGCTTAAGAGTAGGATATCAAAAGCTCCTACTTACAAGCCAAAAGATCCCATGGATGCTCAGATGGAAGAAGTAAATATGGTGTTGGCCTCCATTGAAAGTGAATCAGATGGAGATTCAGAGGATTTTGTTAATGTAATCCAACCAGCTCCACCAGAGATGGAGGAGGGTGGTCAACCCACGGTCGATAAGCTCCAAGAAATCAATCTGGGGAGTATAGAAGATCCTAAGCCCGTGTTTGTCAGTGCTTTCCTAACGGACAAAGAAAAAGGATCATATGAGAAGCTTCTCCATGAATACAGAGATGTGTTTGCTTGGGGGTACCAAGACATGCCTGGTTTAGATCCTAAGGTGGCAATGCACCAATTGTCCGTCTCAGATGAGGAAAAGCCAGTGAAGCAAGCATAACGCCGTTTTCGGCCTGAGTTGACTGTGCAAATTAAAGTTGAAGTCAATAAACTCATTGAGGCCGGATTCATTCGGGAGGTCCAATACCCAATATGGTTGGCCAACATTGTTCCCGTGAAGAAGAAAAATGGCCAGTTGCGCATCTGTGTTGATTTTATGGACTTCAATGAAGCGTGTCCTAAGGATGAATTCCCTCTTCCGATAACAGAACTTTTGGTGGATTGCACTACAGGGTTCCAACGTTTGTCCTTTATGGATGGATTCTCTGGTTACAATCAGATCAAGATGCATCCCGAGGATGAAGAGCTAACGGCTTTCCGTACACCATTAGGCACATATTGCTATACCGTAATGCCTTTTGGATTGAAGAATGCGGGGGCAACCTATCAAAGGGCCATGACGGTCATCTTTCACGATCTACTTCACAACACCGTTGAGTGCTATGTAGATGACCTTGTGGTGAAAACAAAAAAGAGGGAGGATCATGTAAATGATCTTAAAATCATCTTCGAAAGATTGCGCAAACACCAACTGAAAATGAATCCCCTTAAATGCGCCTTTGGTGTGACGTCGGGAAAGTTTCTTGGTTTTGTTGTTCGAGGTCAAGGAATAGAAATCGATCCTGATAAAATTAAGGCGATTATAGAAATGCCAGCCCCGAGAAATCTCCGTGAACTGCGAGGCTTGCAAGGCAGACTTGCTTATATTCGTCGGTTCATTTCAAACCTGACGGGGAGATGTCAACCTTTTCTAAGGTTGATGAGGAAAGATGTTCCGTTCATATGGGACCAGACTTGTCAAAACGCTCTCGATAGCATCAAGAAGTACTTGACTGATCCACCGGTTCTTATGGCACCAGTTCAAGGAAGACCTTTAATTTTGTACATCGTAAGTCTCGAGCGATCACTAGGGGTTATGTTAGCTCAAAATAATGATGACGGAAAAGAAAATGCCTTGTACTACATCAGTCGAACAATGGTGGGGGCAGAACAAAATTATTCTGCTATGGAAAAAGTATGTCTAGCATTGATCTTTGTCATCCAAAAGCTACGACATTACCTATTGTCCCATCAAATCACACTAATATCCAAAGCCGACCCTTTGCGATACATTTTGTCAAAAACTGTGTTGTCGGGAAGATTGGCCAAATGGGCTATGCTTCTGGCTCCTTTTGATATCAAGTATGTACCTCAAAAGGCAATAAAGGGGCAAGCGATAGCTGACTTCTTAGCAGCCCACCCTACTCCAGATAACGAGGAGTTGTTAGACGATTTGCCGGATGAAGAAGTCTTCATGATAGAGGAAAAATCTTGGCAGCTGTATTTTGATGGTGTTGCACCAAAAAGAGGAGCTGGTGTGGGTATTGTTTTCATTACCCCAAATGATGGGATAGTGCCTTATTCATTTTCCCTTTTGGAGAATTGCACAAATAATGTGGTAGAATATGAGGCACTCATTATCGGCTTGGAGATAGCTCTTGAAATGCGTATCAATCCATTAAAAGTGTTTGGTGATTCTCAATTGATAATCAGACAATTAAATGGACAGTACGAGGTCAGACACGCAAATTTGATTCCTTTGCATCAAAGAGCTAAATGTCTTGTGCATCAATTCCGTCAAATAGAAGTGGTGCATATATTGAGGTCTGAGAATGGCAAGGCAGATGCATTGGCGAAATTAGCTTCATCATTGACGTTACCAAGCGAAAAGGAAATTCAGGTTACCATTGGTGAACGCCATCTGCTTATGTCAGCCTTAGAAAGAGCCGATCCAGCAGAAGAAGTGGATATAGCTTCCGTATATGAAATTGAAGAAGAAACGGATTGGCGACAACTACTTATCGAATATCTTCGTCACGGGACCCTTCCCGATGATCCGAAAAAGAGGGTGGATGTTAAAAGACGAGTGTCGAGATTCTTACTTAAGAACGATACCTTGTATCGAAGGACGTTTGATGGAATCTTGCTAAGATGCTTGTCTAAAGAGGAAGCTAAATACATTCTAGCCGAAACTCATGCTGGAGTGTCTGGAGCACATCAAGCTGGTCCTAAATTGGCTAATCGGATCAAACGATTAGGCTACTATTGGATCACTATGGTGAAAGATTCTATGGACTTTGCTAAAGCTTTTCATGCTTGCCGAATTCACAACGACTTCATACATCAACCTCCTCAAATGCTACACCCTACCATTCTATCATGGCCATTCCACGCATGGGGTCTTGATGTCGTAGGGAGTATAAATCCATCTTCTTCCCGAGGTCACCAATATATTTTGGCGGCTACGGACTATTTCTCCAAATGGGCTGAAGCTATACCTTTGAAGGAAGTAGGAGCTAAGGAGGTCGCCAATTTCATAAAGACTCACTTGATCTATCGATATGGAGTTCCTTCAAAAATCATCTCCGATAATGCTCTTTACTTCAAAAATCAAATGTTGGGGAAGTTGAGCGAGAAATTCGGGTTTAAACATAGCTTTTCATCTAGCTATAATCCATCATCAAATGGTCAAGCTGAAGCATTTAATAAGGTGCTATGCAAAATCCTCAAAAAGATGGTTTCAAAATCAAAGAGAGATTGGCATGAGCGGCTACCGGAGGCACTATGGGCATATCGGACAACAACTCGAACATCAACGGGTTGTACACCCTACAATTTGGTTTTTGGGTCCGAGGTTGTTTTGCCACTAGAAATACAATTGCCATCTCTTAGAGTAGCAGTTCAATTTACTGATCCGGAAGAGAATGTCAAAATTCGTTTGGCTGAGCTTGAAGCATTGGATGAGCTTAGACTAGCGACACAACAAAAGCTTGAAATCTACCAAGCTCAAGTGGCTGGGGCATTCAACAAGCGGGCCAAGTTTCGCTCTTTTGCTATTGGTGACTTAGTTCTCACCATCAGACGACCGATTGTCATCAATCGAAAAGCGCAAGGAAAGTTTCAATCAAAAACAAACCAACAACATAAACGGTGAAAGGAAAAGTTCACTAACTACCAGAGGCGAACGAAGTTAGAGTGGTGACGAGAGTTCGGAGGTGGGTCTTCTTCGACTCGAGATCCTTCAGCTTGGCCTTGCCTTCCTGCTCCATCTTCTCTAGGCCTTGTTGTTTCTGTGTGGAAAGTTGGATATAATGTTCAATTTCAGATGTACTCTTCGCCAGTACCTCTCTGTCCTTGTTGAAGTTTTCTTCCAAGGTTCGAAGCTTCTCTTTCAACAATATAATCTCCTGTTCTCGCCCTTTCATGGCATGAGATTGTTCCTGCATCTTGGCTAATTTCTTTCCTGCGGAGGCCAGATACTCCTTACCATGAGAAACCTTGGTAGATACCTCTTTCAAAGTTGTAGAATCGATCGTGCTCTCTAAGGCAGACACAGCATCTGCATCCTCGAACAGGTTGTTGACTTGGCAAATTATCCAAGAGAGAGTCACATCATCCACTTTGGCGACTTTGGCAGTAAGCTTCACTACCTCTAGGTGGTAAAAAACTTCATCGCGAGTAGACTGCATAGTTAGAACCGATTGAGGAGTTGATATAATTTCAACAATAGCTTTGACACCTTTTGTAACAGCCGTGCGGAGGTAAGGCTTCACCGAGCTAGGAAATAGACCGTCTAAAGAATCTGGCACATCCTCGATAGGTGCAGAATCAGGCAAATCCGGTGTTGGCTCAGGAAGCTGCTGTTGCGATCCGACAATGAGAGTATCATCGGCAGCTAGTGTTGTAACTGGAGTTGAAAGCTCCAAATCAGTGGAGGCTGCTAGGCCAATATCAAGATCCAAATCTTGATCGGTTTCGTAGTAAACCTCGTCATCTGAGTGTTGCTCACTCAAGAAAATTGGTCCCCCTGTCTCATTAACATCGAAGACAAATTGTTAAAACAAAGTCAAAAGCATAAATAAAATGGGTACACGTATGCATATACAATCAAGTGCTATGAAATAAGGGAAAAGAAATGATGCAATGCATAAGGAGAAATATTGCACCTGTGTTTCTAGCGCCTGGCTCTTTTGATGATGTGGGACTCTCATGCCTCGGCTTCTTCCAATCCCTCTTGAAGTTCGCGTCAGAACTCGAAGAATTGTCAGAACCTTCCGGTGTAGGCATTGACGCACTTCGTTGGCCTCTCTCTACTACCTCATCGGGCATTGAAATGCTTTTAGGGTACCTTTCTGACACATCTTCAAGAATTGGGAGACCTCCCGAGTTTTCCCCTGCTAGGTCTAACTGCACCGGTGAACTGATGACGGGTGAGCAAACCATGTCACTTGTTAAAGATCCAGCTGCCTTAGGAGTATTACCAATACCATGGAACCCACTGATCATCATCCTCACATCAGTAATCTCATAAACAGGCTCTCTCGGATGAATATCCTTATCGGTTAAGGTTACATTAACCTTCCGAATTGACTGACTCAAGTAGGGAGTTGAAGCACCAACCCACCAGGCACAATAGTTCCGGGTACACCCTCCAAGATAGTTGTAGTTGGGTATACGAAAAACTTCTCCACTCTCCGTTTGGAAGAAACGAGCATAGCGTTCCGCAATATCCATCAAGGATCTTCTGACTCTGAGTGCAAAACCAAACGTCAAAGCATTAGCAGGAACGCCCTGATCAAACCCAAATTGGCGAGCAAACCTATTAGGGTAATAGGGTTCCAGAATCAAAGCCTGACCCATCCGAATAGGTAGCACGGTGGAGCGTATACAGAGTAATCGCTCAAAATCAGTGTTAGAAAGTCCACCAGCATCGACAAAGTCTAAATCGGCCCTATCTCCAAAGGGTATATTACGGTACCGAACAAACTGGTCATGTCTCAATATCAGTCTAGCATGATGAATATCACAATTTCCAGGCCGGAGTCCAGCACATCGTACGAGGAGGGGGTATTCATGTGAGATGTTTTCACTGTCTTGACATTTATATAGACAGGGGAAATACTCTGATAACCAACCAATCACAAAGTGAATTCCAAAACTAGGATTGACCCTACCGGGATGTGATGGGTGGGTGGCCATTTCATTAAGACCATGATAAATGTGGCCTAAAACAGTGGGAGCCAAAGAGATTTGTGTACCCTGAGCCATAAGACATGCCATGACAAAGGTCTCAGGACGAACTACACGAGGATTCTGTGGCAAAACAAATCTGCTAAGCAAGAGAGCAAAAAATGCAGCCAACCCCCCTTGATGAGTTACATTCGTGGGAGGTAAATCCGTCATGCGTGATCTCTCGAAATATCGTACGGAGTCATCATGGATATCTTGCTTCTTTGTCAACCCAATACCAAACTGACCATGGATGGCAGCAATATTCCATTCATCCCTATAAAAGTAGTATATCCAATCTGCCCAAGAGACACTGTCTCACGGCTACAAAGATCAGCATGGATACGCAGAAGCTCTAAAATAGTGGAAGGGAACCTGCTTTCATCAGAAAGGTCCTCGTTTAAGGGCAAGAATTCCTCATATGGGATACCCAGAATTGGCAAACCTGCAATCTGTTTTAGATCTGTGAGGGAAATCCCGGGTTCACCACCTCCATGGTGCAAGGTGTTCGTTAAAGGACTCCAAAGTTCACAGAAAGCTCTCCATTCATTCTTGTGATATATGTAGGGAAAGCGTGAAACTGCTACAAGACCATACATACCAGCACAACGTAGGGTATCCTCATGTTGACCCATTATCTTCTCCGTCCAATCTGACAAACCAGATATGAAGTTCGCTGTCCCACTAAACCTGAATTCTGTACCCCAATACAACTTCTTCTCCAACAAATTCTTGAGAATTGGATAGAACTCATCGTTGTCGGGAAGCTTGTTGGAAAATTCACGATCAGTTTGAAACTTTTTGAGGAAAACACCGCGGTGTCGCTGACCAGATCTCACGCTCGTCTGCACACAGCCCCGCGTATCCTCACCAGAAAACGTCAAATAGCCAAAAAAGGCGTCCTCCTTCTCAGTCCAAACTTTATGTGAGGGGGCATGTCGAGGGGCATCGATCTCATGAAAAGAGAGTGATCGCAGGTAAAGGGGTTCGCGATCAAATTCCCGACCATCTTCCCCCGAAGCTCTCTGAGATCGAATATAGCCATAGACGTTCATTCTAACGATCTGAAAATCAAACAAATAAAGCATCAGATCAAATAAATGGAGGGGCGAACTTTGAATATGTTCATCCCTTACAAATTCAAAGTTCGGGGGCATCTGTTGACGGGCAAAATTCCATAAATTTTAATGCTCATATTTGACTCATAATATTTTGAAGTCACAAAATTAATTTAGCTAACCAATTTGGTGAAATAGGCCCCATAGATGCCATCAAACAAAATGGACAGTTTCTTTAGCCCAAATCGAAGTCCAATTGAAGGCCCAGATTAAAGCTCAAGCCCAAGTTGTATTCCATGTTAGAAAAAGAAAAGAAATGGAAATACAATAACAAAATAACACTGATGGGTGGTCTACTCTACAAATTCAACTGCCCCCATCAACTTCCCCCATCAGTAAACTCCATAGCCCATACCGTCCAAATCCAAACAGATAAAAATAAAAAAAAAAAAGATCTCTCAACTGCTCCCATCAATCTGTACAAGGGGATGAATTCACTAAGAAAAGTAGTCACTTTTCACCTTTTCTCAGCTATAAAAGGGGTTTGATTTCACACCTTCGGGGTCGGCTGCATACTCCAATCTGCAAAAAAAAACAAAAGCAGAAAACAAAAAAATCAGCAAGAAGGGAAAGAAAAGAAAAGAAAAGAGAGCAAAACATTTACAAAAAAAAATCAGTGTTGATCTCACACATAAGGAAAAAAAGAGAGAGAGCTAATCAGGTAGCATTCTTGTTTAATATTGTTTTCGATTCATGAAACTCCACCCTCGACAACCTCGGCCTTGCGAGCTTGTTCGTGTGGTTTTGAGTCTCAGAATCAACAAATGACCCCAAATCAAGGGGAGGTGCTGTTGAGATTTTTCCTAATTAGTCTTATTGTTTTCGATTCTTGGAACTCTACCCTCGAGAACCTCGGTCTTGCGAGCTTCTTCGTGTGGTTTGAGTTTCGGAATTATCAAACGATTCTAAATTAAAGAGAACCTTTGCTGAAATTTTCTTAAAACACATACGGAAAAAGCCAAAAAAAAAAGGCGCTAACATGCTTGTGTGAACCCAAATGCTAGAGGCAAAGCATGTAATCGAAAGCCCCAGTAATTTTCACCAAGTTCAAAAAAAAAAAAAAATTTGTTACATCATTCCCAAATTACACAATTCAAGCTAGGCAAACCTCTATTAAATTTTACACTGTCGGAAGCATAAAAAAATAAATGTTCATGGGAGATCATAAAAAAGAAATTCAAAATTGAGAGGAGTTTGTACCAAATTGGAGATGGAAGTGTCATACGGTATACCTAAACTCCAAAATCGTCCCTGCTACTAAATTGCAATTAGCCTAAGGATCCATAGCCCCAAATTTTCATACCACTACTATCTACTTAAGAACTTAGTTTCTCCTCTTTGCTGTAAATACAAATCGGCAGGGGTAAAGGGTTGTTTCTCATTCTTGAATCAAAAGCCAATTTTGGTATAAGAAAAAGAGGGGTTGATTAAGATTTATGTTGATTAAAGGCGGGCGAAACAAAAAAGATGAACTCATATTCCCCATTTCAAAATTAAATTGCTCAACCTAAAATCAGTCTTTGTCGAGCACAGTTCGAGGCCCTAAATCAACGAGGATAGCATATCGGTGTCAAATTAAACCGATCGGTCAAGTCCTAAGAAATTGGAAGGAGGACTAGAGTGATTCAGGCGGAAAAAAAAAAAAGGAGAACCGAACATACCTAATTAGGGTCGGAGTTGTAGCAACTGTCGGCACTTTCGCCGCTTTCCGAGTTGTTATGGTGCTCCTGTCGGGCTATTGTTGTCCTCTCTTTCCCTTGCCTAAGCCGAAACTCTTTAGGCTTCCCTCGTCCCTAAACGTTCAGATGATTATTCCGGCCGGCAGCATGAAGCGGTGGTCTCTCTGTGGCTCGGGGTTCAAGGACAAGGAAATGAAGGGCTGAATTTTTACGGCTCAATTACTCTGTCAAAAAAAAAATTGGATCAATTAGACTCCATTTACATTAAAAAAAAAAAGGGGGGCCAAGGTGGGCTTAATTTAAAACAAATCGGGTGCAGCCCATTGCTTTTAACAAGCTATGCTCATTGAAAAAAAAAAAAAGAGGAAAGCCATGATATATATACACACACCACACACGTATAGGCTTGAGCATATTGGAAGCAATAATGTTTCTAATTAAAAAAATTGCCCACTAAAATATAACAATTATTTTTGGCACAAAATGGAAATTGGGTCAAATAAAATCATAAAATTAAACCCGTAAAAGTTCCGTTGCCAGTTTATTCCAGTGGGTTGATCTCAAAACTGACTTTAATTTAAACAAAGTCAAAAACTCAAATCGAGTTTCACCAAATATAAACTCGGTTCGTTTAGAACTACGTAAGACTTGATACTCTTTTACGAGTTACGTAGGAAATTCGGTATAAAATTTAAAATATACTGAATTCAGTCACCTTTCCCAAAATTAAATCATTTCTCAAAAGAACTACGTAAAGACTTGATATTCTTTTGCGAGTTACGTAGGAAATCAGGTATTAAAATTCAATATATATCGGATTCAGTCGCCCGTCTCAAATTAAATCAAATTTACCTACGATAGAACTACGTAAAGACTTGACGCCTCATATCAGCGACGTAGGTAACTCGATATTAAATCCTAAAAATATATCGGGTACAGTCGTCAACCTCTAAATTCACTTTTAAATGAATATGAGGTTAAATCCCACTAAATTAGATCAAAACCTTTTGAACTACGAGTGATTTGATTCTCTTCCAAGAGATGCATAGGAAACTCGATATAAACCTATTACTAACCGAGTTCAATCACATGGTCTTCAAACGATCAGAACCGAGTTAAATCGGTTCTTCTGAACTACGTAAGGCTTGATTCTCTTCCAAGAGTCTTCCAAGAGATACGTAGGCAACCCGTTAAAATTCGGGTGCAGCCCAAATCACCAAAACCACTCAAATCCTGGTATCGATATGACTTCGAATCAAGAGGGTAACCAAAAGGGGTCGAACTTAAATATTAAAAATCAATTAAAATGTGTTGTACGATTATCGCGCATTTTTGTTCAGCGGTATCAGAGCGCCAGATTGTGCTAACAGATTGAGAGAATAAAGGTAACAACTAAACTGATAATATCTAGAATTAATAGGAAATAAATTATTCTAGATTATCTAGCAAATATCCTTATCAAAGACAACCCCGGACAGCCTACCATGCCATGATGGAGAGGACAAGGTGTGTGGGTGGCAGGCTTGAAACGTCGGATTCAGGGCGTGGCTGCGCTTTGTAGAACAAGGTTTGGAAGCTTAAGGTAGTGTTACGTGTAAGACATTTTGTTTGACGGGCGTGTTGGGAGATTGTGCCATGTAGAGTGGCTCTGGCTAGGAGAAGAATGGTCGTTGAAGTGGGATGTGATCTATGCGGAAGGGAGAAGAGTTTGATGCATGCGATATATGAGTGTCATGGCGCTAAGGAGGCATGAAGTCTGGTGCCGGAGATGAAAAAAACAAGAAGAGGGTGCGACAGCATAAGAGATTGTGCTTATCAAAGAAGAAAGAGGGCTTAGGCTTTCGTGATATGGAAGTATATATTCAATCTGGCATTACCGGGTAATCAAGGGTGGATGATCCACAATTAACCCAATTCTTTGGTAGCTAGGCTTCTCAAGGCTATATATTTTCCGCAGTCTAATTTTATACAAGTGGAGAAGTATTCTTGATGGGAGGAGAGTACTAAAGGAGGCCACATTATGGGTTGTCGACAATGGATTGGATATCGAGGTTTGGAAAGATAGATGGATGACGAGGTCGGACTCGTTCAAACCCATTGCAAATCTTGAAGGAAAAGAATCGGATATGCGAGTGAGCGAGTTGATTGATTGGAGTAACTCGGGATGTGATAGAGCTTTTGTAGAGTCGATGCGGAGGTAGTGTTGAAAATCCATTTGGTGGACGAGATGACCCCGGACACGCTAATTTGGTTTTACTCCAAGAGTGGAGAGTATAATGTCAAAACAATCTACCATGCCATGATGGAGAGGAGCAGGCGTGTGGGTGACTGGCCTAGAACGTCGCTAGGGAGGCATGGAGTCTGGTGCCAGAGCTAAAAAAATAAGAAGAGGGTGTGGCAACATAAGAGATTGGGCGAATGTAGTCCTGGGGAAGATGACGTAGGAGCTGAAAGGTTTATGGGCTGTCATGGTTTGTGATATATGACATGCTAGAAATCGTTGACTTTTTGAAGGGATCGCCATGGAACTGAGACTGGTGGTAGAGAACGCGAGGGCTGCTATGTAGAAATGTCCTCGTGAGGGGATGGTTGCTCGGTAGTCGCAAGGGCAGAGCAATGAGGGGCCTTCGTATGCGATATGGTGGCTCCCAAACCATGGGCTCATAAAGATCAATTGTGACACATCCGTAAGTGCGGATCGGGGCTGCGGTATCGGAACCATCGCTCGAGATTCGGACTGAGCTCTAGTGTGGGCAGCTGCGAGAACAATTCAGGAAGGATCTGAGGTGTTGTTGGCTGAACTAGAAGTTGTGGAGTGGGCACTAAAGCTTGTGTAAGAGTATGGTACGGACAGTGTTATCACAGATTCAAAATGTTTTCAACTCGTTAACTCAGTAAGAAGCAGAAGATGCTCGTTCAGGGGGGGAAAGTCGGATGCCTCGTACACAGAATGCTGAGTTGAGCACGTGGTTTCCGATAATGTTTGTGGAGCCATGTTAAGTTGGATGGAAATCAAACTGCAAATTTCTTAGCAAAAATTAGGTCTAATTCTTTTTACTATGTTAATTCGGAGAATGATCTTCCTACTTCGCTGTATGATATTGTTTTGGGGGAGTGGTGACCTTAAGATTTCAAAATAAAATGGAAGTAATATTTTCTATCAAAAAAATAAAAAATAAATTACTACATTTGTTTCATTTCTCTTACCTTGCTAAAATTTAAACTAAATGAGTCCTTACCGGTTTACTTCGTTCTCATTGGTGAGTTATCTATCGAGTTGGATTGCTTTCCCCTTTTATATTTTATACTCCATCCGTTTACTTTTAATTTACTTTTTACTATTAATGTACGTTTTTTAATGTGTGAAAAACTATATGAAATAATAATTTTTTAAAATATTTTTTCGATAATCTCATACTTATTGATTATAAGTATCATATTGTTAAAAAATATTATTAAAATATTAATATTTAATATAGATAATCTCATACTTATTGACTTTTTACTTGCATAACTTGAAAAAGTCAGTTAAAAAGAAACGGAAGGAGTAATATTTTCCAGTTTTCTTAGGCCTTTAATTCATTGCCTTTTTATTCCACCTCGTTCAAAATTAAATAAACTCAAAAAACAAAGTTGATTGCTCGTTTATCTTTCAATATTAAGAAGGTTAGAATTTTTTTCAACGATAGGACACCTCACCAAATTGAAATTTTGTTTTTTTCGAGCTATCTCTCTACAATTGACCATATTCAATTTCTTAAGTTATCTCTTCAATGCGAAGAAGAATATTGCTAATAATAAATTTGCCCGGTACAATTCTTTTTCCAAAAGAAGCTGAAATGAAGTGAAATCACACGCCAATGGTTTATTGCATTCATGTTTACATGGGGGCAGTGGCGGCTCCAAGGGTGGGCGACACCGGACCGTCGCCCACCCTGGTCCGGGAAAAAAATAGAAAAATATATGGCGTATGTAAAAAATTTAAAGGGTAAATTACGAATGTCTTTAGTGACTTAGTGGTTAAGTCCTCCCCATTTTAAATAGAATCCAATCAACCCTCGTTCAAATCCCGCTAAACACATATTTTCATTTATTTTTTTATCAATCCATTTTTCATTATTTTAAAATTCTTACAATTTATTTGGTATTTTATAATTAAATAATAATAATTTTTCTTACAAATCTACACTAGTACAAAAGGGGGGACCAGAGCACGCTTTTTTTATGCATGAGAGCACACTTCTCGTACTGTGCTTATAGTGAGTGCGCTCTCAAACAAGCACACTTACTATTTAACCGTGATCCCATATTTTAAGCACGGTTTTGTGTTGAAACGTTCTTAAAATTGTCATACGACCAATTATAAGAACGCTTCAATTGAAGTGTGCTAAAAAAAAGTTTTAGCACACTTTTTTTCAACCGTGCTTAATAACAAGAACGCTTTAAATGAAAAGTGTGCTCTTTCATATTTTTGTAAGCACACTTTAAATAAAAAGTGTGCTCTTTTATATTTCTCTCAAGACCTCTTGCACCCTCGAACCAAGAGTTGAACCCAAGACCTCTTGCACCCTCAAACTGAATTCGTCCACTTTACACTCCTGTCACCCGAGCTACGGAATTTTGTTGTAACTTTGTGCATTTACTTAATCTAATTACTAAAAAAAGCTCTAAATATATAAAAAAAAATCCAGAACGGTTTATAAAAATAAATGAGAACGCTTTAAAAGAAAAATGTGTTCCCTCTAGTAAAATTTGGTTTTGGGAAGACACTTTTCTTATAAAATCGTGTTCGTTTTAATTTTTTTAAGCACGCTTTACATGAAAACCGAGCTGATTATTCCTTTAAAAACAAACGAGAAAGGTTCTATAGAAAAGCGTGTTGATTTTAGTTAAAGTTGGTTTTGGGAACACACTTGTAAAATGAAACCGTGTTCATTTTAATTTACTTTTAAGTACGCTTCACATGAAAACCGAGCTTACTAGTTTTCATAAATAAATGAGAACGGTTTTATAGAAAAGCGTGTTTGTTTTAGTTAAATTTGATTTTGGGAACACACTTTGAGAATTAAACCGTGTTCGTTGTAATTTTTTTAAGCACGCTTTACACGAAAACCGAGTTAAATATTTTTTTTACAAATAAACGAGAATAGTTTTATAGCAAAGCGTGTTTGTTTTAGTCAAATCTGGTTTTGGGAACACACTTTGAAAATTAAACCGTGTTCGTTTTAAGTTTTTTTAAGCACGCTTTACACGAAAACCGATCTAAATATTTTTTTAGAAATAAACGAGAACAGTTTTATGGAAAAGTGTGTTGCTTTTAGTTGAATTTGGGGTTGAGAACACACTTTTAATATAAAGTTGTACTTAAAATAAAAAAAATAAGCACGCTTGTCAAAAACCGTACCCAACTTACTGTGCTCCACCCCCTATATTTGTACTAGTGCTAATATATTCTCTTCATATATTTAAAAAAAAAAATTTCTAATAAACATAATATAAAAATTATCTATAAATATTTGTGCCCACCCCGAAAAAATTTATGGATCCGCCCCTGCATGGGGGCCAAGTGTTGGGATAATATCAATTTTTTTTTATAAGTCCACAACGATGATAGTGTGGGTGTTTAATTTAAACATTAAAAATAAGTTAAAATATAAGTGAGACCATCTCTAGAGGAGCTGTTAAATCACGGTGGGTCATACGGCGTGGAGAGTCACACGTCCAAGCGCTTCTCTTTCGATATCTTCTTACACTGAGCCTCATCCTCTTGAGCCCTTCTCTTTCGATATCTTCTCCGGAGCTCTTGATCAACTACATCATATGTAGCACCATCCACGTCACTCCAACGAAGATATCCATGATCATAGGCTCGAATAGCCCATCGGATGTACTCTTCGGACAAAGGCTTGGAACTCGTTTTCTTGAACATTTTGACGAGAAATATTGAGGAACTCTTATCATTGCTCTAATACCACTTGATGTGCTCGCACCCGGGCTCGAGCAAAAGGACCGGCGACGAGTGTTCCGAGAAGTCGGGAAATTGTGGACAGCTTCTGAGGCAACAGATCAGTCTTCAAAGATTGCCAATTTTCCGTCGATTGGCTCGGCTTCCGGGGACGTGCAAATACTAATTTTGTAGATCTTGAAGTCGCGGTCGCGAATTGGGGAAGATCTTGTCAATCGGAGATCAGACAAAGCGGAAAATTGCGTTTTACCGAGACGCCGCCTGTGTAGAGGTGATTCCAAACGGGGCTTGTTTGAGAGGGATTGATGGGCTGCTTTGGAGTGACGTTTTGGGGGTGGTTTGAGGGTGATGATGGGGCTGTAGAAGGCCTTAGAACGGTGGTAAAGTAGGAGATGGGGGTTGAGAGATAGTGATGCAAGATCGCTCTCGGCCTCGCACTCCGAGCTCTCTCCAACACTCGATCTTCCACACTCTCGGTCAGTGGCAGATCTAGTGCATAAAAGTTAGGTGAGCGGAAATGTATTAATCCTAGTAAAGAAATTCTCATAAACAATCAAATTACCAAAAAAATTTGAGCCCTAATTTACAATTCAAATCCCTAATTTTAAAATTTAATAATTATATACACATACTAAAAATAGAGTCTAAAACATACTCCCTCCGATCAAAAACATGTTTTAAATTTTGACACGTATCTAAAAATTATATTAAATATTTATTTTTTAATAATTTTTCTCAACTTAATAATTACGGAGTATTAGTTATTACTAAGTATTAAGTTTTGAATATTTTTTTTATCATTTTATATTGTTTTTCGCTTATTAAAATAAGTGCTAAAAAGTAAAAAATCTTATTTTTTTTTATAGGAGGGACTACTAATTTGTGTTAATAATAGGTTATAGAAGTGATAATTGAGCTCGGAATTGAATAGGTTTGATAACATCAAACAGAGAATAAGTTTTGGGGAGTGGGTAAAAGCCGAAAATTAACTATGGAAGATAAAGAAGAATAACATACCCAATTTCAATTTTGATGAATTAGGTATATGGTAATATGGGCTTTATAACTCACCTAGAAAAGAAAAGAAAAAAAAAAGCCTACTTAAAAAAAAAAATCACCCAGCAAGAGCTAGGAGAGCTCTCTCAAACATCCGCCTCTGAGTAGCCCACCGACTTATATAAAAGACTTGAATTCATTATTTAATCAATGTGGAATGTGTCATATTTCACATCTTTCCACACACCCCCCCTCCCACGCAATATCTGTCAGTTGCGCATGACGACATATGTCTTAAGGCCGGCCAACCAATTAGACTAGGAACTCAAACCACACCGCACTCAGCCGAACCTCATCTCTGATACCATGTTAAATCACGGTGGGTCATACGGCGTGGGGTCACACGCTAACCAAGTCGAGCACACAATCCGAGTGGGGTTCCATCCTAAAACAAATTGGTGTTAAGTGCGGTAGGCCACCGACTTATATGTAAGGCTTAGATTCATTATTTAATCAATGTGAAATGTGTCATATTTCACATCTTTCTATAACGTTCTCTGCTAAAAAAAAATAATTATTGTCAAACATATTCGAAATTAATGTCGTATACACACACCCACAACTCACACAACAAGGTTAAGAAAGGCCATGCAGAGCATATGGTCCATCAAAAACCATCCCACATACTCAACTATCTACACAAAGGACTTAAGGACATGTTTGTAAATTGTAATGTGTTTGTGCGTGGAAAAAAAAAAATGAATATAGTATAGTGATAGTTTTTTTTAATATTTTTATTATCAAAAATCACATATTGTGAGTATAATTTATTTTAGCCCAGAAGGAATTCTGGCAGTCCACTTAAACAGATCATAACCGCTCATTTTTTCAACTATTTCTTGAACGACATGTATATATCTCCCTCCAGCCAGAATGTGTCTGACTTGTACAAATCCAAGACTTTGTATTTTACTCTTCTCTTATGTAAAATGATGTCATTTTGATGTATTATTTCTGAAAAAATTAAAATGAAGAATGACACAACATCCTCTTTCTCTTGTGCAAGCATTGATGCTTCAGCTAGCATCGTTTCAATCCTATTCATCCCCAAAAGTGCAAAACTCATATTTTAATTAATATATTTATGCCAGGAATCAATACTATGATACACCGATAAAAATGCCCTAAATTCAACTCCCTCCGTTTGGTAAAATATGTCACTTTACTATTACTATTAATGCACATTTTTTTAGGAGTAAAAACCTATATAAAATACTCCCTCCGTTCCAAAATATATAATTTTTTACTTTTTGGCACGTTTTATAAGGAGCGAAAAACTCTATTAAATATTATTTTTTAATTAATTTTTATTATATAATTAGATACTTATTAGTAATAAGTAACAAACAGTATAAAAATTTTAATTAAACAATATTATTTTATAGAGTTTTTTACTCCTTAAAAAACGTGTCAAAAAGCAAAATACCATCTATTTTGGAACGGATGGAGTATCTAGTTTTTTAAATATATATTTTTTTAACAATTTCATAGTTATTATTAATAAGTACAAAGTTGTTAAAAAAATTTATAAAAAATTAATATTTTATAGAGTTTTTATCATTCTAAATAAGCGCGCGTGAATAATGAACGACATGTTTTGTCGAACGGAGAGAGGAGTGTATAAAGGTTTGATCAATACCATAAGAATCATCATTTTTACTCTCTTTATTTCAATTTGATGACACTTTCTTGTCAAATTCTCTGCGAATTCACTTGTACTCTGAAAGGGCAAAAGAGGTATTTTCTTGCAAAGATTGGGCCTTTGTCAAAAAGGGCCAAACCTTTCCCAACCCAATAAGTATCAACATTTGTTAAGCCCAATGGCCACAACTAACAAACTTCTGCCGTTGACAGGTAGAGCAAAAAACAGGGGATTATGATTAATCATCGACCAAACTCATCGCTAGTTTAAATTCAAAACTTCAACATTACATATTTCAATATTTCATGACAATCATACCATATATACCCATCTAGATACATAGATAGATATAATGACAAAACACCAAAAATAAACAAGACATATCGATCTAGGAATTAATATCATAAAAACAACGATAATAGACGTCTAGTTGGTCTTCCTGCAGTTGGTCCGGACCTGTCCGCTGGACCCTGTGAGGACGCTGAGCCCGCCCATCTTGACGACGGCGCTGGTAAAGTCGGAGAAGAAGGTGGATTGGCTGGAGCTGTAGCTGGCCACCTGTGAGTCGGTGGAGCCCGAGCCCCCGCTGTAGAGCTGCTGGTCCGAGTGCAGCAGCCCCTTCTGGCTCAGCAGGTTCGTGTAGTACTTGTTGTCGAACGTGGTGGACGTGGCCTGGTCGAGTGGGGCCGTGTTGTTCCCCCCTCCCGAGGCCGGGCAGTTGCCCTTCAGCGACATCGCGAACGCCGCGTTTATGTTGGTCTCGTTGTAGATCCTGTTGCGGAACGTCGTGCACCTCGCTAGCCCTATGGTGTGCGCCCCCGAGAGGGCCACCATTTCCTTGGCGGTGAAGCCTTTGTTGGTGAAGGCGGTTATGAGGGCCGAGAGGTTCAGCGTCGGGGCGGGGATGTTTGAGTTCGCCGCGCTTAGAGACGCTGTAGTTGCATCTCTTCTGCCCAGTTGCACTGTCCATGTGGGCCCTCCTAACTGAAAAAGACCAATTGACAAATCTAAAGTGACTGAAAAGGGGCCCACATATGTATATTAATCAATGGTTGGTTATTTGTAGTTGAGTTTGGTATGAACACTTTGAAAAGAGTAACGTTGAGTTACTTACCGCAACAACCGAGTCCCTTGCGGCGACGGCCAAAATGTCAGCACAAGACACGACTCCAGGGCAAACCTTCTCAACGTTGGTTTTGATGGTGTCTACGACATCGAACCCACGAACCGAGTTCAAGTTGGGTCCAGCGGTCTTCTCACCGGTGAAATTCGAGGTGTCGTCGAGCAAAATCGAACCATCACATCCCTATACGTACGATAGAAATTAAATAAACCCGAATAAATAATAACAATACGACGATATATATGATCGATGTACAACGAGGCGAAAAAAGCTAAAGGTGTGAACTTACATTGACGAAGCAATCGTGGAAGTGGAGGCGGAGCAAGGAGGCGCCCATACGGGCCTCCTTGGCGACGGCAGCATTGACGGCGGACTTGATGGTGGAGAGGGCGTTGGGGCACGAGCTCGAGTAGAACGTCGATGACAATTGGGCGGATGCTGAGACAGCCATCAGCAAAAGGCAAGCCAAGCTCCATCCCAAAGATGCCATTGTGATGTGAATAGCTTTCTTGGCTCCTAAAAGGAAGTGCTTAATGTGGCTTATCAGGTGGATGGTGCTAAACTGCTACGAATTTACATGTATTTATAGTAGCGGACAAACAAGGCTTAGGCTACGGTGACCGCGTCGTGAGTTGTTGATTGGTGTTTGCGTCGGAAACCCAAGTCAACATTTTCACAAATGATTAACTTTTTATTCTCCAATAACTAATTTCCAAATGTAGTATTTTTTTTTCTTTTTGTTGTAAGGGTTAATACGAAATGATTAACTTTTTATTCTCCAATAATTGTGTGTCTCTCACTCCAAAGTCTCAATTTTAATGCTTTTGTGGTGACTATTTAAAAAAAATATATATTATGGTGATTTTTTTGTACCCGGTTATTAGACCTGTCAAACGGGTCATTCGAGTCGGGCCACTTCGGATCTCGGCTAAGACGGGTCCCGGGTAAAACGGGTTGACTAGAACCCGAGTTTCGAATCATTTCGGGTTAATTTCAGGTTTATCAATTTTTTCTTTCTTAAATTAAAAAAATCATAATTTGATAATTTTACGATAAATTTTAATTTATATAAAAAAAATTAATTATATTTAATCATAAATCAACCGGGTCAATCGGGTAAATCGGGTCAAAATTATCGGCTCAATCGGGTCACCGGGTCGAAACCTAGATTATCCGTAAAATTTTCGGTTTTTCGGGTTTGGGTCGAAAAAAAATTTCGGGTCTTGACCCAAAAACTTCCGGGCGATCGGGTCGGGTTATGTTTTGACAGGTCTACCGGTTATCATATACTTTCTTATCACACCAAATATATCATTTACTATATATATAAAAGATAAAAACTATATAAAAAATTTATTTTTTCATAATTTAATTCATAATTATTATAAATAAGCTCAAAATTGTTAACATTTTATATACTTTTTCTCATTATAAGAAAGTATATGAGAATAATGTGAAATTACAATGGCCCAAACGATGTAGGGTCTACATATCCGAGCACATTATGCTTTAAGTCTTTAACCAAGCCGAACACAAAAAATCAGTAAAGCTTCATCCTAAAATCACTTGTCAATGGGATGAGTAGTCCACCAACTTATATACAAGGCTTAAATTTTAACATATTTCTAGTATGAGATACGTTTGCATCCTTTCAAGTCTTCAACATATATACCTCCTCAATTGCAACTATTGTAACACCCCCGTCCCACATCGGATATCATAAATGTTGGGAGTGATATATAAGTGATTCAAGTCCTACCTATGTCACAAGAGATCTTCCTTTTCAGGCTCCAAGTGAGGACAACGGACCTGAGAGGACTAGGTGGCATGGACTGACGCCTTTTAAGACCCCGGATCTTACAACTATCCGGTCAAGCAATATAATATAATGCTAGTTGGACTTGACGTAATGCCTTAAGGACGACTATATAGCCCAGCAATAGACTAGGGTCTCGAACCATGCACACCACTCTAATACCATGTGAACTTTCGATTGACTATATAACGTGAGGGTCTACACGTTCGAGCCTATCATACGCTAACCAAGTCGAACACATGAGACTAGTGGGATTTATCCTAAAACCAATTGGTAATAGAAAGAGTAGTCTGCCGTCTTAACAAGGCTTGGATTTTTACATATTTTCATTATGTAATACATTTTTATCTATTCACATCTTCATCAAATAATAAATGACATACTTTGTCGAATAGAGGGAGTATTATATAAATCGATATTTATTGTTTCTAATTTTAATTTCTAATTAGTAATACTCCTCCATTTGAAAATAGATGTTCTTTTTTAATTTAACACGGTTTTTAAGGAACTAAAACCTTTATAAAGTATTAATTTTTTTAACACAATAAGTATGAAATTGTGATAAAAATTTGATTACAAAAACTAACATTTAATATTTTCTCAAATATATTTAAAATAGTAAAGGGATATTTATTATTGAACAGAAGAACAGAAAGGAGTAATATATTGCAGATTTGATATGGTATAACACATACAATAGTAAAGTGTTGCATTGTATTTTTTTTTTTACAGTGGACAAGAAGTAGATTGAAAAAATAAAGATTTTGTTTGAATTTTATTTTGTAGATTAGGGTATGAATGGCAAGAAAAAAATTAGTACCAGGTTAATAAGTGAAAAAGTTAATGATTTAGGGTGTGTTTAAAAACCACCGTGTTCCGGTGGAGTTGAAGAGAAACTCTACGAAGGATGGTGGTGGGGGGGGAATTTTTAACCACTGATTTTAAAATCAGTGGTTGAAATTCTCTCAACTCTATAGTAGAATTTTTTACAAACTCTACCCAAACTGCTCCCGTTTAAAAAGAATATGATGTATTTGGTTAGTATATGATTTAAAGAATATGATGTATTTGGTTAGTATATGATTTAATGTGTTTAAATTAAAGTGTGTTTAAATTAAAAATGGATTGTAGTGTACGTGTATGAGCCAAACAATAAATAAATACATTAAGTCCTCACCAAAAAAAAATACATTTAAGTTTATAATTTTATTATAAACATAATACAATACAATAGAATCCAAACACCCTTAATCAGTTGAAAATTAGGAAGTACTAATGTTTTTTTTGACTGGATAATTCTCAACGTCCAATATCTAACGGAACCATTGATTCAACTCTAGAACATCTCCTACAATTTTCAGTGTTCAAAGTAAGCACTTGTCACTATTTCAACTTTAGCTTAAAAATACCGATTCAGAATTACTTTAGCTTACATATCTTTTTAATTATGTTTTTTTTTTGTTTTAGTTTCTAAGGAAATTTTAATTATGTTTATTACATTATTGTAGAGAGTGTGTGTAGGTATGGAACCCGAAAATGAAATTTGAATTCGGTGGGTTCAATACACTAAAATTTTCATATATTTATTTGGATGGGATGGATAGACTGAATTTTTTTTTTATATTTATAATTTTCATTAACAAAATTCTTATTCTAATAAATAAACACACCATTGTTATTTTTTTTCTTTTCTTTTTTTACCTATATATTTTATTTTATTTTTTAAAATGGGGTGGATTGGAACGGATCTTAGTATGTACTTACGTGCCTGAGTGTGTGCACGATAATTCTGATGAGGATGCACACACGATAACAGAGCCCGAATTAATTAAACAAATAATTTTAATTAAAGAGAGTTAGTTAGGAGATCTAGAGACGATGGAGTATAAATAAACAAGGGGGTCTATTCACAAATGGGGTAGTAATTAAATTAATTGTATTCAGTTTTGTCTGTCTCTCATCCGTCTCATCAATGGTAGTTGTATTGAATTTAATTCGAGATTAGGAAACTGATTTTTGAGAAGCCGATAAATCGACGAGCAAAAACCGTCTAAATATACTGTATAAACCCACCAGGCAAGTCTGTATTGATATTTATTCAATGGATAACTAACTAACTATATATATATATATATATATATATATATTTCCTTTATTTGGGAATTTTTTTTAAGAAATCAAGAATCTCAAACAGGGGTTATATGTAGACCTGTCAAATGGGTTATTCAGGTCAGGTCATTTCAGGTTTCGGGTAAAACGGAGTCCGGGTAAAACAGGTTTCGGGTATTTCCGGGTTGACTCGAACCCGGATTTGATCGAGTTTCGGATCATTTCGGGTCGATCTCGGGTTTGTCAATTTTTTCTTTTTTAAATTAAAAACAATCATGATTTGATAATTTTGCGATAAATTTTAATTATATATTAAAAAAAAGTAACTATATATAATTATAAATCAACCGGGTCAATCGGATAACTCGGGTCAAAATTACCGAGTCAATCGGGTCACCGGATCGAAACCCAGAATACCCAGAAAATTTTCGATTTTTCGGATTCGGATCGAAAAAAAAAATCCGGGTCAAAATTTTCGGGTTCGGGTTTGGGTCACCGGATCGGGTTGTGTTTTGACTACTCTAGTTATATGCCATTCCCATCCTCCATGAATACAAACCTATCTTTCTCTGATCCAGTTCTCCCTTCTTTCTGATCGAATGTACCGACTTTTACCAAAGGTTTATAATTATATTAGCATTGAAATCCACACACACAATTTCTAATTAGTAATTAATTATAGTTAGGTCATGTATATGAAGTTAAGCCATGCATTCTCTTCCTTATTTACAAGTTGGAAAATCGTCCGCCCTTTCTCTTCGGTAAAAATCAAGATTCACTTTTATTCTTACCTTTGGATGTGCGGAGAATATGATTTGGGATTTGTCCCACATTGATTATAAAGTAAAGAGGCAGTTACTATACATGTTATATTTTTTGCCTATATTAGGAAATTGTCCTCCACCCTCTCCATATTAGCAAAATGTCCACTCCTAAAATAAAGTTGCTGAAATTTTTGTTTTCAGCATTTTTTTTTTCCGCGAAATTTAGTTTTTTTTTTCTTTTTTTTTTCGCGTTTTTTTTTGCGTTTCCAGAATTGCTGAAACTCATGTGCCACCCTCTGTTTCAGCAGTTTTTTTTTTCGCGTTTCCAGAGCTGCTGAAACCTCGATTTCAGCACTGTTGTTGATGCTGAAACCCCAATTTCAGCAACGTTGCTGATGCTGAAATTGTTGCTGAAACCGTGTTACGAGATATAAAATTTAGCCTATGCGGGATTCGAACCCACGTATTTGTGCATAAGCACATTGCTCTACCATTGAGCTAAGAAGCTTTTAAAGGAGATTTAAAGCAAGTTCAACAACAACAATTTCAGCAAATTCTAATAAAAATTAATTTCAGCATTTTAGATCCCACGAAAAAATTTGTTGAAATTGCCAATATCCAAACTCTAACAAAGCAAACTCAATCACATAGCAAACTAACCACAAATTCACTTTTCATTACCAATAAAAATGCTTAAAACAATTTGTATTTCCATTTCAGTAGTTCCGCATTTTAGAAATTGTTGAACCTACCGTTCGCATTTCAGCAATTGTTGAGATTGTCAAAATTCGAACTCAAATCATGTAAATGGAACATTGGTGAAAGGTAATTTACACAGGCACCTAAAAACACAGTCATAAGAAGGGATAACAAACTAATGACAAAAATACAAGGGATAACAAACTAATGACAACCTAAGAACTAATTTTTGTTTATGAATAAATCATAAGTTCAGAAAATATTTTCTGATATAATGATGTTAAATATAATACTTATTAGTCATACAATAAGTGGATGCAATGAATAAACAATAGAATTTCGTGCAAATTGCAAGAAAGGCATGTGCAAGATTAGCAAAGAAGAAGATTTTCCAATTTATCAAAACGTGTGGTTAAGTGTATTAACTGAACATATGATTAACCAATTTAGCTCGATCTGTCAATGCCCACTTTGGAGTTTTTAATTGGGCGATCCCTAATCATGATTATACACATAGGCATGTGAATTGTGATCCAAATTTCTATTGCCACAAAAACTAGGGATCCACAACTCAATAGGAAGTAAGTAAAATCCACTTATTTCTATTGCCACAATCTAAATCAAACCAAATATAAGGATTTTCACTGATTTCTATTGCCACAAAAACTGAACATTCCAAGACAGATGTCTTTATTTTCTCGTATCTTTCTTCACTTAGAATGATATCCACAACTCAATAGGAAGTAAGTAAAATCCACAAAATTTTGCACCATAGAATCAATGTCTACATATTTGCATAACTCACCATCATCTTGTTCTACTCTAATCTGCTGAAACCAAGATGCATAATTCGAAAGCAAATCCAAACTTCAGAAAACTGAATCAAGAAATAACTTGGATATTGAACGGAAGGAGAGAGAGAGTTGACATGAAGACAAATCAAGTAGATCGACTTACTACATCAGACAGATCAAGCAATAACTTGGATATTGAACGGAAGCAAACTTATAGCTATAATTCGAAATCGCCATTTTCTATGCAACAGTTGTAGAACTAGTCAGCAAAAGCAAAACTACGGATCCTGGATGAAGCTGAAGCTACCAATTTCCCTAAAACAGGACCTCAGAAAACTAAATTCACTTATCTGAAATTGATTTCATCTCTTTGTTTCCATGAAGAAATTAACAAAAGCACAATCAGATTATCGGAAGCAGAGATTGAGGGGTGGAGTGAGTAATACCTGAAATGAGAGGGCAGTGAAGATCAACGCAATCAGCGAGCCTGGGACTGGACATATTAGGGGCTTCAACACCGACTTCATTACAGAAGTTCCAAGCTTCGACAGCGACTCGGACATTAGGGTTCTTCATCCCAGGGTCGACAGCGACTCGGACATTAGGGTTCTTCATCCCAGGGTCACCAATTGCAGAGCGGAAGCCCTGATCCGGATCACTGCCTCTGGAGAGGTGAAGCTTCCCGGAAGCGACGACGACGACGAAATGGTAGAGGAGAACCTCCGCCCATGCTTCTCGTTCTGTTCAAATTGACGACGACGACGAAATGGTAGAGGAGAACCTCCATTGACGCAAATTTGGCGAAGGCTGCTGAAAAGGCCGATTCAGAGGCAATTCAAACGCAAACCTCCATTGACGCCGGAAAAGGCGAATTCAGATGCGACGCCGATTCAAAGGCGAGGCGAGCGAGATCGATGGATGCGAGAGGTCGATTCAGAGGCGAGGCGAGATCCGAGATCGATAGTGGATCCAGGGAACGAGATCGGAGACGAGGTCGGAATCTCAAAGCCGGAGATCGATAGCCCTGGCCTTCCTCACCGTCCCCTTCCTCTTCATCGTCGTTGTCTTCATCAACTGGCCGGGAGGATTTGGGGTTTTTTTTTATTTTGGTGCTGAAAGAGCGAGGGATTGATAGATTAGGTATAGATAAGAAGGTAATTTTGTCCAGAAAATTGTAGGTGGATAAAACCTCAATTTGTCATATTTGGAAGACACTCTTTAAATATGGTCAAAAATTTGCGCATTCGGCGTAAATTTTCTCTAAAGTAAATCCAAGCCTTGCATATAAGCCGATTGGTTATCCCACCTAACACTAATTGGTTTTAAGATGGAATCCCACTCGGCTTGGTTGGCGCGTGTGCGCTTGGCGTGCGTGGCTCCCCCACGTCGGATGACCCACCCTGATTTAACAGGGTGTAGTCGGTCGGCGCAAACCGTTTTACCCGGTATGTGATTTAACAGGGTGTACTCAGTCGGCGCAAACCGTTTTACCCGGTACGTGATTCTTGCCAGTTGTATAACATGCCATGATTTACCACCAAAAACGGGTTACCCTCATCGTAAAACAAAACAAAAAAAAAACAATTTTTTTTTAATTTCAAAATTGAAGCAAATTAAGTGCATGGCATGTTTATGTTAGAGAGGAAAAACGGACAAATTCAAGTCAATTACTTTGTTTAGTTGTGAAGAAAAGAAATGTTTGTGGAAATTCTTCATGTTTACACCATATTTTGGTGACCGCATATGTGTGATCATAATGAAAAAAAGGCAAGATTCCAAGTATGGTATAATCAAAATCAATTCCTGTTAACGTAGTATCTAATTCAACCTAGCTTAATGCCCAATTACAAACGTACTACTACACTCTAGAGCAATTAATTAATATATTGATTGGTGATAAAAATGCCTAGCTATTTATTTTCATATATAAAAGACTACTGATAAATTAAATGATTGATTGTTGATAATTAAGGATGTATATCCCCCCAAAAAATATGTTAGAATTCGTATGAACAAAAACATGTACAGTACTATGGAGACTATATTGTATATGTGTACAGTTTGGTTTAGAGGACGGTTAGCTGGTTGGGTTAGTACTTAGAACCATGGTTAGACTAGTTGGATTAGATGCCAAATTGTATATATATATAGGACTCTTAGGATATGTGATGTTAGACAATTGTTAGCTAACATTGGCCTTAGAACACTATAAGTGTGGTGGACAACTTGTAAAGGGGCATTTATGAAAATACAAAGCAGTTGGTTACTCTTTCTCTCTCTCTCGGTTGTTAGATAACTAACCAAGATCCTGACAAGTGGTATCGGCAGCTGGCGTTCTCTCGGCTATGGCGGACGCTACTCGTCACAAGGCAACAAAGAAGATGGACATTTAGCTTCAACACCTACAGACATTCACAGCAAGCTCGCACGAACGCCTAATGGAGGCAATTCAGAAGCAGGATGATCATCAACGAACTCTTCAAGATCAATAGCAAACGATGATCGAATTAAAGCGGTCGACGGAGGAATTCCAGACAAGGACGGAGCAATTCCAGATGCGAATTGAGCAAAGTGTGACACAAATCGCCGATTGGATTCGTCTGCAAAATCAGAAAGCTGCTCTCCAATCGGGATTCGTCACACCGCCGATGGGGCACCAAGAGAAGACACCTCCAGGGATCAACAGGGAGATTCCAATTCTGGAGGAGACGAGCACGTACAGACCTCCACCAATGAGGAATGATGGCACTTTCAGTGGAAAATGCAAGGGGGTACCTACAGATTTGATGTTCGAGCACTGAAGATTTGGGACTTTGAATTGCTGTTGGGAGTCAACTGGATGAAGATGTATAGCCCAGTCCAATTCGACTACAACAGGATAACTATTGCTTTCTCTAAAGAAGGGAAGAAGGTAGAATTGCAGGGAGTGAGTGAGGACAAGAAAGAAGTTGTGATCATGCACCTCACTGGGAAAGAACTGCAATTACTGATCAGAGGAAAGGAATATGAGTCCATCTCTCAGATTGCACAAGTGTTTCAATTGAATGCTAAGATGGAGGAAACTCCACCAGCAGTGCAGGCTATCCTAGAGAGGTTTCCAGAGGTGTTTGCTGAACCTAAACACATGCCACCAGAAAGGGGTTGTGAACATGGGATTCCATTGAAATCAGGAACACAGGCAATCTGTTCAAAGCCATATAGATATCCTCATGGGCAGAAGGATGAGATCGAAAAGCAAGTAAAGGAGATGTTGTCCAGCGGGTTGATCAGGCATAGCCAGAGCCCATTTGCCTCTCCAACTTTATTGGTTAAGAAGAAAGATGGAACTTGGCGTTTTTGTGTGGACTATAGGAAGCTGAATGAAGCAACAGTGAATGATAAGTTTCCTATACCTAACATAGAGGAGTTGTTAGATGAGCTACATGGGGTTGTTGTGTTCTCTAAGCTAGATCTGAGAGCAGGATACCACCAAGTGAGAGTAGTTGAATCTGACATTCCTAAGACAGCCTTTAGAACTCATAATGGGCATTATGAGTTTAATGTCATGCCCTTTGGATTGACAAATGCGCCAGCAACATTTCAATCCTTGATGAACATGGTATTTGCTGAGTTCTTGCGCAAATTTGTGCTAGTTTTCTTTGATGATATACTGATTTACAGCAGCACACTTGAGCTACACTTAGTTCACTTAGAAACTGTGTTGGAGATTATGAGAAAACACCAGCTTTTTGCTAAATTGTCTAAGTGTAATTTTGTTGTGGGTAAGGTGGAATACTTAGGCCACCTGATTTCATTAGAAGGAGTAGCAACTGATCCTTCTAAAATTGAGGTAGTAGTCAAATGGCATGTGCCAAAGAATGATAAAGAATTGAGAAGTTTCCTGGGATTGGCAGGATATTATAGGAGGTTCATCAAGCATTTTAGAGTGATATGCAGACCTCTTACTGAATTACTCAAGAAGGAGAAGTTTTTGTGGGGTGAGGACAGTGAGACTGCATTTCAGAAAATCACGCAGCTGCTATCAACACCACCAGTTCTTACTCTTCCTGACTTCTCTTTGCCATTCCAAGTAGAGGCAGATGCTTGTGAGGATGGAAATGGAGCAGTCCTAATGCAGCAGTCCTAATGCAGCAGGGATTGGCAGGATACATCAATGCACATTTTTTTGACACCAGATTCATGCTTTCTTCAAGCCCCTTTAACGAGGAAAACACATGCGCTTGGTAAGCTTTCCAGAGGGCTCTACATACTGAACTGCACTCCTTCAAATGCAGATTTTTCTGCTAAACATTGCCATTCAATTTCAGCTTCTTTACATTCAAAGTCTTTCAATTCAAATTTTGTTCCATGGCACTGTCGTTTGGGGCATTTGCCTTTTGATTTGTTGAGATATGTTCCTTCCACTGGTGTTATGAATAAATGTGATAGTGTTTGTCATGTATGTCCTCAAGCTCGGCAACACAGATCTTCTTTTCCTTTAGTGATCACAAGAGTACCATCCTATTTCATTTGATTCACATAGACACATGGGGACCGTATCACTCACCTACCTACAATGGCTATAAGTATTTTCTCACAATCGTCGATGACTTCTCTCGCATTACTTGGACCCATTTATTAGCCTCTAAAGTTGATGCTTTTCCCATTCTAAAATCGTTTTTGTCCTTTGTTGAAACACAATTCCATACCAGTGTTAAAAACATCAGGTCTGACAATGCTCCTGAGTTTTCGGGCCCTACTGCATTATCTTTTTACTCTTCTAAAGGCATTGTACATCAGTCTACTTGTGTCTACACTGCACAACAAAATGGAATTGTCGAACGCAAGCACAAGCATCTGTTGGAGGTTGCCTGAGCTCTCCTATTTCAGTCCAAATTACCCATTTCTTTTTGGGGTGAATGCCTCCTCACAGCTACATACTTGATAAACCAGTTTCCTTTACCTTCTTTAAACCACAAATCTCCCTTTGAACTGTTGTTTTCTCAACAACCATCATATGCTCATCTTCGTACATTTGGTTGCCTGTGTTACATCACTACTCCCAAACACTGTCGTGATAAGTTTCAGCCCGGTGCAGATCCATATGTGTTTCTGGGCTACCCTCTTGGAAAGAAAGCGTACAAAGTATTGCATATTCCTAGCAGGAAGGTTATTTCATCCATGAATGTTGTTTTTCACGAACATATTTTCCCCTTTCAATCATTACCCAGTGACTTACCTACATTACCTGTCCTTGCTTCTGACTTGGATCATTCTATTATGATCAATCCCACAACAACAACGCCTTTGCCTTACCCACATCATGATCATCCTCTGTTTGTCCCAAACACTAATTCACCATCCACAAATTCACAGTCTCCCTTACAACCTTCACCAGAGGTCACACAACCTCCAAAACCTCGACGTCGAAGTTCCAGGTTGCATTCTATACCATTACACCTTAAAGACTTTGTTTGCAACACTGCTGAACACCTTGATGTTCTACATAAATGCTGTGTTAGCTTTCCAACAGCTTTCACTTCCACTACAAATTCTGTCCATCACTTTGTTGAACTCCGTACCTATAAACAAGCTTTCAAAGATCCAAAATGGGTTGACGCTATGACTTAGGAAATACAAGCATTAACTATAAACAACACTTGGAAACTTGTTGACTTACCTGTAGGGAAGAAGCCAATCACTTGTAAATGGGTTTACAAGATTAAACTCAAAGAAGATGGATCTTTGGAGCGATACAAAGCTCGTCTAGTTGCTCATGGCTACACACAAGTTGAAGGATTGGATTATGCAGATACCTTTTCTGCGATCATCAAAAGGGCTACTGTTCGATGCATCATCTCAGTTGCAACCACTCGTCGATGGCCTCTCTTCCAATTAGACATTAATAACGCTTTTCTCCACGGAGACCTTCATGAAGAGGTATATATGCAGGTTCCTCAAGGCATTCCTAACCCTAAAAACAAAGTTTACATGCTTGTCAAGTCTCTGTATGGGCTGAAACAGGCCTCTCGACAGTGGTTTGCAAAGCTCACAGACACTCTGGTTGATCAGGGGTATGTGCAATCTAAGAACGATTACTCGCTCTTTATCAGATCTGGTCTCTCAGGGATTGTTATCGTCGATGTATACGTTGACGATATCATCATCACTGGATCTGATCAACGTGCAATCGATCACATAAAGAGTCATCTTCGTCAGCTTTTTAGCATCAAGGATCTCGGACATCTACATTACTTTCTGGGTTTAGAAATCACATATTTGGAGAATGTTGTGCTAATGTCTCAGCGAAAGTTTGCAAAAGAAATCGTTTTTGAAAGTGGTCTTCAATTTACAAATTCGAAGGTTCCTCTCACTCTTCTTCCGCTCAACACCAAATTTCTTCCTCATTTGGGCCCTCCTTTGCCAGATCCTAAATTTTATAGAAGCTTGGTTGGGAAATTGAATTTCTTAACCAATACACACCCTGATCTCTCCTACACAGTTCAATTGTTGAGCCAATTTATGTCCAGTCCTTTTGATATTCATCTTCAAGCTCTACTCCACACTATTCGATATGTTCAGGGGACAATTGACAAAGGCATTGTCATCAAAGGGAATTCTCAACTTGTTCTTCATGCTTTATCGGACTCGGATTGGGCAGCTTGTCCCACATCCCGCCGATCAGTCATAGGCTACCTCGTTACCCTTGGTGGATCTCCCATCACATGGAAGTCTAAGAAACAATTGACAGTTTCCCGAAGTTCAGCAGAGGCCGAATACAGGGCTATGGCTCAAGCCTCCTCTGAACTCACTTGGCTCGTTCGTCTTGTACGCGAGCTTAGTGTTTCTGACCTCACTTCAGCAATATTGTTTTGTGACAACACCTCTACAATGCACATCGCCAAGAATCCAGTGTTTCACAAAAGAACAAAACACATCGACATCGACTATCACTTCACCAGAGAACGTGTTCTTGATCCTCTTCTTCAATTGGTTCATGTACCCACCATTGAGCAGTTGGCATACATTCTCACGAAGATTCTTCTGTCTCTTCAACATGCTTATATTTTGTCCAAGCTTGATATGACTCCCAAGCTTGAGGGTGGGGGTGGGGGTGGGGGGGGGGGGGGGGAGGTGTTGAACCCGATTTTAGTCATCTTGTTAATTGTGATACAGATGCCTATATATAGAGGCCTCATGTTGATGTAACAGACTAAGTCAGTTGGAATAACAAACATTTTCTTCTTCCTCTCGCCATTTCTGTTTCTCTGTGATTGAGGTCTCCTTTCATGGAGTCTAATCTTGCACATTCCAACTGATAACATCTACATTATTTCTAGCTAGGATGATTTGAATGGAACATGTTTACGTACAATAAGAGCCGATCGAAGAAATGAACAATCTCATAAAAACCCTATTCAGGTTGTTCATCTAGATTATCTCAAATATTTGAGAGATGTGAGGACCGTGGTTGTATGTTCGTGGTTTTCGAAGATCTTTCATCTAGGTGGAGACAATTTCGGTGATCTGTATGTATTTTCTCAGGTTTTGCTCTTTCCGATGGTGGGTTACTGTTCTCCGCCTTCACGTGTGAGTCGTCGCACTCTCTTAATTGTGTTGTCGGCATTCGTGGCTAGCCTTGAATCTTCCTTGACTTCTCCGCTAGATGGCAAACTTTATGGGTTGTTTCTTTCATCTATGTTGGTTTGTGTTTTAGTGTGTTGTACGTTGACAGTTAGTCTGTCTACTGATTCGTCGATATCTCGAGCTTCAGGCTTGTCTAAGCTCGAATTTTTACTTAAATAAAAAAATTGAGAGATGTGAAAGTATTTTTATAAATGGTTAGAACAAGCTTAACAGATTATCCATCTTGAGTTTTTAGTGAATATTGAGATTATTTTTTGTCCAACAGTTTTCCCATTATATTCTCCACAATAGAGAATAAGGAGAAAAAAATGAAGATCATTTCCTAAATTTTTTATAAAACTCTATATATTTTAGGGTAAACTCTATAATGAGAAATCTGTTATAATTAATTTGACAAAAAAAAAATCATAACAGATAACTTATAATTCTCTATTTTGAAAATTTTTTTAGAAAATTAAACTACCTTACCTTAGATCTTACAAGTTTAAATTTAAGTTTATAGTAAAAACGGTTGGTTCTCAACTCCTTCAACAATGGATCTCATCAACAGAGCAAAAAATCACTCCATAGCGCAATTGCACTGGATATGGAAACTAGATGTGGCCCCAAAAATCAAAGATTTTTTGTGGCGCATCTCCAAAAATGGCCTACCTACATCTGCCAAACTAGCCTCTCGCGGAGTTGGCGTTCCCATTGATTGCCCTCTTTGCGGAATGAACTTCGAAGATGCTGATCATTTATTATTTCATTGCCCAACAATAACTCACACAATACAACATCTCTCTCCTAAAATCTATAACACACTTCGAGGTGTCTACGACACCACTACTAACATAAATGGATCACTTTGCACTCTTTACACCTCCCTAAGTAAATCAGAATTCTCATCACTCACTATAGCCTGGTAGTATTGTAAAGAAACCGGATTGATCTTCGGATCTTAGATCAGATCTCCATGGAAACACAAGAACAAGGAAGTGGAAGAAGGTAACAAACTTTAACTGATTTTCTTATATTCATTCGGTTACAGATTGGGCCTACTTATAGTGTCCAATACAATAAATCTGTACTACCAAAGCTACCCCTATTTTGCTTATGACAAAGTACCAAAATGCCCTTGTCTTGGTCAAGACCCATATGGTCAATATCCCCCTCTCAAGATGGAGGAGATGAAGAAAGGAGGTCGAGCTTGCCAGACAAAAATTGATGTTGTTCATGACCAAGAGGTTTGGTAAAAATGTCTGCAAGCTGCAATTGAGACCGAATGAAGGTAGGCACCAGAAACCCTTCTTGAAATTGCTCACGAACATAGTGGCAATCAAGCCAGAGGTGCTTGGTTCGTTCGTTGAATACCGGATTCTCCACAATGTGAATGCAGACTTGCTATCATAAAATAATGGAATGGGCTTGGGAATTGAACATTTGAACTCACTGAGGATGGAATCTAGCCACACTAGCTCACTTGATGTTTTCGAAAGACTTCGATACTCAGCTTCTGCACTTGATTTTGAAACGGTTGTCTGTTTCTTGGTCTTCCAGGAAACAAGAGCTCTACCAAGAGAGACACAGAAACATGTGAGAGATCGACCACTGAATAGACAATTCCCCCAATCCGAGTCACAATAGCCAGTAAGATCACAATGATTATGAACTGGATACACCAAACCCAGATTAGCAGTGCCCCTGAGATATCTGACCACTTGAAGAGCAGCTTGCTAGTGAGGGATTCGAAGGGAGCTCATGAATTGGCTCAAGTGTTAAACCACATAAGAGATATCTGGCCTAGTCATGTTGAGATACAATAACCTCCCAACCAGGCGTCTGTATTTCTCAGGATTACTCAGATCATCACCAACATTAGTAGTGAGCTTCAATCTACGAGACAAAGGAAAATGTGATGGTTTGCAGTCCTCCATATGAGTGTCTTGCAATATGTATAAGACATATTTCCTTTGATTCAACAGAGTGCCATGATCAGTATGAGAAATCTCAAGGCCTAAGAAGTGTCTTACATCACCAAGGTCCTTAATGGTTAATGTAGAATGTAGATCTTTCTTCAAATAATTAATCTCAGAAATATTGTCGCCCGTGAGCAGCAAATCATCAACATATACAAGGCAAGGACAGCTACTAAACCATCTGGAATCAGTTTTAGGAAAAGAGAATGATCAAAGGTGGATTGAACATACCCTTTGCTCACAAGGAATTTGGTAAGTTTAACATTCCACTAGCGAGAAGCCTGTTTCAAACCATAAAGATACCTCTTTAGTCTGCATACTTGCTTAGAGAAATTTGTATGATAACCTTCAGGAATATTCATATAACCTTCCTCGTCAATAAAGCCATGCAGAAAAGCATTATTGATGTCGAGCTGCATAATAGGTCATTTATTTTGTGTGGCAACAGCAATCAACAACCTCACTGTAGTGAACTTTGCCACTGGAGAAAAGGTATGTTTATAGTCCTTACCTTTAATTTGATTATACCCCTTTGACACAAGACGTGCCTTAAACCTCTCAACACTACCATCAGGCCGAAACTTGATCTTATACACCCTTCTGCAACCAATGGCAGTTTTGCCAGGAGGAAGTGTAGTGACAGACCAAGTATCATTAGCATCAAGAGATTGCAATTCCTTTTGCATTGATTCTACCCACAAAGGATCAACACATGCCTGAGCATATATAAGTGGCTCTTTTAGGGACAAAATATTTGCTAAAGAAGCAATGTAATCTGGTGGATAAAATGCAGGATCATCAATTGTAGTAGCTAAGAAAGAGGTAGATAGAGACTGAGTTGCAGTGGGGCAAACAAAGTCTCTTAGGTGAGTAGGTAAATGAGAGGGTCTAGTGGACCTTCTAAGGATAGGTGGTTGTAAAGGAATTAATGGAGCTGAATGGTTAGAAGAAGTAGAAGAGGATGAGGATTTAGTGTCAGGAACCTGAAGATGAACATCAGGCTCAGAAGGAATTGAATTGGAATCAGAGGTAAGTGTTTGTGGATGTATTTGAGGGTTTATTTGTGGAGTTATTTGTGACTGAGGTTGGTCAAAGAAAGCTGCAAGGTTTACCAAAGGCAAGGAGGGAGTTGGGACCATAGGTATTGAAGGAGAATCAGACACTTTATAAGGAAACATATCCTCAAAGAAAGTGACATCTCTGCTCACCAAAGTAGTCTTTGAGGTAAGATCAAATAACATGTAAGCTTTATGATCCTAAGGGTATCCCAATAGGATACATTCCTGGCCTTTGGAGCAAATTTATCCCTTGAAGGACCCCTGACAAGTGCATAAGCCAAACAACCAACTACTCTTAGTCTGATGTAATCAAGAGCAAAACCTTTTAATCTTTCAAAAGGAGAAATCCATTTAAGAACAGAAGATGGCATCAAATTGATCAGGTGTCTGGCAGCTAGTACACAATCACCCCAGAAACTGATAGGCAAACTTGCAAACAATCTGATGGCACGAGCTGTTTCAATTAAGTGCCTATGTTTGTGCTCAACTCGTCCGTTTTGTTGAGGCACATATGGCACTGAATGTTGATGAACAATTCCTCTTTGAAGAAAGAACTCTGGGCATTTGAAGAACTCAGATCCATGGTTACTCCTTATTGCTTTCACATAAGTGCCAAACTGCCTTTCAACAAGAGCAATAAAAGAACACGCAATCTTGGACACTTAAGTCTTGTCAGACACCAAATATGTCCAAACAGCTCGACTATAGTCTTCAAGAATTGTCACAAAATAACGAGCCCCAGTTCTACTCTGAACCTTATACGGACCCCACAAGTCAATATGAACTAAATCAAACTTGTCATTATCCATAGACTGACTTACACTGAAAGGAATGGCATGGTGCTTAACCATGATACAAGTTTCACAAAAAGAAACATCAGTGTCAACAAGGGAGCAACCCTTAACGTGCTTAAGCTTTGAAAACAAAATGTGGCCTAGTTTAGCATGCCAAACTTGGCTAGAGACATCTTTATTGGAGCTAGAACTAGACTTATTTGATCTATGAGTGAAATGAGCAGCACTGTGTGATTCATCTGCAACTTTCAAATTTGCATTGAACAACCTTCCTGTCAACCTTGCAGCACTCAACACTTCTTGACCACTCTTAGGGTCCTGAAATACACATTTTGTTCGTTTAAAATTCACATCAAGGTCAGTATCATCAACTATTTTGCCTACTGACATGAGATTAGTCTTGAAATGTGGAACATGGAAGACATTCTTCAACACAATTCCAGATGCCAATCTAATATCTCCAACATCTTTAACTTGTCTGATCGTCCCATCAGGTAAACAAACACGAATAGGACGATGCAAAACAACGTTTTCTAATTAACAGATTATCATCAAAGATCATATGATCTGTAGCCCCAGAATCAATTATCCAGGTTAAATGATGTACTTGCACTGCTTGATGAAGCTTCTTGGGATAAGCTTCATCCTTCCATAGCCTTTAGAACTTCCTGACAAACCACATTCACGATTCATCAACCATAACCTCATCATCATCAGCAAGAGGTGAATCAAACAAACCAGCAGCATTTGCAGTAGTCTTAGCAGCATTCTTCCCCTTTGGATCTTTAAACCAGTCTGGATATCCGATGATTTTAAAACATCCATCCACTGTATGGCCTTTCATCCCACAGTGAGTGCACAATTTGTTTTCCTTATCCTTCTTGAAGGATTTCTTAGATTCAGTTGACTTACTTGCAGCAAAAGATGTTCCATCTTGAGACGATTCTGCACTGGTTCCTCTCCCAGCAACCTCAACTTGCTTGACCAGATAATACGCACGATTGCTAGTTGGTAGAGGATCAGTTGATAGAATCTGATTCCTCACACCATCATACGTATCAGCTAATCCCACAAGAAATTAGAGAAGCTTATTGTGATGGCCTATTGCTTCCAATTTCTTAGATACATCACAAGTGCATCGAGTTCTTGCTCCACATGTACATTTAGGCACCCCTTCAAGAGTAAGAATCTCGTCCCATAACTTCTTCAGCTTGTTGAATTAATCGACCACACCTAATGATCCTTGAGTCAAATTGCACAGACTCTTCTTCAATTGATAAAGAAGAGGTCCATTAGTTTGAGCATATCGCTCAACAATCTCGTCCCAAAGCACCTTTGTGGAATCTGAATACATGAAACCTTCTGCAATTTCCGCTTTCATAGAATTAAGGATCCAACACCTTACCATGTAATCACACCGTTTCCACCTTGGAATATTTGTCGGCGGGACTGAATCAAGGTCTGAACTCCCATCTATGAAGCCGATTTTGTATTTCGCTCCCAGTGCCATCTTTATCCCTCTGCTTCAACTCAAGAAATTGAGTCCATTGAACGGGTTTGCTACCAATTGTGCTCCAGGATGATCGGAGTTAGAGAGATTTAGTGGATCGTTCATGTTTCCACCACCATATCCAACTTCTCCGATCACAGCATTCCGAGCTTCCTCATTGTCTCCCATGGCTTCCTTTCAACCAGATTTCTTCTGTAAACAACTTCTTAGCGTCGATCGAACACCGTACGCTCTGATACCATGTAAAGAAACCGGATGATCTTCGGATCTTAGATCAGATCTCCATGGAAACACAAGAACAATGAAGTGGAAGAAGGTAACAAACTTCACAACTAATTTTCTTATATTCATTCAGTTACAGATTGAGCCTATTTATAGTGTCCAATACAACAAATTCGTACTGCCAAAGCTACCCCTATTTTGCTTATGAAAAAGTACCAAAATGCCCTTGTCTTGGTCAAGACCCATATGGTCAATAAGTGTTCTTGGTATTTCAGGAACAAATCAAACCCTAAAACAATAGCATCCTTCATAAATGATCAATTAACTAACTGGGAAAAAACAAAAATTGATGACATAAGCTCAGAAAGACACACACATAACAAAGAACCCAACCTTAGGAAGACTAGAACACGTACAACAAAATGGATTAAACCGAGAAATAATTGGTATAAATTAAATTTCGATGGAGCTTTTTCCTCCAACAAAGTAGGTACTTATGGATTTCTTATTAGAGATAGTTAGGGTTGTACTCTATATGCAGAATCCGGTCCCTCCCCACTCGCTTCTGTTATTGGATCAGAATGTTATGACATATGGAAAGGTGTGCTTAAGGTAGTTGAAATAAATATTCCGTGCGTCTGCATTTAAGGTGATAATCTTAGTATTATCAAAAGCCTCAAGGTAGGTGCGTCTTGCTTTGGCGAGATAGAGATGCTTCTATTCGACACTCTATGCTCCCTGAGTATGTTTTCTGAAACAGAGATCTCTCATGTTTTTAAAGATAACAATCAAGTTGATGACCGACTATCTCACATTAAGATTGTTTTCTCCGGCTTGACCTACCCCTCAGATAGCATCATTCATAAGGATACTCTTGCCTAGTTGGCTTCGCCAACAACCAAATTCTTTCCTGTTCAAAAAAAAAAAAAGTTTATAAATTGTCTGTAATTTGAGGTTCAATGTTGATATATATATTTTTTTGATGACGAGGGACCACCTTTGGTGGCAAATCCCGAGCACGTGACTCAGCCGGCCAGAGTCACGTACTAGGTAAACCGGCTTGCGCCGACCGACTCGACTCACTGGTAAGGAGCAAGGTGAATGTTGATATATATATATTGATATAACATTGGTTGGTGGTGTTTGGATTTATATTTTACTCAAGTCGAATGTATGATTGGTGAGTCAAAATGTGTTTGGTTTATGTACCGATCATATTGGAAAATTTTGACAACAATTAAATTAGGGATTAAATTATCCACACACAATGATACAAAGTACAAACACACTTTCTCTCAAAAGCAGTCAAATACACTCTCTCGGGCAGCACTTTCAGCCTCCAGGAGCGCTTGCAATGAGTCGACGGTGATTGGTGAAAGACTCGTAACGTTAACGGTAAAAAAAACAAGAGCATCTCTATAATCTATCTCTCTACGTATTCATTATTAGGCGAAATCAGGTATATACCTATAAAAACTTTATTAATTGGGTATATACCCATTAAAACTTCAAAATTATTTATATACCTATTAAATCATTTATATTTTGTTCAATTGTTCATCGTATATTTAATTTATACTATTGAATGTAAAAATTATTTAAATATCAAAATTAGTTAACTTTTAAATAATTATTAAAATGAGACATTAATTTCAATTTCTTTCAAACTAAGTATTTTTTTTTTTAATTTGATGTGATTTTACATTAAAAAGTATGTATTTTATATTCCTTACTATGGTTTATGATCATTTTTATAACTTAATTATTTTGAACTTATACATGAAACTTGATATTCAAAATAAAATCATTGGATAAAAATATAATTATAATTACATTGATGTTTAAGTTTTGTATTAAAATTTTAATTATATTTTATATCCAATAATTGTAAAGTGATAAAAAAATTTAATTATTTAAGTTTAGTATGTAATTAAATTTAAATCTAATTTTCACTCAATAATATTAGATCAGATATATTATTGACAATCAAACAAAATTTAAATGATTTGATGGGTATATAAACAATTTTGATGTTTTGATGGGTATATACCCAATTAATAAAGTTTTCATGGGTATATACCTGATTTTGCCTTATTATTAATTAATTAATATTACTAATTCTGTTACGTGTCACGTCTACAATTAAATTTTAATTTTTTAATCAACTATATCTTTTCTGATTGGTAGGTTGTATTGTCGGGATTTTTAATATATGTTTTCTATTTTAAGCTTATCACAATCATATCTGGAATAAAGTATAAGTTTTTTTTATTTATATATTACTTTCTAAGCTATAATTTAAATAAAAGGCTCATATATATTGATATACGGATTATGAACTAATCATATAACGTTATGGATTTTAATAAATCATTTGAAAGTTAACGATCTATTTTTAAAATAAAAGACCCTAATTAAAGACCAAATTTACTCTTTTTAAAAATAAGGGTTAAAAAATTAAGGAGAAAAAAAGAAGGAAAATAAAAACATTTTTGGACTTCCAGGGTGCAACCGTGAAAACTGAACTTTCTGTGTGATTTAGGGTTCGTTTAGCCATACATGTAGCTTTTCGGAGCTTTTGATTTTAATATTTTATAGTTTTAAATAAGTTAAATATAATATTTTTATTTAATTAGCTTTTGAAATTGGATTTTTAACCGCTACTCATTCCAAACTTTTCAGAATTCTATTCATTTTCTCCTATATGATTAGTTAGTTTGTATCAGTTACTCTATCAGCTGAGTTACCAAACACCTTACTGGCTTATGAAAACTCTAATTTAACATATATTTAACACACTTAATCCATCAGCTTCAGCTACCCCATCAGCTCCGTGTTACCAAACTGACCCTTAGCCATTAATGTTTTACAATTCTCAAAACAATTTATTTTCTATTGACTGTTTGGCAATTCATAATATTTTTAAAAATGCTTAAAATTTCACCTAAATTTAATATATTTTAGATTTTTATCAAACAATTCATCTATATTATAATATTGAACTAGATTAAATAATTGGAAAGATTTTCTTATAACTTCTTTTATTTTAACATTTTTTTAACCTATATCTTTAAAACATTTATTAAACCTTTTGATTTTGTAAAAATTCTTTTTGATTTTTTTGTTCTATTCCTTTTCTTTTTTTAATAGAAAATGTTTAATTTAAACGGTTATGCATCAAGGGAATATGTTAAATAAACCATTATTTTAATTGGGCCACATTTTGTAACATTTCCTTTTTTATATAGATTTTTTTTAATAAGTAAGAATTTGAAATACCAGAAAAAAGTTTGGTAAATCGAAAGGGCGCAAGGAGTGCCAGACACATAGACCGTCATGATACACCACCCAAAAATAATGAATCAAGCAACCAAAGCAAAATAAGGAAAATAACCCTCAAAAGATATGAACCAAGAAGAAGATCCTGCAGAGAGAGGATGAGAGCTCAACGAGAGAACGTAGATAGTGAACGTATGGAAAAGCTGACTCTGATACGATTTCTCACTGTTGGGGAGACATAAAGTAGAAATCCACGATGGGTAAGTAATGGACTACTCATGGAAAAGTGTAGATTACACGACGTTTTTCCACATAAATAAGAGATTTTCGAAGATCACATATATTAATTGCCACAATAAGCTCGATCAAATAGGACTGCAAAACTACTTCGATCCCCTCATCCAGAACTAAGCACGATCCAACAAGTTGAAGCCCCATAATTTACACAGAAATTTCTAATTTCACTATCATGTGTCATTACTATAATTTTTATTTTATTTTGGAGGGTCTCCTTTACCCTTTGCATCCTTTTTCTTTTTATTATTTAAGTAATTTTATTGATCGTCTCCACATTTTTTCGACATCTCTTCACGTACACACGCACCATACAATTTATTTATTATCTTAGACTCTTAGTAAATAAAGCTACGCCGAATGTGGACTTTGGAATACTGTAGTTTTGTAATTCCTCCGTTTCAAAATAAATGTCAATTGTTTTTTTTCTACACGTTTTTTAAAGAGGTAAAAACAATGTAAAATATTATTTTTTTATCATTTTTTTTAAATAATTTTATACTTGTTAATCATAAGCTTACTTATAAAAACAAATTCATTAAAAAAAATATTTTATATAGTTTTTACCTGATTAAATACACCATGCGTTAAGAAAAACATGTCATTTTAATAGTAAAATCTTGTTAAGAAAAACATGTCGTTTTAGGTATTTTGGTGTTGACTTTCCAAAATTACCCTTGTCATGATTAGATATTTGTTAGTTGTAGTTTTTAATAAAGTGAAAAAGTAAAGTAATAATTAGGAGTATAAATGTATTTTTATTTGCTTTCTTAATAAATGTATAAATGTCTAAAACGACATATTTTAATTAACGGAGGGAGTAATTGTTAGTCATAAGAGAGGGAGTAGTATATATGTATATGTAAAAAACATTGACCTAATGGAGGAAAACAAATAATGTCAAACTTCAAACATGGGTTTATTATACATGCAAGTTGCGGATGATAACGGACAGACAAGATCTCCTACATGAATCACAGGAGGTAAAAAATTCAAGAGGGGAATAAAATATTGGAGGTTGAATGTGAGAAAGGGAGAACAAAGTTAGTTGTGGTGGGGTCGGTTTTACGTACTTTTATTTCATGTGATTAGATTAAATGTAAAGAGACTTAAAGAGAGTAGGTACCTGCCCTGCCCAGCCCTTTAGAAGTGTGACGTTGCAAACAAAATGTAAACACAAATATGTAATGTTTGATTCCATTTTTGCTTTCTTACTGCCGACGCGTTTCCACTTACACCCCTCAATTTCTTGTGGAGATGCCCTCTTGCTTGCCCGGGGCCGAATGAGAGTTGAGACTCAAGGGAGTCGAATTTTTTTGAATTTTATTTTTGTTTATCAAGAAGAAATTTTTTAATATAGATTGAAAAAAATAGATCAATTTTTAGTTTAAATAAGCAATTTATTTTCAAAAAAAAAAAAACGACAAAAAAAAAACGACTTCTCTATCGTGGGCCCTAAGAGCATATTATAAGGATATTTTATTGGAAAAGACAACTCTAAACGAAAATGGGTAAATCTTATAATCTAATTTAAAAATATATAGCTAAACCGGGTGATTTTAGGAAAAATATTTTCCAATTTGACCTCTAATCCTAGGTTCCAACGACATATGATAAAAAAATTAGAAAACAAATGGGGGCATTAAAAAATTTAGTTTTTTTTTTTGTTTATCGTAAGCAAAAATGTTTCAAAAAACATTAAAACGAAATTATAATTTAAATGTTTAATTTCTTTCAAAAAAATTGGTAAAAACAAAAATTGAAGGCATACTATAAATTTCTTAAGCAATTTTTTTTTTGTCGATCATAAAAAATGTATTGGAAGAAAATATAAAGTTTTAGTTTGAATGTGTAATTTTTTTCTTTAAAAAATCATTGATACAAAAATGATTCATATTATCATGACAACTTATCAGTCTGCTTTAATTTCTCGATCAATCATGTTTACATCCTTTTCGATAAAATAAATAAATAAATATCAATGACATAAATTATATCTATATTATAAACTCTTAAAACATAAGAGTTTTGATTGATGTGTTACTTAGAACATCTTATCTTTATATTAGGGAATTCACCAATTAGGTTTTTTTTTTTATTCAAATATCCACTTATATTTAACTATAACTATGACCCAAAATTTTAACAAAATCTTTTAAATAAAATTAGATATATTCATTATTATTATTTAAGGATCATCCATATTTTAGTCATTATTTAAAATGATAACAATGGGAATAATTCAAACTATAATACTCCATTCGAATACTAATATAAATCAAATCTATCAATTTTTTTTTTAATATTTTTATTTTATTTTATCTTTATAATATGTTACATTATAACTATGTAATCTAAATTTGAAAAATCTGTCACGGCGGAGGAAATATATTGGTATAGTTTTAAAGTTTGATGGGCTAGACTTACTCCTCAAATGCGGAAGTACTAACGAAGCTCGGCCCAGTTTAGCCATTTTCTGGTTTTGGGCCCAGCCCATGGGTTTAGGCCCATGCGATACATCGCCGGAGAAGACGACCTCGCCGTTTGGACATTGGCGAGTGGAGACCGATGAGAGTTACACGTCTACTCTCGGATCTTACAATGTGCCAGGTTATGTCAACACGAGTAGCTCGGATTTGACTCATATCTGCTCGATAAAAATTCGGTTCAAGCTCGTTTATTTTCTAAACGAGCCGATTATGAGTACATTTTTAAGCTCGATTCAAAGCTAAGCTCATTCGAATTAAGCTCGAATACATAAAATTTTCTAAAATTTCTTTTAAATTGCTATATAATGAACCGGTAGAATTGTCTAAAGCTCGAAAAAAGCTCAGTTTGAACCCGCTCATTTCCTAAACGAGTATAATATGAGCACATTTTTAAGTTCGAGTCAAAATTTAGGCTCATCTCAAGCTGGTTCATATGAACTGAATATAAACAATAATACTCAGCTTGTTCGACTTGAATAACCGCCCAAAGAAACTGAACAATGTCAATATGAAAAATCTCTTCTTTTATTGTTTAGGTCAAAAACTAAAAAATGTGATGCCGATCAATGTATCGTATCGTAATGCTAATTTCTGAGTACAGATTTTAGTTCGACATCGATCACACTCGATCTTCTTGAAAAAGAACCGTTCTTTTTCGGGCTTCGATTTGAATCCGGATACGAGGCAATCAAATTGACAAATCCGTCGTCCAGTAAACGGCGCCGTTAATCATCTGCAGAAAATCAGCCAGAGCGGGCGGGCAAGGCAGTTACAGGCGCGCGCCACCAATTGAACAACCGAGCGTTTGGCGGATGAAACGAAGATCCCAATGAATTCGCCGGAAAAGAAGCTCCAGAGGCAAGAGCGGGAAGCGGCGGAGGGAGGTGAAGACATTGGCTGGAGGTACGCCCAGGCGGCCTGCTTGACGAGGCGGTTGCGGATGGTGATCTCGAAGCCGGAGATCGACGATCCGCCGCCAGGTGCGGTGGAATTAGCGGCGGTGGGGCTTGCGGAGGAGGCGAGCTTCGGAGAAAGGAGGGAGGGACTCGGAGGGAGCAGGTCTTTCAGCGACGTGTACATCGGCGAAGACTTGAAGGGGACGAGCTCCAAGCCTCCGCGGGCGGTGGAAGTTGGAGAAGTGGACGGCAGCAGTGGTGGTAGCGGTAGGCGGTGGTAGTAGTGGCACAGTGATTTGCGGGGCTTCAGTAGCGTAGGTAGAAGTTCGAATTTCGACGGAATCAGCACCGACGGCGGTACGGTGTTACGGCGTTTAAATCGGGGGGGATTTCCGACTTCCATGGTCATCTCGAATGGGTCTGGATATTGAATCTCTGAGAGATATACAGTGCTACTTAACCACTTGTACAGAATATAAAGTTGCCCCCATTAATAAGTGTAACGTTTAAGTTACTCGTTTTCAAATTTTAAAAAAGGAGTATTAGTTTTTTGGAGCGCCCAATTTGTGAGACATGTTTTGAAGGAGGAGAACTGGAGAAGTGGCGCACAAACTAGGCTACGACTTGTGATTGGGGTCGTTTGACTTAACCACTTTGATATGACTCGTGACGACCAGGAGCGGCTAGTATTTCAATAAATAAACAAGATGAGATTTCATTTTAACATCAATTGAATATAAGAGAAGTAACTAATCAACTTATATATTTATACTTGTTTAATTCGTACCTTTGATGTGAGACTGTTTGGACACTTCACATATCAACACGATCGTCTTGTACTTATTGTATAAGATTCTAGAAAAATCAATTTTTTTTAAAAATGTGCAATAGATCAGTCATTGCATGATCAATGCATCTTTATAAACGAGTCCCTAGTTCTAGAGTGCGGGATAAGGTCAGGAATGGTGCATCAAAGGCTCGGAGAAGAACTTTAAGACAATTATATGCCGAACTCAACTCTAAAGACCTTTGACAGACTATCACCATTCAAAATTATGTTGGACAACCTCAACGATTTTGCTATTGAGATCACCACGCTTGATACCACAGGCTTCAACAATCAAAGCCAAAATAAAGCCGCACCTCTCCACACTACTAACAAATCAGGCTTAGAATCCCAAAAATTTCAAAGTTTATAGAGTTGATAGCTAGGATTATCCTAATGCAATAATAATCTATCAACCCTTAAGAAAAATTAGTGTAAAGTTTTAAAATAATTTAAAATCTCAACCAATATATCAACTTTTCGTAGGAGTGTCCTAATATTATACCATCTTATTATAGATTATGATAATAAAAAAATGTTATAATAAATTTCGGAACAAAATTTTTTTTTTTCCAATTTGTATGTATATATTTAGGAAGGCACTGAAATAACGGGGAAGACACCTTATATTCAGGACAACTTGACAAGTAACGATACGTGGAGGTGGGGCCATCTCTCAACTAACAAATCCCCGCTCCCTCCTATAAAGTTCTACTTAATTAATTCCTAGTAACGTACAAGTATTTCAACTTAAACAATAACCACTATAAGCTCTAAAGAGTATATGCATAGTGCGCCTACGCTTTTGAAAATTAGGTTATGAAATATTTGAAATTTTGTTAAATTATGAGAAAACTCTGGTCGAATAGTACAAAATAACTTTATACTTCTTAGATTTTAGTGTTTATCTTGTGAAATCTTTAACACATTTTTTTATGGGATGAGATGGTTCGAATTGTACGGTGTTGATAAAATTGTGAAGTGCTTTATGTGATTGCTTTCAGAAACACCAATCAAGAAGGTTTGGCATAGATGATGAGGTATCTGGATGAGTATGAAGAAATTACCGATCAATCAACAGTACATGATCAAAGCAATCAATCTGAAATCAGCAAGAATATGCAGATAGTAGCAGCAAATATGAAATATTCGAAAATAGTATTTATGCCTTCATGATGGGCGCGCGACTCTAATCCTCAAAACCCTACATTTGGGAGAGCAAAACATTGTCTTATATAGTGTGCAATGTAGGGAATATGTGCCTTGCACACGGGACAGCTGTCCCTTATTACACTAGGAGACAAAAGAGTGAGAACATGGCATGAAAGCCATTTCTCATCAAGGTGCAATAATATGAAATTGAGCTAGAACTTTAAGTAAAATGTGATAATCTTCACATTCCATCCTCAAGTTGGACTTGGTGGGAGAACAACAAGACCCAACTTGAAAGAAAGAAAATGGTGTTGCTTCTCTCCAAGAGGTTTAGTAAGCACATCTGCAAGTTGGACCTCTGTTCTGACATGTTGAGGAAGAATGAAGCCTTCTTGCTGCTTCTCACGAATGTAATGGCAATCTATCTTTAAGTGTTTAGTCCTCTCATGAAACACTGGATTCTCTGCTATATGAATAGCAGATTTGCTATCACAAAATAGTGGAATAGTCAATGGCACACTGATCTTTAGTCTCTGCAAAACACCTTCAACCCAGACTATCTCACTAGCAGTGGTTGACATACTTCTGTATTCAGCTTCAGCAGATGACTATGAAACTGTTACTTGTTTCTTTGTCTACCAAGAAACTAATGATCATCCAAAGAAAACACAGTAACCTGTAAGGGACCTTGCACTAAACTGACATGAGCCCCAATCAGCATCACAAAAGGCACTAAGATGTATAGAAGAGTTCTTAGAATAATGTAAACATGTGGACACTGTGCCTTTTAAATATCTGACAACATGAATTGCTACATCAAAATGTGGTTGTCTTGGCTCAACTATGAATTGACTAAGATGCTGCACAACATATGAAACGACAGGTCTAGACAAATTCAAGAACAACAATCGGCCTATGAGCCTTATGTATTTCTCTTAATCATCCATTACTTGACCAACATCAACTGATAACTTCAATCCTCCTGGAAAAGGAAAAGCTGCTGGCTTACAATCAGCCATCTGACAATCATCAAGTATATCAAATACATACTTTCTTTGATGAAGAAGGGTACAGCCTTATCATGTAAAATCTCAAAACCAAGGAAGTATCTAGCCTGTTTTAATTTTTTATTTTTTTTTAAAGAAAGAAAACTTACCTGAAACCTCTCACTTACTTGAGTGGTTTACCCGATTTAGACGAACCTGACTGATATAGAACCACCTTGAATGCCTGAATTTAACCTGAGAAGAGATTATGCACAAATTTCAAGAAAATAAAATAGAATAGAATTAAAGGAAAAAGAGTAAGAAAAGCGGGTTGCCTCCCGTAAGCGATAAGGTTTAAGTCGTTAGCTCGACCCACTTCCCTGTTTTAGGCTTTGACCAACGCCAGGGTGGCGCGAATCTCCTCTTCCAGGTCTTCTTTGTCATAGTATTTCTTGACCATGTGCCCATTTACTTTAAAGGTGGTTCCGTCAGTGCCAATTAACTCTACTGCTCCATGAGGGTATATGTGGTGAACTAAGAAAAGTCCACTCCATCTTGTCCTGAGCTTTCCTGGAAATAGGCGCAGTTTAGAATTATATAAAAGCACTTTGTCACCTACCTCATATGGTTTTGGCACCAGTTTCTTATCGTGCCATCTCTTGGTGCGCTCCTTCTAGATTTCAGCATTTTCATAGGCTTTCAATCTTAGCTCCTCTAACTCCTGCAAATCAATAAAGCGTTTCTTACCTGTCTCATCGAGAAACATGTTGAGCTCTTTGAGGGCCCACATTGCCTTATGCTCCAGTTCGACAGGTAAATGGCAAGACTTGCCATAAACCAAGTTGTAAGGAGTTGTCCTTAGCGGTGTTTTGTAAGCCGTCCTATAAGCCCATAGCGCATCATCAAGCTTAGATGACCAATCCTTCCTAGAGTGAGAGACTGTCTTTTCCAAGATGGCTTTGATTTGACGATTAGAGACCTCAACTTGACCACTAGTTTGGGGATGATAAGGTGTTGCCACCCTGTGCGTCACCCCATACTTAGCCAAAAGAGCCTCAAATCCTCTCTCGATGAAATGTGAGCCACCATCTGAAATAAGAACTCTAGGAACACCAAAGCGAGGAAATATGTTAGTTTTAACAAACTTTGAGACTACCTTTGCGTCGTTGGTTCTAGTTGCAACAACCTCAACCCATTTAGAGACATAGTCGACCGCCACAAGGATGTATTTGTAAGGTCCTGTAGCAGGGAATGGTCCCATAAAGTGAATTTCATAGTTATTCTCAGAGATTAGAATAGCCGATTCAGGCACGACGAGAGTCGGGTGCATGTAATCCTCTGCGGTGGTTGGGTAGTGGGCAAGCTCATCTTCCAATTGCCTCCTTCACGCAGCTTCCTGTTCCCTGTCTGCTCTCTCAGTGGCGAGAATAGTATCCTTGGTGGCTAACTCAACTTGAAGGCTCTGTATCAGTTGTTCCTGTGTTTCTGCAGCCGCCATGGCTCTTTTTAGTTTAGCTTGGATGTGTATAAGGCGTTCCGGTTCGTCTAAGCCGTCAAACTCAGGTGGTTGACCAGAACGGCGCATACACTTGCGAAATACCTCAAAGCAAACGTGAGATTTAACTAACTAAGGCGCGAATGATTGCTTCCCCGGCAATGTGAGATTTTGATGAATTAATTCAATAAACTAAAAGACTTCCAAGGCCAGGGTATCAACACCACAATGATAACCATGCAAAATAACACATAAAGGCATAAAAGATACATGCTTTATATCAAATAACTTTCGTTATTAACAAATAGGAATATAGAGGCTTTTGCATAAACCCTAAGTGTTACTACCTTTTCTTAATTAGGATTAGTCGACTCTCGCAAATAAACCCTAATTACTATCCAAATTCATAATAAGATCACTTTCGCTTCAATATCATTAATAAGGAATTTCCTCAACTCTCGCAAAGGATTAAGCACTTAGGTAGATGATAATAAAAACATACAAATTCATAAATTCATAAATTAAACACACATATCTATTGTTGGGATCACCCCAACCCTAGAAGAAGAAAATTAGAAACAAACCATAATAAAAGAAATTAACTTTAACATAAAATAAACTAAAACTTACAACCGTTCGTCTTCTTCCTTCTCCTTCTCTCTCGCCTCCTCCTCCTCTCTCTTTCTCTCTCTTTGCGCCCGAAGACGGCTTTGCTTGAATGAATGAAAATCAGCCCCTAGGGCTTTATTTATAGGCTTCCTTCCAAGCTAATCAAGGAAAGAAAGTCTATCTATATCTATATCTATTTATCTACTTACTGAAAGATTAAATAATAAAATAAAAGAAATAAATCAACTAGGGCTATATCTAATGTGGATAAAATATCTTCTCTCTTGACTTGATGGCACTTGATAGATCTTGATAGAATTTCATCTCGAAAATATCACCATTGGATTCGGGATAGAAACTTAACAAGAATCGGATAGCTCGACGTCGGCCACTGGGGTTTCCTCTATATCGAGTAGAATTCCTCGATATCGAGTAGCACTTTCTTCCTCTTCCGCTCAGTAACTCAATATCGGCCAACAGAAGCAAAGTCGACTTGGGTTTTTACTCGACATCGAGGAACTTCTCCTTCGTCTTCAGTCTTCTTCGTCGATCTTAGCTTCTGGACGGCACATCGACTTGGGTTTTCCTCGACATCGAGTAAATTTCCTCGACGTCGAGTAACATTTTCAGCTCCCAGCTTCACTTGTCGATGTCTGGTGCTCAGCTCGACTTGGGCTTGGTCGACTTCGACCAATTTGGTCGATGTCGAGCAAATCTGACAGCTCTCAGCTTTCTGCTTTGTTCTTGAAACACACTTTTCCGAGTCCTCGTTCGTTGGATTGACGCATATGACCATGCGTTGGAAAGCTCTTTTCGAGAGCTACAATTCTCATGAAGACACCAGAACTTGACTCAGAATGATAAATGGCGAAAATGCCCTTTTCTCCAGCTGCACCATTCTTAGCTTCTCCATGACTTTCCTTTAAGCTCCAAAGTGCGTCCGATTTCTGCGAAATATAACAAAAACTTGTGTAGACCTCCATAATTGGCAAATAAACATAAACTACACAAATTATGTATTATTCTAGCCCAAATGTATGAAATGCATGTAGAAATCGATATAAAAGTAAGTGTAAAACATGGCTAATTAGGCTCACAACAGATGCCAACCATTTTCCAGGCACCACCCCTTCAATCGTTGTAGGCACATTTTGCCAATTAGTGTGTTCTACTGTATTTATCATCAATTTATCACTAATGGTGACTGAGTTTTTTGAAAGTGCTAGGCACCACCACCACAACCGGCCTAACCTCCACTTATGAGGAGAAGAAACCGGCCATAAACGCCAAGCACCTTGATAGGCCTTTCTACCATGCTTTTCCCTAGAGGCAAGGGTGAAGTAGCATAACTTAATATCTTCATATATCATATTGCTTAGTCGGACAATATCATACAACTGCATGTCTTCCCAACACAACCGACTGTGTTGAGCAAGACAAAACAAGCTAGAAATCATCATGTGAGGTTCCCACATTCTACCCAACATTTGTACAGACACACATACGACATAGTTACTGACATCGAATTTAAACACTACATATATTTTCTTAGCCATAGCCGAGGGAGAGGTAAGCAACAACAAACTAAAGCAAAACCAACCCCGAGTGATTAGAAGTATGAGGGGTCTATCATACCAAGGCTTCAGGGTGATAGTGCGCCCCTTAAACACCACCACAAGCCATCCACTGGTGTTGGCACTCATAGCGAATCTTCTTGACTCCGTTTCCCATCAAAGTCGATGAGGTCGTGTCGCCATCCCCGGATCCACCCTTCCTTTTACTCGATTCAGAGTTCGAGTTTGTTAAGACATCTAAAATTTCCATCTGTTTAGCAACAACAGTGGTAGGAGAAAACAGACCTGGAGTCGCCTGGATAGCAGCAGCCAGAGCCCCCGGGTTGCTATGGTTCGGAAGCTGAAATTCTTGTCCCAGACGGACTCCTTGAAGGAAAACATCAAAATCCTCCTGGGCATATTCAAGCATTGGGTCGAAGCCATCCAGCGGGGGCTCCTCTAAGAACTCTTCAAACTGCATTGGGTCCTCATCATCATTGATAAAAACAAGAGTGGAATCCGGGTCGACAAATAATTCTTTAACAGGCTCATCATCTGGGATTTCAGGCATGAGTTGCATATGCAAAGGAGGCTCGGGAAACATGTCACCCAAGGCCACGGGAGTTGTCTCTACAGAAGGCTGCGGCATAGGCTCAACCACACGTGGGGAGGACTGGTGGCCCGAATGTAGAGACTGCTTAGAAGAAGAGGAGTCGGAACGAAGAACATTTATCCCGACACTCTTGAAGAGCTCAGACTTTAGGAGCCCAATCTTTAAATCTTTGGGATCATTTTTGCGCTTTGAAGCAACCTGAACCCAGTCGTTTGTGTCATCATCGCCCATAGCTGCCTCATCCCCCACAAGAACAGCTGCATCCTGAGGAGGAATCGGCACACCAGGGGCAGGGAGAGGGCTCCTTCGCTGAGGACAATCAGCAAAGAAGTGGTCTTGGCCGCCGCAGCTACCGCAGCCTTCCGGGAACTCTTCGAACCACACGGGGTACTCCACTAGCTCATCAAATTCATTAGGCACCAGCACAAACTTGTTAGGAATCCGAGTAATGTCTATGTTAATGCAGAGTCGAGGGTACCTGACACGCTTTCCTTTGGTCGTGAAGGCATCGAGCTTGAGAACAGATCCCAAGCTGTTTTCTTCGACAATAGAGGTAAGAACCTCCTCACTAATGTACTCTACAGGGAGGCCCAGAAGCCTAATCCACATATCGAGGATGGTGATCGGCTCCGTCATAGGATTGAAGCCCTGGCGCCACTGTTTGAGCAACAGCAGTTGGCTCTGAATGTAAAAGGGGCGGCCATTCCAGACCCTATCTCGATCGAGAGGGCGCGAGAATTTAATCTCGAACCAGTTGTTCGCCATTGGGATTATGGTGGCATACAGAGTAGTGCTCCAGAGAGTAAGGATGTTCTCTCGCACCCCGACGAGACGAGACTTGTATTTTTCCATATCAAAGTGAAGCCTAGACTTCCCTTTGGATGGTTTAGAAGCAGGGTGGACGCCCTTGCCCTTAGGGCCTGGTTACCCCTTGGACTGATTTTTTAGAACCCTCCACCAGTGGCTCCTCCGTGATCTTCTGTTTGCCCTTGAGCTGGGCTTTGTTCGCCATTTTTCCTCGGAAGAACAAGCATCAAGAATTAGGGTGATTAGTGATTGAGAGATTGAGATGGAGAGATGTGTACCAAACCGATTCAATAACACTCTTTATATAGACAGATTGGAGATATGGGAACCTAGTCGAATTGAATGAACTATAGTACCTTTGCAACCTTCTATCCTTCACCCCGCCGGACCCGATTTGACCCGAGCATTCACTCGCAACTCTCTTCGAAGAGCAAAACCCTCATTTAATTCTCCCTTGCGGTGGAAGGAACCAGTTCACAAACCACCACCACCATTTAAATCCAACACTGTTGGATTTCTGCAAATTTCGAACATTCTTCAAAGCGAAAGATCCGTTACTGTTTGGGCAAGATTGTTCCCAACTAGAATGTACTTTCTTCTCCTCCAATAACCCCCTACAGACTTTAGTTGGGGTAGATATCCTCTCAAAACAGATCCAGTAGTCATTGCTACCATAAGCCCCATAAATTTGTTGAGATTCGGCGTCTTTTCGATTGGATTTGGAAGCGGTTTTAGGGTTAGGGTTCGCCGCTTCGGGGGAGGCAGGGGTTTGACGACCTATCGATGAGGCAGGTCTGTCTGAGCTTCGAATTACTATCTTATCAAAAAAAAAGTAGCTTTACTAACTTAATATGCGGGACTAATGGTGAGGTGGTGGTGATCGAGAGCCAAGTCATCGGCGAACAAAAAGGAGGGGATCTATTTAAAACCGGCACCAGAAGATGCACCTTTAAAGCACCCCCAAATCTTTATACTTCAAAATTTTTTGATATCTATTATTTAACATAAAAGTTAATAACCAATGTACAACCTCTGTTAATTTTTTAGAAATTTCGAGTAGATTGTATATGAATGAGAGTCGTGCTGGGTTTATTTTTATTTTTAATTATACGATCGATCATTCAAAAAAAAAAGTTTAAACCAATGTTATAAGCCTGTCTAGTCGTGCTCTAATAACTTCTTCTTATATTTTGTCATGTATGTGTTTTTTCTTTCCACATCACGTGATATATATCCCAAAATATTTTGTTACATTTTTTCTCAGTGAAAGTGTCACTCTGTAAAAAACTATCAATCAATATGGCTTGTATGTACGTTGTTAGTTTTTCCATATCGAGTCTTTTATAGACTGACTAATGCTTGAATCCACGAGAATTATTAGTCAAGCTACTAAGTTGCGCTTTTGGCTTGTACGTACATGTTGTTTAATAATCCCTTCTTGTGCAGTGGTAAATGTGGAGCGTACGTGATCAGGATGTTGCAGTTGGTGGAAGAGGGCGTAGAAACATTCGAGACCGTCAACGACGAATTTATTGCGCCCTACCGCCAATACATGGCACTCTCCATACAGCGCAACGCTTTGTAGGTCTCTCCCCAAACTGTCGTCGTCCGTCGTATATTGCTTTTGGTTCTGTGAAGACATTATCAACTAGTTTGTGATGTTGTTGTATTGTGATGTTGTTGGTTTGAAAACTGTTAGTAAGAGGAAATCGAGTTTAAAATATAATAAAATAAATCAAACCAGATTCGTGCCCACGCAAATGATGACAAGACTTCCTCCCGATGTAGCAGCGGGAAGTCAGGATTGATCCTCGAGTAAGCGTGTCAGCGGATCTTAGGCAGTGGAGAATCTCACAAGTGGTGATCGACCACAGTGTACTCGACCTCGACCAAGGGTTAGTCGATAGGGGTCAAGCACAGTCGAATCCGAGCAATAGAAAGATGCTGGTGGTGGTTGACGTCGACTAGGCTTACTCGACGTCGAGTACGGTCTAGTCGACTTCGGGTTCCTGCAGAGACACAGAAGCAACAACGATCTTTGCTCGATCGAAAATCAGTGGCCGACATCGACCAAGGGGTGGTCGAAGTCGAGTAGGCAACAGTAACTAAAATAAAGAACAAAGCTTTCGGAATCCGAATAAACTATGTGAAAGAAAACTTCCAAGATCGGGGTTTCAACACCGCAACGATAACCATGCAAAGTAACACATAAAGGCATAAAAGATTCATGCTTTTCATCAAATAACTTTTGTTAATAACAAATAGGAATATAGAAGCTTTCGCATAAACCCTAATTGTTACTAACCCTTTTTCACATAATTAATCCAAGTTGTATTAAGATCACTTTCGCTTCAACAACACAAACAAGGATCACCTTCAACTTTCGCAAAAGAATCATGCTTGCAGGGAAAGAAGACGAATTGCATAAAAAGATCAAACCTTTACCGCATCACCTCACATGGCTACCATCGGGCTCACCCCGACCCTAGAAGTGGGTGGACTACTTTCTCTTCATCGTCAAGAAACTCATTAATAATAAAAGGAAATAACTTTGCATTAAATAAACCAAAGAAAGCTTACAACCAATCGAAGCCAAATCCGTTTTCGCCTTTCCAAATTCTCTCTCCACAAGCTCTCTCTCTCTACTCTCTCTATGTAACTAATTGTAACTGAAATTGAATGAATGAAAATCAGCCCCCTAGGGCTTTATTTATAGGCTTCCAATCCTTTCTAATCAATGAAGGAATATCTATCTATATCTATATCTATCTATCTACTTACTTAAGATAAAACTTGATAAATGAAGGAAATAAATCTAATAAGGAAATAAAGCTAATGTGGATAAATCCCTTCCATCTTGATATATCTTCTCTTGATTATATAAAATATCTTGTTCCTTTCCTTGCGAGTAATCTATCTTTTCCATACTCCACTCGATCTCGGACTCGGACTCGGCCACTGGATCGTACTCGACTTCGACTAGAGTTAGTCAACGCCAACTAGAATTTTTCCTCCTGGGTTGCACTCAAGCTCGGGCACCTTCTGGACTCGACACGTGTACTCGACTTCGAGTAGGTGTACTCGACGTCGAGTAGCTCTGGGCTCTCGAGTGGCTCTGCTCGACTCCGGGTGAACTTCTGGCTCCTGGTGTACTCGACTTCGACTAGACGTGGTCGACGTCGAGTAGAGCTGTCAGCTTTCAGCATTCTGCTCTGTTCTTGAAACGCACTTTCCTGAGTCGTTCGTCGGATTGACGCATATGACCATGCGTTGGAAAGCTCTTTTCGAGGGCTACAACTCTCATGAAGACATCAAAGCTTGATTCAGAATGAAGAATGGCGAAAAGTGGGCTTTTCTCTAACTACACCATTCTTAGCTTCTTCATGACTTTCTTTTAAGCTCCAAAGTGCGCTCGATTTCTGTGAAATATAACAAAAACTTGTGTAGACCTCCATAATTTCCAAATAAATATAAACTACACAAATTCTGTAGTATTCTAACCCAAATGAATGAAATGCATGCAAAAATTGACATAAAAGTAAGTGTAAAACATGACAAATTAGGCTCACAACAAACACCCCATACTTAAGCTTGCTTGTCCTCAATCAATACTTTTAATTGTCATTCAGGGGAAGAAATCAAAATTCTCAACATCTTAAATTCATTCTAATATATCTCTGCAGTCAATTACCATCATCGAAAAGGTACTTGTGCCACAAATCAATGCATGTGCAATAAAAACAACATATACTCACAAAAGGAGGGTAATGCAAAAACAATTTATGTGACAAAGCATTAATAATCAAGAGGACTTTAATTAAGCTCAATAAGAAGTAGATTGGTAAAAGGATAAAGGTGGGCAATTTTTGGCAATGTGGTGCTAATAATCCGGGGAAATTGAGTACTTTCCAAACTGAATTTCCACATTCCTTCTTCATAAGATTCATCACCTTTCTCTCAATCGCTCAATGCTTTTTCCAATAATATTGCTTTTACCTCTCTAACCTTAGCACTGCCTTCTCACGAGTCGCAAACATGGGTGTCATGAATGGCCCCGGATACTTAGTGCTTCGGACTCCTCACCTGGTGTCTCATCTCGCCGAACTATTATCTCAGCAAGCATGGTCGATCTACCTTTATCTCCTGAGGTGATCGGATTTTTTCTCACTCTTTAAATTTTCCATATATTTTTCAAACTTTCCTGCCAAACTCCAAATATGATAACAATAACAACACAAACGCCACATGATAATCTCCATAATGTAACATCATTCTCAACATAATTCCCGGATGAAAATAAGGTAAAGAATTGCAATATTTGGAACATGTGGAGCAATAATTGAAATAAGGCATAATATGGCTTTTGTGATGCATAAGCATAGGTAGGGATAGGATTACAACAATATGAGCATATATGGAAATATAAAGTCCTCCATCCTCTTATCATGCAACATGTCAAAAGCGATTTCAAATTTTACCTCATTCGATGGTTTTCATAAAAATATGCACTTCATTGTGACTTCCCTTTAGTAGGCAATTTCATGATATATCTCTAATGAATCCAATTTTGCATCGTCGAGTTCAATTAAAGCTTCCATGACATTAATCAAAATTTTCAATGGGGGTCATTTTTTCAAACTTTGGAAAACATGCATGTAAGCGCATAAATCAATAATGAATTCCAAAATAGCCATGCATAAGAAATAATGCACAAATATATCAAATATGCATAAAGTAAGCTCTTCCACCACCCCATACTTAAACATTACAGTGTCCTCATTGTATAAAAACAAGGGTAAAGAAAGAAACTCACTAGACATGTGTGCTGATTGTCGAAAATCGAGTGTAATGTTGCTGCAAAGGTGATCGACATCGAGGAAGATCTGGTCGACTTCGAGTAGGTGTGGTCAACTTCGAGTATGCTTACTCGACTTCGAGTACAGTGAAACCTCCAGGGTGATCCTCTCGACCACAGGCTCCTTTCTGCTCAAGATGTGTGGTCGACGTCGAGTATGCTTACTCGACTTTGAGTAGATCTTCAGCTTCTCTCACCTGCAAGATTCGTTAGATGGAAAATATCCACAATAGAAAAACTTTAAAAATAGTGTCCAAAACCAAAAAACCAAAAAACAACAATGTCTAAAAATCCTAAAAAGTAAATGTATATTTACAAGCTCTAGACTTTATAGTCGCTAGGCCGACTTTCTCTGTTAAGCTCAAGGTGGCATCTACAAGGCCCATGTAGCTTAGGCTTCGAACATGACTCCATTCTTGTCCATCAGCTGCAATCCTCCTGAATGGATCTTGTTCATAGTGAAGGGTCCCATCTTCTTCTTGGTAAATTTGTTGGGAAACCAATTATCCTTTGATTTAGAGACATAGACCATGTCTCCAACTTCATACTTCTTTGGATCGTCATTGGAAACCCTGCACAATCGCACATACCAAGGCAAATCTCGCCCATGTATAGAGATGTCCATACCTTGGCTTACCTTCGCAGAATCGGAATTCGGGACCTCAGGTTCTACTCGATGTCGAGTAGAAGTGGTCGACGTCGAGTACGTTGCTGCGTCTGGTGGACTGTTCGTCGAGGATGGAGAAGTCGAGGACCCATGTGTCTGGTCGACGTCGAGTACGGGCTGGTTGACGTCGAGTACGGGCTGGTCCTCGGGTGGTGTACTCGATGTTGATGCAGTCGGTGGAGTGCTCGGGATCTGGTCGACGTCGATTAGGGTACTCGACGTCGAGTACCTCTGGTCGACATCGACCCCATACTTGGTACCTAGCAATGATTCTGAATAAAAGTTAGTCGAAATCGACTTACCTTGGTCGACGTCGAGTAGATCGTCTGTCTCCTCGTTCAGAATTGCCATGATCTTCTCCACCTTGGCTTCCATAGCTCGCTTCTCTAGCTCCTCGGGGGTCATATTTCTTACCTTAGGTTCCCCACAAGTGATGTACCTGGATGATATAGACTTGACCTCTTCCATAGGACCTATGTGCCTTTCAGTTTTATTAAAGCAATACTCGATTACCTCATCGCTGATGTTGAACGTGAGTACTCCCTTCCTTACGCTTATGTTGGCATCCACCGTCGCCAAGAAGGGCCTTCCTAATATAATTGGACAAGCAGGATCCTCTGCCATATCAATAACTAAGAAATCAGCAGGGACGAAGAACTTACCTACTTGTACTGGCACATTATCCACCATGCCTGTTGGGATGACCACCGTGTTGTTTGCCATATAAAGCTTAGCATCCACAGGCTCTAGGGCACCTATCTTAATCTTGGACCATATTGATAAAGGCATTATACTGACACTGGCTCCAAGATCACATAAAGCATTAAATTTATATTGACCAAATCAAATGGTTATAGCAAACTTAACTGGATCTGGCCTCTTCTCAAGTATGTCCATCTGGCTGCACTCTTCTGCGATCTCAGCCATTGACCGCTTCTTGCTCAGAATCTCCTTAAGGAACTTGACATAGGATGTCATCTCATTAAGAGCTTCTGTGAAGGGAATGGTGACATTGAGTCCTTGAAGCATCTTAATGAAGCGCTGGAACTTCTTCTCTACTGGATCCTTTGGAGATTTCGTCGAGAAAGGCAGCTTCTTCTTTGCCGGAGGTGCTGAAGAGTGGTCGACAGGGGCAGAAAGTTGGTCGACGTCGAGTACGGGCTGGTCGACATCGACTACTGAAGTCGACTTTGGGTTGGGCGCAGAATTCTGGTCGAAGTCGAGTTGGTGCTGGTCGACGTCGATCAGATTGTGGTCGACGTCGAGTTGGTTTTGGTCGATGTCGAGCAGATTGTGGTCGACGTTGAGTGGCTCGGTCGACGTCGAGGAGTCTTCTGCAACTTCTCCTTTTGTGTTGGGCTCGGGCGTTTGCATCTGTCGCCCACTCCTTAGGTTCATTGCAGCTACCTGTCCTGTAGATTTACCTTTAGGATTAGGTTCAGAGGATCCAGGGAGCGTACCTGACTGTCTGGGGATGCCTGCTGCTAGCTGGCCAATCTGTGTATCAATTGATTTTCTCCAGACATCGATTTCTCCAAGCTTTGTATTGACGCCGAGTACGGTCTGGTCAACTTCGGGTTCCTGCAGAGACACAGAAGCAACAACGATCTTTGCTCCATCGAAAATCAGTGGTTGACATCGACCAAGGGGTGGTCGAAGTCGAGTAGGCAACAATAACTAAAATAAAGAACAAAGCTTTCGGATTCCGAATAAACTATGTGAAAGAAAACTTTCAAGATCAGGGTTTCAACACCGCAATGATAACCATGCAAAGTAACACATAAAGGCATAAAAGATTCATGCTTTTCATCAAATAACTTTTGTTATTAACAAATAGGAATATAGAGGCTTTCGCATAAACCCTAATTGTTACTAACCCTTTTTCACATAATTAATCCAAGTTGTATTAAGATCACTTTCGCTTCAATAACACAAACAAGGATCACCTTCAACTTTCACAAAAGAATCATGCTTGCAGGGATAGAAGACGAATTGCATAAAAAGATCAAACATTTACCGCATCACCTCACATGGCTACCATCGGGCTCATTCCGACCCTAGAAGTGGGTGGACTACTCGCTCTTCATCATCAAGAAACTCATTAATAATAAAAGGAAATAACTTTGCATTAAATAAACCAAAGAAAGCTTACAACCAATCGAAGCCAAATCCGTTTTCGCCTTTCCAACTTCTCTCGCCACAAGCTCTCTCTCTCTCTCTACTCTCTCTATGTAACTAATTGTAACTGAAATTGAATGAATGAAAATCAGCCCCCTAGGGCTTTATTTATAGGCTTCCAATCTTTTCTAATCAAGGAAGGAATATCTATCTATATCTATATCTATCTATCTACTTACTTAAGATAAAACTTGATAAATGAAGGAAATAAATCTAATAAGGAAATAAAGCTAATGTGGATAAATCCCTTCCATCTTGATATATCTTCTCTTGATTAGATAAAATATCTTGTTCATTTCCTTGCGAGTAATCTATCTTCTCCATACTCCACTCGATCTCGGACTCGGCCACTGGATCGTACTTGACTTCGACTAGAGTTAGTCGACGTCGACTAGAATTTTTCCTCCTGGGTTGCACTCAAGCTCGGGCACCTTCTGGACTCGACACGTGTACTCGACTTCGAGTAGGTGTACTCGACGTCGAGTAGCTCTGGGCTCTCGAGTGGCTCTGCTCGACTCCGGGTGAACTTCTGGCTCCTGGTGTACTCGACTTCGACTAGACGTGGTCGACGTCGAGTAGAGGTGTCGGCTTTCAGCATTCTGCTCTGTTCTTAAAACGCACTTTCCCGAGTCCTCGTTCGTCGGATTGATGCATATGATCATGCGTTGGAAAGCTCTTTTCGAGAGCTACAACTCTCATGAAGACATCAAAGCTTGATTCAGAATGAAAAATGGCGAAAAGTGGGCTTTTCTCTAGCTGCATCATTCTTAGCTTCTTCATGACTTTCTTTTAAGCTCCAAAGTGCGCTCGATTTCTGCGAAATATAACAAAAACTTGTGTAGACCTCCATAATTGCCAAATAAGTATAAACTACACAAATTCTGTAGTATTCTAACCCAAATGTATGAAATGCATGCAGAAATTGACATAAAAGTAAGTGTAAAACATGGCAAATTAGGCTCACAACAGAAACTTAATGTGTTTGATAACTTTGGTGGTGTGGAAACTTATGTTTGTTCTGAAACTTATGTTGTTGGTTGTAATTTCTGTTGTTGACGGTTTTAAAGTGTTGTGATTGTAATGGTTTTAACTGGTATTTATGCTTCGCGTCAATGTCTTCTGCTTATACCCACGGTTGCAATGATTTTGGTGCTAAGTTTATGTTTGCATGAATGTTAGAGTTGGTAAGATTATACGATACTATTGGGCAGATACCACGAAACCTTTGACAAGATAGAAACAACATATTGGAAGGATGTCAATTTCATGACGGACTTTCCTAAGTGCATCAGTAATGGTGAGACGGTATTGGTAAGATAACAGTACACTAATGGTAGGATAAGTAGAAACTAATTGGTAGATAAAAACAAGATAGTGGTAGGACAAAATGAGAAATACATAATAGATCCGATAATTCATGTCATTGTGGCCAAAACATGACATCTATAACAAGTATCCATTACAATTAGCCCCATAATAACCCCATAATATCAGACACAAGGCAAAAAATACTGTCGCAACTAGAAGTTAGCCCCCCCATAATATTAGACACATGGAAAAAAATTGTAGCGCGTACCGATCACTGCCCAAAATAACTCCGTCAGCTGCCCTAAACGTCCACCAAACCACACTACTGTCGACGGCGCTTTGCCCCCTGGCCTCGCCCTTCGACGGATAGCGCTTGGTCTTCGGCCTTCCCAGATTGTATACCACTCCCAGCAAGCCCCCCTACATCTCACTCACGCTGTCCTATGCAGTCCTACAACACTCTCCCTCCCCCGCTACACACTCAGCACACAGGCATGTCCCTCTAGTTTCACTGCTAAGGTCATCCAACTTCCCTTTCTCCTCGATCGAGCCTCGAACCTTCTCGTCCGCCCCTCCGCCTCCGTCAAGATCATCATCCAAGTCTTCTTACGTGTTGGGAGGCCCGGTTATGAGTATTTCCCCTGGGGTGGGAGACGACAGGTCATCAGCCCATGAGTCGAAGTTTTCCGACTCATGTTCACTGGAGGGTGTGGAAGGGCTTGTCGTTTTCATCCGTAAGATGACGTGTAGTGTGATTAGCCAGGCTCGTGCACCGGATTCGATGTTGTAGAACTTGTAGGCTTCTAGGTCATCGTCGTCCCGGACCCAAATCGGAGTGGCCAGCCCCATGGAAGGAGGGAGGTAGGTGAGCTCAATGTCGTACAAGACCATGTCCACGTCGAATTTGGAAACTATCTTCTCCTTCAGTTGCTCTTAGCCAATATTCTGTGCCACCACCATAGTTGCAGTACGTGCCTCTCCCTTGAACACCAAGCTCCCACTCCCGGGAGCCCACCAACCGCCGCACACGACATTGATACATACCCTATCACTTGGGGTACGCCACGGGAACAGAGGATCAGCCTGGAGGGTAGTTCTGATATAGGAAAGAGGAACAACTACAAAGGAAAGGTACAAGATGACTTACCCATCGCTGCCACTGCCACCAACAAACTTGTTCACTTTTCCCGGAATGGAAAGACAGTTGAACACTATTGGCAGGTCAGAACTGTACTATTGGTAGGATGACAACTGTATCGTTTCCTCGGATGCACGTGTGCCTTTTCCCCCGTCCTTTCCGCTTGTCTCCTGCTCTGCCTCACTTTTTGCAGAGCATGTTGGGGTGTTTGAGATCCTCCTCTTAAGCTTATATATGTGCTTGGGGAACACCCATCAGTGCAATGATTGCATTTTCCCCTCATAAATGCTCCCCCTTCCCCCCAATGAAGAACCCCGTTTTGGCGCCAAAATTACACTAACAACCCGCCAATACAGCTACGCTCAATCCCCTCCAAATTTCTCCAAAATTTCCAGGTATGGTAGGACATGTTCAGCCTATTGGTAAGAAAAATGTATTCTATTGGTAAGATAAATGTATCATATTGGTCAGGCAGATGCTCTCCCTTTTCCCCCAATGAAAAGAACCTTGTTTTAGCGCCAAAATTACACTGACAGTCCGCCAAAACCGCTACGGTCAATCCCCTCCATATTATCTCCAAAATCTCCATGTATAGTAGGACATGTTTGGCCTATTGGTAAGACAAATGTCTTCTATTGGTAAGCCAAAAAGTGTCAAGTTCCTAGAAATGAAGGGGATGCTTTGCCTTCACCTTTCCACTCGTCTCCTATGTTGCCTCTCTTTTTGCAGAGCATTTAATGAGGAATGACACTCATCAATCAAGCTTACATAAGGGTTGATTGACACCCTTAATTCCAATCATTTAAATTTCCCCTCATAAATGCCCCCCTTTTTTCCTATTTTATTAGCGCCACACCCCCAATTTCTCTGACATGTCCAGTACATCCCCCTCCAAATTTCTCTCTGTCACAGATGGAGCTACAGTGCCGGCCTCCCCTTCACCTGGAACTTCCTCATCCGGTTGCCTTTTTTTTGCAAAACTAGATTACTTTCTACCCTTAGCCAAAAAACAATGTACTAGTCTAGTTATGCAAATAATTTTTTTTTGGTCTAGTTATGCAAATCGGTCTTGTATTAATTAGATTCCCGTCCATATATAAATAAATACAGTAAATAATTATATATACCCTCCAATGTCCACATAGCGTGTGTTTGGATTCCAAATGCATTATGTTTATAATGCAAAATGATAAGACGGTTTTTGGTAAGAGAAAATTTGCGCCGAAGGCACAAATTTTAGGCCAAATTAATTATTTGTCTCCCACCTCTTCCAAATTAGGCAAAAGTCCACCACCTAAATTTGTGCCCCCCTTCCCTAAACCTCGCTCATCAGTTCTCTAGAGAAATCAATTGGCGCCTTCCTCTCCTGCTCTCTTCCTCACCGTTTCAACAACACAACAGTCTCCCATGGCTTCATCTCCGGCGACCTTCTTCCGACCTCTGGATCCGTAGTCCAGCCTAGGGTTCCGGACACCAGAGAGGTTCGACAGCGGCACCAGCGGCGCGGAACTTCAGATCTAGGATCGCCATCACCAGCGGCGACCTCGACGGCGACCTGTTCCCCCGACCTCGACGGCGACCTGCGGCCTTGATTGTGTCCCCGACTGCAATAGCGACCTCTGATTCGCCTTCTCCGATTCGCGCTCCGAGCCAGATATTTGCAACTGGCGGCCCAGATCTGCCCCCCTCTCTTTCTCGTTCATTCGATCGATCTCAATCTCCAAACACTGGATCATACCGGAGGTATCTTCTCTCTATCTCTTTGTTGAACACCGATCGTAGCTTCGTCAAATCGAGAAAGCCTATCACCATTGCTGATTTCAATTTCGACCGATTCTAATCTCAGTTTCAAAATTTTGATGTTTCAAATTCAATCGATTCTAATTTCAGCATCGATTGGCCTCTCTTTGTTCCGATCTCGGTTGTCGTTGGGATCTGCGGGATGAGCACTGCTGAAATCCGGCAGACATCGATTGCTGAAAGGCTGAAATTGCATAGTGATGCTTAGTATCCTTTAGTGTTAATGATATGTTTGGATTAGATAATGTTTAGTATCCTTTAGCTGGAGGGAATGATGCTCCAGAGTGTAAGAGAGATCATCTTGTTTGTTATTGTTGATGCAGAAATTTTGAAGGTTTCTGGAATGATGTCCAACCGAGGCCTTGGAGATTTTGACATACGTCAACACAGAAGCCCTAGTCCTATGGCTTCTTCAAATCTCATGTCAAATGTCCATAGTGGAGGATTAGGGAGTTGGAATGGCCTGCAGCAGGAGGTAAGCTATTTCGTAATGATGTTTTGTAGACGGATTGATTAGTAAGATTTCTGCAAGCTTGAATTGCTATCTTCAATTCCTTTTACACCAAGGTTGCATCAAGTTAGAAGTGTGGAAGAAATGGATGTAATTTAAGTGGTTCATAAGATCATTTTATATAATGTGAATATGCCTAAAGAAGCAGCTACTTTGTTACTGCTAATTAGAGATATAAGCAAGATTTATGTAATTTAAGTGGTTCATAAGATCATTGCGTTCATGACACTTTTAAAAAGTTAATTTTGCTCCTATACTGATTCCAAATAATTCTCTCTTTAGCTGTGTTTATGATATGTTTGGATTTGTGGTAAGTTTGCTAATGTGATTTGAGTTTGTTTTGTTGATAGTTTTGGATATTTACAATTTCAGCAATTTTTTTGCCGTGTCGAAGCTTTTTGTAGAATGCTGAAATGCTGAAATTATTTCTTACTAGCAAAATTCATTATGCTGAAATGCTGAAATTAATTCTTATAAAACTGTTTGACATACTATATATTACACAAGAATATATTTTAGCATTTCAGCATTTTTGAAAAAAAACCTCCATTTTCAGCAACTCCGGTGTCGAAGTGATGACGCGAAAAGAAAAAGAAAAAAAACAACAATTTCAACAAAATTATTTTTTATTAGCAAAATTCATTATGCTGAAACGCGGAAATTAATTCTTATAAATTTGTATGGGCTACTATATCTTACACACAAGCATATATTTCAGCATTTCTTTGGAAAAAAAATCCGATTTCAGCAACTTCAGAAGTGGTGATGCGAAAAAAAAAAGAAAAAAAAGCAACTCCGGTTTCAGCAATTCCATTTCGGCAACGCGAAAAAAAAACTGCAAAAAAACAGGGGTTGCTGAAACCGTATGTGTTGAAACAGGAGTTTCAGCAATTTCGTTTCAACAACACGGGGAAAAAAAAACTGGACAAAAAAATTAGGAAAAAAAATTGAAACAGGGATTGATGAAACCGTATGTGCTGAAAAAAAAGCTTTAGCAATTCCGTTTCAACAACTTTGGAAACGCGGCAAAAAAAAAAAAAAATAATAATAATAATGAGGCGGAGGGGGGGCACGGGGGGCACGGGAGGGGGGGCACAGGGGCCAAGGGGGGCGGTGGACATTTTGCTAATTTGGAGGAGGTGGGAGCCATTTTACTAATAAGGTCAAAAAATTAGGACATCCTAGTAATCACCCATTTTGGTTAACACAATTTTTAAGTTGTTTAAATTATGATGTTTTTGGATTTCACGATGTATTAATTATAATAAAATTACTTTATCTCGATTTATGTGATTATTTGGTTAAATTATTATTTACCTCGATTTTTACGAGATTTTTAAATTTTAAAACAAATGCGCACATAAAACGAGGTAAAATAATTGCATTATAATTAAAATGCAATCGAATCCAATTCAAACACACCCATAATGCCATGCACCATCATCATTCATGCATGCCCACCACTACTACAACTGATACACATTGCCAGTGCCAGGGGTTCCTCCAAGTGTAAATCTCGAATATGCCCTTCCGTATAACGGCTCCATCCATTTTAGGTGTCAATATTGTTTTTTTGTGTGTGTGTGAAGGCTAAGTCGCATCTGAGACATATGACGGTTTCCTCTTAATTGTAGTCGTGTAAACCAACATAAATTGCTGAAATAACCAATCCAATCTTTTTATATGTTGTGTGTGTGTATATATATATAAAAAGGCTAAGTCGCATCTGAGACATATGACGATTTCCTATTAATTGTAGTCGTGTAAACCAACCACAAATTGTTGAAATAACCAATCCTACCTTTTTATATGTTGTTTCATTTGTCGATAAAGTATAAATTTGTTCAGATTTGAGAAATTAGCTTTTCATATGCTATTTTCATTAATATATATTAGCAAGGAGTAAGAAGTAAGAATGAATTAGTTTTTATACTACTTTAATAAATTATAAATTCATTCCGATTTGAGAAATCATAAATATAACGGGTTTTAGTATAAAATTTATTTAAATTAAAAAAACTGAACTAGTTAACTCCACTAAGTAGCACAAATTAAATATAATAAAGTTGTTATGTTTTGTTTGAGTAATTCCACATCGGTACGTGGCCGGGTACTTATCACCAAAAATATCGCAAAATATAATGAGATAGTATTATAATATGAATTTTTGTAGGGGAAATTTATTTTTGTAGGTATATATGAAAAATAATTTTTTAAAATATATTAAAAAAAAACTTAAATTTATAATTTAAATAATCATTTTTAAATAGAAAACTATGATCGAGAAGTAAAAACTATCAAAAAATGAAGCCAAAAACCATGATCTCATAGTTTAAATTTTCTCCTTTTTTGAAGAAGTAAGAATTCAAAATACCAGACGGAAATCTGGTAAATCGAGAAGGCGCAAAAACGTCAGACGGACATACCGTCATGATATAACAAACCACAAGCAATTAACTAACCAACCAAAGAAAAATAAAAGAAAACAACCGTCAAAAGCTAAGATATAGACAGTAGACCAACTGAGTCAGGATAGATGACTCGACGAGAGAAATGTAGATAGTAAATAAGTGTCTGAGAAAGCTGATGCTGACCCGATATCTTACCACTGGGGAAACGAAAATCATAAATCTCCAATAGGCAATGGACCACTACTAGGCCACTTCAATCCATTACAAATATGATATGGTAAGTGGTCTATTATTTATGGGTGCAAATCTTCTACCCCAACTCCCTACCCCACAAAATTATTTAACTTTTAAATTAATATTAAAAAGATTAAAAGAAATATATTTAGCTTCTACATACTTATGATAACATATTTGAAAAAAAAATCTTAAAAAATCAACTTATATTTTTTTTAAAAAAATATATAGTATACTCACATCTTTTTAAAATTTAAAAAAATCTTTCTATCTCTTGTGAATTATTATAATTTTTGTAAGTTGATTTTTTAAGATTTTTTTTTTCAAATATGTTATCATAAGTATGTAGAAGCTAAATATTTTTTTTTTAATATTAATTTAGAAGTTAAATAATTTTGTGGGGAAGGGAGTTGGGGTAGGGAGTTGGGGAAGAAGATTTGCACCCATTATTCATGGCTTTGTTCAATCAATACACAATTGGGCCGCTTCAATCCGTTACAAATATGGGCCGTTACTCTACGATTGTTGTGCTTTGGGCCCACAATTCATTCAGTTAGTGGGCTTATATTTGGACTAATCACTTGGAACGTACAATATTTACTGAAAACTCATTATCCATCCATATATATGTTATAGTGTTATACTGTTAATAGTATAATATACTTTAGACGGGTCTTGAAACTGTGATTTACCATAAAACTACTAGATTTACCATAAAACTATCTTAGAGTGTTAATTTTATTTAAAAAAACATATCATTGTAGGTACTTTGATCTCTATTCTACATTAAACACATTTGTAATAATTAGTAGATTGTTAGTTGTAGTTTTTGATAAAGTAAAAAAGTATAATAGTATATTTTTTTATTTACTAAAAATTTGTAAAACAAACTTAAATGAAGTGTTTTGACAAACGAATAAAGTTTTTAATTTTGATGGAAAAAAAAGCCATTTATGAACACTTAATGTTGAAACAAGTCTGTTAGGACTCATGTCATAAATCCAATAAGGTTTCATTAACACAATACCCATTGAATCAAGGGAGGAGGCCGAGTGTATTACCAAATCATCTCGGGCAATCTAGCTATATATCTTGTTAAATTACCACTTAAAGTTAATATAAACTGCAACTTGCAGTCCAAGTGCCACATTTGAGTAGTCCTATTAGACTCTGGTGTACTTGCTTGAAGATATTCGATCATGGAATGAATTCTCATTCATTTGCAAGTATGGATGGATAGGCTCAGTCGAAATCGCTCAACATCGATTCGTTGCTTTCATACTTTATTTGATTTATTTTTATATACACTATTTTATCTGTGGATAACAACGTATCAATAATGACAATATACAGATCGATCGTCAAATAAGTGCAATATAAGAAACAAATTGGCAAAAGTCATGAAATGCTGCCAATAATTAATTTAAGCAACTGTTAATAATCTACCAAGATTGGGAATTCTAATTGCATCCAATCATCTAGCAACGATTCATGGTCACCCACCAGCAAGCTGTCATTATGATTATCACGGTGGAATGTAAGACTAGGGGATGAATCATCATCAACTGAATGATGATGATGATCCAAGGAGTTCAAGAAAGCAACCCACCAAGAGGCGTAAGAATCAGCCCATTGATTCCCCATCTGATCTTGAAACTCCTCCACCACCGGCGGAGTAACGGCAACCACCGAGGGTGCAGTAGTTGACCATGTGGCCTCCGGCAGAGGGACTTCCGCCGTCAACGAATAGAGATGGACAGCTGGAGGGGATAAGGCATCATCATCATCATCGTCATCGTTGATGGCGATGATCTCGCTGAAACATCTTTTCCTTTTCCTGGTTGATCTTGAAGCTGTTGAAGTCGAAGTACTGGTTCCACCACCAGTTGCACCAGTGTTAGGGTTGCTCGGTGCCAAATCCTCCATGGATTTCTGTGCGAGCGACTGATGGAAGAGATTACTCTTTCTGTTGTTTATGTAAGGAAGGGGAAGTGAGGGAGAAGTGGAGCAGAGTGACTGAATGAGTAACATGTATGTGTGTCCACAAGTGGTGCTTTTAACCAGCCACATCCATCCATCTCTTAACAATTAATGTATTTTAATAGTGATTATATATCGCAGATCCATGAGGTCAATCATTAAAATAGTGAAGAAATTGTGCCAGGGAATTCATGCTTTGTTTATTGATTGAAACTAGAATACATACATCAAAATTGTAGAAAAAGATATCCTAAGATAAACTATACACAGAAGCAAGAAGCAAAATTTCTTCACTATTTTAATGATTGACCTCATGGATCTCTAAGCATGACAAAGAAACCCGTAAGAGATCGTCGGTTGAGAGGGCAAGTAGCAATCACAATAGGCATTGAGTCGAAGATCACTTGATCGAAAGAGAAGGATGCCTTGTCCTAGACAACCCTTCAAGTAGCGAACAACATACAGGGCTGCTTGCCACTTGTTTTGCGTGGGTTTGCTCATAAACGATCCTTTTCCGGCTCAAAGAAGAGAGGGCTCGTGTCTGCATCGGGCTGCATCGATAATTAGGTAAGAAGAGAAATGTCAGATTTTCTACTTTGCAAGATATTAGTGATGTTTCTAAAAAGACGGTCAATATAAGAATTCACTATTAAGGATAATTAAGTTAAATTATTAGGATAATTGTTATTTAAAATTTTGAATTCTTGTTGAGTGATTGTAGGGAGTTGAGGTTATCTGATTCTCATCTTGTATATATTCACTCTTCTTGATCAATAACTATTCACTGGTCTTCAATCACAAATCTATCATTTATATGGTATTAGTCGAACGATCCTCTCACAACAAAACTAAAACTCAATCATCCTCCATTGCAGCTGATTATGCAACCCAAATTCCCAATCCCTATGAACCGAATCACCCCTTTACAGTTGTGATTCTATCCAATATCATCAAACTCGACCCTACCAATTTTCTGTCATGGAAGGTCCAAATACAAGCTACTCTTGAAGGTTATGAGCTCTTCAAGTTCCTGGACAGATCTCATGTCGCCCCTGCGGCAACCGTCACAACCAACAACACTACAAATCCTAACCCAGCTTACCTCACCTACAAGCGGCATGATCGAATTCTATATGGAGCGATTCTTGGAACATTATCTCTATCGGTGGACTACCTGATCACAACAACCACTTTTCCAAAGCAAGTCTAGGACAATCTCCATACCACTTATGGTAAGATCTCTCGTGGCCATATCAAGCAAATCAAGGAGCGGCTCCGCTCCTCGACGAAAGGCAATCTCAATATCACTGAGTATATGCAAAAGGTCAAAGTTGCGGCTGATCTCCTTGCATCCCTCAAGGCTCCGGTTGCTGATGAAGATCTCACGGACTATGTCCTTCGAGGTCTAGATGATCCGTACAAGCCGATGATTCATGCCATCAATGCTCGGGATGCACCAATCTCATTTGAAGAATTGCATGAGAAGCTAATCAACCATGAGCTCAACCTCCAACATGACGAAAATAGGAAATGATAACTCCACTCCCTTGATGAAAATCGAAATAAGTTTCAAAGGCCTTGACAGTCTGTTTGTGTCAAAGGTCTTGAAGCTTTAACAGTGTTGATGAAACACAAAACCTGTTCTATATGATATTATGTTCGAATATTATTTTATGTTATTATATGCTTCCATTATATTATTATATATACACTAACCTTTCAGGAAGTATTTTCGAATATTATTTCTTTCCTTATGTTGTAATTTGAGAAGATTCAAATCGGAAGATCATGGCCTCCGAAGTTTCCAAAGATAGAAGATCCAACTCAAGCCATGATCCTCTCTAGCCGTTGGTGAAGATCCTTAGGTGCCGATTTGTTTCAATATAAAGAAAAGGAAGAAGAAGACAGCTATACTTCTGTTGAACATAAGCTTTCATACACTCAAGCCTTCAAGAGAAATCTGTCTTCTTCGTGTGCTCTCTGCTAGTCCTTAAGAGTCTGTTATTTCATTTCAAATCATTTGAGAGTTACACAGTGAGCTTATAGGATATATTTTGTTATAGTGTTATACTCGAGAGTTTGTAACTCAGGAAGTGAACACTAGGCGATTGATTCACTAAGTGTAAGAGGATTGTACTAGATAGCATAGAGAGGTGGGGCTCTTCTAGATTGGTCTAGGACTCTAAGGGAACGTGATTTGACTAGATTGCAATTGTATAGGAGAGAGGCTTCTCGGTGAGCTATTAGGATCCTAAGTCTTGTGAATCAATAAAAGCCGGTTGAATCCTAGGGTTGTGGAAGAACCTTAGGCGGAGACGTAGGCCAAGTTCGTGCCGAACCTCGTAAATAACTCATCGAGTCCTTTACTTACTGCTTTACCTTATTTCCGCACTTGGTTCGATTGTTTAACTTTGTGATTCAGGTTTTCAGAGAAAAGACTAAGTCTAATCTCAAAGGGTTTTGCACGAGCTTCAAAAGTCTTGAGACTATCTGCGAAAAACCGGCATACTCTATTCAACCCCCCTTCTAGAGTATTTCTATATTACTTTGTTTTACATTATTGAACCTTCAATTGGTATCAGAGCTTTACTCACCGCTTTTGATCTAACAATCTTGTGAGTTTTCGATCATGTCTGGTGAAGCAAGCGGAGGATTTGCACAGGGAAGGTCTACCAGCAGACCACCACTCTTTGTAGGAAACAACTTTGTCCACTGGAGATCATTGATGAAGATGTTCATCATAGACCAAGATCTGGAACTTTGGAACATTATAGAGAATGGGCCAAAGATTCCAGAGAAAGACGGACCAAATGGAACCAAAGTCGCAAAGAAGGAGTCTGAATACATCCAAGCGGATCTTGAACTCGTCTCCAAAAACTACAGGGCTATTAACTTACTTTATTGTGGTCTTTGCACTGATGAGTTTAACCGTATTTCATCTTGTAGGTCAGCTAAAGAGATTTGGGACAAGCTGGTCGTTACCTATGAAGGAACCAGCCAAGTGAAGGACACCAAGATCAGTATTTTCCTTCGAAAGTATGAGCTTTTCAAAATAAAGTCTGATGAGTCAATCAAGGCCATGTTCACACGATTCACAGAAATTACCAACAACCTTGACTCTCTCAGTAAGAGCTTTACAAACGTTGAGAAAGTAAGGAAGATATTGAGGTGTCTCCCAAAAGAAAAGTGGGGTCCTAAAGTAACAGCTATAGAGGAAGCCCAAGACCTCACTACTCTGCCCCTTGATGACCTGCTTGGGAAACTGATCACGCATGAGATGATCCTTAATGAAGACGATGGAGAACTTCCAGCAAGCACTAAGAACTTGGCGCTCAAATCTAAGAAGGATGACAACAAAGATGGATCTGATTCCGAAGATGAGGATGACGATGAGGATGATCCTTTTGCTCTTATCACAAGAGGCCTTGCTCGAATCCTCAAAATGAAGAAACAATTCAACAACAAGGATGGATCAGAGTCTTCTAAATTCCGAGGTAAGTCTCAATACAACAAAATTGATAAGAAGACTAAACCGTTGTCTTGTTTTGAATGTGGTGAAACAGATCATCTTGTGAAAGACTACCCTCAAAAGACGAAGAGCCAGTCCAAGAAGGGTGATAGATGGAAAAGGAAAGCCATGGTGGCAACTTGGAGCGATTCTGACTCTGACTCTGATGATAAGAAGGCCAATGTTTGTCTTATGGCATCAGGAGATGAATCCCACGATGAGAAGCTTGAGGTAACTTTAAGAGAACTTATGGCAAGTCCAAAAGAGGTACTATCGGAATTCCTTTCTAATATGATTGCCAATGAAGAGAAACTTATTGCCCAGACTAACACTCTTATTAAGAGAACTGTGGACCAGGAAAGAACTATTGAGGATCTGTCTATGAGGGTCAAATGTCTTGAAACTTCTTATTCAGGTCTTGACATTAAAGTCAAGACTCTTGACTCAGAGAAATCTGAACTCAAGCAATATCTCTCATCTCTGAGAAGTGAACATCATGACTTAGAGAACGAGAAGATCTCCCTTAATAATAAGATTCAAGACCAACAGACAGCCCTCATAAGTTTTACTAAATCCAAAGGCACTCTTGATAGGATGTTGGGTGAGCAACAAAGTTCTCTAAACAAAAGTGGTATTGGTTACAATCCAAGGTTTTTAAAGAAGCAGCATATTACCACCTTTGTAAAGGCAAAAGGAAGCAGAACCTCTCCTATATGTCACCATTGTGCTCAAAAGGGACATGTAAAAGAGACCTGCCCCTATAGAAGAAAGGATCCATATATCATTCGCAATACATTTCCTGTTCATTTGAGAAAAGAACGGATAACACAAGTTTGGGTCCCATAAGGCACTATTTTACCAAATATGGTTTATCCCAATAATGGATCCAAATTTGCTTATTGGTCTAGCCACAAAGGTTGATGTTTGTTTTGCAGGAGATCACCAAGGTGAAGGAGCACAAATGGATAATTGATAGTGGATGCTCGAGATATATGAGTGGGAAGAGTTCTCTCTTTCATGATCTAAAGGAGCAATCCACAGGAACAATCACTCTTGGTGACAAAGGAAAATGTGACATCGTTGGTATTGGTAGCGTTGGGAGTGATTCCAACCATAGTATTAAAAATGTCTATCTTATGAATGGTTTAAAGTATAATTTGCTTAGTGTTTCTCAATTATGTGATAGTGGCAATAATGTCAGATTTAACAAGAAAAGATGTCTAGTATGCAGAGAAGATACATGTGAAGTTATACTGACTGCATATCGTTACAATAATATATACGCTGTGAATGCTTATCAAGTGGCACAAGGAAGCTTAACCTGTCTAAAGGCTTTGAGGGACGATCCAAAGCACTGGCACAGGAGACTCGGTCATGTGAGTCGACATACACTACATAAGCTGGTGTCCAAAGGGCCTGTAAGAGGGCTACCTGAGATGGATTTCAAAGGTATTGATATGTGCAATGCATGCACTCTAGGTAAACAAACACGTAGCTCTTTCAAACCCAAAAAGGTTGTAAGTTCTTCTAGACCCCTTGAACTTTTACATATGGATTTGTGTGGCCCTATGCGAGTCAAATGTCCCAATGGTAAAAAGTACATGCTAGTCGTTGTTGATGATTTTTCTAGATATACTTGGGTTGCATTTTTAAAAGAAAAATCAAAGGCCTTATTTGAGTTTTCAAAACTTTGTAAGGAGTTGCAAACTTTAAAAAACGAGCCCATAGTGTCAATTCAGAGTGATCATGATAGGGAGTTTGATCAACTTCAGTTTGATTTGTTTTGTGCTAAATATGGAATCTCCCATAACTTTTCTTCTCCTAGGACACCTCAACAAAATGGGGTTGAGGAACGAAAGAACCGCACCCTAGAGAATATGGCCAGGACTATGCTTTTAGAAAATGCATTACCTAAAACCTATTGGGCTGAAGCTGTTAACACAGCTAACTATATTTTGAATCGTTGTCTTATTCGTTCTATCTTAAAGAAAACTCCCTATGAAATTTTCAAAGGCCGCAAACCACTTATATCTTATTTTAAACCCTTTGGCTGTACTTGTTTTGTTCATAACAATGGAAAAGATAACCTTGGGAAATTTGATGCGCGTAGTGATGAAGGTATATTTCTTGGCTACTCCACAAGTAGCAAAGCTTATAGAATCTTCAATAAAAGGACCCAGTTAGTTGAAGAAAGCATACATTATTTGATGAATGCAATGACGGTTCTTTGAGTGAAAGTGTTGCAGATATAGATCTTAACATCCATGCAGAGAACGAGGAAGGTGATGATGCTGCTACCAAGTACACAGAGAAGAGGAACATGCAGGAACAGATTCTCCAACACTGAAGAATTGGCCCAAGATGTTGAAGATTCGTCCAAAGCCCTTGGTGTCCAATCCAACAGTGTTGAGACGTCAGAAACTGTTGTAACTGAACCTAACAGAACCACGGAGTCAGATATACCACAAGTCAATCTTGTTAGTGTGACGAATCAAGGAGTTGAGACTAGCAAAAGAAAATTCAAATACTCCTCATCACACTCATTAAAGGATATCATTTCTGATCCTACATCTAGTGTTCAAACTCGTTCTAAACTTAAAGATCTTTGTGCTTTTCACGCGTTTGTTTCTCTTATTGAACCAAAGAAGGTAGATGAGGCCCTTCAAGAGCCAGACTGGATCATTGCTATGCAAAGTGAGCTTAACGAATTTGAAAGGAATAAAGTCTGGACCTTGAAGCCTAGGCCAAACCATCAATCAGTCATTGGCACACGATGGGTGATGTCTACTAAAGTAGCCATCTTGAAATGCACAGTTTAGTTCCATATTCTATACACTTTGCATATTTCGAGTTGGGAATATGTCGAATTTATGTAGTATATGCTTATTTTCCAGAAATAGAGATCTACATAAGTTTCTGTTTAGTATTGCAGAATATGGAGCCATTTCGGGAGCAAACCAAGAAGCAAAGACGGAGGCTGAAGATTACTCGATATCGACTTCATTTCGTCGATATCGACAAACAATGTCCGGACACACCCTGATCGAGGAGCACCATGTCGAGAAGCCGAAGAACAAAGCAACCCGACTCCATGATACTTCTCGATATCGAGTTACTTACTCGATATCGACAAAGCCTTGAAGACCAGCCTGGAGTCGACGAAGAAACCTGATCGAGGAGCCGCGGAGAGCTACTCGACTTGACCAGACAACCGATGTTGAGCAACACCAGTCCTCGATATCGAAGAAACTCCTCGATATCGACAAACCTAGAGTACATGTCCGAGCAGTGTCGAAGAGAGCTACCCGACATGCAAAGCCAGCCAAGTCGATGAAGCCACCTTACTCGATATCGAGGAAACTTCTCGATATCGACAACACCAGAAGCGCGCACCTGAGCCAGTCCGAGGAAGAGCTACTCGACCATGTCGCTGAAGCTGAAGTCGATGAACACCTTACTCGATATCGAGGAGATCTATCCGAAAGCCGCGTACGCGGTTTGAGCTGTCCTACACGGTTTTGGATTCCTTGTGGCCGAAGTTGTCCGAGTCTATCAGTGTCTATCAAGATCCATCCAATGAAGAGAAGGTTTATCCACTTGAAGATATTTTAGCCTTTTAGATATAATTTCCTTTTTAGATTTATTTATGTTATTCCATTTATTTATCTTTAAGCTTTTAGATATAGAGATTTAGATATAGATAGAGATTTCTATCCTTGATTAGCAAGGATTAGAAGCCTATAAATAAGGCCTTAGGGGGATGAGTTTGATTCATTCCAACACACAGCAATTCAATTTCAGTAGGAGAAGTAGTAGAGAGAGAGAGTGAGTGGCCAAGAGGAGTTGGTGAAGCGAGAGCGGAATTGACTTCCTTTGGTTGTAAGCTCTGTTTGATTTAATGCAAGTAGTTATTTCCTTTCAATCAATGACGTCTGAGATTGCCATGAAGCGCGAGTAGTCCACCCACTTCTAGGATTGGGGTGAACCCGACGATAGCCCTGCATGTTTGAGGTAAAGATCTGGCTTTTATCATGTTTTGAGCATCTACTACTTGTTATGTGCTTATTACCCATCTAATGGAGGTCCATGCTAACAACTTGGATTGTAAACATAAAATCGGTAGATACAATTAGGGTTTCTTGAAAGAGTTGTCTGATTGTTGGAAAAGGCGAGAGCTTGGTCCTTCGATGCGATTTACATGATTTTCTGTTTATTCTTGCCTTATGCATGCTTGGTTATTGTTGTCGCAAACCCCAATCTTGGAAGTTGTCTTTTATACAGTTTATTTCGAATCCCCAAAGTCTTGTCTTTACTTTCTTTCGTTTTAAAGTTTCTGCCCTCCTCGATATCGACCAACTCTTGTCGATATCGAGTTACTGATCCCCGATCCAGATCGTCGTAGCTTCTCCTGTGCAGGTGTTCGACAAGAGCTTCATCGACATTGACGACTCTAATCGATATCGAGTAAGGCCTAGTCGATATCGACTAAAACCGCCTGTAACAGCTGCTGCACTGTTCGACTTGTCCGATCTTCTGTCGACTAACCCTAGTCGAGATCGACAACCTGTGGTCGACTTCTGTCCATGAGATTTCTCTGCTGCCTAGGATCTGCTGACACGCTTCCTCGTGGATCGATCCTGACTTCCCACTACTGCATCGGGAGGAAGTCTTGTAATTAATTGCAAGGGACGGAATCTGGTTTGCCTTACTTTATTTATATTTTATTTGCAAGTCTCAATTTCCTCCTACAACAAATTGGCGCCGTTGCCGGGGAAGCTATCATTCGCGCCTTATGTAGTTAAATCTCACATCTACTTTGAGTTACTTTACAGGTATATGCGCCGTTATGGTCAAACACCTGAGTTTGACGCCTTAAACGAACCAGAGCGCCTTATACATATCCAAGCTAAACTGAAAAGAGCCATGGCGGCCGCAGAAACACAAGAACAGCTAATTGAGAGGCTTCGGAGGGAAATAGGCACCAAAGATACTGCTCTCGCCACTGAGAAAGCAGCCAGGGAACAAGCAGAAGCTGAGCTTGCCCAATACCCAACCACTGCAGAGGATTATATGCACCCGACTCTCGTCGTGCCTGAATCGGCTATTCTAATCCGTGAAAACTCTTTTGAAATTCGCACTCAATTCCTTATAGAGCTTAAAAATAATGCTTTTTATGGCAAATTTAATGAATGCCCTCTTGAACATATTACAAATTTTTCTGACATGTACCACTCTGGAATATGTCAAGATGAAGGCCTTCCGTTGGTCTCTCGCTGGACCTGCACTGAAGTGGCTCGAATGACTGAAACCAAGATCCCTCACCACATGGGCCCAAGTAGAGCAAGAGTTTCTAAACAAATTCTTCCCTCCTACCAAGACAACACTCCTCCGCCAGAAGATTACAGCTTTCAAACAGAAGCCTGGGAGCCGCTAGAAAAAGCATGGGAACGGTACAAAGAACTGCTGCGATCTTGCCCTACTCATGGACAGCCACCCTACGTCATTCAAGAGATCTTCTTCAATTCTCTTGACCAAGTCACTAAGGACAGGATCAACCAGTATACTCGATATGAGTACCTGACGATGCCACCAATTGACGCATGGGGTGTACTTGACAAGCTCACCAACTATGACAACAAGTATGGGTCTACCACAAACTATGAGGAGAACTCCTATGCCAGGCCAGCACCATCTATGCCCCTCTATGAAGCTTCCAAGGAGATTGACCCAGATGTTAGGGAGCAGTTCTACAGAGACCAGAATCGCAAGCTCCTCAAGCAAGTCAAGTATCTCTCTGTCAACCAGCCTTGCATCGAATGCGGATCACAGCGGCACACCACTACTGAGTGCCCACACACAGAGCAAGTCATGATGGCAGAGACACACGAAGAGGTAGCCTACGCAGGGGGTCCCAATCGCTATATGGGGGATCAAAGGTTCTATCAACCACAATGGAACCAGGGTCCTCCTAGGAACCCCTCGCCATACAGAGCTCCAGGACATCCAAAAAGGGATCAAAAGAAGGATGATTTACAGCTGATCCTTGATGAGATGCGCCGAAATCATGCACAGAACCAGCAGGCTACAAGCGCCATCAATAATCAGCTCCAGAATTTCAATAAAAAATTTGGAGAGCTAGACATCTGGAAGAGAAGCATTGAGACTCAAATGGGTCAATTCGCGGCGCAGATTCCACGACCATCCGGACAACTCCCTAGGCAAACAAAACCAAATCCTAAGGGTAGGGATGGAAATCATCGATGGACAACCGCTCCACCCGACTCGAAAAAATGGATGAAAACCCGATTTAAATGGATAAATAAATGGGTGGTGGACTAATGGATGATGGATCAGATCGGATTCGGGTGAAGAGGTCTCCGATCCACCACCCGATCCGCCTACCCGATCCATCTCACCCGAATATATTTCGTATTTATTTTTATTATATTTTCCCTTTTTTTTCCTTATTGTTTTTTACGGTATTATCTTTTTTCCTTTATTATATTTATATTTTCCCTTATATATCTAATACCGTACGTCAGTACTTATCTATTAAGCTAAAGTTATAATGTACTAATTAAAAACCCTGGTATACTTAGAAGTTTCTTTGTTTCTCCCCAACTCTACCCATTGGCTCCACCACATCACTGATCGATTATTGCACCACCGACTGCATTGCTCCATCAAAAAAACATAGTTACTAATTCATTTTTCGTTTTCGGATAGGTATGTTAATTACATGATGATTCTGGTCCAATCGGCATTGCCGATGTACATTAGATTGTTTAGTACTTGTTTCATAACTAGTATATATCACCTGTCTAGTTTTGTAGAGTATAACTAATTGGTTAAGAAATAATTTCTACTACCCATCCACTATTATAGTAATAGACAAAGATCGAAAACAGTGTATACAATAATGAGATTTAGAAAAGAAATTTGATAACAGTGTATATATATATATATATATATATATATATATATATATATTTGTTTTCTTAGTTGATGAATATTGGTAAGTTTTTGTATAATAAAATTTGAAAAATCGCATGAAATTGTTCATCCACTTATTTCACCCGATCCATCCGATTACTCGTGGATGACGGATGGATCGGATATGGATAATAGATTTAATGGATGATGGATGGATCGGGTGGAGCAAAATAACTAATGGATCGGGTGATGGATTCCCTCTATCCACCCATAACCCGATCCATTTCCATCTCTACCTAAGGGGAAGACCGGACACGTCGCAGCTATCAAACTCAGAAGCGGGCACCAATTACACGAGCCAGAGGTCGGCAAATACCAAGACAAAGCAGAGCAGTAACTCGACAACGAGCAGCAGCAACTCGATATCGAGGAGCCCTTGGGTGATATCGACAAAAACCTCCTCGACACAGACCAGAAGCCAGGCTCGGACTCCACAGCACGGCCCATCAACTCGAGATCGATGGCTCTTGTCGATATCGAGGAAACTTTGGTCGATATCGAGGAAAAGATGGCCGATGTCGATGACTCTGCAACACCTCCGATGTCTGTTCTGGCTCCGAAGCAGAAAGAGACATTGCCTTTCCCTTCCAAAGCACTGAAAGATCCCACTGAAGGTAGGTTCAAACGTTTTGTTAATATGCTACAAGAACTGAATGTCTCTATTCCTTTTACAGAAGCCCTGCAAGAGATGCCTGGATATGTCAAATTCCTGAAAGAAATCCTGAGCAAGAAGCGATCCATCTCAGAGATCGCCGGAATATGCAAAGTACTCCACTTCCCTGAAAAGAGACCTGACCCTGGTAAGTTTTCTGTTACTGTGGGATTTGGACAATATAAATATGAGTCCTTGTGTGATTTAGGAGCAAGTGTGAGCATCATGCCCTTATCAATCTGGCGGAAGGTAAAGATAGGTTGCATAGAGCCTATGGATGCTAAGCTATACATGGCAAACAATACAGTGGTCATCCCTACAGGTATAGTTGAGAATGTCCCTGTCCAGGTTGGTAAATTCTTTGTTCCAGCAGATTTCCTTATTATAGACTGTGCTGAAGATCCCACTAGCCCTATTATTCTTGGTAGACCATTCTTAGCCACTTCAGATGCCAAGATTAGTGTCAAATAGCGATTGCTCACCTTCACCATAGGCGATGAGGTCTTAGACTTCTCTTTTGGCCCTGCAAAAGAGGAAATTTCATGGCTGGAGGTGAAAAGCATCAGCAACCACGGGATCAAGAAAACAACAGAGGAAGGCACCAGAACTGTACTCGATATCGACAAGCCTAACTCGATATCGACCAAAATTATACTCGATATCGACAAAACTTCATCGACATCGACTTCCTCTACTGAGCACCAGACTTGCCAAGATAAGTAGGGGTGCCTGTACTCGATATCGACCAGTCCTGCACGATATCGACTAACCCCAAGCCCGTAGATTTCTGTTTTGGGTCCGAAAAGGTAAGTTCAGGTATGCGTTCTACTCCTCCTCAGTCCATTAAGAAATTTATCAATAATTTAAGGGGTGGTAAGGCCCCGTGGCGAGAAAATCTGCGGAAACTAAGAGCTGGGAGGAGAAAGAAGAAAGAAAAGGGAGATTATGCAAGCAACCACCTATCAGCTGAGCTTGCATACCACAATCAGGACCTAGAAGACCCAGGAGAAGGGCCAAGCACAAGCGGGCCTCACCTTAATGGTCCTTGAGCATAAAAGAAGAAGTCGGCCTAGCGACTCTAAAATCTAGAGCATGTAGATAAAACTTTTTTTTGAATTTTGGGACTTTGAAACTTTTTGATTTTGGTTTTGGTTTTTGTTTTTGGTTTTTTAGTTTAGAATACTTCATGTGGAAAGTCTTGTTTTTGTGTGCAATCTAACACTTTTAGGTCGGCAAGCATAAAAGAATCGCGAAAAGTGGAATAAGAAGTCCCTGAAGAACAGTCGAAATCGACTAGGCCAGTCGACAACGACCAAGAGGAGCAGCCCAGAAGTTCCTCGATATCGAGTAGGCCAACTCGATATCGATTAAGCCAGACGAGTCTCCTCGACTCCAGATTCCACCGGACGCAGACAAGGTTACTCGATATCGAGTACAGTACTCGATATCGACATGACTAGTACTCGACATGCCCTGATTTGCCCTCCTCGATGCGTTATTCGGTGAGTTCCTTCCTTCACTCTTGTTTTTATTTGATTTTATACAGTGGGGACACTGTATATTTTAAGTATGGGGTAGGGGAAGGGCTCATTATCATTATTATATGTTTTAGTCTTGCTTTTGGTTTTACATGGTGAAATTTTATGTTATGCATTCATGTTTAAGTTTTATGCATTTAAGTCTTTTGTCATACTTTAGTCTTGTTTTTTGTTAGTTACATAAAAAAATAAAAAATTGTCGAAAAAAGAAAAAAAAATGCATGTTTAATTTTTGCATTGTCTTAGTTTTTATACCCTAACTTAGATGTCCTATGATGATAAATAATGACTGACTTGATCATGTAAATCCTATGGCATGTTTGGAAGGGTTAGCCTAAGTCTTCAAAATTGTTTTTATGTGGATTGTGAACTTGTGATTAAACATATGATCCTAAGCTAAAGGTTAAAATCCAACAAAAATTGTCCTAGTGAGAATTTTGGCCTTATAGGGAGAACATTAAAAATCCCTCTGCTTTCTTGAGTGTATTTACTCTTCCTATGCATCTCTAAATGTTGTGATAGTTATTCAAAGCCAATGCATTTATATGTTTATGTGAATGAGAATTAAATAATGGAGGCACCTTTTAAGCCAATTTTATCCTCTTTTTACCTACCCTCCATTATCCTTGCTTGAAACCAGAACATCAGCCTGAGACTTTCATTATAAACTCCACAAAATTATCCTTAGCCAAATTGAGCCTGACCCCATTTGGGAATTAAGACTTAGAGTTGGTTGAAATAATGGTTTGTAGAAGAAATGAGCTTGTGTTTCATTTCAAGTGAGGAGGATTTTTGAACTTATTGAGATATGGGTTGGTTTTATATTTTTATCTTGCTATGCATACTATGTAAAAGGATTTTTGGCTCACCCTATAAATGCACTAGTTTAATTTTATTTTATTTTCGTTTCAAAAAAAAATCGAAAAAAAAGAGAGAAAAAAACAAAAAGAATGTGATTATGAATAAAGTGCATGAGCCAAATTTACCTCATTTCTTTCATTTTCGCAAGATTCATACTTTGAAGGGGTTGATTAAGTTTGAAAGGTTACGTACTTCATTTGAGATAACTTGGAGAGTTTGGTTGATGCATATGATTAAGAGTAATGGTTTGGTTATGTTGGAGATTTAGGAGTCTCGATTCCCGAATTTTATTAAGCACCACATGGCCAAATAATTTCATACCCTTTTATTTCTTACCAAGCCCCATTACAACCCCGCCGAATGGAATCTTCTTTGAAGACTTCTATTGAGCGAAGTCCTCCTGATAATTCTTGTTGCATTTACATAATTGGTTGCGAAGTGGATTTATATTTAAATTGCAATGTTTATGAGATTGTATATGGAATTGAGTTGAGAGTTGATCTGCATAGTCTAAACACATTGAGAGTTGAGAGTAAACACTTTACCCTGGCGAGGTTGGATTTATGTTGCTTATGCCTATGGATCGCTCATATATGTGTGATGACGTTAAATTCACTTGTCTTACATTGCTACTACCTAAGATGTTGATTTTGACAAAGGCGAAGACTTGACGGATGTGTTGTAAGTATTGGTTATTGTTTGGTTATTGCTTGAGGACAAGCAAGTCTAAGTATGGGGTGATTTGATGTCTACTAAAGTAGCCATGTTAAAATGCACAGTTTAGTTTCATATTCTTTGCATATTTCGGGTTGGGAATATGTCGAATTTATGTAGTATATGCTTATTTACCAGAAATAGAGATCTACATAAGTTTCTGTTTAATATTGCAGAATATGGAGCCATTTCGGGAGAAAACCAAGAAGCAAAGACGGAGGCTGAAGATTACTCGATATCGACTTCATTTCGTCGATATTGACAAACAATGTCCGGACACACCCTGATCGAGGAGCACCATGTTGAGAAGCCGAAGAACAAACCAACTCGACTCCATGATACTTCTCGATATCGAGTTACTTACTCGATATCGACAAAGCCTTGAAGACCAGCCTGGAGTCGACAAAGAAACCTGATCGAGGAGCCGCGGAGAGCTACTCGACTTGACCAGACAATCGGTGCTGAGCAACACTAGTCCTCGATATCGAGGAAACTCCTCGATATTGACAAACCTAGAGTACATGTCCGAGCAGTGTCGAAGAAAGCTACCCGACATGCAGAGCTAGCCAAGTCGATGAAGCCACCTTACTCGATATCGAGGAAACTTCTCGATATCGACAACACCAGAAGCGCGCACCTGAGCCAGTCCGAGGAAGAGCTACTCGACCATGCCGCTGAAGCTGAAGTCGATGACCACCTTACTCGATATCGAGTAAATTACTCGATATCGAGGAGATCTATCCGGAAGCCGCTTACGCGGTTTGAGCTGTCCTACACGGTTTTGGATTCCTTGGGGCCGAAGTTGTCTGAGTCTATCCGTGTCTATCAAGATCCATTCAATGAAGAGAAGATTTATCCAGTTGAAGATATTTTAGCCTTTTAGATATAATTTCCTTTTTAGATTTATTTATGTTATTCCATTTATTTATCTTTAAGCTTTTAGATATAGAGATTTAGATATAGATAGAGATTTCTATCCTTGATTAGCAAGGATTAGAAGCCTATAAATAAGGCCTTATGGGGCTGAGTTTGATTCATTCCAACACACAGCAATTCAATTTCAGCAAGAGAAGTAGTAGAGATAGAATGAGTGGCCAAGAGGAGTTGGTGAAGCGAGAGCGAAATTGGCTTCCTTTGGTTGTAAGCTCTGTTTGATTTAATGCAAGTAGTTATTTCCTTTCAATCAATGATGTCTGAGATTGTCATAAAGCGCGAGTAGTCCACCCACTTCTAGGGTTGGGGTGAGCCCGACGATAGCCCTCCATGTTTGAGGTAAAGATCCGACTTTTATCATGTTTTGAGCATCTACTACTTGTTATGTGTTTATTACCCATCTAATGGAGGTCCATGCTAACAACTTGGATTGTAAACATAAAATCGGTAGATACAATTAGGGTTTCTTGAAAGAGTTGTCTGATTGTTGGAAAAGGCGAGAGCTCGGTCCTTCGATGCGATTTACATGATTGTCTGTTTTATTCTTGCCTTATGCATGCTTGGTTATTGTTGTCGCAAACCCCAATCTTGGAAGTTGCCTTTTATACAGTTTATTTCGAATCCCCAAAGTCTTGTCTTTACTTTCTTTCGTTTTAAAGTTTCTGCCCTCCTCGATATCGACCAACTCTTGTCGATATCGAGTTACTGATCCCCGATCCAGATCGTCGTAGCTTCTCCTGTGCAGGTGTTCGACAAGAGCTTCATCGACATCGACGGCTCTACTCGATATCGAGTAAGGGCTAGTCAATATCGACTAAAACCGCCTGTGACTGCTGTTGCGCTGTTCGACTTGTCCGATCTTCTGTCGACTAACCCTAATCGAGATCGACAACTGTGGTCAACTTCTGTTCGTGAGATTTCTCCGCTGCCTAGGATCCGCTGACACGCTTCCTCGTGGATCGATCCTAACTTCCCACTACTGCATCGGGAGGAAGTCTTGTAATTATTTGCAAGGGACGGAATCTGGTTTGCCTTACTTTATTTATATTTTATTTGTAAGTCTCAATTTCCTCCTACAACAATGGGTATTTCAAAACAAGCTAGATGAGAATGGTAAGATCGTGAGGAACAAGGCAGGGCTTGTTGCTCAAGGCTACAATCAAGAGGAAGGTATTGACTACGAGGAGACCATTGCTCCCGTAGCTAGGCTTGAAGCCATTCGCATTTTATTAGCATTTGCATCTTTTATGAGCATAAAGTTATATCAAATGGATGTCAAGTGTGCTTTTCTTAATGGTTTCTTAGAAGAAGAAGTTTATGTGGCTCAACCCCCAGGTTTATGTGGCTCAACCCCCAGGTTTCTTAGAAGAAGAAGTTTAATGGAATTTCCTAATCATGTTTATAAACTTGACAAAGCGCTTTATGGTTTGAAACAAGCCCCAAGAGCTTCGTATGAGCGCTTGTCAAAATATTTTTTAGAAAATGATTTTAAAAGGGGGTTGATCGACAAGACTCTTTTTATCAAGACCAAAGGAAAGGACATTTTGGTTATTCAAATTTATGTTGATGATATATTATTTGGTGCTACTAACACATCTTTGTGCAAGGAATTTTCTGACATTATATGCAGTGAATTTGAGATGAGCTTGATGGGTGAACTCAACTTCTTTTTGGGATTACAAGTTCATCAATCCAAGAAAGGGATCTTTGTCAACCAAAGCAAGTATACTAAGGATCTCTTGAAGAAGTTCAAGATGGATCAATCCAAAGAAGCCAAGACTCCCATGAGCTCAACATTATCCCTAGATCAAGACAAGACTGGGAAGAGTGTCAATCAAAAGGAGTATCGGGGAATGATTGGATCTTTATTATATCTTACAGCTAGTAGACCTGACATCATGTTTAGTGTTTGCATGTATGCTAGGTTTCAAGCTGATCCTAAAGAATCTCACCTCGTGGCTATGAAGAGGATCTTTCGATATCTCAATGGCACTAAGGAGCTTGGACTATGGTACCCAAAGCAAAAGGATTTCACATTAATCAGGTATTCTGATGCAGATTTTGCAGGCTATAAGGTGGATAGGAAGAGCGCATCAGGATGTTGCCAATTTTTAGGAGCATCCTTTATCAGTTGGCACTCTAAGAAATAAAACTCAGTTGCTCTATCCACTGCCGAAGCCGAATACATAGCAGCTGGAGCATGCTGCTCCCAAATCCTTTGGATAGCTCAACAAATGAGAGATCTTGGCATCAACCTCAGAGGTATTCCCATTAAGTGTGACAATACAAGTACCATCTCAATTACAAAGAATCCTGATCAGCATTCAAGGACCAAACATATTGATGTAAGACATCATTTCATTAGAGACCATGTTGAAAAAGGTGATGTGTCCATTTCTTTTATTTCAACTGATTATCAATGGGCTGACATTTTTACTAAGCCATTGGCAGAGGACGGGTTCACCTTCATTAGACGAGAGATTGGGATGCTTAACAAGGATGCACTTTCGTAGGGGGATCTTTCCCTTTACGAAAGATAAATTCTACTCAGTGTCAAGACCCTTGAGTTTTAAGTCAAGGTTTGTGAACTGAATGGTAGAAAACAGATATCGGATCGTATATATTTGGTTAATATCTTTTTAGATATTTGATCAAGTATTAATTTTATCGGATTTCAAAATAATTTATTTATGTTACATTTTATTTCCATCCGTTGAGATATTTTATTTTTGGAACAAAATATTTCGGTTATTTCCCTCCTATTTTAATGGGTTGTTTTGAATTTTGAATGGAAACTTTTCAAATTGGTAATGTTATCATTACCCATCCTTGGAACTCTAACACGTCCCATCAACTTCATCTCCTCACTATACTTAAACCCAAATATGTACCCGACTCCCTCACCAATTCAGACTTATCCAAAATCTTTCAATTCTCTTTCTTCAACCTCTCAAACTGTTCTAAAAACCTTAGCCGATTACCTCCATGGCTCCTAAATCAAAGAAAGCTTCCACTCCCACAAGACTTGGCGCCACCCCCAAGGGACGCTAGGCCACTGCTACTTCCCCTACACCTGAACCCACTCTTCAAGACATCGTCCCTGCTGTTGTCTAGAGCACCATCGCTGAGAGCACGACTACAGTACCCAAGAGCTCTCAAAAACGCTCTGCTAAGAAGCCTCTCAGTGCGAAACAGAAAGGGAAAAAGAAGGTCATCGCTGAGGAGGTGGATGAGGAGGAAGAAGAGGAGAATCTTGATGCTATTTTGGAAAGGGATACAGCCAAGGAAGTCGAAGAAGAAGCTTTAAGGAAGAAAAAGGCCGAGGAGGAAGCCGAGCTTACAAGGAAGCTGGTCGAGGAGGAAGCTGAGAGAATCCGGAAGGAAGCCGAGGCGGAGGCTCTCAAGGAGGTTCCTTCTGAAGAGGAGCCTAAGGAAGAGGACGAGGAGCAAGACGAATCCGGAGAGGACGAGGAAGCTGATGGAGACGACGCAGGGTCCGCTGAGGACTCGGGGTCAGAGGAAGAAGAGGATGAGGAGCCCGAACCTGTTCCCTCTCCTTCTCCTTCTCCCCCTCCCCCTTCTCCAAAGAAGCGGAAAGCCCTAGCTGCTGTCAAGCCTCCTTCTCCAAAGCGTACCAGGAAGGGTACCCTCAGAGGCTTTGAGGTGTCTGCCAAGAGGGCTGCTCCAACACTTTCTCGTAGAAAGAATGTTGATCCACCCGCCTACATCCAGGTAAACCAATCCTTACCCTCTTCATGGTTTGAAAATGCTGAAACGGCTGGAAAGTGGGTAGATGAGTTTCGAACTCGTAGGATCCGCTGTTCTGATTTTTTAGATCTTGAGTTCTTTGAAGCTTTGAATTTACCTTGCATTTCTCTCCTTAAAACATCCCCAGCCTGGACCTTACTTAACCTTGAATCTATCTACTATCCCCAACTTACCCGCATGTTCTACATAAACTAAAAGGCCAAAAACAATGTCGACGGTTGGTCTTTGGAATCCATCGTCAAAGGGGTTAGAATCTCTTTCAACTCCAATGACTTTGCTGATTTCCTTGGCCTACCTAGACCTTGTCCACCCTCTCCCGAGAACCCCACAAAAGAAAAGTGCCTAGCCCTTGCCCGATCCAAATATCTCCTACCCAAAGCATCTAACAACACTTCAAAACAGCATACCCACTCATCCCTTACCCTAGAGGCAAAGATTATTTTTAACATCATTGTGCGTTGCCTCTTACCCCGTCTTAACTCTGGCTCGCTCCTAACCGATAATGCCATGGTCCTTCTTTACCGAATCCTAAATGGCCTTGACCTTGATCTGGCCAATACTATCCTTGGATCCATGGCTCATGCTAGAAAAGCCAGAAAAGGAACTCCCCTCCCCTTTTCCACCCTTTTGACCCATATCTTCAAAGCTTCTGGAATCAATTTTAAAAATGAAGAACAACATCGTCATATGGGTAAGTTCGACTCCAAGAGCCTTGAAAAGATTGGCATCACTCGGTCCCCCCAAGGGACTTGGAGTCTTGCCTCTCATTCAAAAGCTCTTCCCACTGCCTCAGCCGTTGATGAACGCATGGACAACCAGGAGTTAGGCTTGGAGGAAGTTCGCCTGGATTTCAAGGAGCTGCACAAGGAGTTTATGACGGAGATGAGCGGGATAATCAAGTTGTTGCAAAGTCTGTGGTCGCGGCTCACTGATAATGTTCCGGACGATGAAGCTTAGCCTAACCCTACTCTACCCTAACCCCAATTCTGAAACATTGCTGGTTTTTGGAAACTGTTTCAAAATTTTTGGTGACTGTATTACCTCCTCCCTTTGTTGAAAGACAAAAAGGGGGAGATGATCTGTGGTGGTGTTAGACTTTTTAAAACTGTTGCGATTTAAAGGTCTTGGAAGACCTTGGTTTTGTTTTCAGTTGGATGGGTTTCATGCTTTAAAATTTTGATCCAACATTTGTCTAACCCATGCAGGTACTTAGTCCGGTTTTACTTATATTATATATGCTTGACTAAGTTGCAGGGATGCACAGGTTTTGTCTTTCATCAAGGGGGAGATTGATAACTCCACTCCCTTGATGAAAATCGGAATAAGTTTCAAAGGCCTTGACAGTCTGTTTGTGTCAAAGGTCTTGAAGCTTTAACAGTGTTGATGAAACAAAAAACCTGTTCTATATGATATTATGTTCGAATATTATTTTATGTTATTATATGCTTCCATTATATTATTATTTATATACTAACCTTTCAGGAAGTATTTTCGAATATTATTTCCTTCCTTATGTTGTAATTTGAGAAGATTCAAATCGGAAGATCATGGCCTCCGAAGTTTCCCAAGATAGAAGATCCAGCTCAAGCCATGATCCTCTCTAGCCATTGGTGAAGATCCTTAGGCGTCGATTTGTTTCAATATAAAGAAAAGGAAGAAGAAGATAGCTATACATCTGTTGAACACAAGCTTTCATACACTCAAGCCTTCAAGAGAAATGTGTCTTCTTCGTGTGCTCTCTACTAGTCCTTAAGAGTCTGTTATTTCATTTCAAAGCATTTGAGAGTTACACAGTGAGCTTATAGGATATATTTTGTTATAGTGTTATACTCGAGAGTTTGTAACTCAGGAAGTGAACACTAGGCGATTGATTCACTAAGTGTAAGAGGATTGTACTAGATAGCATAGAAAGGTGTGGCTCTTCTAGATTGGTCTAGGACTCCAAGGGAACGTGAGTTGACTAGATTGCAATTGTATAGGAGAGAGGCTTCTCGGCGAGCTATTAGGATCCTAAGTCTTGTGAATCAATAAAAGCTGGTTGAATCCTAGGGTTGTGGAAGAACCCTAGGCGGGGACGTAGGCCAAGTTCGTGCCGAACCTCGTAAATAACTCATCGAGTCCTTTACTTACTGCTTTACCTTATTTCCGCACTTGGTTCGATTGTTTAACTTTGTGATTCAGGTTTTCAGAGAAAAGACTAAGTTTAATCTCAAAGGGTTTTGCACGAGCTTCAAAAATCTTGAGACTATCTGCGAAAAATCGGCATACTCTATTCAACCCCCCTTCTAGAGTATTTCTATATTACTTTGTTTTACATTATCGAACCTTCAGGAAAGACCAAAGGTAAACAATCTCTTCTTGCCCAGCCGGCATGGCAAACCTCCACTGCCCCCTCACCAAACCCTTCCCGCCAGCCTTGGCAACAAAACCCCAAACCTATATCCTTCCACCCTCGGTTTGAAGCAAACCCTTTAGGGGACATTGCCAATGGTGCAATAGGACATGTTCTTACTCAATGCCCTGTGTTTTGTCAATTATACCCAACTATCGTCCTACCATCCTCTGCTCGCTTTCCGGCTGCGCCTCCTCAAGCCAACATATATAGCAGCAAACTCACTCAACCAGAATTGGTTAGTTGACAGTGGTGCTTCACACCACATCACTAATGATCTTAATTATTTGGACATTCACTATCCATACAATGTCCCTGATGAGATGGTTGTCGGCGATGGCACATGTTTAACAATATATCTCTCACTCTAGCACAATGTCTTTACCTTCAAATTCCCAAGTCTTCTCACTTAATAATGTTCTTTGTGTTCCTTCTATGTCTAAAAACATTTTTCAGTCTCCAAAAGATAGTTCTTATGCAGTGATTTTCTTATCCGATTTCTTCTTTGTACAGGACATCAGGTCCAAGGAAATCCTAATTAAAGGACCATGTGTCAATGGGCTCTACATATGGCCAAAGGCTTCTCCAATGGTCAATTCCATTCAGTCTATCAACTCTGCGTCTCTTCATCACCGTCTGGATCATCCATCTACTGCTGTTTTTCAATTTCTAGATAGAAATTTCAATTTATATCCTTCTCAATTCAAACAAGTCGATTGTATATCGTGCAATATCAATAAAAGTCATAAGCTTCCATTTTTTATGAATCCACTATTGTGTCAAGTCATCCATTAGAGGTTATGTATTCTGGTGTTTGGAGCTCTCCAGTTACTTCCTACGATGGTTTTCGATATTATGTTATTTTCGTTGATCATCATACTCGTTATAGCTGGCTTTACCCTCTCAAACATAAATCTGACACAAAAGAAACTTTCATTAAACACAAAGCTTTGGTTGAAAATTATTTCAAGTTAAAAATAAAAATTCTATATACATATAATGGTGGGGAGTTTCTCGCCCTACGTCCTTTCCTAGTGATTAATGACATCACTCACTTCACCTCTCCGCCACACATGCCTAAACACAATGGCATGTCGGAACGTAAACACCGTCATGTAGTTGAAATTGGCCTCTCCCTCTTAACTCATTCAGGTATGCCACTGAATCACTGGCTCCTTGCCTTGATTACAGCGACATATCTCATAAATAGACTTCCCACACCACTCTTACAAAATGATTCTCCTTTCTTCAGATTACTACATGTTGTGCCAGATTATAACAAGTTTCAAGGCTTCGGTTCCTTGTGTTTTTCATGGTTATGTCCTTATAATGCCCACAAACTTCAACCCAAGTCTATTGATTGTGTCTTTGTCGGCTACTCATCTACTCAAAGTGCCTATCAATGTATGGATCCAATCACTCAAAAGATTTACACATCTCGTCATGTTAAGTTCGTAGAGCATGAATTTCCATATAAAACCATAAACACAAAACCACATTCCCCTCCTACCAATAATCCTGAATGGACCACTTTGTCCATACCCATTCTAAACTCACCTACGGTTGAAGTTCAAAATTTACCCAATTATCCACAAAATCAGGAAGTCAAACCTCCTAATCCCACTGACTCTATCCCAACTAACCCCCAAATCCCATCGGTTTTGCGATATCTCATCCAGCCACAATCTTTAACCTCTCCTACCCCTCCTCAACCACGTCAACAACACCCAACCCCTTCTGCTTCAGTACCCAGGTGCCCCAAAACTCGTTCAACTTTTCCATCATCATCGCTTCCACCCACTAACCCTCCTCGTCCAGGAGTAATTACCCGTTCCTAAAACAATAAGTTCAAACCAATAAATAAACTCAATCTTCATGTCCATACATCCATACCACACCCAACTGAACCCCAAACCATCACCAAGCTCTCAAATCCCCATAATGGAGGTCTGCTATGCAAGCCGAGTACGAGGCTCTTTGCGCGAACAACACCCGGGAACTTGTCCCTTCGTCTCCTTCATACAATCAAGTTGGTTGCAAGTGGGTGTTCCGAATCAAATATCGACTTGATGGTAAGGTGGATAAATTAAAGGCGAGACTCGTAGCTAAGGGTTTTCATCAACGATCCGGGCTTGATTACAAGGAGACATTCAGCCCAGTGGTCAAATCGGTTAGTGTTCGAGTAATTCTCACCATGGCTGTCTCCAATGGGTGGTGTCTTCAACAACTAGATATCAACAACGCGTTCTTACAAGGCACACTGTATGAGGATGTGTATACGACATAAACACCCGGGTTTGACGACTCTAGGTATCATATTCGTCTCTGTAAGTTGCGAAAGGCTATCTATGGGCTCAAGAAGAGCCCTAGAGCGTGGTACAATAAGCTTAAGACATTCCTCCTTCAAGTCGGGTTTGTCAATTCTGGTGTACGTTGATGAGATAATAATTACAGGTAATACTTCCTCTGCGATTACTCAATTGGTGACAGTCATGGCTTCTAAATTTTCCTTGAAAGATCTCGGTGCTTTTGTTAATGTGCCTTGAATCATTGTTGACCGGCGACACATAAGGGGGTCCGGGGGGTGGAGCCCCCTGGTGCGATATTTATTGTAAATGGGTCTATCGTCTGTCTGTTTTGGGCTTTTAGCCCATTGTCTGTTTAGGGTTTCATGAGTCTCTTCATATACTCATGAAACGCCGACCCCTTGTAACCCGTGGACGTAGGAAACACACCGTTGCTGAATCACGTAAATCTTTATGTTGTTTTTCGCTTTATCATTCTTGCTATAACAGCTTTATCATACTTTCTTGGGGTCGAGGTAATTCCTACTTCTACTGGAATCTTTCTATCTCAGCGTAAGTATGTCATTGATCTTCTTCAAAAGGCTGGGATGGATCCAACGAAACTTGTGACAACACCCATGTCTGCAGTGCCATTGGTTAAAGATGGAGGAACTCCTTTACCTTCGCCTACTGATTACTGAATGATTGTGGGCATTTATGAGAGGGTTTCTCGACCAAATAAATTTGTAGTCAAGACCCCGCTATAGTATAGGGAGTCAGGATCGTCCACGGGAGAGAGTCAGCGCTTCTTATTTAGTTGCTTTGTCGGGTTGAAACTAACAAAGGAGATGGAAGAGAGATGGGTGGTGATAATTAATAAAAGGAAAAACTTCTAAGGCAAAGGATCACCACAACAACAAATACATGTGCAAATCAGTGAATCATATAAAAGATCATGCTTCTATTATCAAACAATTGAGCTTCATCAATCAACCAGTAAATTAATTCACTTTCGCATAAAAGACCTACTTGTTTCTACCTTCTCTTAATTAGGATCCTTTAACTTTTATTAGAAAACCCTAATTACTATCAAGTCAACAATTTCCTTTGTCAAGTTCAATTGCAACTATGAATTCCTTTAGACTTTCATCGAAGGTTAAGCACATAGGTAGAAGACAATAAAAACATCACACAATCATAGATCCATCAATTCAACACACATCTCTATTGTTGGGATCACCCCAACCCTAGAAGAGCAAAGAACTACTCAAACATAGTAATGGAAAACCTGAATTTAAGTGAAGAAAACATAAACTGAAATTAAACTAAATAAAACCTGGAAATCAGCGTCTCAGTCGCAACAAACACGCCCAAGCTTTCGCCTAAATGCCAAAACAAAACCCTAAAAATTGTCCTACAGTTGCTGCGTGCAGCCCTCGGGCTGAACAACGTGTCCTCTCCTCTCTAAAAAATCAGCCCCTAATAGGCTTTATTTAAAGATAGAAATTAAGACTTAATCTCCAAGGAAAAGAGATTGAAGGTTCAATATTATAAAACTAAGTAATACAGAAATACTCTAGAAGAGGGGATGAATAGAGTATGCCGGATTTTCGCAAATAGTCTGAAGACTTTTGAAACTCGTGCCAAAAACCTTTGAGATTAGACTTAGTCTTTTCTCTAAAAACCTGAATCATAAAGTTAAACAATTCGAACCAAGTGCGGAAATAAGGTAAAGCAGTAAATAAAGGACTTGATGAACTGTTTACGAGGTTCGGCATGAACTTGGCCTACGTCTCCGCCTAGGGTTCTTCCACAACCCTAGGATTCAACCGACTTTTATTGATTCACAAGACTTAGGATCCTAATAGCTCATCGAGAAGTCTCTCTCCTATACAATTGCAATCTAGTCAACTCACGTTCCCTTGGAGTCCTAGACCAATCTAGAAGAGCCCCACCTCTCTATGCTATCTAGTACAATCCTCTTACACTTAGTGAATCAATCGCCTAGTGTTCACTTCCTGAGTTACAAACTCTCGAGTATAACACTATAACTGAATATATCCTATAAGCTCACTATGTAACTCTCAAATGCTTTGAAATAAAATAACAGACTCTTAGGGCAAGCAGAGAGCACACGGAGACAGATTTCTCTTGAAGGCTTGGAGTGTATGAAAGCTCGTGTTCAATGAATGTGTGTCTTCTGTCTTCATCTTCCTTCTCTTTATATTGATATAAATCGGCGCCAAGGATCTTCTCCAACGGCTAGTCAAGATCATGGCTTGAGTTGAATCTTCTATCTTTGGAAACTTCGAATGCCACAATCTTTCCGATTTGAATCTTCTCAAGTTGTATCACAAGGAAGGAAATAATTCGAAAATACTTCCTGAAAGGTTAGATATATTCATAATAATATAATGGAAGTATATAAGAATATTAAATAATATTTCGAACAAAATAACATATAGAACAGGTTTTGTATTTCATCAACACTGTTAAAGCTCCAAAACCTTTGACACAGACAAGCTGTCAAGGCCTTTGAAACTTATTCCGATTTTCATCAAGGGTGGGAGTTATCAATCTCCCCCTTGACGAAAGACAAAACCTGTGCATCCCTGCAACTTTAGTCAAGCATAAATAATATAAGTAAAATCGGACTAAGTACCTGCAAGGGTTAGACAAATGTTGGATCAAATTTTTAAAGCATGAAAAGTCATCCAACCGAAAACCAAAAGATCAAAAACCAAGGTCTTCCAAGACCTTCACCTCAAAAAGGTTTTCAAGTCTAAACCAAGGTCCCCCTTTTTGTCTTTCAACAAAGGGAGGAGGTAAAAGAGTCACCAAAAGTTTTGAAATTGTTTCCAAAAACCAGCAATGTATCAAGTTTGGGATAGGGATGGGATAGGTTAGGTTTAAGCTTCGTCATCCGGAGCATCATCAGTGAGCCTCGTCCACAGACCTTGCAGCATCTTGGTTATCCCGCTCATCTCCGTCACAACTTCCTTGTGCAGCTCCTTGAGATCCAGGCAAACTTCCTCCAAGCCCAACTTCAGGTTTTCCATGCGTTCATCAACGGCTGAGGCAGTGGGAAGAGCTTTTGAAGGAGAGGCAAGACTCAAGGTCCCTTGGGGAGACCGAGTGATGCCTATCTTCTCAAGGCTCTTGGAGTCGGATTTACCCATATGACGCTGTTGTTCTTCATTTTTTAAATTGATTCCAGAAGCTTTGAAGAGTGGGGTCAAAAGGGTGGCAAAAGGGAGGGGAGAACCTTTTCTGGCTTTTCTAGCATAAGCCATGGATCCAAGGATAGTGTTGGCCAGATCAAGGTCAAGGCCATTTAGGATTCGGTAAAGTAAGACCATGGCATTATCAGTAAGGAGCGAGCCAGAGGTAAGACGGGGTAAGAGGCATCGAACAATGATGTTGAAAATAATTTTTGTCTCTAGGGTAAGGGATGAGTGAGTGAGCTGCTTTGAGGTGCTGGTGGATGCTTCGGGTAGGAGATATTTGGATCGAGTAAGAGCTAGGCACTGTTCTTTTTTGGGGTTCCCGAGAGAGGGTAGACAAGGTCTAGGTAGGCCAAGGAAACCAGCAAAGTCATTGGAGTTGAAAGAGATTCTAACCCCTTTAACAATGGACTCCAAAGACCAACCGTCGACATCATCTTTGGCTTTTAGGTTTATGTAGAACAGGCGGGTTAGCTGGGGATAGTAGACAGTTTCGAGATTAAGAAGGGTCCAGGCTGGGGATTTTTTGAGAAGAGCAATGCAGGGTAATTTCAGAGCTTCAAAGAACTTAAGATCCAAAAAATCAGAACAGCTTATCCTACGAGTTCGAAACTCATCTACCCACTTACCAGCCGTTTCAGCATTTTCAAACCAAGAAGCGGGTAAGGATTGGCTTACCTGGATGTAGGCGGGTGGATCGGCATTCTTCCTGCGAGCAATTGTTGGAGCAACTCTCTTGGCAGGCGCCTCAAAGCCTTTGAGGGTGCCCTTCCTGGTGCGCTTGGGAGATGGAGGCTTGACAACAGTTGGGGCTTTCCGCTTCTTTGGAGACGGGGGAGGAGGAGAAGGAGAAGGAGAGGCAACAGGTTCTGGCTCCTCTTCCTCCTCATCCTCAGACCCCGAGTCCTCACCGGACCCCGCGTCATCTCCTTCAGCTTCCTCGTCTTCTCCAGATCCATCTTGCTCTTCGTCCTCTTCCTCAGGCTCCTCTTCAGATGGAACCTCCTCGGCCTCGGCTTCCTTCCGAATCCTCTCAGCTTCCTCCTCGACAAGTTTCCTTGCAAGCTCGGCCTCCTCCTCGGCCTTCTTCTTCTTCAAAGCTTCCTCTTCGGCTTCCTTGGCAACATCTCTTTCCAGAATGGCGTCGAGATCATCTTCCTCCTCTTCCTCGTCCACCTCCTCCACGATGGTCTTCGTTTTCCCTTTCTATTTCGCACCGAGGGGCTTCTTAGCAGAGCGTTTTTTAGAGCTCTTGGTAACAGTGGTCGTGGTCTCAGCAATGGTGCTCTGGACAACAGCAGGGATAATGGCTTGAGGAGTGGGTTCAGGTGTGGGAGAGGTGGCAGTGACCTGACGGCCCTTGGGGGTGGCGCCAAGTCTTTTGGGAGTGGAGGCTTTCTTTGATTTCGGAGCCATGGAGGAAATCGCTAGGGTTTTTAGAACGGTTTGAGAGGTTGAAGAAGGAGAAGTTGGAGAGGTTTTGGATAAGTCTGAGAGTGTGATGGAAATCGGGTACAGAAATGGGTTTAAGTAGAGATAGATGGTGATGGAGTGATGGGACGGGTTTAGAGTTCCAATGGGGGTAATTATATCATTGCCAATTTTGAAAAGATTTCCAATTCAAAATTCAAACTAATCCATTAAAATAGGAGGGAAATAACTGAAATATTTTGTTCCAAAAATAAAATATCTCAACGGAATAACAATATAACATAAATAGACAATTTTGAAATCCGATAAAAATATAATTGATTAAATATCTAGAAACATATTAACCAAAAATAAGTGATCTGATATATGTGATCTATCATTTAGTTCACAAACCTTGACATAATTCTCAAAGGTCTTGACACTAGGTAGATTTTATCTTTCGTAAAGGGAAAGCTCCCCCTACGAAAGTGCATCCTTGTTAAGCCTCCCAATCTCTCTTCTAATGAAGGTGAACCTGTCCTCTGCCAAAGGCTTAGTAAAAATGTCAGCCCATTGATAATCAGTTGAAATAAACGAAATGGACACATCACCTTTTTCAACATGGTCTCTAATGAAATGATGTCTTACATCAATATGTTTGGTCCTTGAATGCTGAACAAGATTCTTTGTAATAGAGATGGCACTTGTATTGTCACATTTAATGGGAATGCCTTTGAGGTTGATGCCAAGATCTCGCATTTGTTGAGCTATCCAAAGGATTTGGGAGCAACAGGCTCCAGCTGCAATGTATTCGGCTTCTGCAGTGGATAGAGCGACTCAGTTTTGTTTCTTTGAGTGCCAATTGATCAAAGATGCTCCTAAGAATTGGCAACATCCTGATGTGCTCTTCCTATCCACCTTATAGCCTGCAAAATCTGCATCAGAATATCCAATTAATGTGAAATCCTTTTGCTTTGGGTACCATAGTCCAAGCTCCTTAGTGCCATTGAGATATCGAAAGATCCTCTTCACAGCCACGAGGTAAGATTCTTTAGGATCAGCTTGAAACCTAGCACACAAGCAAACAATAAACATGATGTCAGGTCTACTAGCTGTGAGATATAATAAAGATCCAATCATTCCTCGATACTCCTTTTGATTGACACTCTTCCCAGTCTTGTCTTAATCTAGAGATAATGTTGAGCTCATGGGAGTTTTGGCTGCTTTGGATTGATCCATCTTGAATTTCTTCAAGAGATCCTTAGTATATTTGCTTTGGTTGACAAAGATCCCTTTCTTGAATTGATGAACTTGTAATCCCAAAAAGAAGTTGAGTTCACCCATCAAGCTCATCTCAAATTCGCTGCACATGATGTCAGAAAATTCCTTGCACAAAGATGTGTTAGTAGCACCAAATAATATATCATCAACATAAATTTGAATAACCAAAATGTCCTTTCCTTTGGTCTTGATAAAAAGAGTCTTGTCGATCAACCCCCTTTTAAAATCATTTTCTAAAAGATATTTTTACAAGCGCTCGTACCAAGCTCTTGGGGCTTGTTTCAAACCATAAAGCACTTTGTCAAGTTTATAAACATGATTAGGAAATTCCAAACTTTCAAAACCTGGGGGTTGAGCCACATATACTTCTTCCTCTAAGAAACCATTAAGAAAAGCACACTTGACATCCATTTGATATAACTTTATGCCCATGAAAGATGCAAATGCTAATAAGATGCGAATAGCTTCAAGCCTGGCTACGGGAGCAAAGGTCTCCTCGTAGTCAATACCTTCCTCTTGATTGTAGCCTTGAGCAACAAGCCTTGCCTTGTTCCTCACGATCTTACCATTCTCATCTAGCTTGTTTCGAAATACCCATCATGTACCAATGATTGATTGATGCTTTGGCCTAGGCTTCATGGTCCAGATTTTGTTCCTTTCAAATTCGTTAAGCTCACTTTGCATAGCAATGATCCAATCTGGCTCTTGAAGGGCTTCATCTACCTTCGTTAGTTCAATAAGAGAAACAAACGCGTGAAAAGCACAAAGATCTTTAAGTTTAGAACGAGTTTGAACACTAGAAGTAGGCTCATAAATGATATCTTTTAATGAGTGTGATGAGGAGTATTTGAATTTTCTTTTGCTAGTCTCAGCTCCTTGATTCGTCACACCAGTAGGATTGACTTGTGGTACATCTGACTCCGTGGTCCTGTTAGGTTCAGTTACAGCAGTTTCTGACGCTTCAACACTGTTGGATTGGATACCAAGGGCTTTGGACGAATCTTCAACACCTTGGGCCAATTCTTCAGTGTTGAAAATCTGTTCCTGCATGTTCCTCTTCTCAGTGTTTTTGGTAGCGGCATCATCACCTTCCTCGTTCTCTGCATGGATGTTAAGATCTATATCTGCAACATTTTCACTCAAAGAACCGTCATTGCATTCCTCAAATATAACATGTATACTTTCTTCAACTAACTAGGTTCTTTTATTGAAGATTATATAAGCTTTGCTACTTGTGGAGTAGCCAAGAAATATACCTTCATCACTACGCGCATCAAATTTCCCAAGATTATCTTTTCCATTGTTATGAACAAAACAAGTACAGCCAAAGGGATTAAAATAAGATATAAGTGGTTTGCGGCCTTTGAAAAGTTCAGAAGGAGTTTTCTTTAAGATGGAACGAATAAGACAACGATTCAAAATATAGTTAGCTGTGTTAACAGCTTCAGCCCAATAGGTTTTAGGTAATGCATTTTCTAAAAGCATAGTCCTGGCCATATCCTCTAAGGTGCGGTTCTTTCGTTCCACAACCCCGTTTTGTTGAGGTGTCCTAGGAGCAGAAAAGTTATGGGAGATGCCATATTTAGCACAAAACAAATCAAACTGAAGTTGATCAAACTCCCTACCATGATCACTCTGAATTGACACTATGGGCTCATTTCTTAAAGTTTGGAACTCCTTACAATGTTTTGAAAACTCAAATAAGGTCTCTGATTTTTCTTTTAAAAATGCAACCCAAGTATATCTAGAAAAATCATCAACAACAACTAGCATGTACTTTTTACCATTGGGAGATTTGACTCGCATAGAACTACATAAATCCATATGTAAAAGTTCGAGGGGTCTAGAAGAACTTACAACCTTTTTGGGTTTGAAAGGGCTACGTGTTTGTTTACCTCGTGTGCATGCATTGCACATATCAATACCTTTGAAGTCCATCTCAGGTACCCCTCTTACAAGCCCTTTGGACACAAGCTTCTGTAGTGTATGTGGACTCACATGACCGACTCTCCTGTGCTAGAGCTTTGGATCGTCCGTCAAAGCCTTTAGACAGGTTAAGCTTCCTTGTGCCACTTGATCAGCATTTACAGCGTATATATTGTTGTAACGATATGCAGTCAATATAACTTCACCTGTATCTTCTCTGCACACTAGACATCTTTTCTTGTTAAATCTGACATTGTTGCCACTATCATATAATTGAGAAACGCTAAGAAAATTATACTTTAAACCATCAACAAGATAGACATTTTTAATATTATGGTTGGAATCACTTCCAACACTACCAATACCAACGATGTCACATTTTCCTTTGTCACCAAGAGTGATTGTTCCTGTGGATTGCTCCTTTAGATCATGAAAGAGAGAACTCTTCCCACTCATATGCCTCGAGCATCCACTATCAATAATCCATTTGTGCACCTTCACCTTGGTGATCTCCTACAAAACAAACATCAACCTTTGTGGCTAGACCAATAAGCAAATTTGGATCCATTATTGGGATAAACCATATTTGGTAAAATAGTGCCTTTTGGGACCCAAACTTGTGTTATCCGTTCTTTTCTCAAATGAACAGGAAATGTATTGCGAATGATATATGGATCCTTTCTTCTATAGGGGCAGCTCTCTTTTACATGTCCCTTTCTAGCACAGTGGTGACATATAGGAGAGGTTCTGTTTCCTTTTGCCTTTACAAAGGTGGTAATGTGTTGCTTCTTTAAAAACCTTGGATTGTAACCAATACCACTTTTGTTTAGAGAACTTTGTTGCTCACCCAACATCCTATCGAGAGTGCCTTTGGATTTGGTAAAACTTATGAGGGCTGTCTGTTGGTCTTGAATCTTCTTATTCAGGGAGACCTTCTCGTTCTCTAAGTCATGATGCTCATTTCTTAGAGAGGAGAGATCTGGCTTGAGTTCAGATTTCTCTGAGTCAAGCGTCTTGACTTTAATGTCAAGACCTGAATAAGAAGCTTCAAGACTTTTGAACCTCATAGACAGATCCTCAATAGTTCTTTCCTCGTCCACAGTTCTCTTAACAAGAGTGTTGGTCTGGACAATAAGTTTCTCTTCATTGGCAATCATATTTGAAAGGAATTCCAATAATACCTCTTTTGGACTTGCCATAAGTTCTCTTACAGTAGCTTCAAACTTCTCATCGTGGGATTCATCTTCTGAGCCCATAAGACAAATATTGGCCTTCTCATCATCGGAGTCAGAGTCAAAATCGCTCCAAGTTGCCACCATGGCTTTCTTCTTCCATTTGTCACCCTTCTTGGACTGGCTCTTTGTCTTTTGAGGGCAATCCTTCACAAGATGATCTGTTTCACCACATTCAAAATAAGACAAAGGTTTAGTCTTCTTATCATACTTGTTATATTGAGGCTTACCTCGAAATTTAGAAGACTCTGATTCATCCTTGTTGTTGAATTATTTCTTCATTTTAAGAATTCGAGCAAGACCTCTTGTGATAAGAGCAAAAGGATCATCCTCATCGTCATCCTCATCTTCGGAATCAGATCCATCTGTAGACTCATCCTTCTTAGACTTGAGTGCCAAGTTCTTAGTGCTAGCTGGAAGTTCTCCATCGTCTTCATTAAAGATCATCTCATGCGTGATCAGTTTCCCAAGCAGGTCATCAAGAGGTAAAGTGGTGAGGTCTTGGGCTTCCTCTATGGCTGTTACTTTAGGACCCCACTTTTCTTTTGGGAGACACCTCAGTATCTTCCTCACTTTCTCAACGTTTGTAAAGCTCTTGCCGAGTGAGTCAAGGTTGTTGGTGATTTCTGTAGATCGTGTGAACATGGCCTTGATTGACTCATCAGACTTCATTTTGAAAAGCTCATACTTTCGAAGGAATATGCTGATCTTGGTGTCTTTTACTTGGCTAGTTCCCTCATAGGTGACGACCAGCTTGTCCCAAATCTCTTTAGCTGACCTACAAGATGAAATACGGTTAAACTCATCAGTGTTAAGACCACAATAAAGTAAGTTAATAGCCCTATAGTTTTTGGAGGCGAGTTCAAGATCCGCTTGGATGTATTCAGACTCCTTCTTTGCGACTTTGGTTCCATTTGGTCCGTCTTTCTCTGGAATCTTCGGACCATTCTCTATAATGTTCCAAAGTTCCAGATCTTGATCTATAATGAACATCTTCATCAAGGATCTCCAGTGGACAAAGTTGTTTCCTACAAAGAGTGGTGGTCTGCTCGTGGACCTTCCCTGTGCAAATCCTCCGCTTGCTTCACCAGACATGATCGAAAACTCACAAGATTATTAGATCAAAAAGCAGTGAGTAAAGCTCTGATACCAATTGAAGGTTCAATATTATAAAACTAAGTAATACAGAAATACTCTAGAAGGGGGGTTGAATAGAGTATGCCGGATTTTCGCAAATAGTCTCAAGACTTTTGAAGCTCGTGCCAAAACCCTTTGAGATTTGACTTAGTCTTTTCTTTAAAAACCTGAATCAAAAAGTTAAAAAATTCGAACCAAGTGTGGAAATAAGGTAAAGCAGTAAATAAAGGACTCGATGAATTGTTTACGAGGTTCGGCACGAACTTGGCCTACGTCCCCGCCTAGGGTTCTTCCACAACCCTAGGATTCAACCGGTTTTTATTGATTCACAAGACGTAGGATCCTAATAGCTCGACGAGAAGTCTCTCTCCTATAAAATTGCAATCTAGTCAACTCACGTTCCCTTGGAGTCCTAGACCAATCTAGAAGAGCCCCACCTCTCTATGTTATCTAGTACAATCCTCTTACACTTAGTGAATCAATCGCCTAGTGTTCACTTCCTGAGTTACAAACTCTCGAGTATAACACTATAACTGAATATATCCAATAAGCTCACTGTGTAACTCTCAAATGCTTTGAAATAAAATAACAGACTCTTAGGACAAGCACAGAGCACACGAAGACAGATTTCTCTTGAAGGCTTGGAGTGTATGAAAGCTCGTGTTCAATGAATGTGTGTCTTCTGTCTTCATCTTCCTTCTCTTTATATTGAGATAAATCGGCGCCAAGGATCTTCTCCAATGGCTAGTCAAGATCATGGCTTGAGCTGAATCTTCTATCTTTGGAAACTTCGAACGCCACAATCTTTCCGATTTGAATCTTCTCAAGTTGTATCACAAGGAAGAAAATAATTCGAAAATACTTCCTGAAAGGTTAGATATATTCATAATATTATAATGGAAGTATATAAGAATATTAAATAATATTTTGAACAAAATAACATATAGAATAGGTTTTGTATTTCATCAACACTGTTAAAGCTCCAAGACCTTTGACACAGACAAGCTATCAAGGCCTTTGAAACTTATTCCGATTTTCATCAAGGGAGGGAGTTATAAGAGATTTTATCTTAGGAAAATAATATAATCTATCTAAGGAAGGATAAATTATCTCAAGTCTATCTAACTAAAAGATCCTAAAAGAGATTTAGATGAAAATTCTAATTAAAAAGCCCATTAAGTAATAAAATCAGCCCGCTAAAACTTCTCCTGGTGCGCAGGGTATCGGCGCCGCCTGGCTTAACCGGTTCGCGTCCTTTGCAGGTTAGGACCCGGACCCGTGGGGGACTAGTCGATAACCTCGCGTCCTTTGCAGGTTAGGTTTGAACAAATGATATAAGTTAGAAATATTTTGTAAAATATTTCTCAAATTAATTTTTTAATCAAAATTACACAAAATATAACTTTTTATATTCTCTTAAAATATTTCTCAAATGATATAACTTTTTATATTTTTCAAATAGGACCTAAAACAATATTAAACTAGGGTTTTAATCAAAATTACAAAATATGTACATTTTTTAAAATGAAAGATAAAATTTTCTACTTCAGATAATTGGGAAAAAAATTCGCTAATTTATGTCATATTTCAAAAACCCATAATTTGGTTAGAAAAAAATTAGAATTTTTTTTCAAAATATTCACTAAAAAATAATTATTTAACAAAATATTCAAACTTTTAAAATATTTACACAAATATTTATTTTTTACAGGTCAGACAGAAAAACGCGGTCTGAGACCGCGTTTTATTATTAAGGTCAAAAATCTAAAATTGGGTGAAAAGAGGTAAAAAAAACTAACACAAAACGCGGTCCCAGACCGCGTCTCATGTTTTTTATTTTTATTTTTCAGAAAAATTGAAAAGGGGGAAATGGAGGAGAGAGGAAGGGGCGGAGGGAGAGAGAGAGGGAGGCAGAGGAAGAGAGAGGAAGTCGGAGGCCGGAGGGGGGCGGAGGAGAGAGGGATGGCCGGAGGGAGAGAGAGGAAGTCGGAGGAGAGAGGAAGGGGCGGAAGGAGAGAGAGGGAAGGGCGGAGGGAGATCCAGGCGGAGGAGAGAGGAAGGGGCGGAGGGAGAGAGAGGGATGGCCGGAGGGGACGGAGAAGGAGCACGATGCCGTCACCACATCATCCACCGCCTTCCTCCGCCTCCGCAGGGCCTCGATTCTCCCTCTCCCTTCCCCGGCCCGCTGTCGCCGCCTCTTTCTCATCCAATTTTAAACCCTTCCGATTGAATTCGAATCCTCTCTCCGCACTTAAACCCCCATGCGCCTCCGACTCCTCAAATCCACCATCGCCACCCCCGCCGCAGCCCTTCGCGCCGCTGAAGGGATCCAAATTGATCCCCTCGTGTTCTCCGTAGCGATCGGCCCCATCCTCAGATTCGCAACCCCTAAGCCGGTGAACGGAGCACGATGCCAGCCTCTCCTCCGCCCCCTCCGGCCATCCCCCTCTCTCCCTCCGCCCCTTCCTCTCTCCTCCGCCCTTCCCTCTCTCTCCCTCCGCCCCTTCCTCTCTCCTCCGACTTCCTATCTCTCCCTCCGGCCATCCCTCTCTCCTCTGCCCCCCTCCGGCCTCCGACTTCCTCTCTCTCCCTCCGCCTCCCTCCGGCCATCCCTCTCTCTCCCTCCGCCCCTTCCTCTCTCCTCCATTTCCCCCTTTTCAATTTTTCTGGAAAAAAAAAAAAACAAGAGACGCGGTCTGGGACCGCGTCTTTTGTGTTAGTTTTTTTACCTCTTTTCACTCAATTTTAGATTTTTAACCTTAATAATAAAACGCGGCCTGAGACCGCGTTTTTCTGTCTGGCCTGCAAAAAATGAATATTTGTGTAAATATTTTAAAAGTTTGAATATTTTGTTAAATAATTATTTTTAGTGAATATTTTGAAAAAAAATTCAAAAAATTATACAAGTCAGAAATATTTGCAACTGAAATATATTTTTAATTTGTTGTATTGTTGTTAGTTTATACTTTTTTTTATTAAAGAATAAATTTAAAAAATTCATTTGAGAAATATTTTTAAAAAATATTTCTAACTTATATAATTTGTTTGAACCAAATTTTGACGCGTATGAATATGCGTTGGAAAGCTCTTTTCAAGGACTACAACTCTAATGAAAGCTCCAGAACTTGAATCGAAGTGATGAATGGCAAAAATAAGGCTTTTCTCCAGCTGCACCATTTTTCTCCTTTTGCTTAGCTCCTCTATTGCCTTCATGATTTTTCATTAAGCTCTAAAGTGTGTCGAAACTCTTCTAAATCAGCTCCAAAACCTATAAAATCACACCAAATCTTGTGTAGACTCCATATCTTGCAATATTAAGCATAACTACACATTTTCCTTACTTTCCCAACACAAAAGCTAATAAAATGACTTTAACGAGATGAAAACATGATGCAAAATATGACAAAAAATGCGGACATCAGGCAATCTGCAATACTTGGGTTTAACTAATGTTTTAAAAGGCACTATGCGGCCGCTAGGTGGCGGGTGCCTAGTCGGCGCCTAGGCGGACTTAGAAAAAACTTGATTATTACCTTATATTTTGACGAATAACACTTGTCAATAATTCATATAATGTAATAATAACCCATAACATCACTTATAAACCCGATTTTGTGGTGCTTAACTAACACTAAAGTAAATAAACGCAAAAGTACACGTCTGACTAACAACTCTAAACCTCCTAAAATCCAAAACTATAGGTTCAACTGAAAAACAAATACATCCTGACTCGGTGGATACAAAAAAAGCCTAAATCGATTAATCACATGCTTAGAATCTCAAATTGAATAATAGCTGGACTAGGCGTGACTAGGCGGCACCTAGGCGGGCCCAAGCGGGGTCTAGGCGACGCCTAGGTGGGCTCATGCGGGGTCTAGGTGGGACTAGGTGGTCCCCAGACGGATTTCCCCCTAGAGGTCTGCCTAGGATTAAAAATTCCTAGGTTCCGTCCCGCCTAGTACCTAGGCGGCACCCAGACGTGATTTTTAGAACACTGGGTTCAACTCAGTCGGATATTTCTTTCACAGTTAGCAAATTGTCCCAATATATGCAAGCTCCAACTTCTGATCACTGGATGGCTCTAAAACGGCTGTTGAGGTATCTGTTAGGTACTTCTCATTTTGGATTCAACATCTACAAGCACACTTCCCCTGTGATTCATGAATTTTCAGACGCTGATTGGGCTGGAGACAAAGATGATTTTGTCTCTACAACTGGGTAGATTGTCTACTTTGGTTGCACTTTGGTCTCTTGGAGCTCTCGCAAGCAACACTCAGTGGCTTGATCGTCTACAGAGGCATAGTATAAAGCATTGGCAGATACTGCGGTGGAGGTCCTTTGGGTTCTCCATTTGTTCGCTGAGTTAGATGTACGGTTAATTCAGCAGCCAGTAATTTATTGCGACAACCTTGGGGCTACTAGTTTGAGCTCGAATCCGGTGTTCCATTCCATAATGAAGCATATTGCCCTTGCCCCTTGCGTATCACTTTGTAAGGGAGCAAGTGAGAAATGGAACTCTTCGTGTCAGCCATGTTTCAACGGGTGATCAGCTGGCTGATGTTTTAACAAAACCACTGCTGCGACCAAGGTTTCAAGATCTCATTTCCAAGCTTAAGCTAACTACAAGATCGCCTAGCTTGAGGGGGAATATTAAGGATAATTAAGTTAAATTATTAGGATAATTGTTATTTTAAATTTTGAATTCTTGTTGAGTGATTGTAAGGAGTTGAGGTTATCTGATTCTCTTCCTGTATATATTCACTCTTTTTGATCAATAACTATTCACTGGTCTTCAATGACAAATCAATCATTTATATTCACAAGCTTTTAACTTGGTATATCGTCTCATTGAGTTAGTTTTAATGTTACTAGTTGCAACAACTACGGTGGAAAAAGCTATGCTATGGGTATATATTATCAAGTCCTATTTGCGCAATGAGATGGGAGATGACTTTCTATATGAGAGTTTGGTTTGCTATGTCAAAAAATATATTTTCAAGCGCATTGATAATAAGTTTATCCTTCAACATTTTCAGGACAAGAAAACCTGTAAAATGCATTTGCTACCTTTATCATTGAATTGAACTATTTTAGTATATAACTCTAATTAGCAGTGAAGAACTTTTTTTTACTAGTGAACTGATAGCATGCATTTAGAGGGTCATAATAGGTTGCATTTAGCTTAGTTATGATGCATATCATGCATGGTTTAAGTATGATTTGCATATTTGTTCTCAATGTTGTTGGAGTCGGAATCTACACGCTTTTATTGATTATTTCAGGTAATGGTGGATCCGAGGATGAGACATGGGTCGATAACGCATTGGATGAGGATGTTTAGTCGATCGAAGAAGCTTACATCTAAAGAGGTCCTGAGAAGAAGAAGAAGAGAGCTTAAACGAAGAACAAGTCCGCAGAAGTTGTCGCCAAACATGCTGAACTTGTTTTGCACTTTCTGGAGGCCTCGGTTGTCCGATTAACTATTATGACCATGCGTTGGAAAGCCCTTTCGGAGAGCTACAGCTTTCGTGTTGACGTTGAGAGCTGATTCAAAGTAAATTTTTCGTAAAAGACCATTGCAGCAGCAGCCGCCATATGCCGCGGGCGCAACAATTTTCCGCGCCCGCAACATGTGCCGCGGCCGCCGCATTTGCCCAGAGCGACGCGTTTACGAGTTCAGCGACGTGTTATCTATCCAAAACCCTATTTATTCCATCTTTGTCTTTTTGGCCGACTTGGACATGAACTGGGGCACGAAATTGAGAGAGGGCTTAGCCCTAGGTTTCATTCATTCATTAGATTAGGATTCAAGACGATTTTAGTTGGAGATTGAGAGCGATGTTCGCCATGGGCGGCTAAACTCTTCGTTCTATTTGCAATTTGAAGCTTTATTTGGATTGATTGTGAGTTTCTAATTGTTATTCCTTATTTTCTATATTTGAATGCTCCAACTTCTTTGCGCTTATTGAAGACACACTGCTTTGTAGTATTGAAGACAGTGTGTATTATATGAGTTTGTTTTATTCATTTATCCAATTTTCAATTTACATCTAAACTCCGCTTCAATTGCAAAGAAATGTTATGATATATTAGAATAAACTAATTAAGATATTATTTAAATAATTAGGAGATTAGCTCGTTTGGATTGGTTTAAAAAACTCAGGAAGTTGAATATCCCAGAAAGTTGGATAGAATATCTGCGCTTGGTTAAAAAATTTCTTCTCCAAAACCCAGGAATTGAAATTCCCATGAATTTAACTTCATGTGAAATACATAAATTGGAATTACCAAGGGGATACATGGTAAGGCAACTTCCACCCTTTTCTTACTAATAAAATCCCATTATTTATTTCACTATATCAAATCCACCATTATTTCATTTTTTAACCAAACATGTTTCATAAAATCCCAGAAAATGTAATTCATGGAAAATAGACTTCCCTGGAATTAAATTCCCGGTAAGTAGACTTCCTACATTTATCCAAACGAGCACTAAGATAGATCTCATTTGTGTCTATCTCTTTTAGATTCCTAATATTAATCAAAGTGTGGTTTTACACTCCCGTGGAACTAACCATAACACGAACCATAACACGATTTTTCTAGAATTTACACATCATCACAAAATGAAAAAAGAGAGAGCACGCCTCCAAAACCCTAGAAACCCGACCTGCCGCCGACGGCAAAATCGAGCCCAAATCCAGGCCAGATCTGCGACCAGCAACAACAAGCAAGCCTCCCCGGCCAAGAAGCATCCCAATCCTAAAGAAAGAGCCACCAAATCCATAAGAAAGACAAGAAGTACTTCGCTCCCCATCCAATTTAGAGATTCAGACACAAAAAAAAAAAAAAGGAAGAAGCAGACTAGATGGAAGGCAGAAATCGCCGTCAGTAATCTAAAACCAGTGGCTGAGAGATTGGGAAAAATAGTGAAAAAATGGTGGAGATTCAGAAAAAAGAAAAGGGTTGTGCGGGGCTGCTGGTGGTTGTGGGTTCGGATTTGGCTCTGGTGGCGGCCCGTGAGTCCTGGCGGCTGGTGAGTTTCATTATGGTATTGCTGATGCCTGGCTTGTGCTTTCGGTTTGTCGTCCCCCGACCTTGTCTTCTACTGGCGTCCTTTGTGGTCACAGCTGAGGTTCGATCCAAAATCAAAAGGAACAGACCTGAAGAGGAGCAACAAACAAACCAATACTCACAGATCAGAAACCGAGTGGAGATTTGAACAAATTACCAAGTTCAATCTTCATTTTCTCTCTGTAGAATGTCTCTGCTTTTCTTCCTTCCTAAATCTAGTGCTTTGGTTTGGGTTGTATTGAGTCCGACTAATGTACTGTTGTTTAATGAGGAAAAGAATCATTTAGAAACCAATGGATTGATCTTAGTTTATATTCCTTCTTTCACGCTTGAATGGATTTACAATTGGTATAAGGAACCCATCCGTGAGCTTAGAAAAGAGTTTAGAATCCAGTGGATTAGGAACCTTAAACTGTGACCCTTTGATATAGATCTGCTTATGCAAGAGGGGGATCAAAATATGAAAATTGTTGATATGAACCTCTATAACAAACCTCCTAGAAGTGATTGGAATAACCGAAAATTGATAAGGAAAAAAGCAAATATGCCCTTTAAACTAAAGCAAGGGGATGCCCATCCTTTCTCTCATAGTCTTTTGTTGAGCTTTGAGCCTGTCTTTTGTTTAAATGCTTCTAAATTTTGGCCGGAAAAAATTGACTGGATGATTAATTTGTATTTCTTGAACCTCTTTTCTATCCATTTGTCTCTTTCTAAAGGTAAATTGTTAAGGAGTGAGCCCTCTTAAAAGGAAAAGATACCTCAGCTGAACCCATGTGCAAATCCCACTACTGATTCTACAGATTTGAACAAAGGAAAAGAAAGAAAACAACCCATGAAAATGGACAAGACCAAGGAAAAAACAAGATGAATCTTCTGAGCTTATTTCTCTCTGTCTGTCTGACCGTGGAATACGATATGCTAATAAGCAGAATGCCATATAGTTGCTTAATTTGTAAACTAATTCTAAGTGTGTCTGCCCCTGTCGGGTGGCTCTGGTTTGATCTTGAATGCAGATTGCAGAGATACAAATTGATTAATGGTTCCCTTGAGATGAGGATCTCAATCAAATGGCTTGACACTAGAATCCTAGCCAAGTCTAAAGACTTCTTGAACCTCTCTTCTACCTCAAAATCTATTCCCGTTGATGATTGTGTTCATGTTGGAATTTTTTTTATCTTCTCCACTGGAACCCTGTGTTAAGCTTCCAGGATAGCACTGCACATATTATATGTTTGTTTTTTCCTGGTGTTTTTCGGTTGTTTTGTTTGCAGCTTTGCTCAAGCCAGCAACTACACCTTTGTCCGTGGAACAATGTTGCCCCGGTTATGAAGGACTTAACTCTTGGGTGCCTTACACCAATTTTGATCCCATATGAACCCACTCAGCACTACTTCGAACAAACGAAAATCGAAAACAAGAAAGATAACAATCACGAAAATCCATTAGCAACACATTATTTATGTTTGCAGCATGTAGCAGAAGAAGGAAGCGAGAAAACGACATCAACTGACCAAATGTATAAATTGGGAAAAATTAAGACCACTTGGGATGACAATGACAAAGTCGAACAACGAAACCAAGACAGCAGGATCAATAAAATGACAAATTCATACCAAACTAAGTCAAGATGAAATTTTTTACGTGGAACTGTTGTGGGATAGGGAAAAGAAACCTATGGACCGAGATAGAAACTTTCTGTAAAATAGAAAACATACAAATTATGGCTCTAATGGAAACAAAAACTGAATCACAACCTCGGGAGGCTGTGTGGAAAAAAGCAGGATTTGATTCGATTTGTTGGGTTCCGACGAGGGGTAGATCGGGAGGGATCTGCGTTCTTTGGAAAGACTACAAACTTTTGAGTGGAAGAATTTCAATTACGACAACGGACGACCGATTTGTTACAATGAAAATAGAAGACAACAGTAACGGATCAGTGTTGGCTTGTTGCCTTGTTTACGCGCCTGCACAAGAGGGTGAGAAACCCATATTCTGGTCCGAGCTCCAAAACCATATTCAAGAGACTGACATTCCTACTATTATGATGGGAGATCTAAATGAGATTCAATGTGGTTCTGAAAAAATGGGTGGTGTACCCCCTAACTTGAACAGATTTCAAGTACTCTTATCCTTTAAAAACCATTGTCATCTGCTTGGTATCCCAACACTTGGAAATGGCTTCGCTTTGAGAAAAAAACAGAACGGATATCAACAATATCTACGAAAAATTAGATAGGGCTCTTGTGCAAGACCAAATCCTACAATGGTAGCCACAATTAGCAACCAGGAACTATGCACCCTCATCATCGGATCACTGCCCAATTTTCATCAAAATCAAAACAAATGTAAGCAAAAAAGCTAGACCCGTTAAATTTGAGAAAATGTGGCTCCTGAGGAAAGACTATCGGAACATTGTTGCCCGGGCATGGCGTTCGTCTTATGCTAGTTCGCATATGTTCCAAGTGATCAAAAAAACCCAACTACTTAAAAGACTAACTAAAGAATGGAACAAAACAACATTTGGTAACATCTTCCGTCAACTCAAAGACATTGAAGATAGAATGTTAGAACTCCAAACAAACCCCGACCATAGCCAGCAAGCTGGAAGTAGTAACATAAAACTATGACTTATAAACAAAAAGAACAAAATACTACAATACCATAAAATGTATTTGAGCCAAAGGGCGAAGACAAAACATCTGAAAATATCGGATATAAATTCAGGATACCGTCATAAGGTAGCAGTTGGATGCAGAAATAGAAAAATTATTACAGAAATACGAACTCCGAGAGGAACTACAATTATTGGCGAAGAAAACATCAAAGAAGAAATCCGAGTAGATTTTGAAAAGAGATTTCAAAAAGAACAAATAAATAGGCGATTACTAGATGATTATCTCTCCTTGATCAACTCCGAGATCACTGTAGAAGACAATGACATACTTACAAGACCAATTACAAAGCAAGAAATTAAGAATGCGGTTTTTTCCATCGAAAAAAACAAGTCCCCAGGCCCGGACGAAATGATAGCCGAATTTTACCAGCACTACTCGGATCTTGTGGGACCATCGATCATAAGAGCAATCAAAGGATTCTTCCACTCTGGTCGGATGCTTAAACAAATAAACTAGACATTTATCACACTAATTCCAAAATGCGATGACCCGAAAACAACAAACAACTATAGACCAATCAGTCTTTGTAAAACTATTTATAAGACAATTGCGAAAATTCTGGCGGATAGAATGAAACCCTTGATGAGGAAAATTATCCACCCTCTCCAAGATGCTTTTATAACTGATAGAGCAATTCAAGACAACGTTCTAATCACTCATGAAATATTTCATTCTTTTCGAAGCAAGAAAAGTCGAGATGGATGGATTGCTATTAAATTAGACATGGAGAAAGCCTATGACACAGTTGACTGGGATTTTCTACTTGCCCTTATCGAAAGGTTTGGCTTTTGTAGAAAATTCTGTGACTGGATTAAAGAATGTATCCAAACTGTTTCATTCTCCGTTTTGGTAAATGACGAACCGACCAAAACTTTTTAGCCATGCAGAGGCTTGAGACAAGGTGACCCAATATCCCCGTACCTTTTCATAATTGGTGCAGAAATTCTTGCCAGGAAACTCCAACAACAATGCGATCTAACTAGAAATTCTATTGGATTCAGGACATCTAGAAATGGTATTCTTGTTCCCTTTCTCTCTTTTGCCGACGATATAATGATATTTGCCAAAGTAACTCCGAAAGCATGTTCCATAGTGAAAAACATCCTCGACGAATATTGAAAAATCTCCGGACAAAAAATAAATTTCCAAAAATCTGCTTTCCAGGTCACAAGAGGGATCTCAAACGAACAAAAACAACGAAGCCAAAATTGCCTACAAATTTCAAACCAAGCATCTCTAGAAAAATATCTCGGTTGCCGTATCATGAACGGTAAAGTGTCAAAGGACACCTTCGAAAAGATTCTGGGGAAAACAAAAAAAAAAGTATAAACAAAATGGCGAGCGAATGAACTAACCCAACAAGGAAGAATTGTTCTTATTAAAGCTAATTTAGCGGCCAAACCTAACTACATGATGCAAAACTTTATGCTCCCAGCTAGCATTCACGCGGAGCTAGACCAAATTAACAGATGCTTCTTCTGGAATAAAGACCCGGTGTATAAGCCTCTAATCGGCTGGGACAAAGTGTGTAGACCAAAGAACGCAGGCGGCATTGGTATTAACAAAACAAAAGACATGAACAAAGCCCTTCAGATGAAATTATTATGGAAAATTCTTACGGAGCCACATAATGGATGGGCGAAATTAATAAAAGAAAAATACCTAAAAGATGACAACATTTGGGATTACAAAAGGAAGAAAAACACATCATGACAGTGGGCAAAACTGATGGAATTAAAAGATGAATTCTACCAAGGGCTGATATGGCAGATTGGAAACGGGAAAACTATTAGATTTTGGAAGGACAAATGGCTAAACAATGAAGTTAGTCTTCAAGGTTTTCGACTACAAGACCAAATCGATGATAATGAAATAATTGACCAGTATATGAAACCAAATAAAACCTAGAATGTAGAAAGATTGAAACAAAACCTCCCAACAAATATTGTGGACGAGATCCTTACAACCCACATCCCTGCAATAGAGATTCAAGATAGATTATATTGGAAAGCTAGTAGAAATATATGGTTGGTTTTCTACGACAAGTTCTCTAGACCACATCACAAGAACAAACACAACTAACTGCGATCCATTGGAGTGGATTTGGAAGATTGATTGCCCGCCGAAAATTAAGACCTTCTTTTGGAAGAATATCCTAAACAGAACCCCCACCAAAATCAGACTGAGAAACAAAGGAATAGATGTACCCTTGGGATGCCCTCTTTGTAACCATAGTGAAGAAGATGCTACACATTTATTCACGGCATGCCAGACTTCACTGTCTCTTATTGGGAGAATGGACAAGCAGATTGAAAGAATAATTAGAAACATTGACAAAACCAATAAGACCTTTAAGGCGATAATCATTGAAATCTTTTCCCAACTATCACCAAACCAGAAATCGGAACTAGCTTTTTCCTTATGGGGAATTTGGTCTATGAAGAACAGAATCCTTTTTGAAAACCAAGATGTTAGAAATATGGAACAGTGGATAAAGTATATAATCCAATATAAGATATCTTGGAAAAAGGCTCAAAAAGATGATCTAGAGGAGGACAACATCCTTATGACACAACACAATTCTCGAAATAGTTTCCAACATCAGAAAAAAGTTAAATAGAACAAACCTGCCGAAGGATTCATGAAACTTAATTTTGATGGTGCAAAGGCGGCTTCTGGGCAACTGGTTCTGGTTTTGTCATCCGCGATTGCCACGGTAGAGTGGTTTCCTGCAATGCGCATGTCCTTGGGAATGTCTCTCCTCTCCAAGCTGAGTGTCACGGCCTTCATTTTGGTCTTCTAGAAGTAGTGAAGAAAGGTTTTTCTCGCCTCGTGGTGGAAGGAGATTGTTTGGCCGTCATTAATGCCCTCTGTGGGATTGGTACGTGCCCGTGGATTATTGAAATGATGATCACCGATGCTCTCGGCCTCTGCAAAGCGTTCGAGGTTGTCCCTTTCTCCAACACCTTCCGGGAAGGCAACCAGGTTACAGATTGGTTAGCGCACGTCAGTTTGTCCTCGTCCTTCTCTTCTGTTCGTTGCCCTGCCGAGCTCGAGGATACCGTCCGCAAGGACGCTATTGGGCAGTGGTTCGACCGAGGTTGACCACCCCAAATTTTCGCCTAGTGTCAAAAAAAAAAACACTATTTTCTATATTATATTGGTTATGCAAATGCGAACCACACCAGTACCCTTTTGGTTGGACCGTTAGTTATTAGAAACAAACAATTCAATTAAATGCAATTTTTCCCCCTTTTCGTCTGTTTCTTTCTTGAAATCAGAATCCGTGAGAATCGCAGGTTTGACCCGGCAACCACCCATGGCTATGTTTAATGGAGTTGTTGTGAATCACTCTCTCAAAACAAAAACACCCTCCCCAAAATCCCAATTGTATAATAATCCCACATGACATGATTCATCATCCGCAATTTACAATTCAATATCCAGTGTTATATGGGGAAGTAACATATAGCGAGATAGGTTTATAATCGTTATGTAAATGGATGGCTGCGCGAGTTCAAGGTTCAGGATCCAGTCCTCCTGAGATAGAGTCAACGATCGTCGACATGGATAGCCATGGCCACCCGTTTCTTGATGAACACATCGACGACGACGCCGCTCTCTTGTTACCCCCAAAGTCTCTTATGTGGTCCTTGTATTTGGGCCATTTCTTATCCAGATGGAGTGCCAGGTTCTTTTCTTCTTCTTTTTTAAATTGATTGATCTATTGCTGTTTAATTAGGACATAAAGAGATTTTTTAGTGTTCTCTGACATGGATTATTTTTTTTGGTTTAAGTGGATTGTGAATTTGTGATGGTTTGTTTGTTTAAGACAGAGATAGTGGAAAAGGTAGAGATACTACTGTACTAAACTGTCATGGAAAAAGTAGGATAGGTATTGTGAATCAAGCTATTATGTAGCGGTTTCATCATCTCTTATGTTTTCGGAACAATTTATCATTTCAATTTCTCGCTGACAGAATGTGGGAATTCTCGGTAGCTTTGTACATGATTAATATCTGGCCGAACTCATTGCTCCTCACCGCTATCTATGGAGTCGTTGAATCCGGGTCAGTTGTGCTTTTCGGTCCTGTCATTGGCGAGTGGGTTGACAGGCTCTCATACGTTAATGTTCTTCGGATTTGGACACTCACTCAAAACATGGCTTTTGCTGTTGCTGGAGGGACTGTCATTGCTTTGCTAGTGTGCTCGGATTTGAAGTCCACGAACGCTGTGGCGTTTGCGTCCCTTGTCGCGGTGACTGACATCTGTGGCGCAGTTGCTGTTCTTTCCACTCTTGCTGGGACAATCTTGATTGAAAGAGAATGGTATAAAACAAGTTTTATTCTTCACTTGCTGACAAATTCTATTGGTAACACATTCACTTGCTGACAAAGTTCTATTCGCAGGCTTGTTGTGATATCGGAAGGCCATCCTACCCAAGTGCTAACAAACATGAACTCGGTCATAAGGAGGATCGACTTAGTGTGCAAGCTAGTGGCTCCAGTGGTAGCAGGATTCCTCATATCCTTCATATCTTTGACATCATCCGCGGTATTCTTAGCAGCATGGAACCTCATTTCAGTCTGTCTGCAATACTGGCTGCTGATATCGGTCTACAAGGGGGCTCCGGCTCTAGCCAAGAAAGAGGCAAGAACCGCGAAAGCAGAAGGCAATGATCCAGAGCAAAGCACATGTGTTTCATCAGAGACACAACAGCTGCTTTCGGAAGAAAGCAAGCAGAGGCAGGGAGTGCTGGAGCGCGTTTCAAACCTTCCATTCGTCAGCTCGTGGAAGGTCTACTTGAAGCAGGATGTGGTGCTCCCAGGGATAGCACTCGCATTGCTATATTTTACAGTACTCAGCTTCGGGAGCTTGATGACAGCTGCTTTGGAATCAGATGGCATACCTGCATATGTCATCAGTATAGCCCGGGGGCTAAGTGCTACTATAGGAATCAGTGCGACGTATGCATATCCTGTCCTGCAGTCCCATATCTCGACGATTAGGACAGGCCTTTGGTCCATCTGGTCCCAGGTGGATGCCTTATCTACCCTTACACTTTGATTTCTCTCCTCAGATTTGTTCGCCTTTTTGACGGATTATACAATCACTGCACTGGCTGAATTGCAGTGGGCGTTCCTCCTGGTATGTCTTGCTTCCATATGGGTCCAAAATGGCATCTCATCAGCATACCTGTTGATGGCTGGAGTCGCGGCTTCTCGCCTTGGACTCTGGATGTTTGATTTAGCTGTGGTTCAGCAAATGCAGGTTACCTACTTACCTACCTATCTCAATCACTTGCATTATCATACAAGTTACGACTATCGGATGTTTTAAATGTGTGTTTTGTGGAGAAAAGGATCAAGTGCCAGAGTCGGATAGATGTGTGGTAGGAGGAGTACAGAATTCACTTCAATCTGTCATGGATTTGATGGGCTATGTGATGGGGATAGTCATTCCCAACCCGGAGGTGATTAGTTATGGTTTAAGCTTGGATATTCGTTCGTGTATCGATAAATGGTGTGTTTAATTTGGTGTGGATATGAGTATGATTTTGCCTTGCAAATGCAGGATTTTTGGGAGTTGATAGTGATATCGTTCTCGTTGGTAACGGTGGCTGGCATCATCTACACGCTGCACGTATGGCTTGTTCGAAAGCACCTGTTTCATCTGGAGAAGCTATCTAGTTTATCTTGTTTTTGTTTAACATCTTCTTAGGTTGCAACAGAACCAAAAAAGATGGAAAAAAAAGGTCCTTTTGCATCAAAATGTATTGCATTTCCAACAACTGTATACTGTGATGTTATAATGTGGTAAAGTTGCTTCGTTTTTGCCATGCTGAAATCCAGTGTCAAAATATCAGATAATCAAATTCTATAAGTGAAAAAAAAAATAGTATGCCATGAAATAATCAGCAAATTTGATGTTTTAAGCTGCTTGTTGGCAAATTAAGCAAAATTTAGAGACAGTATTTTGAGTTTCTGGCATTGAAAAATTGAAAACGAAGAAAAGATGACCCAAAACAACCAAAAGTCGCGTACCAATTACAAAACCTGATCTTGAATTATGCTCCTCCATCGTATTCAATCTTTCGGTATATCATTCGTATGGTCTAAAATGACAAAGTATTGTCTAATAAAAGATCTTGTTCAAGAGATAAGAACCCTATATAGGTGTATCTGATATATCCAAGTAAACAAATTTCAATATAATATATACCCAATTTGACCTATTTTTATTTAATTACCCGTCGGATATGCATTTAATTCAAGGTAAAACTAATTCAAATAACCCAAACTTTAGTATGGTAAACATGTAGCACCATGAACTTTATAAAGTGACAAAAATAACCCACACTTTTACTACTATGTGCTTATATCACCACCAATGTCTTTTTTAAAATAAAAAATAACACTTAACTTTTATAGTTTTGAAATAAAACCTAAAACACTTTTTTTTTTTACAGTAGGCAAGAAGTAGATCGACGAAGCGATCTTGAAGCCATTAAAAGATGGCTTGATAACCCTACGCAGATGGTCGCTAGTAAAAAACACACTAACTTAAATCTAAGATTACAATCACCAATAAAATTAAAATTTAAATATCTAAAAAAAACCATTAGGTTGCAGAGTTGATTGCGGATCTGGATCTAGATACGAAAACGAGCAGCTTATTCAGCAGTATTGTTGCATGGATCCCTCGAACTCGAAGACTTAGAACTGAAGTTGTACAACCATGGATATTTATTTTTTGAAGAGGGTTGCACCTCATCGATTAGGTGGTAGTGGTGATGGATCTAGACCCGATCTGAGATCCATCAACGGGCTATTTTGGGTTTTTCGATTTTGTGGGTTTTTCAATTTTGGAGTTTATAAAATCAGGTTTGGGTTTTCAATTTTGTGGATGTAGGTTACAATCAGATTTGGTGAAAGGGATTTGGGTTTGGATGTTTACAAATCCGATTGAATCCGATTGTTTTAGGAGTGGGAGAGGAGGGAGAGACGAAGAGGGCACCTGAGAGGTAGAAGTGGGAGAGGAGGGAGAGGCAGAGGGCGTCGCAGTGGAGCCAGCACCGACGTCAGCCCAGCAGTGGGGGAGGAGGCCGATAGCGGAGGAGAGGGTCTCACGACAGTGAGGGCGGCGATGGGGGCAAAGTTGAGGAGGGGGCGCCTAAGGAGGGGGAGGAGCGAATCGCCAAGGGGTCGAGGGGGATCGACATCTCGCCGTGAAGAGATGAGGAGTCGCAGGAGCACAACAAGGGCAGATTTGTGAATAGTGGCTCATTGAGGGTGTGGGTCGGGGCGGGGGAGCCGACCACACGGTGACCACCAGGGAGCCCATCGAGGTGACCACCCAGGACCCGTCGCGGGGGTGTGGGATGAGACCACCAGGGAGCCCATCAGGGTGGCCACCGGAAGCACCCGTCGGAGATGAAACCTGCGGCGGCGGCGGCGGCTGTATAGGAGGGTTGTTAGGGTTAGATGACCCCTTGCCCTAGTGATAAGGGAGAGGTGACCCTTGAAAGAGGTCAAGGGTTCAAATCTCACTTCTTACACAATTTGTGTATTAGTGGGTGCTCAAGCCTTCATTGGCTTGGGTGAGCCTGCCTGGTGGCTTTCCGCCTGGCTTAACCGGTTCGCGTCCTTTGCAGGTTAGGGCCCGGACCCGTGGGGGACTAGTCGATAACCTCGGTTTGAACAAATGATATAACTTTTTATTGACTTAAGATAATTTTAAAAAAAATATTACTACTTTATGTCATATTTTAAAAACCCAGAATTAGGTTTGAACAAATGATATAAGTTAGAAATATTTTGTAAAATATTTCTCAAATTAATTTTTTAATCAAAATTACACAAAATATAACTTTTTATATTCTCTTAAAATATTTCTCAAATGATATAACTTTTTATATTTTCAAATAGACCTAAAACAATATTAAACTAGGGTTTTAATCAAAATTACAAAATATATACATTTTTTAAAATGAAAGATAAAATTTTCTACTTAAGATAATTGGGAAAAAAAATTCGCTAATTTATGTCATATTTCAAAAACCCATAATTTGGTTAAAAAAAAATTAGATTTTTTTTTCAAAATATTCACTAAAAAATAATTATTTAACAAAATATTCAAACTTTTAAAATATTTACACAAATATTCATTTTTTGCAGGTCAGACAGAAAAACGCAGTCTGAGACCACGTTTTATTATTAAGGTCAAAAATCTAAAATTGGGTGAAAAGAGGTAAAAAAAAACTAATACAAAAAACGCGGTCCAAGACCGCGTCTCTTGTTTTTTATTTTATTTTTTCTAGAAAAATTGAAAAGGGGGAAATGGAGGAGAGAGGAAGGGGCGGAGGGAGAGAGAGGGAGGCGGAGGGAGAGAGAGGAAGTCGGAGGCCGGAGGGGGGCGGAGGAGAGAGGGATGGCCGGAGGGAGAGAGAGGAAGTCGGAGGAGAGAGGAAGGGGCGGAGGGAGATCCGGGCGGAGGGAGAGAGAGGGATGGCCGGAGGGGACGGAGAACGGAGCACGATGCCGCCGCCACATCATCCACCGCCTTCCTCCGCCTCCGCAGGGCCTCGATTCTCCCTCTCCCTTCCACGACCTGCTGTCGCCGCCTCTTTCTCATCCAATTTTAAACCCTTCCGATTGAATTCGAAGCCTCTCTCCGCACTTAAACCCCCATGCGCCTCCGACTCCTCAAATTCACCGTCGCCACCCCCGCCGCAGCCCTTCGCGCTGCTAAAGGGATCCAAATTGATCCCCTCGTGTTCTCCGTAGCGATCGGCCCCATCCTCAGATTCGCAACCCCTAAGCCGGTGGAAGTGACAATTCAGCCGCCTCTCCTCCCCTGCTGGTGACGCCGGAGAACGGAGCACGATGCCAGCCTCTCCTCCGCCCCCTCCGGCCATCCCCCTCTCTCCCTCCGCCCCTTCCTCTCTCCTCCGGCTTCCTATCTCTCCCTCCGGCCATCCCTCTCACCTCCGCCCCCCTCCAGCCTCCGACTTCCTCTCTCTCCCTCCGCCTCCCTCCGGCCATCCCTCTCTCTCCCTCCGCCCCTTCCTCTCTCCTCCATTTCCCCCTTTTCAATTTTTCTGAAAAAAAAAAAAACAAGAGACGCGGTCTGAGACCGCGTCTTTTGTGTTAGTTTTTTTAACTCTTTTCACTCAACTTTAGATTTTTAACCTTAATAATAAAACGCGGCCTGAGACCGTGTTTTTCTGTCTGACCTGCAAAAAATGAATATTTGTGTAAATATTTTAAAAGTTTGAATATTTTGTTAAATAATTATTTTTAGTGAATATTTTGAAAAAAAATTCAAAAAATTATACAAGTCAGAAATATTTGCAACTGAAATATATTTTTAATTTGTTGTATTGTTGTTAATTTATACTTTTTTTTATTAAAGAATAAATTTAAAAAATTCATTTGAGAAATATTTTTAAAAAATATTTCTAACTTATATAATTTGTTTGAACCAAATTTTGGGTTTTTAATATATAATTAAATTAGTCATAATTTTTTCCAATTATCTTAAGTAAAAAAAATTATTATTAATTTTAAAAAATTTACATTTTGTGTAATTTTGATTAAAAAATCTAATTTAATATTGTTTTAGGTTTTATTTCAAAACTATAAAGTTATGTGTTATTTTTTATTTTAAAAAAGACATTCGTGGTGATATAAGCACGTAGTTGTAAAAGTGTGAGTTATTTTTGTCACTTTATAAAGTTTATGGTGCTACATGCTCACTCTACTAAAGTTTAGGTTATTTGAATTAGTTTTAACTTAATTCAAAGTAGCACACATCATTTACCGTACAAAAGATGTTGGGTCCTAATTTAATAAAGGTGTGTGGAAACTTTATAAGGAAAAAATTGCCCAAGTTGACAAAAGCAATTACTATAGGCCGAAAACAGTAGGGTTTTCTTTTTTAAAACAAATATTCCCTAATTAATGCCAAAAACTAGCACTGTATTGTGTATAACATAGTAATAATGAATGGAATTCCATTAATTTAATTATAGTACCATTTTTTTTATGGAATAATTATTTTATCAAATATTACTTCTTGTATTAAGTAAAACTGTCGTTTAAACATTTTGCATAATATTTGAGGGGTCTAACACATATAGACAGATGGACTATACCATTATATTTTTATTTATTACTCTACATTTAAACTATTAACTAGTACAATCCCCATGCCATAATGCGTCTGTGGGAAAAAAAATTATTATAAGGATAACAAAAAAATGAACGAAAAAAAATACAAATAGTGACTTTTAACAAATCTATTATTTATTATCTATTATAAGAAGTTAAATACAATATCATTCTTCGGGAACGAAAAGGGTGTTGGGAAATGGTGTGAAGTTGTTGTACTTCCACGAAATATCACTTGAAATCTCATATATCGGTGTCCACAATCCCCACAATTTGAGCGTTAGACTTCGTCTATAGGAATCCCGGAAAAAAAATCCCCACAATTTGAGCGTTAGACTTCGTCCATAGGAATCCTGGAAAAAAAACCAGTTTGTTTATATGAATGGAAGTATGAGATGGGTAATGAGATTGAGAAGGATATAAACAAAGTACCGCTTCTTTTGTGTGTCTATAGCATCAAAAGTCTCTTTCATCGATTCAGCTCTTCCAGGTGAGCTACTGTCACATCTGCAGCTGCAATAAGATGATTTCTTGCATTCAGTCAAGTAATGGGTATTCGGGAACACAAAAGATCTAACTCAAAGCAGCCATAAAGCACTTTCCAAAAAAAACACACTGGAACACAAGGAGAAGAATAAATAATCAGAAAATAGATTCAAAAACAAACAAGACACCCCCATAAAACACACATAAGTAACATCAAGCTGATTAAAGAGCACGCATAGATTCAAAAAATGCATAGCGAAGAAACAGTAAAACATAAGTTTTGAATCACATACCAGATGGTGCTTCTGTGAAGGAGTTCATCATGTTTGGTTGGGAAGAGCTAATGCCATATGAAAAGGATTTAAAACCATGTATGCCAGAAATCTTGTCAAGCTGCAATATACTGAGAGTTCACCCCACTTTCTAATGTGACTGAGGCTGTGGAATCTGTCATTGCAACAGTGGAGGACAGGGCTTTCTAGGCCTATGTAATGCCGAGTATTTGCTTCTCAAGGATTGGAAGTCCCTCTTTGTGGAAAGGTTGAATGTTATTTCTGGGAATTTGCAAGTACTGCAAAATATGCTATAACATCTGCTTAAAGAACTTGAGTTCATCAACCTTATTCGACTTGGTTTGTTGAGAAAGGGAGTCATGTTGGCAGAAGAATAATTGAATGTGCAAGAAAAAATGCTAAGAATAAGATTTCTATGGCATTATATACACATATCCATCACATATATACAAAGGCACAAAACCATCGACAAATTAGGCATTGGATATCTTACAGGAAGTGCCACTGCAACATCTGCAACTACAATAAGGCGATTTACCATGCCTTCTACCGAAAGAGATGAGGAACCTTACAAAAAAAAAATCTCAAAAACACATTATGAAAGAGGTAATGAGATTGAGAAGGATATAAACAACAGACCGCTTCTTTTGTGTGTCCATAGCCTCAAAAGTCTCTTTCTTCAACTCTTCCAAACGAGCTTTCCAACTCCTCTTCATATTTAGGCAAGTCTCCTTTGCGAATTCCAAGCCTGTTTTTCAGGGGGTCAGCTAAATACAATAGTAGATGAGATGGACTGATTATATACGATTGAAAGATGAATTGAATCTTAACAAACATTAGGATATAACGCTTTAGCACATAGTCTACCTATAATAGAAGATACAAAATCGAAACACAATGCCACATTATTGATATATATATATACACACACATTCATGGATATATATACACACACTGAATGTTCAGAAACATAGTGTGGTGAGAATAAGTGTGCTTATATGTCGTCCAAGGAATTATATAAACTAAAATAAAGAGGGACACATTCATGATGAGTGGTAAGTAAATATAATAGCTTAGGGGTAAGAGGATAATCTGAAATATCATAGATAATCTGAATGAAAAAAAATTTTAAAAAAAAAGGATTTCGAGAAATCTGAGATTTTAGCTAATTGGGATAAGAGGAAATCAGAAATTAAGATATGGATTAGGATGACCTGAAATATCAGATAATCTAAACGAATTAAAAAAAAAAAAGATTTCGAAAAATCTAAGATTTTAGGTAATTGGGATATTGGGAAATAGGATATGAGATAAGAGGAAATCAGAAATGAAGATATGTATTAGGATAAACTTGAAGAGAATCTCATATTTTAGGTAATTGGTTTTTGTAGAAAAATACAAGTTGAGATGATACATGATAGGATATGTGAAAGATTAAAAAAATGAAATATCATATTCTTTTAATGCCTAAAAAATATCATATTCTTGCCCCTAAACTATCTTATAAAAGAGGATAACCCTTCTTTAGTACCTTTTTGAAATTAGGTAATTGGCATTTATAAGATGATCTATAAGGTACTTTATATCATATACAACAAATCTGAAGTTCAAAGAAATGTACTGTAATTATTTTCATTAAAGATTGATAAAATATAATAGAAAACACAAGAAGAGTTTGGGAAATCCATGAACATATAAAAATCCTTTTCTTTCCTGTCATTCTGAACTGACAAATGAAATTGTTTAAAGTTGAGTGAGCTTTACTTACAACTCCACCTTTTTAACCTCAAACGTCTCAACAGATGCAAACCACTCATCCATCTCTTTGGGAAACTTAATTTCAGCATTTTCAAATAATGAAGTTGCACTGTCCTTGAGATGGAGTAAGGGATTTACAATCCTAGACTGATTCTCAATTAAAGAACCAAAAGCTTCCCTTTCCCTGAGATTAGCAAGTATTGAAACTAATTGGATGAAATCCTTACCAAAACCGACCCACACTTGAAACACACCACGTCAGAAACATCAGCACAAATACACCTCTTAACACAATTCAGCAGATATTCACTGATATCTAAAGAAATTTAGCCCAAAGTAACCATAATTCACTCAAAGCGTTAAAAACCTTTTGGATTCTATGGCAGCAATTGGTCATAAATTTCATTCGTTTCCATTCATGACGGCATGATTGAAAGGGAAGAAGACACAAAAGCCGACAGAGAACGGACCTTGCATTTGAGAATATGAGCAGCGAAGAAAGAGTATGAGTGGAGGCAGAACTGGTCGGAGGTGAGAATGGAGGTGGCGACCTCCCAAGCGGCGTCATTTTGCTGGAACTAAATCAGCCATTGGTTGGCGGTGAGAGTTTTGACAACGAAACCGGACGGTGAGAGTTTGAATTTAAGAGATCCTCGGCGAATCGGGTATGTTTTGTGGAAGAAAGACAGAACCTCACTTTGATGGCGTAGAACTCCAGGGCGAGGAAGGGGAAGAAGCGGTGTGAAGATGAAACCGAAACGGGAGAGGTTTGGAGGCGGTGATAGCTGGGAACCCTAGCCCGCTTCTTTGATTATGGGAATATGAAAATTAGAAGGGAAAAAAAATTGAAAGGAGTAATAAAACGTGATTGGCCAAAGTAGCGAAATTCAAGGACTAATCGCCGACTTAAAGTTATATATAAATATATAGATATATAGATTATACAGACAATTGTGTAAAATAAATACTAAAATAATAATATAGATCGCTTAACATTTTATTTTTAACACGTTTTTTATTAACTTATAAATTATATAATTTTTTTAAAAAATTATATAAAATATTAATTTTTTAAAATAATATTACTTATTTACTTTGCAAAAATTCGACAATAAAATAAAATACTAATGTAATAATCAAACGGATTAGTATATAACTGCGAGTTGAGCTGATCGACGATGGAATTGGAGGATTATTGCCTCCAACTCACCTGCCCTTTCCTCTCTCTCCCTCTCTCTCTCTCCCTCTCCCTCTCTTTCTGCGTGCCATTCACCGTTGTTCCCCAAAACCTCGTCCCTTATCTTCATGGCTCGCGATTGATTGCTCTGGGGATTTTCCTGGACTGCGGGGCTAATTTCTCACAGCACGAGCGCAGTTGGAGCTTAGAAGCGCCTCCATTTGAGGGGCTTCGAAGCTCTTGATTGGAATTGGGGCTTTTCTGCTTTCTAGGGTTTGCTCTACCTTCCAACCGCTTGCCGACTTAAGTTGCTCCTCGCTTAATTGAACAGGTTACCTTTCTCTCTATCTCTGTTTGTATCACCTCTCGAATTTTCCATTCATAGATTTATCGATGTTTGTGGTCATGCATATAACATATGCAACAGCGTCAGGCTTAGAACCAACGGAAGGAATTGAAGTTTTTTTTTTTTTTGGAACCAAAGGAATTGAAAGGATTTGGTGAGGGTCATGAAATGTTGAAAATTTGAAATGCAAGCACATATGATCAATCAAACAGGGCTTTCATCTGTTAATGCAGTACATGTGATGTTAGACGATAAATGAATTCCTTCTGTTTCTCTTTCTCAAAACTTGATAGGGCCACTGTAGCATGTTCTCTTTCATTATACCCTTGTCTTAATATTCAAGTTTACATGCTGAATTTTGTATGTGATCGGTCGTATTGGCGTATTTGGTGTGAATTAAAGTACTTTTGGAGCCAATGGAACTGAAAGGATTTGGTGGGATGGCTGATGAGCGAGGGATATAAAAAAAATGAAAAATACTAGCACCAATGACCAATCAAATAGGGCTTTTATCTGTTAATGCAGTACGTGATTTTAATGGGATTGGTCAAGAAATGAGTTGCTTTTGTGTATCTTTCTGAAGGAGGGGCCACTGAAGCATATTCTTTTTCATTATATCTTAATATTCAAGGTTTTCATGTTGATTTTTTATGTAATCCATCTTATTGGCCTACTTAGTCGAATTTCTTTTGGAAGATTTCAACATCATCTTGCTTTCTTACTTAAATACTGTATTTATTCTCTGTAACCACCTGCTTTCTATTGTGACATTACCTTCTCTACAAGTGATAACAGTGAAGCTACAATTAGTGCCTTCTTTATTTCACAGCAACCATTTTCATTTTAATAGTATTTTGGTCCATCTTGGGATACAGGTTTCAGGCATTTGACGGATCTAAGGAGGAGTGTTGGTTGATGGAAGAGCCCAGTCAGCTGAAACGGGCACTCATCGATGCCAGTGCAGGAGCAATCTCTGGTGCCATTTCTCGGACAGTTACCTCCCCCTTAGATGTCATTAAGATCAGGTTTCAGGTTGCCATTTGCCTCTTGGTGCTCTAAAGTGTTGCTGTCACATTGTTGTGTAGTAGCTGTGTGCGGGCATATTCTGTTTGGATTTTATAAATGCTTTGATTCTTTTTCCTATTTTCATGTAAATAAATATTGTTTAATCATTATACTGTGGGAAAAAATCAGAAAAGGCATGTTGAAGGTAAAGAGTCACATCTGCTATCGTTTGTTCTTCCTCTTTGGATATGCAGGGAGCAACATAGGTTACATAGCCAGTAGTTAAATGAAGAGGTGTAATTGAGGAAGATTTTTTTTCATTTAATCAAGAATTTTTTTTAAGTGATGAGGTTGCTGCACAGTTTTCAACTTTCATGTCTAAGGGTGTGTTTGGAAAACATATGATTGTCGGAGATAGGTTTATACCATATCTGTACATTACTTCATTATCAATTTATCATTTACCTTGACATCTCATAAAGTACCTTGGCAGGACAGTTTACATTATAAGCATGTTGACCAAACACAGCCTGGGTCTCTGTTTGGTAAACCATTTTTTTGGTAGTAGTGACTAGTATCCTGAATCCAAGTTTCTATATGAGTTTGCATCTGGATATAAACCCTGGTATTCACTGGATGTGGCATCAAGAATCTCTCCTTGCACTTTTATATGTTGGATTAGCATAATCTATTGCAATGCCTGCTGTTTCAAACCATCCAAATGACAATTTTAACACACCCTCATAGTTAGGTTCTATGATGTTTGCATTCTTGACTTAAATAGCATAATACTTTCTGAACTCAAGTGTATGCTGTCTTGGCTTGAGCATGTTCTGTTCATTTGATCATTTGAAATTTGATGGCAGGTCCAACTGGAACCCACTACTTCATGGGCATTACTTAACAAAAATGTGTACGCTCCTTCAAAATATACTGGCATGTTACAAGCAACAAAGGATATCTTGAGAGAGGAAGGATTACGGGTACTTACTTTGGCCTTCATTTTCCTTTTTTTTTTTCTTTTTTCATAAAGCTGCCCTCCCTTCACATCTGCAACAAAAAGAGAGATAAATTGCCAACCTCAAAAACAATGAACGAAGAGAACTTACAATGTGCCTAGTCTCCTACATTTGTCTTGGTGGTTTATTTCCTATCTATTCCCCTGGCTTATTTGCACTGAGTTTAGCATTTTGTTTAAATTTCTTTCTAGTATCTTTTGTGACGTGCCAATTCTATGGTAGTTTATGTGGTCTTGCACAAATGACTCCTCACATAGCTGTTTATTTGTTAAGCTTGTATGGTTTTATAAGCTGTTGCGGTTGTATAGTTGTATAAGCCACCCTATTGAATGACTAGAACTGATTTATCAATTTTTTCAAATTTCAAAATAATAAGCTACTATCTTGCTGTTTTTTCTAAACCTTGATGCAACTTTTGAAAGAATTCTGTTACATGCTGTGAAACTGACCTCATACAATACTTTTCTCTGCATCTTTCTGAAATATCTAAGTTTGCATTCTTTGGAGGTTATCTTTTCTCTCCAATTTTCAGGCTTGAAAGATATCAAGACCTCGTTTCTTTTGCAACTCTAATTATTTTCTCCAACTGCAGGGTTTTTGGCGTGGTAATGTCCCAGCTCTTCTTATGGTTGTACCTTATACATCCATACAGTTCACTGTTCTGCACAAGTTCAAGACATATGTTGCTGGTTCTTCAAAGGCAGGTATGTTATAATTTAAAATTATCTTGTTGGTTTTTAATCTCTTCTAGGCAGGGACACATGTTAAAACTTCAAGGTGAAGATCTGATGTCTAAATTTGCATTCATGAGCTGCTCACATTAGACTTTCATTATGCAAATGATAACTAACTCGATCAGAATTACTCAGATGGTGTTTTCACACATTGTTAATTTTAACAATGATTTTTTCTTTTGTGCATCCTCTAAAATTTTCTTAATCAGTTCTTATGGAATTAACTACTCAGCATATGGGAAGAAGAAATAACTCAACATATAATGCCTTAAAGTTTGTTCAGCTGTCTATTATTTTAATTGCTCCATAGAGGACCATTTCCATTTGAGTCCTAGACTGTCTTATCCAGAGTTTGTCATTAGCAGGACTGCAGGATTTGCAGCCATGGATGGATCATATCCATTTGATTTTATCTGTGTAAATATTGCTTACTTGTAGTGCTATAACTGCTGTGATGCTGTCCTACTGATATTACAAACTTGGCATGTTTATCGTGTTTCATTGGCTTACATTATTGACCTGTGGATTTTATTTTTCTGCAGAGGACCATATCCATTTGAGCCCATACTTGTCTTACGTAAGTGGGGCATTTGCAGGATGTATAGCTACTATAGGGTCATATCCATTTGATCTAATAAGAACTGTACTAGCTTCACAAGGTGAACCAAAGGTATTAAGTCTTTGGTGTTCTGTATTTGAACTTCTGAATTTTTTTATAACCTTTGGGCTTCATATCATTATGCATGTGATTATTCATGTAACTGCCCTAACATTTACAGGTGTATCCTAACATGAGGTCTGCAGTAGTTGGTATTTTCAATACACGTGGTTTCAGAGGATTGTATTCTGGTCTGTCACCTACTTTGATAGAAATCATCCCCTACGCTGGTCTTCAGTTTGGGACTTATGATACCTTCAAACGCTGGATGATGGTAATCAAATGTTTGTTCTGTTCATGATCCTTTGGTTAGCTTTTTTTTTTTGTTAATAGTGCATCCTCTTCTTGCCCTCTTTTTTTTCCCTGGTGTTGCCAATTTGTTTAGTGAATTGAATGGAGAAAATGTTGGATATCTGAGGGTATTTTGATGCTAGTAATATAATCAGCCAACCGTCTCCACTCTATATGGTTTGCTTAGAGTTCTGATAAATTATATTGTGGTCTTAATATTAGGCATGGAATCAGAAGAGATCCCCTTACACAAGTGCTGGTACAGATAGTCTCTCGAGCTTCCAGCTTTTTCTTTGTGGAATAGCAGCTGGTACCTCAGCAAAAGCTGTTTGTCATCCTCTAGATGTTGTGAAGAAGAGGTTCCAGGTAATTCTCATATCTTCTGTAAATACGTAATCTGATGTAAGATGTACGTCGCCATGCCGGTCTATGTTTAAAGATTTAAACATTGCTGAAAGAATGAAGGTCATTTTATATTTTTATCATTCTGTAAATCAAGAATCTGTCTAGTGTGAGGAATGGCTTGTACCAAATCTTGAGTCTTAACTTAGGAATGACTTATCCCAAGATATACCAAACATGGGAAACGGACTCATGTTTATGTTGAAACCTGATTGTCATATTCATTTACATAATCTCTACAATCTGACATTTTAGGTTGAGGGACTTGAAAGGCATCCAAGGTACGGGGCAAGGGTGGAGCATATTACAAAATTGAACATGCTTGATGCCCTGGCCATCATACTGAAGAAGGAAGGCTGGGCTGGTCTATACAAGGGCATAGTACCTTCAATAGTGAAAGCCGCACCAGCTGGTGCTGTGACGTTTGTTGCTTATGAAGCTACTTCAGTATGGCTAGAATCCATCTTGACTTGAAGGTTTGAGGCGTACATTTTGTGTGTTCCTCCTCTCTTATAAATCCCCTTGATTTTAGTTCTGCTTTTACTAATTTTGCTCAACCCCATTCGTGGGGGCCAGTGATCTTGAATTCGTTTGTATACTAGAAGACCCTGAAAAAAGTTTCAAAGTGGGGGTCTCTTTCTAGCCTTTCGCCTTGGTGTAAGTAACCAATTATTCATATGTTAGTTGCTTGAGGGAAAGAATTAGGCATACTGAGTGAGCATTGAACAAGAGTTTGATCTTGTATACAGTGTACATCTCGTTCAACCATGGCCATATACTAGAGTTTAGGGAAGTTCAATCCATTCACTTGCACTCTCTGGTGAATAAAGAAATTTTAGGTGCAAGATTTGCTGGTGTTATGCCTATAAACAAGGGTGGAACAACCATCCTGCTTTGTCAAACAAATCATTTTCATATATGTTGTCAATTCTCATTTGTTTCAGCCTTGTGTTACTTGGATCCTTTCGATGAGAAAATGACAGTTTTGCCACCTTCATCCTACAAGAAGGATGGAAGAAGATTCAAAGTTTCAGACTTGTTGATTTTCAGCCTTGTTTTGGGTTCTTTTGAGCATCACTGCCCCTAGCCAATCAATTCAAGGAGCTGAATGAAAGCTTAACAGATAAGCTGGATTAGTCTAAGTTGATGACCCTTAATTTGTTCAATTGCGGGAGGACAAACAGAGGTCAAATATCTATGCGTCATTTAAAGCCATGATTTTACCAATTTGCTGGATCAACTGAGCATCTAGAAGCTAATGGTTGCATCTCCCAAGTAGATGGCAAAATTACAGGCCTTGTAACACCTTGAATAGGTCAACCTTGGAATTTTTATCACACTTTAAGCTTGTTGAGGAAATGGGTTGTCTTTATCCCTGGCCGTGGATTGTGGTTTTTGGAAGACCTAATTCCTTTTGCTATTTTATGTATGACTCATTACAAAAAAAAAAAAGACTTCTTTAAGTTCAAGTTGATACCCGAAAGGCCGAATCCAATCCAACCTAGCCATTGTATTCAGTGGCGGATCAAGGATCTTCAGTAGGGGGCTGAAAAACACTTATGACAAGTTGCGAATCGAAATCAATATAAATATCCAAGAATCAAATTCAGTAGAGCCATTTTTATTCCTTGCACGTAAACAGACATATACTGAATTAGGTTGTTGGTTTGTTAATGGTTACAATTAAGTAACAAGATACTCACCTTAGCTTGTTGGACTTCGGACTAATTTCAATTTAATTACACTTAAGGTTATTTTTAGGTTAAGTCAATTTACTTTGTATTTAGAAAAAAAAATTACAATTGAATTTTATTAAGTACCATCCCTATTCAAATAATCACAACCAAAATTCTAGATTCTTGAATCTAAGGTGAAGAAGTTGAGGGTCAATTAACGGATCTGTATTGCTTCTAAAACCTCTTGAAATTCGTTTGCTAGTGTTCGGAAAGGATTAAACTTTTAAGAAATTGCTCACAATTTAAACTTAGAGTTTGTGATTTTGTAAAAAGGTTGTTTTGATTTGTATGGTGAATTTTCAATTAGCATTTCAATTTTTTTACTTGTTTCAGTGTTTGCGAAACTCATAAATAATCACCCAAATCACAAACCCCAAATTCAATTCACAAATTCACAAAATTGATTCTCAAACCTAATTTTACAAAATTGGCTTCCAAAATCAAAACCCTAAATTCTCACATCCTACCTATAAATTGCTTATTTTAATAATTACTTTCAATCTTAAAGGAAACCAACAGATATTGGGTTCTAGAAGCAATACAACAGGCCATTATATACTAGTATGTGTTTAAAAAAAAAGAAATTCCGTTTGGTGCTCCTGAGGTTTTGATAATTCCGCTTGGTGTCCCAAGGTTTTTTTTTGTCCGGATGATGCCCCTGAGTTTTGTCAAAAGTCTGCCTCATGCCCAAAACTCATATTTTCACTTTTTTAAATGAATAAAACGGCACATTATTTTTCCTTTTTTCACAAAACCTCTTTTAATCTTAACAATGAGCAAAATTGCCTATTATTTAACTAAGTTCAAGATAAAATTGAAAAAAAAAACACCTTTATTTCTAAAATTTAACAAAATCACATATTATTTCCAAAACTTTTATCACAAAATCATCCTTCTTCCAAAAAATTTTAAACAAAATTATGGGGTTGTGTGTGAGTATTATACAAAAGGCATATTAGTTTCCATACTTTGAAAAAATAAAATAAAAACACTCGTTATTTTTCAAAAAAATATTTAACACCTATTATTTTCCAAAATAATATTTAACCTATAATTCACTAGATTTTAACAGTTGTAAATGCGGCTGATCATATGGTGGCTCAATATTTTGGTAGTATATTTTTTTTTCGGGTCGATGTGTAAACCGGAAGTTTTTTTCCAATTTAATATTTAGCCACAATAGTTCATTGTATAAGAAAGAAATACATTACAATTATCATTTTCTTTTAAAATCCGGTCTTCGGGTTTGACCTGACCCAAAAATGTCGGATCAGATCAAATTGGCCCAGCATGAACCATCCTAATTGATCAATCTAACCCAATACTCGATTAAAATTTTATTGAAAAAAAAAGAAAAAGTAATGTAAAAAATAAAGGGTTGATTTTTTTTACCCAATACTCAATTAGAATAAAGAAGATATTTTTTTTATCCAAAGAATGGTTTTATGATTTTTTTTCTTTTTGTAATTTATAGGTCAATTTTTTTTTTCCAGAAAATGTGAGGGTGGATTGATGCAAAGTTTTTATAAATAATGAGTGGTATGTTATGTATGTACAATGTTTGGCAAATAATGAGATTTTTTTTTGCAAAATATTAAAAATAATGAATTTTTTGTGTAATGTTAAAAATAAAGGTTGATTTTGTTCTAAAATTTTTTGTAACAATGGGTGAGTTTTTGCTAAAAGTTTGGAAATTATGTGTGATTTTATTGAAAAAAATATATAAGGTGTTTTTTTTTTCACTTTTATGTTGGATTTAGTTAAATAATAAGTAATTTTATTCATTGTTAAAAATAAAGGGGGTCTTGTGACAAAGAAAAATAATGGGTCATTTTTTCATTTAAAAAAGTGAAAATATGTGTTTTTGGGGATGAGGCGGACTTTTGACAAAACTCAGGGGCACCATCCAGACAAAATAAAACCTTAGGACACCAAGCGAAATTGTCAAAACCTCGGGGGCACCAAACGGAATTTCCCAAAAAAAAAAAGAGGGTTGTTGATGTTTTTAAAAAAAGAAAGAAAACCAACATATTCCTCTCACCCATCCCATGTCCTTACCGCTGAGCCAAATTGTCATTGTGTTCATAGTCTACTTTACTTTTATATATTTCAAAAATAACAGATATATAAAATATACAAATACCCTTTTTCGGAATGGGGGGCTTCAGCCACCCAGAACCCCTCGTAGATCCGCCACTGATTGTATTGTTAGACCCGAACAAATACGGGTACGGACTTTACTCTAAAAACTTATCTATGTAAATATTGCCTACTTGTGGTTGCTCTATTGCAAGAAATGAAAGGTGAAATTAAATCGAGATCAACAATCAGTGATCCTATTAAATTGAACCTAATTTACTTCAATTGATTTTGACCCACATACCCAACTTCTGTGAGGTGAGTAATACCATTCCACTCTTCATACCCTGCTCACATCGAGATACACTAGGATTATTGTTATTGTTGTTTACTTGATATTTTTGGGTTGAATCATAACCCGAATCATTCATACCGCATTGTGATTATATCCAACACCGCCCAATTCCAAAATGATCTGAGTTCTAAGGGTGTGTTTGGATTCCATTGTATTATTATAATGCAATTATTTTACCTCGTTTTATGTGTCCGTTTGGTTGTAGAAATAAAAATCTCGTAAAAATCGACGTAAAATCGTAATTTAACCAAATAATCACATAAACCGAGATAAAATAATTGTATTTTAATTAATATGTCGTGGAACCCAAAAACATCACAATTTAAATACCTTAAAATTTTTATTAATCAAACACCGCTTTATCATTTTGCATTATAAACATAATGCATTTGGAATCCAAATACACCCTAAATAACTCAAAACTCTACAAATGGGCAAATTTGGAGTTGGGAAAGCATGGATTATATTTGCAATTGGAGATAGGTCAAATAGGCAATCATGAATATATACCTTAAATGGTGGGTAATTAGCATAAGATTTTTTGGAGTAAGGACTTGAACAGAAAAAGGTGATGAATGACATTGACGGCTTGGGGTGTTGGGATTATTCCAAGCAATTTCCAGGTAGCCTGTATTAAACACTCTGGTTTTACTTAACCACTTTGCCCTGTTTTACACTTTTACCCGCCCTTTCCCGCCCTTTTCTTCTTTGTGGGGATTGATTCATTTCACGTGTGAAGTGTGGGAAACTTCAAACTAAAGTCAGTTGTTAGAGCACAAAAGGAATTTGAGGGAAAATCTGTGCCAAATAGTACAACGTGTCAAATTCTATCACTCTTGCCCCCACAACCACATGCTTAGTTTTCTTTTGACGAATTAGACAAATTACAAACAAGATCTTCTTAAAACTAAAAAAAATACTAGCAACCAATTTTAGGTTTTAGCCTCCATTTAGTGGAGATTATCCATCAAAAGAAATAAAATTGTCTTTAACGATGTCAACTATATAGACATAAACAAAACAAGAGATGTATCTACGATAACAACTACAATAGCTAAATGACTCCAAAATATTGTACTGGGAAGAGATGGAACCAAACCGGTGTTTGGTGTCTTCAAGATCAACGTTGATGGATCCAAGTTGTCATTGGGTGAGACAACAATATGCTACGTTATCTGAGATCACTAGGGTCGAGTCATCTCCACTGGCGCCTCCTTGTGCGGTTCCGTTTCAGCTTTAATGACTGAATCTCTAGCTCTCCACTCAGACTTGTTAGCAGCTAGAAACTTGGGCTGACGATTGATCGTTTAGGAAATGAACGAACTCAAGCCAAACATTTTTCGAGCATTAAACAATTTTATTTGCTCAAAACATAGTAAATTAAAGAGAATTTTATAAATTTTGCAAAATTCAAGATATTCAAGCTTAAATCAAATGAGCCGAGCTTTGAATTGAGTTTTAAAACGTGCTTATACTCGGCTTATTTATAAATGAACGAATTCGAGCCGAGGTTTTGTCGAGTCGAACCCTAGCCGAAGTCGATCTATCCAGCTCATTTAACATCCCTGATACTACACAAGGAGTATTTATTTTTCTATTATTACGGAGACGGAATACTCCGTATTATATTTTTAATCGATGCGGAACGTTAATTCTCCAAACCCGCCTCAACAAAATTAATCTGATCTCTCTCGTCTGATCTCTCTCGTTCTCATCAATCACATCAAAAGAAGAGTGGGAATGAAACGTAAGTATTTCGATCGTTGTAGACATGATTGCTAAAAACTCATATAACGCGCTGTAAATTCCGCGAAAGTTGCCAATATTTACGTTTGTGGGACCCAGCCCCAACCCCAACCCCACCTCCTCCTGGGTCCACTCCAGACCGCTAGTATAAGGTGACGTGTCATGCCATGTGGCACGGGAAACCCCATGGAAACCACAGCTTCAAACCCAACTCCTTGTTTGGATTGATGCAAACCGCAAGAAGCTTCCAATTGGGAAATATAGGCTTGCCAAAGGCAAACAGTGCTGTTCAGCCAAACGGAGCATTAAGACTTGTCCGCATCGCCGGCTATCATAGGGCATTGAATTTTTTGGTTATATTTTACTACATGCATACATATCCTCTTACAAATAGATGCTGCTTTCTATTTTTAAATACAGTATATACTACTTTATGTTTAGTAGCTAGTAGTATATTTTTAAAACAATTCCAGTAAATTCTCCATCTTCATTTTTTGGCGAATATTGAAATGATTTTTGGTCTAACAGTTTTTTCATTATATTCTCCAAAATAGATAATTGAGAGAAAATATGGAGATCATTTCCTAAATTTGGAGAAAACAAATAGATTCTCCATCTTCACTTTATGTTTAGTAGCTAGTACTATAAAATATTGTTTTTTTAATTAATTATTTTATATAATTTGATACTTATTACTAACAAATATCAAATTATATACAAAATTTAAAGAAAAAAATAATATTTTATAGTGTCGAAAAGGAAAAGACCAATTATTTTAGAACAAACTAGCAGAATTAGTAATATTAATAGATAGAGTATCATTTTAGACTCATCCAAATCAATTAAGGTTTGGATACCAACTTCTTACAAATTGTGTTAAGTAAGATTTGAATTTTGAACCATTAATGAGCTCTTAAGTACAAGAAAAAACACTCTCTTGGCACTTAAGTATATATGTAGGGATCATTGTATAGTTGACGTGTTTTTTTTTATAAAAAAAGAATGCATCATTTGAAAAACAAACGATCGAGTCACTATGTAACTTGTTCTCTGACCTTGTAATAATGTGAATATATATAAACACTTTAAACTAAGCATCTAAATTTACAGCTCTCGAGTTTAATTATAATATCAAAATATCAGTCACGTAAAATATAAAAGCATTATAATTTATTAAAATTATTTAAAATAATCAATTTGTACTCAGTTTTCAAATACTTATAACTTTTAACTCGAATATAAGATTTAGCCCGTTCGTTTGCGAAAACAAAGTTATCAATAGATAGAGCATATGTATGTAACTCGTTGAGGGTTATGTGCTCCTCTCGGCCCTCAGATTTGCCTTTGTGTGTGGATCTATATAATTATATGTACTCCATTTGTTTCATTATATTTGTTGTTTGATATTTCAATACACTTTTTACGAAGATAAAAAAAATTATATAAAATATTAACTTTTTAAATATAATCCTTATTAGTAATAAGTATGAAATTACATATATTTTTTTTTTAAAAAAATTGACATTTTATGTACTACTTAGTTGTGAGATATCTTAAAAAATGTACTCAAAAGTCAAATCGACTCAAACGTCAAATATAATAAAATAGGTGGAGTAATCAATAAACCTTTAGCTTAATGTTTTTAACACTTTGTAATTCTCAGAAAAACAAATAAACCTCAAAATAAAATGACAATTCACTTTCTCATATAGAAACTTAAGTCATTATGGTAATTATGTTTGTGTGTGATTTTCACTTTTCCTTATACTTTATCATAATACTTTTGAAGCAACTCACCAATATTTGGGTGACCTCTCCCAAAGAGTAACTCAAATACTCCAGTACTTAATACAGTTCGATCGATTGGCTCTCCCATTTACAAACGATTTAATTCGAACTTCGAACCGCTTAACATAAAATTTAGTCTCACAACCAACACACAAATGTGTGATCGATAATAATCCCAATACTCTAACATGCTTAACTTATACCAATGAATCACGACAGATTATTAATCCAATCTTATAATTGAATTTCTTGCTTGTAAACTGACCTTAACAGAAACAAACAAACAAGTATTTTTCGTGCATATTTGAGTAATAAATAAATGATTTATTTCATTAACAAAATAAAAGAAAGAAAAGAAAGACGTAAGAGAGATGCAGGCACGGCCACCAATCCCAATAGCCTCAGCTGACAGTGTCTTCCCCCTCACAATTCCTAAACGGAGGCCCAGTCATAAAGTCAAGGCCACATCCTTTGACCTCTCCTCCGTTGAATAGTCAAACTTCCTCCTTTCTCCGAACCAACGCGTGTATCCATTTTCCCTTCCCCTTTCGTCCGATATATATTCAGTATTCCCATTCAAAGCTTCTAAAGAAATCTTTAAATCCGTTACCACTCCTGGAAATGTCCTCCTCCGTCGCCAGCTTCTGCAACACTTCCTTCAACGACTTATCCTCTTCTTCGTCTGCTTCTCCCTCCCAATTCATGAATTCCCCCTTCACCGATTTCTTCGCCACCACCGACGACGACGACCACCACCACCACCACCATGACTCCCACGGCGGCTGGAGCGCCTTCGAGCACCAGAACGCAATTACCAATCAGGACTATTCCTCCTCTGATCAGCCTAAGTTCAAGTCCATGGCTCCCCCCTCGCTCGGCCCCATCTCCTCCTCCTCTTCCTCTTACTTAGCTAGCCCTCTCCCCTTTAGCCCCTCTGTTTTCCTCGATTCCCCTCTCCTCTTCCCCAATTCCAATGTAAGCCCTCTCAATTTCCTCCTCCTTGCCTCTAATTTGTAACGAATGATGAATAATCCTTGAAATTTGATTTTATTTTTTTTTGTTTGCAGAATTTCTCATCTCCTACTGTCGGGGTTTTTACCAACGAACAGAAACCGGATGTTGGCGGTGTCAGGGAGCAAGGGGGGAGTTCGAATTTCTCCTTCCACCCTCAAATTAGGGCTAATTTCCATGTAAGTAACCCTAAAGCAATCATCTTTATTTACTACATGATTGAATTTCATCTGATGTGATTCCAATTCGCGTTGACAGGAGGAATCATCGTTCGCAAGACAACAGGGAATGGGATGTTTTATGGATCCTCATCAACCCGAGAAGCCAAAATCGGAGAACGAATTTTCGCTAGAGAAGCCCAAGATTGAAGAAGGATCATCAGCAGCAGCAGCTCCGAGGAGCTGCTCTCAACCGTCTTACCAGTACATCAGATCGTCGAAGACGTCGGAGGACGGATACAACTGGAGGAAGTACGGGCAGAAGCAAGTGAAAGGGAGCGAGAACCCCCGGAGCTACTACAAGTGCTCCTACCCTAACTGTCCCACCAAGAAGAAGGTTGAAACCTCCATTGAAGGACACATCACTGAGATCGTTTACAAAGGCAGCCACAACCATCCCAAGCCCCAACCTAAGCGATCCTCTTATGACAGCACTGAAGCTCCTGGCCCCGCTCTGGATCCCTCCCCGGCACTCACCCCTGAGACCTCCTCCCTCTCCATGGAAGACGAGGATGAGTTCGACCAGACCTCTGCTATGAGCATGAGCAAACCCGTCAAGGAAGACGACAATGAACCCGAATCCAAAAGATGGTGAGCATTAAACTGTTATATACTAAGACTTGTTCTTTTCATATTTTCAACGTGAGACTCTCATCAGTTAAGTATTCATTGATCAAAATTCTAATCATTACTCTGTTGCTCTTATAGGAAAGGGGAAAACGAGACGGAGGCAATGTCTGCGTACGGGAGTAGGGCGGTGAAGGAGCCAAGAGTCGTTGTTCAAACAACGAGTGAAATCGACATTCTTGATGACGGATATAGGTGGAGGAAATACGGGCAGAAGGTGGTGAAGGGGAACCCGAATCCGAGGAGCTACTACAAGTGCACGAGTATCGGGTGCCCGGTGAGGAAGCACATTGAGAGGGCATCAAATGATATGAGATCTGTGATCACAACCTATGAGGGCAAGCACAACCATGATGTTCCTGCAGCAAGAGGGAGCAGCTATGCGGTAAACCGGCCATCTAACACCAGCGCTGCGATCCCCGTTAGGCCATCGGCTTACCTCCCGGGCCAACAAAACTCGGCCCCTGCCACCTTGGAGTGGCTCTCTAATCCCGCGGGGTTCGGCTACTCGTCGGGGTTTTAACAACCGAAAAATGGATCAAACAAAGTAACATGTGTTCTAGAATTTTCATCACCTTACCACAAAAGAGTCTTCATATAGTGTAGCAAAATTAGGGTTAGAATGAATGTTGTACCATTTCTCTTGTTGTTTTTTGTATATTTTATGCAGGAAATCAGTTCCCTATAGTAACCAACTCATGAAAGAATAAGAGAAGTTTGTTATTTGTTTATTTGATATGAGGCCCTTCCAAGATTGTGTTTGGCCTCTTTCGTTACAAAAATTTGACTGTAAATTCATTTGCTTGAGTTGAGGTATACATTTTCTCTTCATCAATAGCTTATAATTTACCTTTGGTTTGGAAATTGGAAAGAACAAATAGAAAGACTTAAAAGCTATTAAAAATGAATCTTTGTATGAACATAGAAAATGTGATACATGGGAACAATTTCGGATTTTTTTTTGTTTGTAACAAAAAAAAAAAAAAAAAAAAGGAAAAAAGAGGAGAAGATCTTGTTGTCCTATGACCATGGAAATATGGAATTCAGCTTGCAGAGGTGTGAACAGTGGTTGTCCTCCATATCTAGAAAAGCTTGACTAGACTAGTTCAGCCGTGGCATCAACGTTTGCATTAGGTTCACAAGAATCAATTTATACGAGAGGGCAAAGAACAAGCCAAAACCTCATTGTAATGGTTTAAGTTTTTGTTTTTATTTTAGAAGACGTATCTCGTATTTTGTTGTATAAGACAATTAATCACCTTAGGTAGATAGATAAATTGGATTGAACTCAAGTCAATTTTTCTATACCAGTGTTTATCTATATATGGTTTTATATATAAAATGATTATTATAGATAAGTTTTAGATAAGATAGGTTTTTTCTATATTTAGATTTATCTATATAGTTTCTACCATAAATAGTGAGTGTATGGGTTGAATTATGTGATACCAATATAGGTTGTTCGGTACGGTTCTTGTCGATCATAATACGAAAATTCTTTGTATTCCATTGCTTTTTCATTTTCTTTTCCTTTAACGATATTTACTTGTAGGAATTCACAACAATAAAATTATTGGTAGGTACACTGTAAATAATCAAAATATAACTTACATTAGTTATGTTACTTGGTAGGGCAATAGTAATACGTTTATTGCTGGTTTACCAAATCCGAATCCAAGCACTATCAATGTTAAAAAAAGAAAAAAAAAAAAAAAGATTGAATATTGTATAATTAAAGAGATTCATTCCCTCGTCCGAGTAAACTCCACCTAAGATGGTCGACCCTCTTTTTGAACTTGGACAAGAATTTATCTGATGGAAAGACAAAAAATAAAAAAATCAAAGGTTGACAAAGTCATCCATCGGCATTTGATATTGGATGGCAAATACCTTTACTGTTGGAGAACAGAGGAAAACCTTGGCCAAACCAAGAATCTGTGTCATTTATAACAATAGTATTTGTAGCAGTGTTACTAGTAACTCATGTATGTTACCTTTTTAAGCAACATACCCAACTTAATTTATAAGGTGTTTACCAAATACGTCACCTGTTTCCTTGTTGGCCATCCATAGTAGAGAGTTGAATTTACCTGAAAAGTGCAATCTACTTCATAACAATGAACTGGTTGCCGATCAGTCACGAATCAAACAAAATCAACAAAAGAATTTAACATGAAAAAACCCTCCGATACTGATAGAGAAAAACCCTCAACTTGGCAAATCGAGAGCAACCAATTCACCAACCAAATGAATGGGTGCAAAATGTCTAGCAATGGTTAGAAGTCTAGTAAAGGTGTTACATAGGGCTTTTATATGAGCCGAGTAGTTCAAGCTCGGCTCTACTCGGCTCGGGTTCGACTCGATAAAAGCTCAGTTCGAGCTTATTTATTTTCCTAACAAGCCGAATATGAGCATATTTTTAAGCCCAACTTTTTCGTTTTAAACTCAAATAGCTTGAATTTTATGAAATTTCTAAAATTTCTTTTAAGTTATTATGGTATGAGCGAGTAGGGCTACTTAATACTCGAAAAAAGCTTGACGTGAGCACTTTTATTTCCTAAATGAGCCAAGTATGAGGACATTTTTAAGTTCGAGTCTAAATTTAAGCTCGGTACGACCTTGACTCATTTTTAAATACGTTGAATATGAACAAGCAATACTCGGTTCGTTCGACTCAAATAACAGCCCTATGATATGTGAAATTATGATTATCCCACGTACAAAAAAAGATAAAACTCAAGTCTAATATATAAGTTAGTTGGACGAGGAACGATCCTCCTATATCTTAAAGCCGAGTCTTTTGGAGGATAGTTAGGCTATCAACGTGGCAGCCTAATATGTTTTTTTTTTTCCAATTTTACCCCTCCCTTTCTTAATCAACTCTTATTTTGTGCCCCTCTCTTTCTCGGATGGTGATACACATAATTCTACATCACCAATTAAAATTTGACATGTGTATTTAGAGATTTTTTTGTAAAAAAATTCTACAACTTTCGGTCTTTCCAAAACTGTTTTTAAGTTTTTTTATGCAAAAAAAAACTGTTTTTTTAATTAAAAAAAAACCGTTTTTTTTAACCGTTTGAAATTTTGAAATGAATGAATCAAATTTCAATTGTTATTTTTACAACCATATATTAGTGAAATAAATTTTATTGATTTTTCATATAAGATTCAACCATAATATATACGTAGTAGATACTTTTATTTAGCATATATTTCAAATTGTTTACATTTTATAAATGTAAATAAAATTGTAAATATATTATAATTAAGAATTTATATAACTTATGTATATTGAAAATATAAGTTATTTGATATAAATTTTATTTATTTATAATTAATGAAATTAAATATATCAGCTTTGATAAAGTTAAAAAATATTCGAAAAATAAAATACAGCTAGTGATAAAGTTGAAAAATATACCTATCAAATACTATATTAAGGCTTTTACCGCAGTTGCACAACTAGATACAAATTACACCCACTGATGACATCACATTCACTAGCTTTGAGATGATCAACTGGTTTTTAAATAATGAAGAAAAGTATTATTTTATTTTTTATCTAACTAATTAAACTTTGTTTATATGTATTATGATAGGGAACATTGTATAAAATAATTTATAAATCTCATACTTTACGCAAGGGTACCATACTATTCAACCCCGATGTATGGGTATAAAAAAAATACAAAACTTCATCCGCGTGTCTATAAGAAAAGTACATATCTCTTCCGAGCCCGGGTTCAAAAATTGGATGTACATGTAACATGCGGATTTAATCTCGTGTTTCTATCGGACTTGCAATTTTTTAACATTCTGGTAAATATTTTAAAATCATGAACATTTTGCTAATTTATTTAATTGTGAATATTTTTTAAAAAAAAATCCTTCTTCTATGTGTATATAATGCAAATTAATTCTTCTATGTGTATATAATGCAAATTAATTAATAATACGCCTATATTCTTAACTTAATAAAAAAAAATAGAGTGGGCAAATAATAATCATAACGTACTAGAAAATTATTAGTAAATTATTAAAATAGTTAGCAATATCGTTTTGTTAGTTTAAATTATTAGAAAAATTTACATAATACGGAAATAAATAATACGATAACATCCGAAAAATATGATTAGTTTACTTAGATTAATTTAAAATCATGTGCATTGCGCACGAGTTATATGCTAGTTTTTATTTATTTATTATCAATTAGTTTTAGAGAAAATTTGCACTTAATACCCCAGTCGGGGTGACTCACAGACGCAAACCGATTTATCTGGTGCGTGACTCTTGCCGTTCTTCTTTCCTCTCACCTAGCCTAATTAACAAACTATACACGTTTGATACCGATTTATCTGGTCCGTGACTCTTGCCGTTTTTCTTTCCTCTCACTTAGCCTAATTAACAAACTATACACGTTTGATAAAAATTAGCAAACTATACACTCCTAATTTTACCCTAGCCGCTCAGCTCTTCTCCCCGTTCTTCTTCTCTCTCACCTCGCCTCGTTCTCTCATCCCCGTTCTTCTTCCCTATCGCCTCTCCTCGTTCTGGAGCTTGCCTCGCATCGCCGGAGCTTGCCTCGCCTCGTTCCCTCATCCCTCTTCCGCTCCTCTTCACGTTGCCTCCGCTCCTCCGGCATCGCTCCCGACCACCTCCACTCCTCTCCTCTCCGCTCTCGAATCCAGATCCCTCTTCCGGTTGCCTCCGCTCCTCCGGCGTCATCAAGGACGACGGTCAGAACGCCGCCATCACCGCCCCTCTCGATCTAGGATTTTTCCGTGATTTCCCGTCCTCTACATCCTCCGATCGAGATGGCGACGGTTCCAGGGCCTTTGATCGGGAGATTGTGAAGAAGAACAACTCCTTCCTTGTCAAACAGTTTGGCAACGGCACCGCCAAGATCCAGGTATGCTTTCTTTCCAATCGGCGTTGAGTTCTTTTCGCCTGCACTACGCAGTCCACATTGTGTATGATTTCTTTCGGTTTAGTGTGGTGTGCAATGGGGTTACCTATCAATTTGATGTTTGGGAACTACGATTGAAATGGATCTGCATTGTTGTTGATTAATCTCAAGTGAAATTGGAAGATCATGTAGGATTAAAGGTTGTGTTTTCTCAACCCCACTTCCACCATCATTTAGATCCTCCACCTCTTCCATCTTCCCTACCTTATCTCACAAGGTAGGATATTTTCACCCACCTCCACCCCATTTTCACTCACCTCCACCCCCTCCGCCTCTTAAAAAATAGATAAGTAAAACCCAGGGTTTTTTAAGGGGTGGAGATTATTTTTAAGGGGGAAAAGGGTGGAAATATATTTTATGGGATGGAAAGGGTGGAGATATATTTGACAAAGTGTCTCGTATGGTGTTTGACTGATTTGGGTTTTTAAGAGATGCAAATCATGTCAAATACCCAATTTAACCTTAAATAGAAATTAAAACAAATATCCTCTCCTCTCCCATTTCCTATCAGAACGGCTCAGCTTCATCGAAGAGCAATCCTTCTGCCCGACCGTCCACCATAGCCACCGATCCGGAGGTTGTGTTGTAGCGCCAGCGACCATCGTGTTCGCAATCGCCGCCACCGCCGGGCTCCAGAGCACCTGCCGGGAAAAACAAGAGCAACCAGAAATGTCACTGTATCAAACATAATCAAGCAGAAAGAAAGCAAAACGCCACTCTCAACTGCAAAACCAGCAAACCAGGACGTCGTACACGACCTACACCACCGCAATCGACCAAGAGAAGGCCATACCTGTCGCCGGATCTTCTTCTTCTTCGCTTCGCAATCGATCGTCGCTCTCTCTTCTCTTGGCTGCTAGGGTTGTGAGATTGAGGACAATAGCGATGAATCCCGGGGAAATTTGAGGATCTCCCCATCCCCCACCTCTTGTACCTACCCCACAAGGTAGGAAAATTCCCCTACCCCCACCCCCATTTCGCCTCTCATCCCCACCCCCTCCATCTGTAGGAAAACAATGGATTCCTCCTCCACCCCCATCCTTTGTAGCTAGTCCACCTCTTAAAAATTGGGAGGAAAACACAACCTAAACTCCCTAATTTGATGCTTCAATTTCCTAATTGAAGACCTCCGTTCTGCTGATGTCTTGTGCTACTGTTCTCTGCGGAAAATATTCATATTACCACTGTTTATGCTTTGTTTATGTTTTGGAACAAAACTATTTGTTTCTCTTGATTCATAATCCTTTTTGTTATCAAAATCATGTGATAAGTTACATTTGTTGGTTGATTCCAGAATATATCATGTGATTGCATTTTGCTGATGTCTTGAAATCTCGGTTGCTACTTTGCATTTGTATAGCCATGATTTTCATATTTACACTCATGCTTATTGCTTACTATTCAAGTGCATATATTTAGGCAATTTTTTCCCTAGAAATAATCTTTATTTTTAGGCTTTTTGGTAGTGACTTAGTTTTGGTCTTAATTTATTTTTTATGAAAGCATATTTGTTTGGATAGTTTACTGGCTTTCCTTTTTATGCATATTGGAAAACTTGGTTGGGGAGATATAGTTGGTGGGAGAGTGTAAATTGGATGGGGAATTATAACTGGTTTGGAGTTTTGATTTCTGAGTTGGTACTACTTTTTCCTGATTTAGATTGGCTCTATTAGAACTTTAGTTGGATCTGGTGCACATCACTAAGATCAGTGATTGCAGTTGACAAGTCTCATTACCCTCTACTAAATATTTGTGTTTATATTTGTGGTTTTTAATGTTATTTTTTAGTGCTGACAGTAGACCTGTCAAACAGGTCGGGCGGGACGGGTTTGGGTTGGGTTGTCTCGGGTTCGGGTCCATTTCGGGTTACAGGTCGTGAAATGCTCAACCTAGACCCATATTTAACGGGTTTGGGTCGACCCAACGAGTCAAGAGCGCTATTCATTCATAATTTTTTAAATGTCATTTACTATTTATATACGTTATTTTAAAATGATAAAATTATCTAAAATATCACTAAAAATTTATTACTTGTTATAATTTCATTCTTTTTAGTTTTTGAAGTATGAAATTATATATAATATATAAATTGATATTTTATATAATTATTATCATCCTTAAAACCATACATGAATAGTAAACGACATTTAAAAGTAAACAGATGGAGTATTTTTAATGACTATTTACATAGTTCCTAAATCTAAAATTGTTATATTGTCCTAATAATAGTTATATTATTGAAAAATAAAATTAATGTTGCTACAATGCTAATATGTAATTTTACATACATAACAAATTGTAATGTTAAATTATAAAGTAAAGTTGATGATGAAAAATATAATATTCAATCCTAATTATTATTAGTAATATATTTCAATATTAGGTTAAATTGTAATTTATTTATGTTTTTATTATCTTAAAGCTTGACCCAACGGTTGACCCATGGGTTGACCCAACCCGACCCAGAAATTTGCGGGTTGAATGGGTTCGGGTTGCTTCGGGTTTTCGGGTTGAAATATTTGCGCCAAAACCCACGTTTTACGGGTTGGGTCGGGTCGGGTCACGTTTTGACAGGTCTAGCTGACATCATTTTTTATGCATATTTTTAAGTGCTAACATCGTTTTTATGCGTATTTTTTAGTGCTGACATCGTTTTTATGAGTATTTTTTAACGCTGACATCGTTTTTATGTGTATTTTTTGGTGCTGACATCGTTTTTATGCGTATTTTATAGTGCTGACATCGTTTTTAGGTGGATATTATATATGTAGGTATATATGTATGCTTGAGTCCTTAAAAATTGGTTTATTTTTTAGTGTTGACATCATTTTTATGCATATTTTTTAGTGTTGACATCGTTTTTAGTTGGATATTATATATGTAGGTATATATGTTTGATTGAGTCCTTAAAAATTGGTTTGTTTTATAGTGCTGACATCGTTTTAATGCCTATTTTTTAGTGCTCACATCGTTTTTATGCATATTTTTTAGTGCTGACATCGTTTTTACGTGGCTATTATATATGTAGGTATATATGTATGCTTGAGTCCTTAAAAATTGGTTTATTTTTTTAGTGCTGACATAGTTTTATGCGTATTTTTTAGTCATGACATCGTTTTTATGCATATTTTTATGTAGGTATATATTTGCTAACATCGTTTTTGCAATATAAGAGATGGAGGAGGAAATAAGTCAGCATCGTTGGCGTCAGCAAATTCTTTATTTTAACTACTCACCGTTATTCTTTGTTTCTCACTACAAAAAAAAATACAATATTAGTTTTTTTTTTGGTAGAACATTCATTTGTTTCTTTGCTCTCCCCCTTTTATATTTTATATAAAATTTCTAATATTATTTTATTTGAGAAATCCATTAATACGTCAAATATATTTGTTTGATGGTAAAATTTCATGAATGTTATAAATTCATGATGACATAAATAAATTTATCACATTCAATTCCATAAAAAAAATGTGGTAAATTTGTTTCTCAAATTAAAACACAAGTTTACAAAATTCAAATTGGGCAAAAAAAAATCCATTACAAACCCCACCCAATAAGCCCAAACATGTAAAAAAACAAAAGGGCTGAAACGGGAGGTTAAAACCGCATTTCCAATTACAACTGCAGCAGTTAACAAAAAAAAACTGCATAAATTTTTTTTTTACAGTTATGTAACGGCCCAGAATTATGATTTTCGGGTTACGTTTCAAGGGATAAACCCCTTGTTCAGATCTTGCAATCCAGGTACGGGTCAAGGTTTCAAACTCATTTAAGATTAGTAGAAGGAGGGATTTCGAACCCTAAAAGTCACGAAGGGTCGTTGGTACCCTTAACCTGTCTTAAGACTATGTCGCGAAATTCAATTCAAATGAAAGTAAAGCGAAAGCAAAATTAAGATACAAAGTGTCACGGCAGAGCCGGGTCAAAACCAAAACATAAGCGAATTATTACCATTTACACCAAGTTAGAGAATTAGCCAGGTTCTTCAATTCGCCAAAAGGAAACCCCGTCATATAGACATCGAGTACTCAGAATCTGCAGAAAATACCTTTAAAAAAAGAACGGGGAAAGGAGTCAGATCGAGCCACTCATGCGGGAGCGGCAGTCCTCGCTGAGGCCACATAGTATGTGCTATACCTAATAAAGATGCTCTAATGCAGTACGAAAGTCAAACACACTAGCATGCCCCTAAGTATAATAATGTGTAGAAATACTGTAAAGGGCCCAAGACAATGCCAAATGGCATATCCCTCTCCTACCTCCACCCCCTTCCGATAGGGCGGAGACTGGCCAGCACGTGAATGCATTCCATCATAATCGGGCGGCACGCATGCCAAACCCGCTCCACAATAAAGCCCGCATGCATCTCATAATATAAGAAAGTTCATGACTCGATTGACTCAGGGTACCCGATGAGGCTGGGCTACCCTATGACCCTAGCAAAGACTCTAGGACTATCACAGATAACGACCGTTCTGTTTCAAACACATAAAGTAAGCAGATGCTCATTCAATTAGTGCAACCTAAACATGATACTACATGACATGTTTTTATGCATATGCAACACCTAACATAAAATGCAGCAACAAGCATGAATGTCCAACCCGAGTAAGCCCCCTAGGGAACTTACCTGAAATGCCGAACAGCAAAAGATAACGTAAGCAAAGGCCCAAATGCAAGTCTAAAGCAATCCAAAAGCAATGCACACCTATCATCAAGCCATTTCCATAAGCTACCGGACCAACATTCATACACACGATTCCCAAGTTCTCAATATACTCAAAACCAAACGGTGATAAAACTATTTTCCAAAACCTTTCCGCTACGATCAATATTAACCAAAAATCATTTACTTCCAATCAACCCCATTGATAAAATCGTACCAACCATATTTTCCAAACTCTTAAATCCCAAATTAAGTCAACTCATATTCAAAATAATTTCTCAAATCATACTTGGCCAAATTCCGACATTTAACATTTAAACCTTAAAACCAATTTATCAAATTCATCTTATAATGATAATTCCGGCATCTCAAACCCTTTAAGAACATTTTCAGAAACTTGAGAACCCTTTTAAATAATTTCAAACAATATTTATCAAAAATAACCTCAACTAAATCCATCCTTAAAATCCCCCTATTTCGACCAAGACTGACAATCACTTCAAAATTCCTAAAATCGCATCTTTAATCCTCATAAATACACATTCCAAATAATGTCACTTTTAAAAACCATTTTATACTATATAATAATAATTTCAGAAAATTAATATTTATTCACAAAATCAGAAATAATATGTAATTAAAAATCTAATAATCTATCAATAATAAATACAAATCTCATGAAAATCAACTATTTTTATTAAATATTTCTAACATTTAATCATTAAATGAAGGTATGATTAATACATAACAATTAAATCAGAATAATTAAATAAATAATAATTGGATAACCAAGAACCCATAAAACAATAAAACAATTATCCCAACAAAACAAACCCCAAAATTCTGCAAGAAGAAAAGCCCCAAACCAAAATCTTAAAACCGGATCCCCATTTCATCCCAAAGCCCAACACTCTAAATGATATAACCCGGGTAGCGAAATCCGGGTCAGGCCCAATAGGAGCCCGATCCAACAGAGGAATAGAACAGACCCATCTCTCCCACAAAACAGAGCTCTGGAATCCGACGGGAAGAAGAACGGAAGAGAAAGGAGGAACCCAGGGCCGGCCCGCGGCTCTTCAACAACCCAAACTCACCCAATCCCGACCGAACTCAGATTCCGACTATACCCAGACAACCAGAACGAAAACGCGGCTAGGGAGGAAGGAGAGAGAGAAGGATTACCGAGATCACACAATTCCGACTCCGAGGGCGGATCCGGTTGCAATTGACAGAAAAGGAGCGTCGATGGAGTCCTAGGAGAAGCAAGGGATGAGCAAAAACAGATTTTGACGAGATTAGAACCGGAATCGAATAAGAAGACGAAATTGACCTTCGAGAGCTTCGGTGAGCGCGAGAGGGTTGGTGGCGGCGTTGGCGGCTCCGGGGGGGGGGGGGGTTTCTGGGTGGCTCCGACTCGTGCTCGGCCATCAGGGGATAGCTGCTGCCGCTCGGACAGAAGGAGGAAGGATGAGAGGAAGAGCAGCTTCGGTGGTGCTCGGATGGGCGTCGTCGGCGGGAAGCTCCGGGAAGGCTTGGTTTGCCTGGAATGTCGCAGAGAAGGGGAACGATGGTCGATGGTGGTGGCTCGGCGGAGCTCTCAAAATCAAAACGGAGGGAGGTGGAGGTGCTGAGTGTTGGTGCTGGTGGGTGGTGGTTCACGGCGGTTTAGTGGTGCTGCAATAGGCGAGAAGAGGTGGCTCGGTTTTCCAAATCCGAATTTAATAAATGAAATCCGAACATTATTTTTCAATTTTCGCTTATGAAAGCAGGATGAAACATAATTTAAATTTTCAATTAAATAATGCCGTAACTCGTTTGGAAATATTTAGACTAAAACCAATAGCTTAAGGACGGAAGTCCCAAACTTCTCAGATCTTGAAATCGGAATGATTATAAATCACTATTTTAATAATTTAATATTCTAAAATTTTCCGGTCTTTACAAGTTATGCAGTTGCAGACTTGCAGTGCGTGGCCCAAGTGAAGAGTAACTGCCCTTACTGTTCCTACCTATAAAAAGGTGTAACTGTTCGGGTCTGTTTTCCCCTCTTCTTTCAAAACACTAGAAGAAAAAAAGCATCAAACAAAGATTTTTCTCCTCACCCTACTGCTTCCTCCGGCTGGCTTTTTCTTCCTTTTGGAGTCTGCTATTCAACTGCAAAACAAAAAAGAAGCAGTTCTCTTCCCCTTCCTAGTTGTTCCTCTTCCAGTTTTCCTTGCTCCTAGGAGCACTTCCTGCAACCACATACCAAACAAACAAAAAATTAGAAATAGGAAGAAGAAACTGTAGAACAAAAAAAAAGCAGAACTCTTCAAAGGCCAAGAGAAAGGGTAGAAATCTATTCTCTTTTCTTTTCTTTGTTTTGCAGGTATAAATAAGCATTGCAATGGAGCAGACCTGGACTTGGGTTCATATGCTCTCACCTAGTGTTTGGGCTCGTCATAGGCTTAAAAGTATATTTCTTTCGCCTAGAGACCATCACGTCATAGGTTGAGAGGATCTACTCTCGTAGTTGGTTTGAAAGTATATTCTTTCGCCACTACATTCGATCCCGGCGTGGATCGGTTTATCGGGTCTAAGTGCTGCCGAAATTTTGAGAGACAAGTTCATCGAGTAGTTTTCTATGGTACTTGTGAAATCCAGGTAGGCAAACAAAATATATACAAAAGACCCAAAAATCAGAACTAACTTGGAACCCTAAATGCTACAAATTCAGCCAGGGATCCATGATGCCAGTTATTCATGACATAAATTTAGAAACTGGAATTCAAGTTAGTTAATTAACATGTTCAAACCAAGTTAATTTGAGTTGAACACAAAGCAGAAACTCAAATCGGTTTAGGCCGAGCACAAAGCAAAACTAAATCAGTAAGATCAGCAAGACAATGCTACTGAGGAATCAAGGGTAATAAAATTTGGAAAGAGAAAAGAGGGGAAGTGAAAATACCTAAGCTAAGAGACCAAGGTAAGGGTCCCCTCCGCACTGTAGTTCGGATGATCGGTGGCTTTGATAGACTTCCCGAGCTCGGAATTGTGATTTTTTTTTCAAATTATTCACAAAAAGATAAATATTTAACAAAAAATTCACGGTTTCAAATTATTTACCAAAATATTCATTTTTGTCAGTACAATCAGAAAAACGCGGTTTAAAACCGCGTTTTACGTACAAATAAAATTTGAAATTGGAGGGAAAAAGTTGAAGAAAAAATAAATAAAAAAGACGCGACCTTAAACCGTGTTTTACGTGTAAATTATTTTTTTCCCAAATAAACTTGCTATCAGGTGAATAGGAAAAAAAAAAGAAAAAAAAATGGTAAATCGCGGTTTCATACCGCCGTTTATGGGCAAATTACTATTCATCTTCATCAAACCTTTTCTCCCGTGGTTGCTGAGGGCTCCGCCGCCTGGATTCCTCCGCCAGTGCCCAGCATCACCACGTCACACCAGTCGGACCATATGGAGCCCGCCGCCGCATAGCTAGACCCTCTCGAGTTCACCTCCGCACTAGCTGTATCCTCTCGAGTACGCCGCCGCACTAACCGGACCCTCTCGAGCCACTGCCGATTCAACCCCCAATTGAACACAATTCAACCCACCTCAACCTTTGCACCTTCAATTGTGATGGAAATTTCAATTGTGCAAAAGAATTTCAACCTGTTCAAGGCAACCCAGTCCAATTGTTCAACCGACCTCTCGGTTAGTGCGGCGGCATGCTCGAGAAGGTCCAGCTAGTGCGGCGGCGGGCACCATATGGTCCGACTGGTGTGACGTGGTGGTGCGGGGCACTAGCGGAGGAATCCGGGCGGCGGAGCTCTCGACAACCATGGGAGAAAAGGGTTGACGAAGATGAATAGTAATTTGCCCATAAACCGTGGTTTCCCTTTTTTTTTCTTTTTTTTCGTATTGACCTAACAGCTAGTTTACTTGGGGAAAAAAAAATTTACGCGTAAAACGCGGTTTAAGGTCGCGTCTTTTTCATTTATTTTTTCTTCAACTTTTTTCCTCCAATTTCCAATTTTATTTGTACGTAAAACGCTTTAAACCGCGTTTTTCTGATTATACTGACAAAAATGAATATTTTGGTAAATAATTTCAAATCGTGAATTTTTTGTTAAATATTTATCTTTTTGTGAATAATTTGAAAAAAAATTCACAATTCCGAGTTCGGGAAGTCTATCAAAGCCACGGATCATCCGAACTACAGTGCGGAGGGGACCCTTACCTTGGTCTCTTAGCTTTGGTATGTTCACTTCCCCTCTTTTCTCCTTCCAAAATCCAGAGGTCTCCAAGCAAAAATTCCCAAATTACAAATCAACAAACACAACCCTATTTTTGTTTTCCGAAACCCAAATCATTCAAAAAGGATCAAATTGAGGGCAGATTTGAGGGAAGAGGAGAAGGGCAAATCTGCTTGTCGAAGCTCGGGGATTTCTCATCCGTCTTTTGGCTATCCCAAACCCAAAAGCTGTGAAAACTACAAATTACAGGGAGAAAGAAAGCTTTATAGGCTTGAATTACTCAAAGGATGAATCAAACGACACAATTTAAGGGTTGAAATTCGAAATAGGACAAAAACCTAGTGTTGCTCGGGATGCCCTTAACTCGCTCGCTCGACCCACTCTGCACTGCAATTCGCCCCTTGCTCCGCCTTTATCCGTACCCTTCGACCTCTATTTCAAATGCCCAGGCCAAAACACAGAGCCACCACTGAGCACTAGACTTCGCGCATTTGTGCTCGTCGCTGCTCCTTCCGTTTGAGTTGAGAAGCTGCTGGAAAAGGTCAAGCAGCAATTTCTCGACTCAAGGGGAAAAAACAACACAAATTAAAATTGAAAGGAGATGAGCATGGGCTGATTTCATTGGTTCGTGAATAGCGAGATGCTTTTTTTGGATCCATGTGTTCGAACAATAACAAATGCTAACGTTGTTCGGATTCAAAATGTGATGACAGATCATCTTTAATGAATCATCACCATTGAAGCCACAAATGTCTTGTATGTTAATGCATATTTGAAAGAAAAATGTGTTTAATTACAAAACATACATACTAAAATATACGAATTATAATTGGTATAAATTAAGAATTCGAGTTTGATCAAAACATAAAATTAAACTCGTCAAATATTTATTGCCAATTAATTCTAGTGGGTCAATCTCAAATCGACTTCAATAAAAACGGAGTCAAAATGTCAAATCGAGTTTCCCTAAATATAAACTTAGTTCCCTAAACGAACTACGAGTGATTTGATTCTCTTCTAACAGATACGTAGGAAACCCGATACAAAGCTATAGCTCACCGAGTTCAATCACACGATCCTCAAACGATCAAACTTTTGAAACCAAATCAACTTGGTTTCTAGCAGAACTACGTAAAGACTTGACGCCTCCTATCGACTACGTAGGTAACCCGATATTAAATTCTAAAAATATATCGGGTATAGTCGACGACCTCTAAATTCCCTTTAAATGAATATGAGGTCAAAATCAAACAAATTCAAATTGTCCATGTCGACTCGATACAAAGCTTCTGTTCGTCGAGTTCAATCATCTACCCACAAATGATCTCATGATCAAACTCATATACAAATTCCTCTTTGTCCCGAACTAAGGTGACTTGATTCCACCAAACTAGTGGATACGTAGGAAACTCGGTGTAAATCAAATTCTCACTGAGTCCAGTCACAGTCAAACTTTCAATCAAACCTCCTCAAATTCATTTTCGACTCTAAGTCGTCCCAAATATCAAATTTCTATCAAATCTAAAGTGTCTTCTCCGACTCGATACAAAGCTTCTGCTCGTCGAGTTCGGTCACGACCAAAACGTCAAAAAACAAATACCAAATTCAAATTTGGCCTTTTCAAGAACTACGTGTGATTTGATCTCTTTCAAAAGGGTATGTAGTAAACTCACAAACGAGTTCAATCACAACCCCTAAATTGACCTTTAAGTCAAATCTCAAATTAAATCAAATCAAACTCCACATTAAAATCAAATCGTTTTCTATGCAAATGATAGGTGGGTTACTTGAGTTACCCTTCCGAGAAGGTGGGCTCAGGTTACTCGGGTGGAGTGTTGTTCGAGCTACCCTTCGTAGAAGGTGGGTTTGAACTTCATCCTCTGATGCATACAAGAAAACGAAAACGAAATCAAAACCAAACCAAACACAAAATCCAAAACACTCTGAACTACGTAAGGCTTGATTCTCTTCCAAGAGATACCTAGGCAACCCGCTAAATTTTGGGTCCAGCCCAAATCACCAAAACCATTCAAATCTTAGTATCAATACGACTTCGAATCAAGAGGATAGTGAAAAGGGGTCGAACTCAAATATTAAAAATAAAAAAAAATGTGTTGTGCAATTATTTGCGCATTTTTGTTCAACTAGGCCGGATCTGAAGCGAGCTTCGAGCGAGGCCGACCGTGACCATGAGCGTCGGATCTGCAGCAATGCTCGAGAGGGCGAGCGAGAGAGGACTAGACACGAGACAGAGTGACAAGAGGAGACCACATGCAAGCTGAGGCTGGCGGCGAGAGGCGATAGAAAGAAAATGATTGAAGAAGAAGAAGTGCCGCCCTAGACAAAAAAAAATAAAAAACGAAAGGCTGAAAAATGAAAATAAATATAGGGTAGTTCGGATTCGAACTCGAGACCAATTACCCATGTGCACACGCGAGAAGCTACGCTCCACCAACTGAGCAAACTAAAACTTGTGATACTTAAAGACAGTTATTCTCAGAATACTAATATTTAAAAAAATAAAAATTATCGTGTCGTTTCGGGTACACGACACGATTTCGTGTCGTGTCGTATTTTACCGTTTCGTGTCATAATCGTGTTGTATCTATATCGTTTCATGTTTTTTCGTATCGTTTTGTTGCGGTTTCGTGTCGTGTCAATCGTGTCGTACTTTTCTGCACAACCCTATATACCATGGCCTTCAGGTGGCCAGTAGACAAGGGTTCGATCGCTTGATTGTTGAGTCAGATTCGGTTATTGCTTGCTCTCTTCTAAGGTCTAGATCCCCAAACCATCACCCTTGCTACCACCTAATTAGCCAATGCCGCCGCATGATCGACAATTTTACTGTGGAGGAGGTGATTAGCAACATTCGTCGCCAAGCAAACTCCTCAGCCAACCTCCTGGCTAATTGGTCTGTTAATATTGTTGAGTATTCTAGCATTCCCCCATGTCTTGTTAATGTTCCTGAACTTTTACCCGTTTAAGGGATTATTATCTTTAATAAAATCTATAGGACACTAGTCCTACCTTTGGATCAAAATAAAAAAAACATAGTAAAATATAAAATAGATTTTGATAAATTGTTATATAGTATAAGTTTATATATATTTTTTATGATAAAAAATTATGGAAGATTTGCTCTAAAGGAATAGGTTAAGAAACCATATTTTGGGAATGATTATGCATAAACTTAATAAATCTATTTTAAAATCGCGTCCTCTAATTCTACCACAAAAGATTTGGGGTGGGCACTCAAAAAGGCTTTGTACTTCCGTGCCCTGAAAACGGAAGGGTAAACGGAAAGTTAATTTATGTCTTTCGTTTTTAAAACACGAGAGTTCAAAATATAAGTTGTACTTCCGTGTTTGAAAAACAAGAGTACAACTTTTAATTTTGCCTTCCGTTTTTTAAAAATGGGAGTTATAAAACTGGGTTGTACTCTCGTATTTAAAAAACGGAAGTACAATTTTAATTACACCTCCCATTTTTCAAACACGGGAGTACAACTATTTTATAACTCCCGTTTTCTAAATACGGGAGTACAATTTTAAAAGTATTTTGAAAAGACAAACGAGTTTGATTTTAACTTATTTTTTTAAAAAAAAATTAGAAACACACATAACTTTAATAAATAAATTGTAACGGTTACCCACACCCCCTTGCGCGTTTTATTGAAAAATTATATTTTAGTATATCATATAAGAGTAAGTACTCTTCTTTACATACTGTTTAATATTTTTTCACTTATTTATCCAATAAAGAGTAAATAACCAAATTTATTGCATAAGTTACGTTTTGATATCCTTTAATATAATGTTTTATAAATACTTGATTTTTTTTAATGAAAATTTGTTAATATAATTAATAACAAATTAAATAATAATATAAAATAAATAATAACTAAAATATAATAAAATCCATAAAATTCAATGAGTTACATTTTGATAATGATTTGTGATACTTTACAATAACATATATATATTGATCCGAACAAACTCAACCAAAATTATGTTAAACTTGTATAAAAGTATATGTGAGATAAACCGATATATTCTCAAACAATTAACTTAAACAGAATATAAAAACAAAATAATTTAGAGGCCGTATAAAATAATGGGGATTCAATTTTGCTCACTAACTTAAAAGTCATGGTACAGAGGAAGAAAAATAAATATAAATAAAACAAATCAAAACTTTATTTTTAAGTGAAATTCAAAACTTATCGTTGAATGCAAAAGAAAGGTTTATTGGCTTTTTGCAAACCAACATTCAAAACTTTTGAACCATATTTATATGATTAAACTCAACGATCAACAATACTAAACCATATATTTATATCATTTCATTTCATCGACATAACAAACTTACTCTCATTCTTCTTGATTCTCGCCCTTGCATTATAAATTTGTTGTCTCGTGTTCAAATTCTCCTTGAAAGTATTTTTCAATGTCGCAAGAAGGGAAATTGGCTTTACCCCTCCAAATGTCAAATCATTCACTAGTTGTATCTCCTCATTCGTCAATCGTCCCACCATCTAATGATCTTGCAGTCTAGGAAGCAGTTTATGGTTATGCATACCACACTCCACTTTCAGCCGCCATACATTTCTTTCGGCTTCCCTACCATACAACAAAAATGGACAATTATTTTTTTAAACCTTCCATCCCACGGGACTATTACTGGTGCATCAACACCTCTAATTTTCTTCTTACGATTTTTATTTTCTCCAAATTTTTCACATCCAAGATATACTGAGCCGTATCGGGTTGCCGAGCTATTCCAAGATTTTACAATTGTGAGAACAAAGTTGTTCACAAAAGCAATCTGCCAAGCCCATTCTAACGTCGATTTTCTATCCCTCCAGTAATAATTATTCGCAAAACAAGGCGAATAATCAAATCCAACAATGTTCATTCTATCAAACTGAAAACAATTGAAATAGAGTTCAAATTTCACGAATTGAATCAATATTATCATTAAATTCTACTATAAAAGTCCATAAATACCTGAATATTATTGTTGACTCCTTCGTTACCATTGGATGCGTGGTTTGACATTCTTCTATGGAGTCCAGCGCAACTAGGGCAAAATACCCGTTATCGAGCATATTCGTCATATTCATACCCCTTTTTGACCTAAAAAAAATAAAATAAAAGCATACCCTTCCGTTTTCTAAACACGGAAGGCAAACAGTTATTTTAAACTTCCATATTTAAAAAACGGAAGGTAAAAAGTAGATTTGTTCTTTCGATTTTTAAAAACGGAAGGCAAAAAGTAGATTTGTTCTATCGGTTTTTAAAAACGGAAGGCAAAAAGTAATTTTCTTCTCTCGTGTTTTAAAAACAGAAGGTATAAAGTTGATTTGATCTTCCGTTTTTTAAACACGGAAGTTATGTTTTATATTTTTCAAAAAATAAAAACAAACAAATAATTAATATAGCACAACTTCCGTTTTTAAAAGACGAAAGTGTATTTCCTTTTTTGGGTGCCCCATCAACTTTTGTGGTGCGGTTAAGAACATATTTCCAAATATGAATGTTTAATATCTATACCTTAATTAATCTATGTCCTAAAATAAGATAGAAAAAGATGATGAAAAATATTTAGATATATAAACACACCTCATTTAACCTTTTAAACTTTTATTATAATTAATATTTAGATATATAAATCAAATCTATGTATGGAAATCAAATCTATGTATTTTCATAGGTTTGAGACTCCATAAAAGGTGATACATGATGTCAAGCAAATTAATTAAACAATACAAGGCATATAGAGTCTCTAATGGCCGGTTGATTAGAAGGTCTAGCCTCGCCATGGTGGTTGCGTTGGAGGTGGCGGTTTTGCTCTTTTCCGATGAATCAGAGGGCTGACGTAACAAGTCCGATGATGGTTTGCTCCAAATCTGAGCCACCGATCGACGAATCCAATTTCTCCGGTAATTGGCTCGGCCATCGCGGGCTTTTACGAATGCCCTTTCGATCTTGTCGGAATCTTGCTAAATTAGCCACCTCCAACACGCCTCCATGGCAGGGCTTGGCCTTCGAAAGTAGGCCGGATTCGATCAGTTCATCACTACTCCGGCGGCCGAAGACACTACTAAGTATGGTGTGGGTTTTTGGTAAGGGAAAGAAAGAAGATGGATGTATATATTAATTAGTTGTCTTTATTTCAGTCTTCCAAGGGTTCCAAATTCCAATACAGTGTCGATCAGGTGGTTAGGGCTGAGCCGTGTGATTATCATTCTTCTAGTTTTATCGCGAATTAACTAATTTAATGTTGTCATCCACAATTTAATATGACTCTTCTTGATTCGAACAAATTAGCACAACACTTGAAAGTTGATCAAATCTTGCTCCTCCTCCTGACATATATTTCCACCGTTGTTGTTACTTCAATTCTTTTTAGTCTCCATGCTCTTCTATTACATTTTTGACACTTGTATTTTGAGGTTTTGCCTTCTTTCTGCTTACTATGGGTTGTTTGATTGGATGAATGTGGTGATTCGATTGGAAATTTGGAAACAACTGTATTTTAAATTTTTTTTCTGGTTTTTCTAACCTTAATTTATGCATTCCGACCTTCAATAGAATTTGTGGATTTTTGAAAGTTTAGAGTTTTTTAGAATTAAAATTAATGATTGAAATTGAGTTGGATTGTTTTTGGTATATGGGGTAATAGGTGGGCTACTAATTAGTTATTCTGAAATGTTGGATTATTTTTGGTTAAAGGTTAATAGTTTTGGTAGTTTGGGACTATTTTTTGTTATTTTTCCTTATGAAAATGTATGCCATTGAAAATCCGAATTGATAAAAGAAAAAAGGAGCTGGCTCCATAGCCCAAATGATTGTACTTTTAGGCCCAAAAAATAAGGCCCGGGAAGCAGCCCACACATTCCCTTGATAGAGATAGAAGTTGGAATTTAGAAGAGTGACAGCCACACAACAGAAGAGCCATCACCTTACAATGCCTTTCTCTTCATCCTCCATCCATCCAACAAGGCCAAACTCCATCATTCTCTTGAACGACATCGTCAGGAGGAGCCAAGTCCGAATCCGCCCCTCGGTATCGGTGAGGTGTGAATCCCAGGAGCAGCTGAATGGAGATAAAAAGTTGCCAAAGCTTGGGATAGGGTCACCCATCATTGTAACTGAAGCTCCCAAGATGATCAAGACAGCAGCTTCCGTGCCCTGTCTTCGGGTCAATGAGGGCCTAGTCAATCCCGGCGATGTTGGAAGGTAAAATGAAAGCACCATCATCATCAATCCCCCTTTGAATTATTTGTGATTTCATCCATGTTTTTGGTATGTTGTGCAGGACTGTATCTCGGAAGCCCATGGATGTATGGGCGGTTCGGTTGAGTATAGGAACTTACCTCATCGTTGGCAAGTACTTTAAGCCTTTGGAGATTGATGATGAGTAAGTGAAAGTTTTGTGTTTGTGTAAAAGATTAGAATGAACAAAAATTCAACGGAGTAGTATCCAACTGAATGAAAGAAAACTCTCCCTAGTCCCTACAATAAACATTATCTGAAGTCCATCTTAATGACCCCTTCCGGGCTCAGTGGTTAGTCCAAACCCGAATGGGAACAACGGGTCATAGTGCGAATCACCCACATTCATCGGCAGCTGATCAACTGACTTGAACCAAGTGCGCGCTAGCTTGCCAGTGAATCCGAAGTCACCAAACAGGACATCAGCCACGCCTTGGCCTTGGGTTCCTCTTCTTTCACCTTTCCCTCATCCATGGCGCCCCACCTTCCTCTTCGCTATTGGGAAGGACTAAGGAGGAGAGAGGCTTGATTTTGAGCTGCAGGGAGGCTCGAGCTCCGATTCCGAGCAGTCGACGGCTTTGGAAGAAGGACGGGAGACCCGATTTCGAGTAGGGAGGAGGTCGGAGGCCGGATGTCCCTGGTGGCCGTGGGAAGGAGGAGAGAGGAGGTCGGAGTCTCGATTTCGGGCATTCGATGGCTTAGGAAGAAGGCCGGAGGTCCGATTTCAAGCCGGTAAGAGGTCGGAGGCCAGAGGTTACTGGTGGGAAGGAGGAGAGAGAGGAGGCCGGAGTCCTGATTTCGGGTAGTCGATGGCTTGGTCGGATGTCCGATTTCGAGCCCGGAGGAAGGCCGGAGAGCAACAGGGCCTATGGCAATGGAGTTGCTGGAAGGTCCAGGCGCCATGGACGGAGCGGAGAATTACAGAGCAGCGGAGCAGGAGCCTACGCCGACAGCCGCACTGGTGCTACTCAGCCACCACGTTCGCCGAGACCTCGAGCGCTGCCACCCGGACTCTCTCTCTCTCTCTCTCCAATCGGCGACGAAAGTCGGGGCACCATGGATGAGGGAGCGGAGAAGATGAAGGAGAGGAGGTGGGGCCCCGTCGCCGCCATGGACGAGGGGGCGCCGAGCGGAGGAGGAGCACGCTTGCAAATGAAAAGCAGATTGATTCTGCGTTTCACTCTTGTTTTTTTTTTTTTTTTAAATATATTTTTTAGTTTAAAAATACAAATGGGAATAAACGCGGGATGAAACCGCGTTTTACTCACGTTTCTTTCATGTTGTTTTTTTTCTCCACCCAGATTTCATATCTTCTGAATGAAACGCCGTCTCAGACCGCGTTTCTCTGATCTCTCTGTAAATTTTGAATATTTTTGTAAATATTTTCAAAGTGTGAATTTTTCCGTAAAATTTTATTTTTCTGTGAATATTTTGAAAAAAAGTTCTATATTCTATCCCTAAATACTCCATCCGTTAATTAAAACTTGACGTTTTACTATTCATGCACGCTTTTTTAGGTGTTAAACACTATATAAAATATTGACTTTTTAAATATTTTTTAATTATATTATACTTATTACTATGAAATATGAATTTATAAAAACAAATGTAAAAGAGTTAATATTTTATATAATTTTCATCATTCTAAAAAAACGTGCATGAATATTAAATGACAAGTTTTAATTAACAGAGAGATTAACTAAATAATGTAAAATTCAAATTTAATAATTCAAGAAAATGAAATAAGGGGTGATAAAATAAATCTAGTTTATGGGCTCTTCCGACATGCCTTATTGTGATACGGGGTAAGCCGTATGATAGCCCGATCTTCGACAATCAAGACACGGACTCAAGAATTTAACAAGAACTCAAGAAACTCGACTAAACACAAAGAAATGCGGCAAGAATCAACAATAAACAAGCAAGTCTCGACAAGAACTCCAAGAACTCGATGTCGACTAGAACAAAGAACACAAGACTCGATTAAATTGAAAGAAAGACTCGACAGAAACAATATAAAGACCGATAGATTGGATGAGTCGATCTATATAGAACAAGATGAAGACCTCAAACCTCCGTAGAGGGTAGGAACCAACACCAATGACTATATAACCCACCTCTACAACCCTACACAACCAAGCGGGCAACTTGGAGGCACAAGGAGGGGGCTCGTAGATTCCAGGGATTACCAAACAATCGCGAGTTTGACAAACACAAGGCAAACCAAGCTGAAACAATACCAATTTTGCAATCGATGAGCCTAGCTATGAATCGAACGGCTTTCTCTCAATGTGTTTCACACAAAGAAAATTTCTATTAAATGGAAGCGTGTCTCCTCTACAACTGATCAGTCGCCTCTTATAATAATAACCCTAGGCTGATTTTAGATGGAAAATAACAATTAAAAGTAATTAAAATAAATTCCCTAAAAATTACCTAAAATAACTTAAGCAAAGAAGGTCTCTAAAAATAGTAACAAAAGGAAGTTCCAACACTTGGATAATTTCGGCCAAAACAGTGACAACTGCAAAGATGATGATTTTCGTCCAAACTCTAGGTCGAATCTGGAAAAACCTTTAGCAGCAAAGTTGTAGATCTTCTCGTCCTCGTTCCAACAAGGTATGACACGATCCAATCCAATAAATATGGACTCCGAACGACCCATTTTACTGAGACGTCGAAAAGCTGTCAAACTGCTGAACGAATCTAAAAACATCAAGAGGATCAAGTTTGCACCTTTGGACCATCTGCCATGATGGAGTCGTCTTCTTCCTTTTGAGAATGACATCATTCTCACGAGCTCGACTCATAAGTCCATCCCCAAGTTTGATAGGTGTGTCCGGATGTATCTTTGATGGTCCCGCATCACATTATCTAGCCTAATTTTGTTTGAGAAAATTCGGCAGTGGAATAAACGTAACTTCTCTCAAATTGGAGTATCTTTTAATCCTCGTTGTGCCTTTGTTCGTATTTCCCAACAAAATATCACCTAAATCAATTAGAATTTTGTGCTTAATTTCTTTAAGGAATAAGAAAGGAATTAGTGTATTTACTCCAACAAAATATGGGTGTGTATAGGGTACAAAAAAGCATGTAAAAATTTAAGTAAAAACACCTATTTATTTTTTAAGCAACTAAAATGGTTGTTTGAATAAAAAGTTTTAAAAAGGAGTTAAAAAATAAGCTCCTCTTCGGTGCTTTTTTAGGTGTTTATTGTCACTTTTATTTTATTTGATTTGAAAGTACCACAATATCTTTAATAACAACCAAATAAACTATACTTTTTACAAATAACCGGTGTTTCTCCCCATACGGAGATTATCTTGTTGTTTAAATTTTTAACTACTTTTACCAACCATTTATAAATTTTACCATGTTTATAATTTTAGTCAGTTTATTAACACCGTCCCATACGAACCCTATATCACATCTACACACGGGCGCACTTGAGTCTTTCCTTTGAACATGTCCATACCATCGGTGTCTCGATATATTCCCGTAACTTAGGCTGAATACTAGTTAACCCTATCTTTCTCAGATAATCTCATTTATGATTTTGTCGTGCAAGGTAAACTCATACATCCACTTGAGCATCCTTATCTCAACCACCACGAGTTTATGTTCTAATATTTTTTTTTTCGCCCAACACTATGCCATATGGTCTTAACACCATTGTACGTGTAGAGCTTGTCTTTAAACTTACGTGGAACTTTTCTGTCACATAAGACTTCTGACACAACCCTCAATTTCTGTCAGCCTACTTGAATATGGTGATGCAGATCAAGAGGACCTTCTGTGGGTCCAACAATGATTTTGATCCAGGCGAGCTCTCAAGACCGATTCGAGGGTCATTGATGGCAAAGAGTCTTGTCCTCAAGAGGAAGAAGAAGGCACCACCATGGAAGAAGATTCAAGATGCATGTCGAGTGGGCCTTGGCCCAAGTCGAGTGCTCTTGAGGCCCATGTCGAGTAGCTTGAATGTGTGGGCCGGTTCTAGTCTTCAAATTAGTTTATTTATTTTATTAATTATTATTTTATGTAATTAGATTAATAATATACAAGATTATATCTCCTCTAGATATATCTTGTTCCCTAAGTATTTAAATTCTATCTTAGTTAGGTTTATTTAGCTTTAGGTTATTTTTAATCTATCTTTATCAACCTAAATTCTATCTTGCACGATTAGAATTGGTTGTTAGTTTTCTATTTAAACAATGTAGTTCTCTTTGAATTAAAGCAGATTGAATTAGAATTGAGAACCCCTTTATGGATTAAAGGGTTCTCGATTATCAATCCCAAAAGCTATCCGGTTCGTATGTTCTTGTTATAACTTAGGCACTTCGCAATCATCACCATCATCCGTGTTCTTGAACAGCAAGCCGACACCATTCTCGAACTCAAGCCGCCGCTACAAGGAACTCAACCGCTTGGTGGCAGCGCGACCCGTCTCCAGCGCTAGGCGCTCGCGCCCTTGCGTTTGTGCGCGCCCCGCCGCTCGCGCACCCTCGCAGTCTCGCTGCCTCGCTCGCGCGCGCTCCTCGTCGATGCCCTCGTTCTCGCTCGCGTGCCTGTTCTCACCCCCAGCGTCTGGACTTGCTTCCTGCGAACAAGCCCCCTGAGACGCCTGCTTCCGCGCACCCCAGACCAGTTCCACGCGCACCCGGTCTCTCTGTCTTCGGCGTTCTCGTCCTCGCGCACTCGCTGGCCTCGCTTTCTTGTTTCCCTTCATTGCTAATTTGTTTAAGTTTAGACTTCATTAAGTTTCCGTCAGTTTTTAATTGCTTAATTTCTTAAGTTATCAACTGTTACTTTGGTATTTTAATTCTAGTTAGTTAATGTCCGTAGCTTTTCGTTTATCAATTTGTTAAGTTAAGAATTGTTGTTTTTGTTTAGTTTATTAATTAGTTTAGTTAATTTTGTTAATCAGGAGATATTGGAAGAGTATTGCAAGATCGAGCAAATATACGGCGTGGTTCTTGATCTTGAGCCCACAGGCGAAGGATTGGGTATCCCAAACGTATCAAGTGGTATCGGATTTCAGGTGTATTCAAGCTCTTTACTCTCTTGATTCTTTAATTGAGTGATTTCTTTTCATGCCTATTTTTCACCATCCCGCTGTATAAAAGTTAAATCTTTATCATTCACCCATAAAATTGGCACTTTATTTTTGTTATTCTTTGTTTGGATCTTTAATTTGGAAGATATTGAGTTCTTGACTGCAAGTTTTGACGTTTTATTCCTTATTGCTACATATCATGCCTATGAATGTGATTCTTGATTTAAGCATTATATGAACTTGCACCACTAAAGAACCCTACTTCTTCCAGTTTCTAGCCTATTTCCCTTATTTTCTTTATTTTTGCTTACTTTTAGATCATCGTAGCATTGCTATTTTTTTTTTCTTTGCTCTACTTTTTTGTTGCTTTTAAGCTTTACAGCAGCTCGTCTTTAGTATCAAAAAAAAAAAAAACATTAAGCCGTGAGCTTCAAAAAAAAAAAAAAGAAAAAAGAAAAAATAAAGTGCTTACATTCATCTTTACCTTTGATTGAGTTAGTAACTCATAGCATCTTGTTCTTTCTTTTCTTTGCTACTTGTTTGATGATCTATTTGGTTTCAAGCATTTACAAAAGAACCCTCCTTTGTGTGATTTTGTGCTGTGCCGACACAGGAGCCTTGGTCACACCCCTCTTTTTCTGAGCCTTGTTGCAACCGTCAGATAATAGTTGACGGAGTGTGTGCACTTGATTGCCCTTGTGATTGCTATTGTCGATTGCTACATATTCATATATTTCGAGCATCACATTGTAAATCTTATTCTAGACACATTAGCCGCTTGCTTATACTTGTTATCCTTGATATCCGACCTGTGGCTGATTTAATTTGCAATTTGATTTTGACTTGCTGTCTTCAATATTGCAAAATTTTGTGTCCAGGGGAATTGCTTGAATTTAGTGCCTTGTTTTTCTCGCCTCTTTGATTTCTAAAACTGAATCATTCTTAGGAATCAATAGGGCTTGCATTACTTGGTTTCTAGTCTTTGCTCCGTTTACTTGTTTCTCTTATGATATTGTAGAAACATGTCGAACGACAATTACCCCAACCCTTCCCCTTCCCCGCCTACTATCGCCGACGTTCGTTCCCTCTTTCAAGAGGAAATGGCCCAATGGACCAATCGCTTAGCCATTGAAAGGGCGCATGAACGTGGTGATTTCTTTGCCCTGTTCAACAAAACCGAATGACGTGTACTTCCATTTCGGGAAGCGCTGACGGCCGATCAAATGGAGCACACCTTTCACACCAAGTGTGTGGCTCAGACATCCACACTTTCGGTCATCGTCGAGGAACAGAGCTCTTGTAACTTGATCAATGAAAAGGTGGTCGAGTACCTCCATCTAGCAACTGCACCTCCACTGCAACACGATAGTTATAACGGTATCACGAACGGTAACTCTGACCCTCTTGTTACTAGACAATGCTTGGTTTCGTTTCAAATGGGTAATTATTGTGATCAAATGTTGTGTGATGTCGTTAAAATGGATTGTTGTCATATTCTTTTAGGCCAACCTTGGGTAAATGATCGGCAAGTTATTTATAATGGTCGCTTAAATACCTTTTCTTTTAAGTTTGTTGGGAGGAGATTCACTCTCCTACCCTTATCTCCTCAAGTTGTTTTGAAGGACCAGGTACGATAGCGCCAATACAAAGCCCAGAAGGAGGCTGCTGCAAGACGGGAAGCGCACTGCGGCCCAGACACCAATGAGGCTGCACCCACGGCCATCCCATCTGCCCCCCCTGATTCAGTCGCGCCCTCAGCCCATGATGAGATCAAAATCGTGGGCCTAGATTCAGCACAGCGCGCCGATTTTGTTTCGCTGATTCCCGTTGACTCCGACCTCAGTATTCAGTCAACTCAGTCTTGTTGCGAAGCTGACTCAACGATCTTTCCAACGGTGTGTCACACGCTCAAGGACTCTTCCGTTAAGGCACCTGAAACTGCTCTGCAAGTGGACTGCAGTGCTACGCATGATGTGTTGGGTGCTTCTGACGACAACGATGAGGACATTGGGGACACTTCTCTTGAGTTAGCTATTGTACCTCTTGAGAATGTTCCTAATGTTGAGAATTATGGAATTCATAGGGTTATTGAGCCTTTTGATTTTGTTCCTTTTGATTGCTCGATGATCCCTATGACAGGTGTTGTTTTTGAGGTTCATTTGCCTCAAATTCTGCTGGCACCATCTCAAGTTGATTGTCAAGGAAGTTACTTTTTGGTGGTTTCTTCTTCCCTACTGCTCTTCAATGACTCGATTCGAGGACGAATCGAAGATAAGAAGGGGAGAATGATGCAGATCAAGAGGACCTTCTGTGGGTCCAACAATGATCTTGATCCAGGCGAGCTCTCAAGACCGATTCGAGGGTCATTGATGGCAAAGAGTCTTGTCCTCAAGAGGAAGAAGAAGGCGCCACCATGGAAGAAGATTCAAGATGCATGTCGAGTGGGCCTTGGCCCATGCCGAGTGCTCTTGAGGCCCATGTCGAGTAGCTTGAATGTGTGGGCCGGTTCTAGTCTACAAATTAGTTTATTATTTTATTAATTATTATTTTATGCAATTAGATTAATAATATACAAGATTATATCTCCTCTAGATATATCTTGTTCCCTAAGTATTTAAATTCTATCTTAGTTAGGTTTATTTAGCTTTAGGTTATTTTTAATCTATCTTTATCAACCTAAATTCTATCTTGCACGATTAGAATTGGTTGTTAGCTTTCTATTTAAACAATGTAGTTATCTTTGAATTAAAGCAAATTGAATTAGAATTGAGAACCCCTTTATGGATTAAAGGGTTCTCGATTATCAATCCCAAAAGCTATCCGGTTTGTATGTTCTTGTTATAACTTAGGCACTTCGCAATCATCACCATCATCCGTGTTCTTGAACAGCAAGTCGACACCATTCTCGAACTCAAGCCGCCGCTACAAGGAACTCAGCCGCCGCTACAAGGAACTCAGCCGCTTGGTGGCAGCGCGACCCGTCTCCAGCGCTAGGCGCTCGCGCCCTTGCGTTTGTGCACGCCCCGCCACTCGCGCACCCTCACATTCTCGCTGCCTCGCTCGCGCGCGCTCCTCGTCGACGCCCTCGTTCTCGCTCGCGTGCCTGTTCTCACCCCCAGCGTCTGGACTTGCTTCCTGCGAACAAGCCCCCTGAGACGCCTGCTTCCGCGCACCCCATACCAGTTCCGCGCGCACCCGGTCTCTCTGTCTTCGGCGTTCTCGTCCTCGCGCACTCGCTGGCCTCGCTTTCTTGTTTCCCTTTGTTGCTAATTTGTTTAAGTTTAGACTTCATTAAGTTTCCGTCAGTTTTTAATTGCTTAATTTCTTAAGTTATCAACTGTTACTTTGTTATTTTAATTCTAGTTAGTTAATGTCCGTAGCTTTTCGTTTATCAATTTGTTAAGTTAAGAATTGTTGTTTTTGTTTAGTTTATTAATTAGTTTAGTTAATTTTGTTAATCAGGAGATATCGGAAGAGTATTGCAAGATCGGGCAAATATACGGCGTGGTTCTTGATCTTGAGCCCACAGGCGAAGGATTGGATATCCCAAACGTATCATATGGTGCTTGACATCCATATCTACACTTCCATCGCTCTGCATCACTATCCCTAGATGCTTGAAACTGTCTTTCTTCGGAAAATGTCTCCACCTATCATGATGTCCTCATCCCCCTCTTCCTCCTCACCCAACCCAAATTTCACATATTCTGTCTTTGTTAATGTCAATCGGATTGAAGTCCTTTTACTCAAGATTATTCTAACTGCACATAGTAGAAAATCTTTAGGGAAAAATGACCAAAATGTAAACATGGATAGTAGAAAAAACATTCTTTAGGGAAAAAGTTGCAGATACAGTACACCACATATACACATTAGGGAACAAATAATGCAGGCGAAAAAGAGGAAATGGTACCAAATAGCCCAAAAAATGGGCCTATTTGTACAAATAGCCAACAGGGTAAAAAATTGGCACAAAATAGCCTGGCCATTCCAAGCAAATATAACAACAGGTTTTTTTGCACTGTTGGAAACCTGTTGTAGCAGGTAAGCGTCGGAATCCCAGAGAGGGGAGGGAGAGGCGGTGATGCCGACGGAGGAGGGCCGAGATTCAGCTTCAGGAGAGAGTGCACCGCGGACGGAAGGATCCAGATGCCACCGCCGTACGGGTAGGCACTCGGCGGCGTCGGCGAGGAAGATGCACCAGCGATCCCGTTAGTCTCACCTCATGTTGCTTCTCCTTCTTCTCGAAGGTAGATCTCCGCTGCTCTCGCTTGGCTTCAATTCGCCTTCATCCAAGCGAATCTGGATTTCCTTAACCTCGATTCCGACCAAGTAAGTTTAGTGTAGGTATGTCATCCCTCTTCACCTTGATTTAATTGAAGAGGGTCAGTGTTGAATTTACCTGAGTTTAATTCCGATCCTATCTCCATCTTCACCATTGGGACGCTTCAATTCTTATTCAATTGCAGACGCTGATTTCTAGGGGTTTTCATTTCCCCTAAATTTATATTTGCAAATCTGTAGGGTCCTTTCCTTGTGGAATTGAGTTCAAATTCCCAATTCAACCGAGAGATTTACTCCCCTTGTTGCCCAGACAGGTCTCCTGGCCGATTCTAAATACTCTGGTTTTTGCTGATGTTAATATGCATCCTTATGTTATTTTTTGCTCTTTTGCTGATGTCAAAGGATTTTTGAGTCTGTGCATAGTGTCCCTAATGGTTGTTACATTCCTAATGCTAATTTTTGCAAAGAGAAGAATGCTTCTGATCTTGATGAGAATATAAAATACAATTCAGAAGCATCTCACTCTCACAGTATGAAATCCTCAATCAACTTGAGCAATAGCACAAAATTAATCCTCAAACAAGTCAAGTAATAGCACAGAAGTAAAGGTTGCACTTGCATCTTTTAAAACAACACTTGGAACATTAACAAGGACAAAAGAGAGCATCAGCCGGGCAACTCGAATTGCAATAGATTGTGCTAAGTTTGGCATCGCTACTGAGGTATGGCTATGTTATATTAGTTTACTATGTATTATTCAATTTATTTTGCCATAATGAGGTTAATATTAAAATACTATACATGCTCTTTGAAATTGAATGTGTAGCTTTTTGTTTGTGAAGTGCATATTTTGTCCTATTTATATTTTTCTCTACTCAGGATTAACTTGTAGATTTGGGGGCTGCTATCTTTTTAAGACATTAACTAGAGTCTAGTGAAGAACTTCCTCAATTTTATAGAAAACTACAGACTGATGTGTTATCATTTGGGATTTAGATGCTTGAATACATTTTCTACCAGATTCTTACATGCATTTTATCTTTAAGGTTCTTGAAACCCTTGCTCGTTGTTTGGAGAGAGAATCAACCTTGTAGTACAGAAGGGTTGATCTTTTTTTTTCCCCTTTGGATTCAATTGCTCAATGCTCTCAAGGTTTGAAAGGCAAGGCGCTCTCTTCTCATTGTCACGTCTTCTTTTATCTTTTAGATAAGTATTATGTTAAATGCTTTGAACTTGTGTTCAGGAAGCATTTGTGATGCATACATATAAGCTATTCAAGCAGCATTGCCATGCTTATTGTTAGCTGCTGCTCCTAGTGGATATGTTGCTAGAGAAAATTGGCAGCACTGTCTGAAGGCAAGGAATGAAATATTTCCTTTGAACTTGTGTTGTTAGAGCTGTTATCTTAATTAATATATAGACAAAGTTTCACCCTTTTGTTTGTATTGCTACTAATACATTTTTCATCGAATAGGTATTGAAGCTTTGGTTGGAAAGACAAATTCTTCCAGATTCCATTATACACCAACATATCGTATAAGTCCATGGCTGTGAACGCAGCGTGCTTGGTTGAGTGTTCTAGAGAACAAAGTACTTCGGAAAAAATGGATGGAAAATAGCCTATTAGTTCAATTGGTAGAGCGTTGTGTTTGCACACAAAGATGTGAGTTAGACTCTCACATAGGCTAATACGGAGTATGCGTTCATATCTCTATGGACTTATACGATAAACATGGTAGGAAATATATACACTAATGGCAGGACAAATTTATGAATCTAGTACGACAAATTTATGAATTATGAATATCTCTGAACTTATAAAATTATGAACTTGGTAGGAAATATATAGACTAGTGGTAGGACAAATTTGTGAACGTGGTAGGATAAATATACGATATTGGTATGATAAAAATGTAATCACCGAAATTCCTAAGTGTATAACTTGACACTAATGGTAGGATAGATGTACACGACCAATCCACAAATCCCAAACTAGTCATCATTGAGGTGTGAATTGACCATAATCTCAATCTCAATTACCAATCCATAAATCTCAATCCAATTTCTATCAATCAAAATTCATGAATCCAATCTAATTCAATGCTAGAATGACTGAATTAGAGCCTCTACCCTTGGATATAGTGTTACTTAGGTTTCCTTCATCTTCTGTTGTACACTGGAAACCCTCTACCCTTGGTTGTTTTTCTGAAAAATGTGGAACATAATTTGCTACGGTTTCTAGCTTGATTTTCCTTGAAAGCTATTTAAATTGGTATGATAGATGCACAAAAATGGTAGGATAGATGAAAACTAATGGTAGGAGAAAACAACGATATCGGTAGGATCAGAATGGTAGGATTGATGGAAACTAATGGTAGGAGAAAACAACGATATTGGTAGGATCATAATGGAAACCCAGTAATTCCTGTATAACTTGACACCAATGGTAGGATAGATGCACACCGATGGTACGATATATTTATACTATTGGCAAAATGTAAATGCATAATTGACTTTACGAAAAAAATTTACTTCCACGAGAATCTCAGAAAAGCAAAAGGAGAAGGCAGGCTCCACAGACAAAGAATGAAGTTATATGAACCACAAATGCAAAAGTTATACATGAATATATCATGTGTGATGATTAATCTCAAGCTATGGTCCCTATCCTGGATAAAGTTAGTGCTGCCCTGAAAGACAAGATCCAAGTAGTGAATATTGACACTCAGAAGTACCCAATCATCGCTGACAAGTTCATGATCATCATATGGAGAAAGAAAATTGAGTAAAACCTAGTCTGGAGAGATTTATTAATTTGTCTTACCATGTTCATAGATTTGTCCTACCACCAATGTATATATTTCCTATCATGTTTATAATCGTATAAGTTCAGAGAGATTTATGAATTTGTCCTAACATGTTCGTAAATTTGTCCTACCATTAGTATATATATTTTCTGCCAGGTTAATAATTGTATAAGTTGAGAGAGATTCATGAACACATACTCCGCATTAGCCTATGTGAGAGTCGAACTCACATCTTTGTGTGCAAACACAACGCTCTACCAATTGAGCTAATAGACTATTTTCAATGGGTCCTTATGATCGTCTAGACATCAAGAAGTGATAATTTCGTAGGAAGCAAAAATAGCGTTTGAATTTGTAATCTTAATTTGCAAGTTATGCAATTGATCAAAACGAGAGTATAAATTATGAACTCTCTGCAACTGGTCTCGTGAAACCGTCGCCTTGGGGTAGTTCTGTTATAAGAAAAAGGAACAACTACAAATGATAGGTACAAGATCACTTACCCATCGCTACCACTGTCATCGGACAAACTTCTTGCACTTTTTCAGGTATGAAAGGACAGTTGGACACTATTGGTAGGACAGAAATACTCTATTGGTAGGATGAGGACTGCATCGTTTCCTGGAATGAACGGGTAACTTTTTACCCGTCCTTTCCGCTTCTCTCCTATTCTGCCTCACTTTTTGCAGAGCATGTTATGATGTTTCAGATCTTCTTCTCAAGCTTATATATGTTATTGGGGGACACCCATTAATGCAATCATTGCATTTTCCCCTCATAAATGTCTCCCCTTTCCCCAAAGGAGTAACCCTGTTTTGGCGCCAAAAATGCACTGACAGCCCGCCAAATCAGCTACAGTGAATCCCCTCCAGATTCTTTCCAAAATATCTCCACGTATGGAAAGACAGGTTTAACCTATTGGTAGGATAAATTCATTCTATTGGTAAGATGGGCAGTGCACAATTTTCTGAAATGAACAGATGATGCCTTTTGGTGCCACATGTTACTGACAACTACTGACCGCTACAGTGTAGCTACAGTGTCCCACCCCTTTACCTGCAACTTTCTCTCCCGGTTACCTTTTTTATTTGCAAAAAATGACCACTTTCTACCCAATGCAAATAATTGAGGCATATAGCTATTTGTGCAAAGTTTTTTTTTTTTATGACTAGTTATGCAAATTGGCCGACGAAAAATGCATGTCAATGCCATTTCTTGATTCCTCGACAATATGCAATTTATAAAGCCATGTACGTACAATAGAAGATGCAAATGTCAATACAAAAAGCAGCTTTTACATTGGGAGGTCTAGTTTCTTAACTACAAATACAAATAAATTCGAAAATTAAAAGGCTTGCCTTGTGTTGTACCTGTAGTGGGAACGTTAAAGTCCGAGAGGCTGCTCTTTGTGACGGGTCTCGTCACGTGACCTCTCCTACTTTTTTTTTTGTTTAAATTGTTTTTTTCCAAGTTTAGAAACTTTAGAAAGATTTTCTAAATTTAATACTGTATACATTAATTTTAATTTTTTTTATTTAAAAGTACGAGTAGTTAAAAATAATTAATATTAATATATTATAAAAATTACCGAATAGCTCTCTATATACTACTCAGTAAAGTGTACAAATTAAAAAAAACCGTTTATTTATTTATTACTCCATCCGATTAGATTTATCTGATGTTTTAAGAGTTTAAATTTGATCAACAATATTTGCGAGTAATCATTACACTTTCTTTTACTTTTTCACTATTATTAATATAATTTATACTTTTTTTTAAAGTTTAACCAATCGCATTTGTACATAATAAATTTGACGAGGGAGGAAAAAATATTTTATGGGGTAAATAAATGTAAAAGGAAAATTTCTTAATCTTTACACATCATCTAAAACATCAAATAAATCCGATTGGAGGAATAACGGATTTGCTAGGACTAAATTGAAAAATATTTTCTCCGATTTAGATATTTTTAAATTAGATTATGAAATTAAGTTTTATTTTTCAATAAAATATTTCCAAAATTAACAGCAATTAACCACACCCGAAATCCATTATTGGTAGTCCAACCCCGTCAATGTTTTGTGTATAAAATGCGCTCTCGTAACGCCCTATCGGAAACTGAGTTCCCTCCCCCCTCCCTCTCTCTAATTTCGCCTTCCTCCTCGCTGTTGCGCCGATGGCCGATTTCCCACCCAATTTGGACGACGGTGAGCTCTGGATTCCTTCCGACATTTTAGTCTCCGACATCCCCGCCCCTTCAAAAACCGCCTCTCCACCTCCACCTCCCCCGCCTCCGCCGCTTCACCTTCGCAGCACCCCAGACCTCTCCGTTGATGTCCATCTCGCTCGCCACTTCAACTCCTTGTATTCCTCCCAGGTTTCCTCTCCCCCTCTCTCATCTCCTCTTGCTCGATCGATCCTTTTTTCGGCCTAAATTTGATTTCTTTTACTGTATATTTGATGAACATCAGCTTAATTTCATACTACTAGTTTTCATTGGCGATGTGTGGAAAATGGAATTAGGGATATGCTTAATTACTGTGCTTCTGATTTTGATTTTGATTTCACTCGGTCAGTTGCAGCGGTTCGGCCCTGCGAATCAGTTTGCTTTAACTGCTTCTCCACCACCGCCGTATGGCCCACCTCCGACTCCTCCCACCGCCTTGTTCGCCCTCGGCTCCGGTTCGCCTTTTTTCTCTCCCGGCCCGGTTCTCTATTACCAGGTCCAGGTCCTCCAACCCACCCAGGTACACCCTCAATTTTACTCGTTTTAAGATACGTGGGTTTGGTCGAACCCGGTTCGAACCGGGTTTGGTTGATCAGATACGGGTCGCTTTCAACTGTCACTTTCAAAGCAAAGCGTCACTTTTTTCTCACCAAATGTCAGCTTTAATTCTGAAGCCTAATTCCATGATGTGATTCGTGATAGGGTGTAGCTGCCCATGTCCATCCTCCCCAGACCCGGTTCCCTTTTCAAAATGGCGTTTCCCGCCCGGAGTCGGGTGGAACCGGTGTGTTCCTCCCACGCGCCACCGAGGACGGTGGTCGGAGGAAGCAAGGTTAGTTTTAGTAAATTACATTGGTTTGTTTGATGGTGTCAATCAATTAGCTGACAATTGAGTAGTGGTGTAACGGAGTATCTATTTAAGCACAAAGATTGAATTAAATGTTTGTTAGGCTGTTAGCATTTTTATGTGGCATTAAGAAAATAGGCGCCCTTGTTGCTGCACACTGTTTTTTGCTCTTTCCATGTCAATCTCACTACTATGGGTGGAAATCGGTCGGGCGATGGATGGATGGACCCATTTTTTCACTCGGCTCGTCACAAAAAAAATTCACCCGACCCATCACCTACTCGTTTAATGTTTCACCTATCATCCGACCCGTCGGGTGAATCGGGTGAAGAAATTAAAAAAAATTTAATCATAAGACATACCTAAAAATCATTCATATTCGATAATTTTATAAACCCTTTCAACGTATAAATATTACTAAATTAATAAAAGACTTATTCATACATTATATCATTATCCTTAACTTACAAAATTAGTATTAGAAATTTAATATCAAACTGAATGAGATGTATTTAGCTCGGTTACTAGACTCAATAGAAAAAAAAGTATAGAAAAACTATGTCTTTAGATAACAGACTAATGTGTCCTTTCTTTAATATCTTAATTTGCATTAAGAGGATTATTGTTACGAGTCTCATAACAAATTGGAAAAGTATGATTTGGTTTATTATGTATTAATACAGTAAATGCTAACAAAGTCGTTGAAAATAGCCAAATTGCTTACACTCTATCGGTATATGAAAAACAAATAAAAGAAATTTTATTATTTTAAAAAGACATGGAGTTAAATAATGCAAGTTTTTTTAGACCTTTTTAACAAGAATACTTGGAAAATGGAGAAAGTAGAGATAAAAAAGGAGAAATATGTTAGTTATGTTAAATTATACGTAGTATTATTTATATACTAGCCTTTTTTTATAATAATCGAGTGGGCTAACGGGTGGTTAAGCGGGTTGGGTGATGGGTCAGGTAATGGGTGGAAAATATATAACCCATCACCCGACCCATCGCCCATTTCACCCGACCCATCACCAATCCGCCACCCGGATTTTTTTCGGATTTTCACCCAAATAATCGGGTCGGGTGAGTCGGTCGCCCACGGGTGATTTCCAACCCTACTCACTACTGAGTGTGGAATAAAACTATACGGATTATAAAATTTATTTATTTTTATAATTTCATACTCATTATAATATTATTAAAAAAGATTAAAAAAAATTAATAGTTTACGTAGCTTTTATCTTTGAAAAAAATACGTACATGACTTAAAAAAATCAATTAAAAAGAAACGTAGAATCATTTTATTCCTAAATTAATAAAAAAAATTAAAAACCATGTACTCCGTATCTTTGATGCAGATTGCATTACATTGTCATTTATACTCCCTTTCTTACAAACATCGACTGGGAACACCTCTCGCCCCTTGTCTTGATCATTAATAAAAGGGACAATGGAAGCCTTCATGCAAAAGGTCTAATCCAATCAAGTAAACTTTCAGATTTGCAAGTCACCGAATGTCATCAATGTTTTGATGTATTAACTCAATGTCATAAATAGTTGTCTCTTTTCATAAATACCAGTAGTTGTCTCCGTTTACAAATACTCATGTTTCAAAATATAAATATTCGACGTTTAGAGATATGTATAAGGAGTACTATTGAGACTAACCAGTCGGCGCAAATCGATTTACCTCGCGCATTATTCTTGTCAGCTGGGTCACGTGCTCGAGGTTTACCACCAAAAGTGATTTACCCTCTTAACCAAAAAAAAAGTGTCACTTTCATCTTGAAAAACCTCATTAAATAATTTTTACTCCCCATCACATTTATTATACATAAATATATAATTGGTTAAACAAAAAAGTATTAATTATATTGATATTAGTGCAAAAGTAAAAAAATATAATTATTACTTCTAAAACATCAACAATATTTTATTATATTTTACCTCTTAAAACATTATATGATAAAAAATGTAATTATTACTTCTAAAACATCAAATATTATTGATCATATTTTACCTCTTAAAACATTATATGATGATGTTTTATGTATTTTGAAATGGAGATAGTAATTGAGTATTTTATATTGTCAATTTTTCAATTAAAATTTTAAAACAATATCATACTTTTTACTGATAAATAAGATAGTACTACTTTTAATTAATTATATATATATATATATATATATATATATATATATTTATATTTATATTGTCAATTTTTCAATTAAAATTTTGAAATGGAGTATCATTTAAAAAAATTAATATTATATATATATATATTTATCATTTTTAAAAAATAAGCTCCTTATTCAACTTGAAAAGTACAGTAGTTCGTAAGAGTAATATTTGCAATATGCGGGGTATTTATGGGATGCCCTGTTTTCTAGACTAATTTGAAAAACGAGGGCCCTATTTCAACAATATCCTTTGCGTTGACAAACCTTTAATTCAATTTCTCAACTCCTTTTCTTTTACAGTCAGTCAGTCAGTCACTTGCTTTCTTGGACCAAATATTTCATTTTCTTGTGTACTGTATACAATTATTTTCTGAAATAGAAACAGATTGATGGACTATTTCCTTTCTTGGCCTATTTTGGTTGATTTACTCATGCATTTTGTAAATGTACTACTTTCCTTTTCCTTTTCCTTTCTTGCCGCTGATATTAAACTAGGTGTTCATATATTTCTTGGCCTATTTCCCACAAATTAAACAACCTCTACTTTTGATTTTCATCTAAATTACTCTATAATATTATGTGAGACTAAATGTGTGTAATCATCCACTTTCAACCGTCATTTGATTCTTGAGGTTTTTTTTTTTTTTAAAAAAAAAAGATTTAAAATCAGATACATGTATATTGGAATTGTACCAATATAAATTACTAACCTATTATTAAGAATTGGCAGTGTGGAGGAACAGAAGCAGGGCAGTTAGTAGTAGTTAGAATCAGAGAATTGGGCAACCAAGAAGGGTTGAGATGAGCAAATCAGAAGAGTGGCGGTGTCATGAACATGGCTCGATTCCGGCTGCAGCCACAGCCTTGCCCGGAGACTGGACCTACTGATCGACTGTGAACCACACCTCGACCCGCAACTGTGTTGGTAGTAGCTATCTGCTGACTGCTATATTTGTGTGTGTGTTTGTGTTGTGTTTGTGTGTGGTCTTTAATTAGTACGTAGTAGTGTAGTACTATGTAGGTTGTAGCCTAAGCACTGCCTGCTTGTGTGGATATATGAATAAACGCTAGGGTAAATTACATGAAACCACCCTTAAATTGTGTGGAGATTTATGGGCTATTTGCATAAGTAGACCATTTTTTTAAATTATTTGCATAAATAGACCATGTTTTGGAAAAATTAAAAAGTGGTCTATGTTGTTATTTGTGCAAATAGAAAATGTGACCAAAAGAGTCGGTAGCGGGTGAATCAAAAGGGAGGGAACAGGTGAGAGGGAATAGAGAGGGAAGAAAAAGGTAGGGTTTGGCGCCAAATTGGAAGAGAGAGGGTGATGTGATGTTGATGTGATTTTGTAGAATCCTTTTCCATTTTGTATGGTATAAAGGGAAGACTTTTCATTTTTTTCTTCTCCCACAATTTCTGAAGTAGAAACTCATGGAGAGAGAGATGGGAGAGAAGGAGAATGTTCCACCATGGAAGACAAGCTCCCGACTTGCTGTTTCAGTTCCAGAGCACGTGTCGGCTTTAATCTGTGCACCTGTCAGTGATCAAAATCTCTGTATCAATGTGATGCCCCAGAAACCTTTGTTGGCAGATGAAATGGGTAAGTGTTTTATGCGAAGTACTCTTCATCTATGACGTTAGATACCCATCAATCTCTCTTCTGAACTTTGATTTTGTTTTTCAGGTGGAAACACCTTGGTATGCGTCACTCTCACCCTCCATGGTTCTTGGGTGATAGAGAAAGGTACATGGGTGTATGTGGGTTCGAAGGCGCTGAAGAATATCATGATAAAACATGACATCGACTTCAACTCTTTGAAAAACGTAATCAGGCTGAAGGGTGGCGATGGTGCCTCATATGCAGAGTGGGCGTTGTCGTACGTGCCGAAGTCGAAAGAAGAGGGTCAACCAATCATTATTGCCGATGATGACGATCTCGATGCGTTTAAATTTCTGAACTTGAAGTGCGGAGAAGACCCATGACCCCTGACGATATATCTCGGACCATTGGAGACGGAGAGCTTTGAAGTGAAGCACCCTGTCGGGGAAGAACGCCTCAGTGGGCCATCCTCCTCGCAAAAAGTGGACAATTTGGTTGAGATTGTTAACGATGACGCATCCGGTAACCCCCTTGTGTGTAAATGGTGTGTTAAATGTTGGGGGAGAGGTGACCGAGGTCAGACGGAAGAGTAAGGAGCTGGCGGCGATGGACAATCCTGACAAAGGTAATACGTTAGGTGATAGGGGAATGTATTTAGGTGACAAGGTATAGGGTCTGCCTGCGATGGACAATCCTGACAAGGGTAAAACGTCAGGTGACAATGGAACGTGTTCAGGTGACAGGGTACAGGGTCTGGAGGACAGGACCTGGTTTGGATGTGATATGCCTTAGAAGCGAGGAAGAGGATGATGATGGGCTAACCCCCACGAAAGAGTTTTGGAACTCGTTCGAGGCCAGAGATTATGAAGTGAAGCTCGAAGAAGACTAGGATGATTTGGAGTTGTACGGTGTCACATGACATATTTCATGTGTCACCTGTTTGAATTTTCTGATTTACATTTCTCACCGTGTCTGCCATTTTCATAAGGAAATCACTCCTGTCACCTCTTTGTATGCCCTTGTCACATAACGGATTTCACGTGTCACTATTATTTCCACCCAAACATTATAAAAACAAGTACGTGGATAAAGAAAACCCCAACTACATATGATGTTTATAGAAGACTAACATTTACTGACCAATCAATGTTAAAAATACTACAACTACTAACCAATGGATATCATAACATCCTACAAGCTTTGAGCAACGAAGTTCATAAAGTGCAATCATAACAACGTTCATAACCATCTAGTGAAAGGAAAACCAAGCCTTGATATAAAGTGGTAAGTGGTTTATTACAATTAGGGCTGATCAAAATCGGTTCGAACCGAATTTTTCAGCCTAACCGAACCGAAATAACCGGAACCAAACCGAACCGAGGGATTTCGGTTCAGGTTTTCGGTTCAAGAAATTTTAATTTTCGGTTTTAGGTTCGGTTTGTATTCGGTTTCGGTTAAACCGAAAAAACCTATATTTTTTTTTAACTAAGGAATTGGTTTCCTGTTGATTCTCCCATGTCTTTGTATCTTGCTCTTGAAAGTGGCAAGTTCTGGTTTCCTGCTCAGGTTTACAAACGCGAGGCAATGATCTTAGATTGACTACATTTTCAGGTTTTCATCAACTTAATTGATATTTGTTCATTTTTTCTTCTTTAGAACTGCCATGTGGGGTTTGTGATGTCTTTTATGATGCCAAACTTAGATATGATTCCCAAACTAACACCATTCAGGTCGGGTAATTAAATAGGAAAAGTAGTCCCTTTTTGTTTGGCAAATTTGAAGGCTTTTCGAGATTTTAGTTCTTGATGAGTCCTTGTGTAGTTATGTGTACTGGATGTTAATAGATATCTACCTCGTGGAAGGAAGCCGATAGCAATCGAGACTCATATCGATTGGGAAAGGGTGAGAGCACCACCTATAGACACTCATTCAAATGAACTTCATATATCCGATTGCCTGAATGATTTAGGCCCCGAAGATCATATTGAGATCCAAAATTGAATGTAGAATTCCCTTATGGTGTGAGAATCAGTTTTAAAGAAGATAACGTTCAATTGGTAAAATCACCTTTTGTATTTTTACATTAATCGAACCCTAAATGCAGGGACTTTTTTTGTGCATTTTTTATTTTGGTTCGATTAGGTTATAACCGAACCGAACCTAAACCAAACCGGTGTAAAACCGAAGCAAACCTACCAGTTTAGGTTCGGTTTTTATTTTTGAGAATTTCGGTTTTGGGTTCGGTTCGGTTTGGCCAGGTTCGGATCAGTTTTGAGCCGATGATCAACCCTAATTACAATCTACCATGGAAGATGGCAATTAATGTCATAAATGAGTAAAACAACTGACCAACAGATATGATAACATCCTAAAAGTTTTTAGCAATGACATAACAACAAAGATCAAGTAACGACCTAGTGCAACGAAAACCACACCCTCATATAAATTGGCAATTGGTTTATAATAGTCTGTCATGGAAGATGGCAACAAAAAGCATGGAAGATGGCAACAACAAGCATGGAAGGATTTAACCTGTCACTTGTTTGATTTTGACGTTTCACGTTTCTTAGTGTCTGCCAATTTGTTAAGAAAATAACCCTTGTCACCGGTTTGTGTGGTCGTGTCACTTGAAGGAATTAACGTGTTACAATTTGGGCTTTCACTTTAAATTTGTTTTCGAAATGAACCATGTCACCTGTTTATATGACCCTGTCACTTGAAGGATTTAACGTGTCTGTGTTTCTACCCAAACATTTTAAAACCAAGTACATTCGTAAAGAACCCCCAAGTGCATAAAATGTTCATAAAAGACTAACATGTATTAACCAACCAATGTCATAAAATACTACACCTATTGACTAATGAAGATCATAACATCGTACAAGTTTTGAACACCAAAGTTCAGAAAATGCAACCCCAACAAAGTTCATAACAACCTAGGGGTATGAAAAGTCCGCCCTGATAAAAAGTTGTCGGTGGTTTATTACAGTATATCATGGAAGATGACAATAGCGAGCAATAGCCTCTACGTCCCGATGGCAACGAAGATCATAACTCCTTCATAAGCTCCGTGTCGTAGCATGTCATCCACTTCTCTCCATCCCCGCTACACACTCACGATGACAATGTTAGGTTAATGCATGACATCCTTTATAGAATAAGTTGGAGATAAATACAGATGTGGGGTACCTTGCCATCCACCGGGTTACACCATCGTTGTCGGACACAGATACAAGTTCCAGTTGAATCACGTCGGCACTGGAGACATCGTCTTCTCCATCACCTCCTGGAGCCTTCCTAGTCTTCTTAACTCGCACACCCTCAGCTTTTGCAGCCTCAGCAAACTAAATAAACCCTATCACCCAACAGTAACAACCTTGTTACATGAACTAATAACAAACAAATTCATATATGACATTCCCAGATTTTTTAACTCGTGTCACTTAACCGTAAATACCATGTAACCTACCAGAAAACTTACCTCCTCATCCTGTCATTTTGGTGGTTGGTCATCCCTTTCAGGTGTACCCTCCATCTCCCCGCCTTTGTGGTCGTTGCCCTCATCCTCCCCATCTTTGTTCCTTGCTAAATCACAGCCTCAATATCCATATCCGGGTCCTCTCCACCCTTCCCCCCATCCTTGACAAGTACATCCACACTCTCTTCCTTACTAACATCTTCGACATCATCCTTTCGACTGACCACAAGAGCTCAACTTATCACCTTTTCCTTGTAGAGGCTTCTCCCCGACTTCAGGTGCAATCGTTGTAACCACATCGACATGAACAACCTGAAAAACAAATTCAAACTTTAAAGTGGATCACTGATTTTCCGTGTCACTCAACATAAAACACCATGTCACCCAAAAACAAACTTACCTCCCCATCCTTTCGTGCCACCTCAATCCTCTTCATTTTCATCGAAAAGTTTGTCTTCAACTCCATCTTTCCCAACATCACCCTCCTTCTTTGCATCAATGTCAAAAGAAGCGCTAGCATCCCTTTCTCTTTCTTCCCCGGCTCTTCCCATCCCTTTATCAACCCGCAGTACATTGACGACCTCCTACAACACTTTCATCTACAGGGATTAGGTTTTTAGCATGATTCATACGAACTAAGGTGAACAAAAACATTTAGAAAACAATATCAGTTGACCTGGGTATGTCAAAACTCATTTATAATTCAGAAACAAGCCCAATTAAAACAGAAAACAACATTGTTGTCCAGCAATCAATGAAATTGAAATTAAAAACAAGATAATAACATCAAATTGAATACGTGGTATTCTTTCGTAGGACTATTCGAATTCATATCAGATTTTAGTTGTCGCTTAATTTCAGATCGAAAAATTAGGACAATATCCTTTAAATATCAACATTTACGTGTCACTTGAAAATGTCACGTGTTAGGAGTTCATTTACTCTTGTCACCTAAGTTATGCAGATTCAGCAGAAAACGAAGATATGCGAATGAATGACGTACTTTTCCATCCAATTCGAAACCAATGTCACCCAATTTCTCTTTCAAACAAAAAAAATTCCAAAGTGGGCGTTGAAGAATATCATGATAAAACATGACATCGACTCAATCAATACACTAGAATAAATTGAATTCTATCTGGAAAGCGCGCAAACGAATTTGAATTATTGCAAACACAAAGTTACAAATCACACACCGCTAATATATCTTCCATCCAACAATTACCTTCTCGAGAAAGGAAATTTTGTAGATTGCCATGGAAAACAAAACAAGTAGCAATTAGATAAATTAAACTGATGTTAGTGTAATTTAGTTTAAACCGATACTAGCAAGCAATCCCTGAAAAGGAGCGTGCTCGGGAGTCAATACCCTAACCCTTGAGATCCAAAATAAAATAAAACTTTAACCCTAAATCACAAGAACACAGAGACGAGTCCAACATTAAGCAAAATTTTCTTCCAACTCGAACCCGAAAACTCGGTAATTTTTTAGGTCATCTAGGTTTAGGCTCGGTGACCCGATTTGTTAAAAAAACTTAAAGTTTTAAACAATTAAAAGCTAAGAAAATTCAAAATTCATTAATATATATATATTCAATAATTAATTTATTTTTTCATATAAAAAAATCATTAACTGATTTATAATTATATATTATTAATTTTTTATATAGAGATTCCAACTTATTACATTTTATAATTACAATCACTTGATATTTATTTCATTATCAAATCAAGTTTTATATTTATTTGTATTGTGTAATACTAGCTCCGATTGGTATATTTGATTTTTGATTTCTCATCCCATTTTTAAAGAAGCTAAAAATTCTAAAAATATTAAAACACTAAAATAATTTTATTCTTATTACTAATTGCATGAAATTATTTTTAAAAAAATTATTTAAAATTTTGATATTTGATATTTTTTAATTTTAAAAATTATGAGAAATAATAAAAATCAAATATTATAGATATGATGTATTATGTATATAATTACAAACACTAGAACTTAGGAACGACGTCTTTAATTTTAACATTTAAAATTATTGCAAAATTACCAAATCATGTTTTTTTTAAATTTAAAAATAGAAAAAAATGGCAAACCTGAAATCTACCCGATTTGACTTGAAACCGGGTCAAACCTAGGTATGAATCAACCCGGGACCTGTTTTACTCGAAATCCAAAATGATCTGATCCGAATCCGATAGGAATGACTCAATTGATAGGTTTAGGCGATGAGAAAAAATACCGTTATTGTTTGGATGTAAATTAGATAGAGGTAGTGATGTTATGACGAGGTGGCTTGCTGGACTAGTTGGCAATTGGCATCGCTTTCAACTACACCATGCTGAAGAAGAGACTTTTAGTCAATCTAGTTGGACCCTTGAGTTGGGCCGGTGACTCAATAGGCCCATCCGTAGCCCAAACATGTATAAACAAATAAATACACAAGTATAAAAATGCAAGTGTTGTTTGGGGAAAGACCTTTAGTACCCCCGCTGGATGCTGGTGCTCATCTCTATTTTCTTGACCTCTATACATTTTGGTATCTCGGATCTTTATCAATCTCAACTCACCACCGGGATGGGTTGATCTCGACTCGAGTTTGAGATCAAGGATGTGATAAAAATCATTATACCCCAACATGGCCAACAATTTGGTTCTTAGAGTGGGAGTTCTGTTGTAGATCTCGTGTTGGTAACCTTTTAGAATTTTGAATTTAAATGTTCAATATGTGATTTTTCTTTTGATACGTGGTTTTAAAATTTGAAGGTTGGTTGTTGGCAAATGGGAAAGAAACAAGGAATGAATTTGAAGACGGGGAAACTTGTTAACCGTCGGTTAAGCCATGACAAAGAAACAAGGAATGAACTTAAAGATGGAAAAACTTATCAACCGTCGGTTAAACCATTTGTTCCTATCGAACTTTTTATTTTTTATTTTTTTTTTGATGACGAGAAACACCAACAAACTCGACTTCCCCTTTTGTTCCTCTATATATACATTCCACCATTAAACTCATCACAACCCAAAACTTTACTACTCAAGCTGCATTACTCATTAATCTTCCTCTCTCTTGATCATCGTGTTAGGACCCAATGTCTTCCATGGATGATTGAAAGGGAAAGATGAGGGAAAGAGAAGGAAGAGAGTTCAGAGGAAGAAGAAGATAGGAGTAACTGGATTCTATATTCATCAATGATATCCCGTACAATGGTAATGGCCTATTTATGCATCCCTTTTACTAATTACACATTCAACCCTCTAATTGGCCTTAATTGCCAAATGACCCCATATGTCCTAATTCCTAACATTACTCTCCCCTTAGGAAAGATTTGTCCTCAAAGCTTATTGAAATGAAAAAAAAAAAATACCAACTAACATTAAAATTCAGCATAAAACTAATATGAAAATACAGCACATTATGAATGAATGACTAGAATTTTTGACCACTTCTAAGTAGGCAGCAGTATATTTGTTGCAATGGCTCACTATACTGGATCTTTTGGGTAAAAGATGACAGAGCGTCCTTGTTGCATTAAGCAAGGGCCAAAAACTATGACACACATCAGCCACTCAATATATTTCCCCCCTTCAACAACATTAGCTCCTCTTCTAACTTGCCCCCAACTTAAGCCGCATCAAATTGGATAATTAGGTAGGTAGGTAGCTTTTGGCTGCCCTTGAATTACTTCAATACCTCCAGAAATGCCATGAGAGCTTCCTGAGTTATTTTCCAGCACCATCAGTATGCAGAAACCCTTGTAGAAATCAACCTATTCCACCTCCTGCAGGCCACTTGAGACCACCCCACACCAGCCTTAAACTTGCGCTAACTCAATCACACCCACAACCGAACCCCTTTAAACTTGCAAGTAATTCAACCTATCAATAAGGCAGAGCAACAAGCTAAACCAGTAACAACACTTTAGCAACCCCTTTGAACTGCACAACCCTGAGTAATGGGTGAATTCCACCGGGATAAAAAACCAGAATACAACTTGGAATCCCATGTGCATTACCCGATTTAACACCAGCTCGAAAAACATAAATGATTCTCAGATCAAAAACAACTTTCATAGATGGAATCATTTGAACAGCCTCAAACCCATCTCTTCCTCTATCAAAGGGCATCAATTTCGGTTGCCCTCGGTTGAGCTTGAGACTAAACAAAGGAGTGCCCTCCATTATGTTGTAACCCAACAGATCAGACAAACCTTTCCTGCATATTACTCTATCCTTATCCATCTCACAATTCACGCCCACACTGTCATTTGATACGCTAATCTGACATCTCTTTGACCCCTTTGGATCAGTATGAACGTAATTCTTCAAGGACTTTCTAAGCCCTGTACACATTATAGAGATTCCCAGGTCGAAAACTAAGTTCCCCGGTTGAGCCCCACCCTTAACCATTAATGCAACCGCAGCAAACAATGATTCCACTTGGGCAGACATTACTACAAACACCTTGGGTGCAATCAGATTTTTAAAGATTTCAAATGAAATTATCTCCAATACCACTTCATCTGATTTAATTCCAATCGAATCAGTCAACAGATACCCTTGTTCTTTGGATGCAACATCAAAGATTACTATCTCTGCAGGATTAGAAGTTACCTTGAAGTGTTGGGTGTGGGGCTCTTCTAAGTCGTCGTCGAATTCTTGGCTTATGTCGCTGGGCCGAATTGTGATTTCTTCGACTTGTGCTAATTTTGTTGCCTCCGTTGCCTCTTCTTCGGCTAGTTCAGGCTCCAAATCCCCAAGGACCCCATCCGCAAGCCCCTCGAAGTTGTGATCGACACTCTCTTGAATCGTTTGCTCCTCTCCAAGAATGTCGATTGTCGGCGACGTTGAATTTGGGATTTTCATTGGCTTCGAATTCGTCTGCGGCACCAGTTCTTGAATTGATTTGTTGTGGAGCGCAGCCAATTTCCAGGCATCCTCCAATTCCTTAGGCCTGCCCAATTTAACTAGGGATTTGATTTCCCCATTCAGGTCGTTGATGTAGCACTAAATGAAATACGATTCCGGTAGATATGGATTGATGGACATCAACCATAATCGGAGTTCCCCAAACCGCTCATTGTACTCCTCAAGGCTATCCCCTTGGCTGAGATTGTTGAATTCTTCAAGAAGCTCCATAGCTCGGCTTGGTTGTGGTTGATTTCAATCGGCGCATTCGGCCATTCCCGGAATAGGTCGGAAGGTCTACGAGCTCTGATACCAATTGTTAGGACCCAATGTCTTCCATGGATGATTGAAAGGGAAAGATGAGGGAAAGAGAAGGAAGAGAGTTCAGAGGAAGAAGAAGATAAGAGTAACTGGATTCTATATTCATCAATGATATCCCGTACAATGGTAATGGCCTATTTATGCATCCCTTTTACTAATTACACATTCAACCCTCTAATTGACCTTAATTGCCAAATGACCCCATATGTCCTAATTCCTAACATATCGCTCATAGATTTTTCTACAATAGTTCTCTCTTGGTCGCCATACCTAAGATTTGAGAGAAATGGAATACGTTCCTTGAAATACCCCAACTATTTGTGGGTATTTCAGTGTTAATAAAAATAAAGTAATTCTCTATATATTACATTATGTAAAAATAGGTTGAATATTAATCTGTATTAGTTCACATAAATTATATAATAAATTTTTTTAGAATAATTATATTATTCTAAGAAAAATCAAAATCAATGAATCCACCCCTTATACTTATTATTTTAGAAGCAGACTCTTTGTAAAAGAATAAGCCACGTGTCCTCCTTCTCTGAGCAAAAATAAAAAGCAGTTTTCCACTTTCTTTCACCCACGTTCTTTTGGTTACCAATACTAAAAACTGAAATTGTTTCTCAAATTACTTTCTCAACCCACGTTCTCTTCAAATGCTCAAATCCCCTTTCTGAAATTGAAGTAACCATGGATTTCACCTCTTGCAATTGGTTTCTTTTCTCTTCACGTTATATTTTCTTCTTCCTCACAATCGTTATTTCCATCAGTGGCTGGTGGTGGCAGTCGTTGCTAGAGGCGTGGCGGTCGGAGGAGGGTGAGTGGCAGGAGGCAGCTTCGACGGCGTGAGGCAGCAATCGGTTGGAGGCATAGCGTAATCGGATATGTGGCTGGTGGCGGTAATCTTTGCCGGAGGTGTGGCGCAATTGGGCGGCAACCGAAGAAGGCTAGGGCAAGTGGTTTGGGTGGTGTGAAGAACCCGACAACTGTGTGCGTGGTGCGAAAAAACCCAATTTCTCTCCCGGTATGTTTCTTGAATTTGTATAGGGGTGGTTCGATTTGAGAATTAGGGTTTTGATTTGGGGCTATGTTTTGATTTGAACTTGATGAATTTTGCCAATTGGATTTGAATTTGAGGAATTAAAATTCTTACTTTCTCAATTGGAACCTCATAATTTGCTTATGGCTTATATTTATCGCATCTCAGTTCTCTTTCATTATATCTCAGCACAATCCATTTTGGGCAAAATGGATTGTCTTCAATCATGATTCTTTTCTTTCACTTTGAAATCATTTTTTTCACTTTGAAATCGTTATTAGTATTAAATTTGGTAGAGATCTCTTAAACCTATTCAAACTGTGGTTCATTTTCTGTAATGCTTCATGACATATTACTGAATTGGTTAGATGAATTCTGAATAATGATCTAGAATCAGTACCTTTGCTTGCTTTTTTAATTTTCCTTTTTCTTTGTTGCCTGGATGGGTATGATTTCCGGTTGGAAGCCAAAGTCTAAAGTTTGATGGTATCTGTGCACTCTTCTTCCAGAACTACTGTGCACTGGACATAAGCTTTATTTTTTACATTTCACAGCAACATACTATTTAGGGGGTTTGCTCTGTGATATCGATGGGGAGGGTGCCAGCAATGCCCATAGGTGCCCGCATATTGCTAAGTTTCCTTGCTGAGCCCTTGAAGCAACCACCAGAAGATCTTCTGTCCATTGAGGATCATGATGTTTCAGATTATTTGAGCGAGTTCAAAGATTGGGTATTCATTCAGATTTCATAGGGATGATCTGATTATTGATAACAATTTGCATTCTTTAAATGCTCCTTCCTTGGTTGCCCCTCTAAACTAACAACAATGTCATGTTTCTGAATGACAGCGGGAATATTACTCTTGTGATGCAACATATCGCAATTGGCTGAATCTTGACTTATAGAATGCGGAAAATCCTCACCATGATTTGTCACTTGGAAGAGAAACAAAGATTATCAACAGCTGCACATGAAATGCTCAATTCTTCTTTGTTACTTCTGCAAAGTGAGTTACTAACCGCATAAATATCAGGACTTGGGAAAATAAACACTTGGATCTTTTGATTCTTGACTGATAAATGATCTTCTATATTAATGTTGCATGTTTTAATCAAATGCTCTTGGAATGTTTCTTAATAATTTATTATACCAACTTATCCTCTATTTATTTATTTTGTTTTCCTTTAAACTAGCGGGGAATGAAAATCCTTGGTTGGTGCCCATTGAAGATCATGTCATCGATGCTGTAGAATTTGTATTCCTTGAGTTGCATGCTACATCCATGGTATGCTTGCCTTCTGGGAAGTGCATGACTCCGGATGCCACATTATGTGCCACGTTGATGAATGCTCTTTACTCTTCAGTGTCTGAGTGCATGACTTCGAATGCCACAGCAACAGCAACAACAACAACAACAACAAAATTCAGACAGCAAGTAAATGAATTGGGAACCAAACCTGAACTCGGTTTTCGGCATTCCAGGAACTGAACCCATGCCTCAAGAGAGTAACTTTTTTGGGTGAAGACAGTGAGCAACCTTGATAGAGAATTGACTCGGTTAGTTTTTTTTTTTTTTGTAAAGAATTTGCTTCTAATTTTATAAGGATGCAAAAAAAATTTCCTTATATGTGCGAGTCTTTTGTCAAATCTTTCATACAAAACACCAACTATAAGAATGTTATTTTGATTAGTTATCATTTACGATCTATCAATATCTTGCATCTAAAACCTAACCGAGTACTCATAATTTTTTTTTCTACATACACAAGTCATGCCCAACTAATTTTCACATTCCATCAATTTGAGAGGTATAACATTTTTTTAATGTTTTGGCCTCTTTTTTTTTTTTTTTTTTTTTTTTACAGTAGGCAATAAGTAGATTGACTTGGCGATCTAGAAGATCGACCCAGCGATCTTAAAGCCATCAAAAGATGGATTGAATGACCCTACACAGAGGGTCGTCAGTAAAAAAAAGAAAAATTTTCTAAGATTACAATTACAGAAATTTAAAATTAAAAATATCTATAAATTAAAACTATGTTTCTTCCGATCAATAATTGGAGCCTTGATTCTTGATATCTATAAATTTCATTAATGTTTTGGCCTCTTAATGTTTATACACTTACAAATAGAGTTCATTTTTTTCTAATTAAGGGTCGAAGTATTAAAAAAAAACACACTAAATATCATTTTTAAAATTCTTTAGCTATATAGGGTTTATACATTTAAACTTAGGGTATCTTTATCAAATTGGTTTATAATTTAGATCAATCTAAAAAGTGTAGAATGATGTGTAATAGATAAAATATCATAAAGGATCCGAATTCGGCTTTCTTAAGCTAAAAACTATAAGGTTTCTTTTCTTTGTCTTCAATTAGGATGGATACTAGGAGAAGCGTAGAAGCGGGTGATTTACTATTTTTTTTGTCAAATTTGAAGTATCGATTGTCTCAATAAAAAAGTATTTCATCATGATAATCAAAGATTTCGAAGAACAACATGACAAGAAGCAAGAGCAATATGTTAGTAGAAAATTAATGTGTCGAATATTTTGTTTAAGATATCAAACTTGACCGTAATTATGAGACTTTTGTTTGTGATTGTAAGTGTTATTGTATTATGACGAGAGTTATAATTGATAACATGACAACAATTCAAATGAAATGAAATATATTCATAGTACGAGGGGAACTAAAACGGTAAATTTCAATAAAAATACTCACCCGTACAAGGTACGAGAAAAGTACTAGTTTATTTAATTAAGTAAAATATTTCCCCATCTCCTTATTAAAATTATGTAATTTAAATTATTAAAAAAAGTTGGAATAATTATTACTATTCAAACGTATCATAATTTTTAAGATTGTTATTTCACATTTTTTATAGTATTGAAGGGGAAAAAACCTATCTAAATAAACTAAATAAATTAAATGACTAGGAGAATGGCCCAACGTTGCAACCCAGCCATTTCCTCCTCCCCGTAAGTCCGATTTTCTTATTATTTCCTTCCATGTACGACCACACAATCGCGCAATCATGGAATTTGATTTTTGAAATCTGAAGATCACACTGCCTCCTACCCATTTGCATCTCACGCTCATCCTCAAGCTCTTCCAATCACCCTCTTCAGTCGCTCCAAGTATCCATCCAAGCACACGTTGCTCCGCCCGATCCGATTGTGCTCGATCACAAATCCGACGACTCCAAGGCTAACGACCACAACCAATACGCTCTACCATCACCCATTAGACAACCCTGAACTCCCCGACGCAGGATCTCGCCGGAAAGTGCCCGGAATTGTTGCCGGAGTTTTCTGCAGAAGCGTGATCGACAACCTACCTGTCGGGCTTCTCCGCCACTACCAAAGTGCTCCGATTCCCTAGATTTTGAATCGAAAGTTCACCATAAAACACCCTCTGTCGACCCCAACTATCCCCTTCCTCAGAAATGCCTCCAGGTGCTTGCACCACAGCCCCGAAGTTGACTGGTGAGCAGTTTTTTTCATCTTTCCTGAAATTCTGTTTTCGGTGTCTTTTTGTAATTTCGTTCGATCAAGGGATCTTAACTCACATTGATCCTTTATTTTCAGATCCATATCATACCAAGTGATATTAGATTCAAAATTTGAACGTTTTTTATTACCATTTGGATAAGATCTGTCCTGTTCATCACGATTTATCAAGTGCCGATTAGGTAATCGATGTTATACTAACCAATATCTCATATTGAATCAATTGGCATCGCATATTGGCTCATGAGATTGCTTGGGTACAGATTTTATTTCTTTCGGAAGGAAGCTAGGGTAAGTTTTTACTTTTTAAAAGTTATGTGGTCGTTTCCGTAATTTATAAAAAGTTACTAATACCTTGTAAAAATCTGTAAAATCTCAAGTACCATAGTATTAAATTATTATCTTAAACCACGCTTAACCATTTTGTCGAGTTAAGAAAAGTGATTTTGGTTCAATTAGTGCATTTATGCAATTTTGTAATTTTTGCTTTTTGTGTCTCTTATGAATTTCATGCTATGCATTTATGATAAATATGCAAGTTAGTATCGCACATGTGAAAATCGGGTAATTATAACTTGATTCCACAAATTTGGAAAAATTACATTAAATGTCCAAACTTCCTAAAAAGCATGATTTGTTCCCTTTGTTTCCTTCATGCTAGTTAAGTATTGTGTATTATTTGTCTAGTATATCCATGCTTGTCATTTACTTTATTTCGTGCACTTTCTAGTTTATAAAGTGTCTAATATGCCTTATGTGGTCACCTAGGATTGAATCGTGAACCAGTAATCATAAAGTGTGACATTGTATGTTATTGTTACTATTATTATTGTTATTATGATTCCGTCTTAAACACTGAAAAATGATAAAATCATGTCAAGGTTGAGTTATACCTTACTCAATAAACATCTCAAGGGATGCCCCTTCAAGATTGCAAATCTTTCGAACGGGTATATATCAACCTACGGGTAATAGGTCATCCTCGATCCATTCTTGATTAATTTTTCCTATTCGTTTTGCAATTTTGGATTTTCCTACCCTCTTTTCTGATGCAAATTTTTTCTAATTTGCCGACAGTAGTTAGATGCAAGAAACCAGTCATTCGAGATCAAGGAGATACAAGTATCAAATTGTGTCATTTTTTTTGCTCTTATTTGTTCAACTTTGATATAGTTTTCTAATGAACCTTAATAACAATTGCATATTCTTGCATTTTTCATGTTGCTAAAGTAGTTGTAGAGTACAAGTATTCAATCCTAAAACAGAAGAACCTCCATCTTTTAGATCAAGGTCTCCTTAATCGTTTTTTCCGTCCTTTCCGCCTTGGACAAAGAGCTAAATTTGTTGAATTGAAGAGGAACATGAAGCGGCATCCATTCCTTACTACTGTAGCAAATTATCCTTCAAATGAAAATAACGGAGAATTTGTTAAAAAGAAATTTGATTAGAAAAAGCTATGTTTGTACATTTTAAACTATTAATCAAATATATAATATATATTTTTTTTCTTATTTTACTTCAAAAGGTATCTGAAAATCAGGGTTAAATGAGAAGTAAATCACTCCGGTTGGCAATGAAAAGGGTTGTGAAAAAGCAGCCCTTGGTTGCTTTTATGGAAGTCCCTTTGTCCCTTCGTCTCTTGCATCTAATTGACATATAGTAATTAGATGCAAGAAACCAGTCATTCGCGATTAAGGAGATACAATTATCAAATTGTGTCATTTTTTTTTTGGTCTTATTTGTTCAACTTTGATATAGTTTTCTAATGAACCTTAATAACAATTGCATGTTCTTGCATTTTTCATGTTGCTAAAGTAGTTATAGAGTACAAGTATTCAATCCTAAAACAGAAGAACCTCCATCTTTTAGATCAAGGTCTTCTTAATCGTTTTTTCCGTCCTTTCCGCCTTGGACAAAGAGCTAAATTTGCTGAATTGAAGAGGAACATAAAGCGGTATCCATTCCTTACTACTGTAGCAAATTATCCTTCAAATGAAAATAACGGAGAATTTGTTAAAAAGAAATTTGATTAGAAAAAGCTATGTTTGTACATTTTAAATTATTAATCAAATATATAATAATTTTTTTTCTTATTTCACTTCAAAAGATATCTGAAATTCGGGGTTAAATGAGAAGTAAATCACGCCGGTTAGCAATGAAACATTTGCTATGGCAATGACAAGGGTTGTGAAAAAACAACCCTTAGTTGCTTTTATGGAAGTCCCTTCGTCCCTTCGTCTCTTGCATCTAATTGACATATAGTAATTAGATGCAAGAAACCAGTCATTCGCGATCAAGGAGATACAATTATCAAATTGTGTTATTTTTTTTTCTCTTATTTGTTCAACTTTGATATAGTTTTCTAATGAATCTTAATAACAATTGAATATTCTTGCATTTTTCATGCTGCTAAAGTAGTCGTAGAGTACAAGTATTCAATCCTAAAATAGAAGCACCTCCATCTTTTAGAACAAGTTCTCCTTGATCGTTTTTGCTGTCCTTTCCGCATTAAACAAAGAGGTACATTTGCTGAATTGAGGAGGAACATGAAGCGGTATCCATTTCTTACTATTGTAGCAAATTATCCTTCAAATGAAACTAACGGAGAATTTGTTAAAAAGAAATTTGATTAGAAAAAGCTATGTTTGTACATTTTAAAATATTAATCAAATAAATAATATTTTTTTTTCTTATTTCACTTCAAAAGGTATTCGAAAATCGGGGGTTAAATGTGAAGTCAATCACTCCGGTTGGCAATTAAACATTTGCTATGACATTGACAAACAAGGGTTGTGAAAAAGCAACCATTGGTTGCTTTTATGGAAGTCCCTTCGTCTCTTGCATCTAATTGGCAGACAGTAATTAGATGCAAGAAACCAGTCATTCGTGATCAAGGAGATACAAGTATCAAATTGTGTCATTTTTTTTTGCTCGTATTTGTGCATCTTTGATATAGTTTTCCAATGAATCTTAATAACAATTGCATATTCTTGCATTTTTCATGCTGCTAAAGTAGTTGTAGAGTACAAGTATTAAATCCTAAAACTAAAGCACCTCCATGTTTTAGATTAAGGTCTCCTTTATCATTTTTTTCGTCCTTTCCTCCTTGGACAAAGAGCTACATTTGCTGAATTGAGGAGGAACATGAAGCGATATATATTCCTTACTACCGTACCAAATTATCCTTCAAATGAAAAGAACGGAAAATTTGTTAAAAAGAAATTTTATTAGAAAAAACTATATTTGTACATTTAAAATTATTAATCAAATATGTAATAATTTTTTTTTCTTATTACACTACAAAAGGTATCCGAAAATCGGGGTTAAATTTGAAGCCAATCACTCCGGTTGGCAATGAAACATTTGCTATGGCAATAACAAGGGCTGTGAAAAAGCAACCCTTGGTTGCTTTTTTGGAAGTCTCTTACATTTTTTTATTATAGAACATATCCCAATTTACATAAAACATTAATCCACCACCCTATACCTAAGGAAAGAGAGTTTGATAATGATGGTAATGTTAATAGATTTTGGTACCACCATAACTGGTGTGGATTTTTGGATAATTCAAAATAGTTATGGAAGGGACTTGGGGTTAGTGATTTAATATTTTTAGTAAGAGGAAAAAATGTCTAATATATAAAAACCTATGTCTTATGCCCCTTCATTTTAGCGAGATGACAAAATGCCACCACTATTGTTCTTAAAAAAATGAAGGGGAAGACATCATATGTTTAATTTCGATCTCATATGCATTTTGTCCTCTCATTGAAAACATTAAACCACTAACTCCAGTTCCTTTTATAACTATTTGGAATTATCCAAAAATCGACACCAATAATGGTGGTACCAAAATCTATTATAACAACATAATGACCATTAATATCCAGCTCTCTTTCCTGATGTATAGGGTCGTGATTAATGTTTCAATGACATTGGGATATGATCTATAATAAAAAAAATGAATGAGAAAAAATGACTTCCATAAAAGCAACTATTAACTAAGAGTTGCTTCCTCACAACCCTTGTCATTGTCATAGCAAATGTTTCATTGCTAATCAGAGTGATTGACTTCCTCACATTTTGAACATAAATAAGAAAACAATAGTTATTATATATTTAATTAAGATTAATAATTTAAAATGTACAAATATACCTTTTTCTGGTCAAATTTCTTTTTAACAAATTCTCCGTTTTTTTCCATTGGAGGATAAGTTGCTATAGTAGTGAGAAATGAAATACCGCTTCATGTTTCTCCTCAATTCAGCAAATGTAGCTTCTTGTCCAAGGTGGAGGGAATGACGAAAACGATCAAGGAGACCTTGATTTGAAAGATGAAGGTGCTTCAAAATTCCTAATTATCAAGTTTATCCAAACGAGCACTAAACATAGACATTGTTTCACTTCTTCTTTTGGGTTGTCTTCTTCTTCTCCAAAGAAGCAACTCAAACTTGACGTTGGTGTCTTCACTAAACATGGTCCAATTTTTCAATGGAAAATGTCAGCGGTGGTTCATTGATAATAGAGGATATTTGGGTGTTTATGTGTAATTTTAGTTTATATAGGTGATAGGTGATTTGGTTCTATAATAAATTATTAATCTTAATTAAATAATTTTTTCTTCTTATTTCAGTTCAAAATGTATTCGAAAATCAACGGAAAATATGAGGAAGTCAATCACATTGCTATGCAATGACAATGGTTGTGTATAAGCAACCCTTAGTTGCTTTTATGGAAGTCCCTTATTCTCTTACATTTTTTTTTATTATAGACCATATCCCAATTCACCCGAAACATTAATCCTCCACCCTATACTTAAGGAAAGAGAGTTGAAACCAATGGTAGTGTTGTTATTATAATAGATTTTGGTACCACCATCACTTGTGTGGATTTTTGGATAATTCAAAATAGTTATGGAAGAGACTTGAGGTTAGTGGTTTAATATTTTTAGTGAGAGGACAAAATGCCTATTACGTAGAAACCTATGTTTTCTACCCCTTTGTTTTAGTGAGAGGACAAAATGGCCCCACTCTTGCTCTTAAAAAAATAAATAGGTAGACATCATAGGTTTAATTTCTATCTCATATGCATTTTGTTCTCTCACTGAAAACATTAAACCATTAACCCCAGTCTCTTCCATAACTATTTAGAATGATCCAAAAATTGACATCAATGACGGTGGTACCAAAACCTATTATAACAACTTAATTATTATCAGTATTAAGCTCTCTTTCCTAATTTATAGGGTCGTGATTAATGTTTCAATGGAATTGAGATATGATCTATAATAATAAAAAAAAACGAGAAGGAAGGACTCCCATAATAGAAATTAGCAACTAAGAGTTGCTTCCTCACAACCCTGTCATTGTCATAACAAACGTTTCATTGCCAACTAGAGTGATTGACTTCCTCCCATTTGACTCCGATTTTCGAATATCTTTTGAACATAAATAAGAAAACAATAATTGTTATATATTTAATTAAGATTAATAATTTCAAATGTACAAATATATTTTTTTCTGGTCAAATTTCTTTTGAACAAATTCTCCGTTCTTTCCAATTGGAGGATAATTTGCTACAGTAGTGAGGAATGAAATACCGCTTCATTTTCCTCCTCAATTCAGCAAATGTAACTCCTTGTCCAACGTGGAGGGGATGGCGAAAACGATCAAGGAGACCTTGATTTGAAATATGGAGATGCTTCTAAATTCCTAATTCTCAAGTTCATTCATACGAGCACTAAACATAGACATGGTTTCACTTCTTCTTTTGGGTTGTCTTCTTCTTTTTCAAGAGAGCACCTCAAAGTTGACATTGGTGTCTTAGCTGAACATGGACCAATTTTTCAATGGAAAATGTCAGGGGTGTTTCTTTTATAATGGAGAATATATGGGTGATTATGTGTAATTTTAGTTTACACGGGTGATTTGGTGAAAAGTCACCTAATTTAAGGGTGGTTTTATGTAATTTACTCTGAACATTATAGCGTTTGAAACATGATTCCAAAACACAGTTTTCAATCCGATCATAATTCAACTCATGTTCTTCAAAATACTAAGCAAATCATCAATTATCAATTATATATTGACATAAATTAATTAGAGAAACCTGTTATACAAAATTTGTTTAAATTTAAAAATAAATAAATAATACTCCGTATGAATTACTCCTCGAAAAAATATATACAAACATTATAAAATTTAAATTTATATATATAGGTTCGTATTAACAAAAAATAATCACTTAAATAATATCCACTATTAAATTTAAACCAAAAGTAACACAAATAAAAAAAGTATTAAAATAATACAAATTATTAACCTATATAAACAAAAAACAATATAAACTTTAAAATCAACCAAAAATAATACGAATTATGAAATTTTTACTTGAAATAATTCAAAATGTTGGAACTTAAATTAGGGTAATATTCAAAACAAATTTTTATTTATTAAAATTATAAAAACAATCCATAGTAGTCATAAATTGCACAAATTCACCTTTTATACTGCGTATATTTTAAATAGATAAAAAACACTATTTTTTTTTTATTTTTTTTACAGTAGGCAAACATTGGGAGCTGCTGCTAATACAACAACCTAACTCCCGGATCATCCTGACGGATGATGTTACAAAGATCCCTATGATAGGGGATAGAGTTTAAATTACAAATTACACCTCTTTTAGCTATATAATTCGCAGTATTGTTTGCTTCCCTGAATATATGTCGGATTTCTACTGAGGAGAAGTCAGCTGCAAGCCTTTGGATTTCTTCTATTTGATGTAAAACTTCCCATTTGGGTGGTTGCTCTCTCTTGACTGCTTTTACCAGTATTTGATTGTCACTTTCCAATATAATCTTTCTTAGTCCCTTCTGTCTTGCTCTTTGAAGACCAAAAAACACTATTTGTTTGCTCCACTTTGTTCAATACAACCACAAATTTTAAAATTACATAAAATTACATAAATTTTAGGCTATGATTAGTTTTTTTATATAAGTATTAGCTTTTATTATTGATAAATTATGGATAAAGTGGGTGTTATCTTATATAATAAAAAGTTTTTTTTCCTAAAGTTGGACAAATACATAGTGGTTTTAGTGCATTTAAATATAAAGGAGTAGATTTGTGTAAAGTGTGACTATTTGAGGATTTTTTTATATAATTTTAATAAATAAAGTTTTATTTTGATACTTCTCCTAAGTCCTAATCCATGTTGAAAAGTTTGTATTATTTTTAGTTTAGAAGTTCATAGCAAAATACTTCTCAACAATTTTAATAAATAAAGTTTGTAAAGTATTATTGTTTTTTTTTGTTTTTGATTTTAAAGTTTCTATTATTTTTTTTGTCTACATTTTGGTAGTTTTTTCATTAGTATTTTTTTAATTTATATCTAATAGTTAGTATTATTGTAATTTGTTTTTATAAAATACTCCTCAACAATTTGATCAGATTTTGTTATCATATTATTTTTATTCATAACAAAATGAATTTAATACAGAGTATATGGTTTATATAATTTTTTATTCAAACCCAATAGTATAATGGAACACAAGTGATTTTTCTAAATGTCTTTAAAAACCATAAAAATTGCATAAGAAAATCCCCTCACCCGGCCTGAGAACGCGCGCGTCACGCCCCCTGCCCCCCCCCCCCCCCCCTTACAATCCCTTGTTCCAAATCCCTAATTCGCTCCAACTATTCGTCATCCCTCTCAAATTCGGTTCCATTCTAGGCCAAATCGGCTAGTATTTCGCCGTTTCATCCCTTTCCTTGGCCTCATGCTAGTTTCTATTCCATGGTACTAGCGGTTCGTTGGACGCAGATCAATGTTGGTTCGTCTAGGCTGGGCGGTGAAGCCGGTCTTCGCGTCTTCGTCCTCGATTGTACCCCCAAGGTGTTAACTGAAGAGGTGCTCTTGTACCAAGGTGATGAGAGGGTGGGGAAAGATTACAAAAAAAGGAAGAAATTGGTGATCCGGTGGGGGTGGTGTTGCGTCTGTCTAGTGATGGTGGTGTGGTGGCTTGTCGTGGTTGTTTCTGTTCGCCGGCTCAAAGGCCTTGGCCTTTTTAGCAAGGTCTCGACGTGTTCTCTCTTCTCTCATTTAAGTTTAGTACTCTCTTATCTCATTTAAGTTGTTGTTCGGATTAAGTATCTTCTGTTATAGTCCTTGTATGCAGTTATCTTACTGTGTGCTTGGGTTTTTGTATGTCTTGGCTTCTCGATCCTCTGGCAAAGAAAAACAACACACGGTGAAGGACGGCGCTCCTCCACTCAACAACTCCCGAAAGGGCAAAACCTCCCGAAAGGGCATCGACACTAGTGTCGAAAACTCGAAGGCTGAGGGGGTTATGTCCCCCAATGATGCCGGATATAATCGTGTGAGTACTCTGTGTCTCCCCTCACATCTGTTCTTTGTCTCTGCCTTTGTGTGGGGGCTTGAGCATGTTGATGCCTTGCTATCTCTGTTGGCTTTGGGAGCTATGTTCCTTTGAATAATATTATCAACCCTCATGATGCATATATGGTTTTGTATGTGTTGATTTTTTCTAAGATCACAGTTTACGCTGAAATTACTAATGCTCTCTTCAGTGCCGAATCTGAGGCCTTTGAGTCTCCCACATTGTTTGATGGTTATGTTAGGTTAGTCCTTGAGGTGCCGTTCTCTGGCTTCGTACAATCTTTTGCTACTCTGCGAAGCTTTCTTGGTATGTACGCTGTGTTTACTGGTCTTTCCCTTGCTTTCTTTGTTGCTCCGGGTGTTTCACTCTCGGGTGAGCGCATGTTTAAGCAGTGGGAGGCCAGGATGGCTCCGAAACATTCAAGCAAGCGTAATGTCTTGTTAGGCAAAACTGTATTAACATTGCCCATGCTGAAGGGATTGAACAATACACTTTATTGGAGGGGTTTTATCTTGTTTTCTAACAATTCATTATGTATGTTCTACTATGTTTTTATATGGAATCTGGACAAACTTTTCTTGAGCTGTTCTCTTGTTCAAGGTCATGCTGAATCTTTGTCTCTTCATTTGGCTGCTCCTTGTACATTCACTTTGTGGGGGCACAGGTCGTTGTTTCTTGGTGCTGGTGGCCTCCCGTTCTTCCTAACATGTATACACAAGTGTATGTTTGATGAAACGTCGCTAGCATATACCCAGTTTTTGGGTGTATGGCTAGTTTTTGGTTTGACCTAAAGAGTACCCTTTGTGTTATACAAACCAAATGCAGTGCAAGTGGTTTAATTATTATCTATTTTGATGATGCCATTATGCCTCGTTTCCTTATGTGTAAATACTTTATTGGAACCTGGTATGGAGTTACTGTTAGGTGCTTTTCTTGCCTAAGTAATGAACTAGCTAAATGGTATTTTTTTGATCTAGTTGGCAAAGCCTTAAGGGGATGTAAAATGTTAGTTGATATCCTATGCAAATTTAATATGAATGTATTTCAGGTGTATTTGGAGTGTTGGTGTTACTTGATTAATTCCTTAGTCCAGGTTTTTTTACACATGGCTAAACTACACCCCATGGTCCTGGACCATGCCTACCTCCCTTCTAAGGGCTTACAAATGATGAAGCATCAGGTCTTGCATAAATTCAAATCTTATTTACATCGCAGTTATTATAAAAGGTCTATGAGTTTTGTCTCCTCCCCGCACAAATCCAGAAAGGGCCCAACCTCTCGTCATGAGGTCCAACAATATAAGGGTACAACTGAGTCTTCCATCCTAACTTCCAGTGCAATCGGCTCTGAGCTGTTGCATCCTAGCAAATTTCTGGTCTTGGTGTTGTGGTTTGGAGGGGCTGTTTGTTCTCTGCCTGCTGAGAATTGCATTGCTTATGTCTTTGCTTATGATTTTGACATTACTTTTCTATGGTTAAGTGTGGTATTCAACTCTATAATTTGGGGCTGGGGTTAGCTTCCTCGGTCTGTCTTCCACCTAGTACATGTACATCGACATCGTTCCATTTGGTTTTGAAAATATATGATATATTTGTCTCTTAAATCTTGCAGCTTGTTCTCATTTTGCTTGCCCACCTGCATTTTTTATGACACCATTTTGGTTACTCTCTACTTTGAGAGGTCATTTTCATTGAGAACTCACATCAGGTTTTATTGGTTTAACACCTTAATGGCGGGGCTGCTACATTGCTCTACTCAACCTATTTGCAGCAAGTTAACACAAGTTCCTAATGTGAGCGTTTTCTTTGCTAACCTTACCCACGGTTTGTGTATTGGCTTCAACCTTGGATTTGGGATAGAATGGACTTGGTTGTGCTGGTGTGAGACTAGAAAGTGGTTTGCCCTTTTTGTTTCATTTGGCATGATCCACAAACTTGATAACATGTGCATTATTATCTCATGTTTCTTGTTATCCAAATCTCAATATAATGGTTGATGCTCGTTGGCTATGCAACATTCACATCTCCTTTGGCAGTTTGGCTTAGGCTCACGCTTTGACTACCTTTCCCCACAAATTCATCCTAAAAAACATTTCGATATGAGGAACTTTGCCGTCTCTCCTCGTATCTTCTTAAGTTGCATATGAAAATAAGCTACTGGAATTGTAGAGGCATTAAAAAGAAAACATTTTGGACGGAAATTAATTCTTTGTGCAAAAACTAACACATACAATTGTTGGCCCTCGCCAAAATAAAATCGGAATTCGTGCATGAGGAAAAATTATGGAAACACACATGATTTGACATGGCTATCTGGTCGCCTAGCATTGGGCGCTCAGGTGGCCTTGGTGTTTTATGGAAGAACCACCAAATATCAAACGAAACCTTATCAATTTCATTTCATTTGCCTAGATTCATCGAACTAAGATATGAAAACATTACTGAAAACCTCACGATTCTTCTATTGTTTGTTTACGCCCCTCCAAATTCTAGGGATAAGGACCTATTCTGGGAAGGTTTAACAACAATTGTCATTGAGTCACCCATCCCGTGCATTGTTATGGGGGATCTAAATGAAATCTCATGTAGAGAAGATAAATTGGGCGGAGCTACCACTTTTCTGGCTAGGTTTACACGACTCATTAATTTCAAGAATATTTGTTCTCTCTTGGATTTGCCAACTTTCGGTAATCCCTTTACTTGGAAAAAATCCCCCGAGGCTTCGGATAATATCCACGAAAAATTAGATCGTGTGCTTGTTCACCACCAAGTTCTTCAAAAACTACCTAATCATTGCACTATAACAATAACGCTCGATTGTAGCGTCTTGGTGTGCGTCTTGCCCAGGTTCTGCAATGTTTCAACTTATTTTTAAACAAAAAATACTCAAACAAAAAGCTAAAGTGTGGAACAAGAACTCATTTGGAAACATCTTTCGTCAACTACATGAGGTGGAGAATGACTTGTTACAAAACCAGTCAGCGGTTTCACTCAGTAACCATCAAGCCAATAATAGTAAAGAATATCGATTGTTAAGGAAAAAGGAAAAATTGTTGCTCGTCCATAAATCATTTTGGAATCAGAGAGCTAAAACAAAACATCTAAAGCTTACAGATTCTAACACATCCTATTTTCATCGTGTCGCTGTTGGCCGAAGACACAGGAAACAAATACGTAACATTACTACTACAGAAGGTATCCTGATAATCAGAGAAGAAAATGTTAGGCAGGAAATTAAAAATGATTTTCAAAAATGCTTTAACAAGGAAACGATTGACGATAGACTTCTTAATGAAATGACTAACATAATTCACCCTTCCATCTTCCCTGCTGAAAATGAATTCCTTATACGTGTCCCAACAAATGGTGAAATTAAGTTCGCCGTTTTCATCCTTGGGAAAAATAAATCTCCAGGTCCCGATGGGATGACAACCGAATTCTACAAGCATTATTGAGATATTCTAGGGAATTCGATTATCAAAGCCATTAAAGGTTTCTTCAACTCCGGGAAAATCCTTAAACAAATAAATCATACATTTATTTCCCTACTACCAAATCAAGATAACCCCTTGACTACTAACCATTACCGGCCTATAAGCTTGTGTTCCAACCTATATAAAATCATCTAAAAAATTCTAACAGAAAGACTTAAAGTAGTAATTGGTAAGCTCATTCACCCATTACAGGGGGTGTTTGTGTTAGACAGGTCAATTCAAGATAATGTCCTAATAGCTCACGAAATCTTCCATTCATTTCGATCACGTTTGGGTTGTGAATGGTGGCTGGCAATCAAACTGGACATGGAAAAAGCATATGACAGGGTTGATTGGAACTTCACCAAAAAGATTCTTGACAAATTTGGGTTCCACCCTACTTTCATTTCCCGGGTTATGGAATGTGTAACAACAATCTCGTATTCTATACTTGTGAATAACGGTCCTACATATATGTTCTTCCCTTCTAGGGGACTTCGTCAAGGGGATCCCCTTTCCCCATTTCTATTTATCCTAGGTGCAGGAATATTGGCACAACACCTGTCTGCTGAGGCAAATAGTGATAGAAGCCCAATTGATTTCACATTTGGGAGGAATGGACCGAGAATTCCCTTTCTATCATTTGTTGATGATATTGCCATGTTCTCGAAAGGCATCTTAGATGCCTGTAGAAGAGTCAAAAAAATTATTGACTCCTATTGTAAAGTCTCCGGCCAAAAAGCAAACTACCAAAAATCATGCTTCCAAGCTACTAAAGGAATCGCACAGTCCAGACTTCTGGAACTCAATAGTTGCCTAACTATTTCCAACGTCAACTCTCTGGAAAAATATCTTGGATGTCCGATTATCAATGGCAGAGTAACCAAAGAAACCTTCGAAGATATTGTCTGTAAATCTAGAGAACAACTAAGTAAATGGCGTGCTAACTCTCTATCTCAACAAGGTCGAGCTATGCTTATAAGTTTGTAGAACAAAAAAATGCGGGGGCATGGGGATTAGAAAATCCAAAGAAATGAACGAAGCACTGCAGATGAAACTGCTATGGAAAACGCTGGCTGAGCCGGATAATGTTTGGGTGCAAATAATCAAATATAAATATCTTCGAGGGGATGATATTCTTCATTATAAGAAAAGTGGTGACACCTCCTGACAATGGGCGAAACTTACATCTCTAATTGATAAGTTCAAAAAGGGGGCTTATTTGGTCGGTTGGCACCGGGATTGCTATCCATTTCTTGTCTGATAACTGGATTACAACATCATCTATTCAGTCAAGGGATGATTGCCCAAGAATTGATAACATCGATGATAAAGTCAGTGACTATAACCTGGGAGGTAAATGGTGGGAGGAGAAGCTCATTGTTGTTCTCCCACACAGCATTGTGGAGGAAATCCTTGACATTCCGCTCCCAGCCTCAAATTTTGTGGATAGATTATGCTGGTGGTCGGATCGAGAGAGCTGGTTCACTACGTCAAGCGCATATAAATTAGTTTCCGACGAATCCTCAATTCCCTTAGACAACAACTCCTGGATCTGGCGTCTTGACATTCCATCGAAGATCAAAAATTTCTTGTGGAAAATCTGGCAAAATGGCCTTCTCACAGCTGCTAGGCTCACCCAACGGGGAATCCCTATCCCCCTGATAGAGATATTTTCAGTCGTTAAATCCTATCAAATAGTTCTGAACTAACCTAACTAGTATAGCTTGGCAAGTATAGGTCGAACCCAAAGAGACTTGTGCAATTCGTATGCTCAATTTGTATGCTAAGATGATAATGATATGAAAAGGGGGTTTTGGAAGTATGCAAAGTAACACAAAAATAAGCAAAGGATGCAATGATGATGATTGATAACAATATGTGAGAAACACGCTTGATTAATTAGTATCCACTCTCAATTTGAATTCCGATCCTTGAAATTCCCTAAACCTATTATTCTTGAGCAACCTATTGTGAAAATCAATTGTACCTTGACAATTACTTTCAATTCCTTCTCTGCAATTAGTGAATATGTCAACTAGACTCTAAACACCCTTATTGATGAATAACCTAGAAACTATCCAGATTCAATTCAACAATAGCAATGCACACCAAGGAAATTCAATAGGAACAATTGAAATAAAGCAACTAGCAATAAACCAATTGTATCTTTATCTTCATACAATCAACCAAGTCAACTAGCCTTAGATGATCACAAGTTGCTACTACGATCTAAGTTCTTCAACTAGTGTCCCTGTAGATCTAGCGATAGATTGAATTCAAGTAATATTAGGTGGCCAATCCAATAGAACACAAACTCAATCATAAGCAATGACAATGGAAGATAAATATTACTCAAAAGTAAATAGAGTAGAGAATATCTCACGGAATATCAAATTGAAAGCTTCAAACTAATCAATCAAACGGAAGAGGAGTTTAGTTCGCCATAGCACAAAAGCTCTCCTCTAGGGTTTCTTCAATTGCTAAAACGGTTTCTAAAACGTCTCCTAAAAACCCCTTAAATAGGCGTCCAAAAGGGTTACAAAATAACCTAATTAAAATAAGTAATTCGGCAATTTAGAGTTTCGGCATTGACAGAGGCCGCGGGCGCAGTTTCTTGGCCGCGGGCGCGGGTCAGGACTTGGTCAACTCTTGCTCTCGGCATTGTCCGTGGGCGCGGCTCACTATTCACATCAATCTTCTCCTTAGCTCTTTGGTCGACTCTTGTGATCCCACTTTTACATTTCATGCCTCTCCCATCCAAGTTTTTATCATACCTGAAATTAACCACAAATATGCGTAGACTCCGACTCGATAACCAAAACAATCTAATTCACAAATTAATACTAATGAGGACATTATTTACACCTAAACTATGCTAAATAAGTCCTAGAACACCTATATGAATGCATGCTATCACCCCCCAATATGTGATTTTTGAAATTGCTATATGAAAGATGATGTTCATCTAATGTTCGAATGTCAATATTCAAGATCTCTCGTTCAATTTCCGGGGCACATGAACTCCACAATAGGCAGTCAAATCTCACTATCAAGGGATATAAACCCAATCATGCCATTCATTGGTAATAGCCTACCAAAGGCCGCTCTAGGCAAACTTGATTTTGCTTGGTGGACGACGTGGTATATTCGAAACCAATATGTGTTTAGGCAAGTACCAGTCCCTCCTAGGGACGCCGCATTGAAACTTAGTACTACACACGAGATAAATTGGAGTAACACTCGCCAATATGATAGTACGTTAGATGATAACACAACCCCTCATTCTCGAAGCGTCAGACAACCCATAAAGAGGAACAAAGCTCGTCATATCAAGTGGCGCAAACCACCAAAAGGTATGTTCAAACTCAACTTTGACGGATCGACTCTCGCAGATAACCGTAGTATCGCTGGTGGGGTTATCAGGGATTGGAATGGACACCCAATACACAGAGACTATAAACAATTAGATATTAAAAGCGCGCTTCAAGCTGAAGCCCTAGCACTCAAACTTGGGGTACAACTGGCCCTACAACTACATATTGACAAAATCCATATTGAAGGAGATTCCAGCATAATTATCAACCATCTCAACAACAAGGCCAGATGTACATGGCCCATGGAAAATCAAACTCATCTTGTCAGACATACAATTTCTTCTATCGACTATGAAAGAAATTTCTTTCATTCATGTACCCCGTCTTGGCAATAGAGTGGTTGATAAGGTTGCACACCTTAGCCACTTTGTCAGGGGCATTCATATTTGTGACAATTTCAGTCTAACAAACCTCATCCGCAAGGATGCTTTCGGGTATGGTGTGCTCACCCAATTTTTTTCACAATAAAAAAAAGTATAAATTATTTAAAATAATTTGTTTTATTTATTTATTTTTAAAAAATGTGGTGGCGTTACCGAACTATTCTCCTCCCCCCAACGAAACCAAAATAAGAAGGAAGATCAAACAGATTTTGTTGGAATCTCTCTCTCCATATCCACGCCAAATCAAAGCTTCCAGAGGATTTTGGAATCACGGAGCTTCCAATGGCGGTGGAAGCCCTAGGAGAGAGAGCCACTCCCTTCAGAGAGTCACTGCTCAAGAGCCAGACCCTCACTGACACCATGGTCTCCATCCTCGGCTCCTTGGAAAACCGCCTCTCCGCCCTTGAATCCGCCATGCGTCCCATCCAGGCACCTACTCCGGCCTTCTCTCTACCTTTCTTCCCTATTCTGTTTATGATTTCTGATTCCTCCGTTTTTGTTTTTCTCTGTCTTGATTCGGCAGATACAGACTCATTCGGTTCGTAGGGCGCACGAGAACATCGATAGGACTCTGAACCACTCCCAAGTTATTCTCCAACAATTCGATCTCTCTCGCCAGGTGTCTTGCATTTGTTCTCGCTTTCAAATTTTGTCTCTAATTAACTTCCATTCACGGTGTTCAATGCGTGATCGATCTCATGATTGATACAACATTCGTTAACTAATTCAGTGGCAGATTGTTAGTGTGCACAAATTGATGTTAGTGATAGGGATTTGATTAATGAATTGGGAATTTGCGCGAAAGTGCAGGCAGAGGCTAGGATACTGAGAGGGCCACACGAGGATTTGGAGAGTTATCTCCAAGCAATTGATCAGTTAAAGATCAATGTTCAGTTCTTCAGCAACCCCAAACATTTCAAGACTGAGAATGATGCACTTACCAGTGCTAACAACTTGCTTTCTGGGGCCTTCCCCAGGCTCTTGGACGAGTTTAGAAACCTTTTAGCACTTAACAGGTTCGTTCGATACCATCAGAACTCATCAAGTGTGTGATTCATGCTTCTTTTTTTCTTTTCTAAAACCACTGCCATTTTCCTCACGTTAAGCAGATAAATAGATTCAGGTACTAATCTCTTACAGACTTTCTCAGCTTCTTGTCATGTTAATGTTTGTTACTAGTATTATTTTCTATTATCTTGAATCAGAAGGAAATCATTGCGGGATATAATGGGATTTTTTTGTTGTTATTGTATCTTGAATTGGAAAAAATAAAGATGGAATGGCTATGGCCTTCCTTGTTCATTCATTTGTAAATAAACTTTGATGTGGTTTAAATTTTATGGATTTATAAGTGAATAAGTGAAATGTCCTTGTATTTCAGCAAACCTGCAGAACCTGATTATCTTTATGAATGCCTCCCAGCATCTTTACGTCCACCCTTGGCTTCCCAAGGATGTCAGGAGAAAGTGAATAGCAAGTCATCCACTGACTCTAGTGATGAGGACTTCGTGAGTAAGGAATCAGAGAATTCTGTCTACAAACTAGTCACCCTTGTACCGCCTCATGACATACCATTGCTTCATAATTTGGCTCATCAGATGATTGAAGCTGGCTATCAGAAGCAAATCCTTAGAACATACCGGCAAGTAACTTAAACGAATTTAATCTAGCTTAAAATAATGATTAACAACATTGATTTTGAGCAGTTATGTAGTAACTCTTGTAATTTCCATATTATATGCAGAGACTCTTAGGCAAGAATGTTAATTTTTGGAGTTATTTTGATTCAATAAAATATCCTTGATTTAAAAAAATATTTAATCTGTATAAAATGTCTATCATGAAGGGAAACACGCTCCGCTGTTTTGGAGACAAGCCTCATAAAACTTGGCATGGAGGCGCTTACTAAGGATGATGTGCAGAAAATGTCATGGGAAGTCATGGAGGCAAAGATTGGAAATTGGATCCAGTACATCCGTATAGCGGTATGATACAAGGTTCATTAAGTCAAAACAGATTACAAGATTTATTGATGCTTTAAAATCAAAAAAAAAGATTTATTGATGCTTTTTTTTTTTTTTAATTGTTGTGTGGTGTGCCACCAGGTCAAACTTCTGTATCCTGGTGAAAAGAAAGTTGCTGATCAAATTTTCCATAAGACTGAGTCTGCCAGGACATTGTGCTTTGCTGAAGTTGCTTGCAATAGTATGGCAATGATAATTAGATTTGGGGATGCAATTGCCCGGAGCAAGAGATCACCAGAAAAATTATTTGTTCTGTTGGACATGTATGAGATTATGAGAGAGCTTCTGCCAGAGGTAAGATGAGACTCCTCCTGTCTCCTGTGATGATCCGGCCCTTGTTCCTGTAAACTATTGGTTAAGAAGTTTTTAAGCCTAATCTAGTAGCTGGGCAAGTGGACAAGAACATGATAAACTAGAATTTTGGAGGTGAAAAGTTTCAATGTACATTAACCCTTGATTATCTCCGTTCATGTAAATGTATACAGATAAACAGCATATTTTTCCTAGAATAGGGGATAGGATGATGCAACAAGATGTACTTAGCAAAATAAATATCAACAAAACCTAGTGAAAAAATAATTATAATAGAATTCAGGTTTTGTTGGCAGTTTGATTTAATCCTGTGAAATGTATCTTTGAACTGATTCAAGGGCTTTTCATCTTTTTCTATCAAATGGACAGATTCAGTCTACTTTTGAGGGTAAACCGTCCACAGGAATGAGAGAATCTGCAGCAGCACTAACCAAGCGTCTGGCACAAACAGCGCAGGAAACATTTTATGAATTTGAAGTTGCAGTTAAAAAGGATGCAACAGAAAGCGCTGTTCTTGATGCAAATGTTCATCCTTTGAGCAGTTATGTGATCAACTACGTGAAGTTTCTCTCAGAGTAAGTTACCTACAATGTGTGCTCTACTTTAAAGGCTGTTGTATTGGTCGCTTTATTTGGTGTTTCATTCCCTTCTTTTTCTCATCTTATATCAGAATTGGCAATAAATCTATCGTCAAAGTTGCTTCCCTAACTTATTTATAAAATTTCTGCACCTCCGTACAGCTATCAATCGACTCTGAAACTGCTATTCCAAGATTGTGGAGGTCATGATGCAGACTCTCACTTAGCATCTGTGACAACACGTATAATGCAGGCTCTTCTGATTAATCTGGATGGAAAATCTAAGCTATATAAAGACCCTGCATTGATTCAGTTGTTTCTTATGAACAATGTACACTACATTGTCAGATCTGTCTGCAGGTTTGTGAAGCAATTTCATGCAGATTTAAGACAGCAACACATTTTGTGCATAACCACAACTTGGCCTGATCAAATTATTGTAGGTCCAATGTGGAGGAATTACTAGGGGATGATTGGGTGCAAATTCATCGGAGAGTTGTCCAACAGTATGCAAAGCAGTACAAGAGGGTTGCATTGTCAAAGGTTCTCATCTTCTGCATGCATTTCTTTTGCTGAATTATCATAGATAATATTCAGAGTGAAATTCGCAGTTATCCGTGGAGATGTGTGTGCATTTATATTCATTCCTGTATGCACATATGCATGTAGATGAGTTTTTCCTTTGGTTATGGCTAACAAATTGAAGTGACTGACTCTAATGGTATGTAGATCCTTCAACATGTTACTGCCCCTACTAGTGGTACTGGAGGTGGCAGCGGTGCAATCCTTTCAAAAGGAACGATAAGAGACCGGTTCAAGAACTTCAACACTCAGTTTGAGGACCTTCATCAAAGACAATCTCAGTGGACTGTTCCTGACTGTGAGTTGCGAGAGTCCTTGAGGCTGTCTGTCACTGAGGTGCTCTTGCCTGCATACAGATCTTTTGTCAAACGCTTCGGGTACGTATTCTACTTCATAAAACCCGTTTCTTGCTACTGGGCAGATCATCTCCTCAATCTGTTTGGCTTGTTGCTATGCAGGCCAATTATTGATAATGGAAAATACCATAACAAGTTCATCAAATACACTGCAGAGGATCTTGAAGAGATGTTAACGGGGCTCTTTGAAGGTAAAATCTCGACTGAACAGAAGCAATAACTAATTCCATCAGCTGATATCTTGATTTTTGATATGATTTATATGTTCAGCTCAGTTTAGTTTAAGCTAGTTTGTGTCATTTTTTGTACAAAGCAGCTCTTAATAAAAGAAAATTTGGCAAGTTATTTGTTAATTTGAAGCTGACGTCAGTGACGTGTGCGTCATGGCGGTTTTATATATATTCGTATATATGTTATAGGAGAGAGGTGTAGTGTGGTTGTGGTATCTTCTCACTATCTTAAGATATTCTAAGGAAAAAAAACTAACAAAATAAGAATAAAAAACGCAATACAATAAATATTGAGTAAGTAACTTGATGTATTCTAAACATGTACTAAATATAAAAAAAAATTTTTTTGCATAACTTCTTACTTAATTGTCAAAATGAATAATATAACCTAAGTAAAATATAAAAACATTACAGTTTATTGAAATAAAATTAAAGTGGTTAATATACTTTAAATTTTTATTTATGTTTGAAAACAGGAGTCCCATATAATTTATTTTTATTTTTACTTATAAGGTTGATATTCACCTTTCTAACACAAAAGCTTAAATAGAGATTTTACCCTAACTTATATTGTGTGGTTTGATTTCCTAAGCCCCAGGGATAGGCTCTTTATCCTTGTTCCAATGAAACAATTGATTATACTAAATTACTAATTAGTCATGTAAATGATTGAAGGAAGAATCTTATTAGACCAAAAAATTGAACAAGCTACAGCTGGTTTGAGACCAAAATTTTGATGAAAGTTGATTAATGTAATAATGTCGCCTGTTGCGAAGGATCCATGCACACACTAAAAGAGCTATTAATTGCATTTTGTTTTGCAGTGATATATTAATAAATAACACAAACTTGCGCACCTTTTCCTAACAATATTTGATTAATTGAACAACTGGCATTATTTAACAAATAATGGAAAAATTAAAGTATTAACTATGGTGTGTAAACCTGCACGTACTACAAAATTATTGCATGATAGTCCTACTTTTCAATCAATTCGCCATATATATATATATTAATATATTTATACAATCACTACATTAACACTCAAAAGTTGTAAGTTAATGTAACATGATTGATGATTGATTTGTTGATATGATATTTACTTGTAGTTAGAGGGTAGAGGATATACTCCCTCCGTTCACAAATATAAGATTGTTGACTTTTTACACGTATTTTAATGAGTGAAAAACTATATAAAATATTAATTTTTTTTAAAAGTTTTTTCTGTAATATAATATTTATTAATAATACATACTATATTGTGAAAAAAATTGATTAAAAAATTAATTTTTTATATAGTTTTTCACTCCTTAAAGTACGTGAAAAAATGAAGTGATCTTATATTTATGAATGGAGGGAGTATAAGTAATAATTTACTTGTAACACTCAAGAGATTTTGATAGTTTTATCTCTAAAATAGAGATAGTTGCAGTGGCTATCTTTTTTTTTTTTATGGCACTTGTAATTTTCATTGATGGTTTTTGATCTTTTATTGATAGGTAATCTATATTCTTTCTGTAAATTTCAATTTATGTCTAAATTGAGTTTCCCGGCTCTTTAGATAGGTGAATTTTAATTTGTTAACCAAAAATGAGACATAGGAAGAAATTTACGGGATTAATTATAGAAAATAAACTAGGAGATAATGATCATTAGCCGTGGCCCGGAGCTGGCAATTGGATGGATCAAGTCAATTCGGGTTTAAGTCGGGTCAATATCGGGTATGCCCAAGTTGGACAACATGGATTGGGTAGGGCCGCGTTACTTAAAGATAGGTCGTATTCAAGTCATTTTAAGATCGGGTTAATTGGGATCAGTTCGAGTTGGTTGGGGTTTTAACTTTTAACTTGGCTTCAGATCTTTTTTAGATCGATATTGGGTCAATTTGAGTCAAGTCGAGTTTCGGGTAAAATATTTCAATTAAAGATTCAGTTAAGAGTTTTAGATCATGTCTGGTCGAACCAGATTTTGACAACTGTAGTTGTAGGTGTGCACCTACCTTTAAAGGTAAGGTAAGAATCAACATGAATCTGTATGTCCACTCTCACTTTGTAAGGAAAAAGACCCAAGCGTTTTGTTTCTTTTGGCTAAAAAGGAAGAGGAGTATATCCTTAGCTTCAACAACTCCATTCAAACAAAAGCCCTTTCCTCTTTCCTTGAATGTGGAGTTTCATAGAATGAGAATCTTCCTCCTAAACTTGGAATTATGTCGATCAGCTAGTTGATCGAGTTTTTTCTTTGAAATAACCGGCTAATCTGATTCGTCAAATCCAGCTTATTCGAAAAAACCCAAGTTTCACTTAGATTACATCCATTGATAAAAGTTATAATGCATCTTGAGAAATGGCTATGCTTTAGAGCATCCTCACCGGGGGAGCAAAACTACCTCATTTGCTTGAGTATTTGGTGGGGTCCTATTCATTTGCTCAAGCAAAATAATTTCTGAGCTCGCACCGGTCTTGAATTGCTTGAACAAGTAGTAATATTTTGTCCTTCTCTTTTGCTTTTTGTTTTGTTTTTATTTATATAAATGAATTTTAGACTCGTCATTTGCTTGAACAATGGGTGTGAAAATTTGTTTTACTTGAGCAAAAATTGCTTGAATAATTATTTGCTTTTGGACCCAATAAACACAATTTATAGGTGTGGATGCTCTTAGTAAACTACGGGTGCATTTCTTATAGCTCATGTCATGACATGATTTTTTTTAAAAAAAATATAAAATCTTAACATTATAACAATTTCCCATGAAATTGAGTTTAGCTTGAATTTGAACTCGAGTTTAAAAATGTATTCATACTCTATTTGTTTAGTAAAGTGATTGAGCTTAATCTGATTTTTTTTTTTTTTTTTTTTTGAGTGAGGCCCAACTTGAAGTCATTTGCCACAACAGACAAGAAACAACTATCATTCATTTATGACTACTCTATTGCTCAAAACTCTTTAATTTAGATTACCGTACTGAATAATTTTATCTATTTCTATAAATAGGACCATATATATAGTTTGCCCCCCACCCCCCACACTTAATTAATGAATATATAAAAAGGACAAAGCTTTTATCTAGTTGATCGATCAAATTGTTTGTTAATTAGTTTTTGGGTTTATTGTACATTGTATTAATTGTTTGATTCACATGGGCTTATTTGACAAAGCAACCGATTTATACATATTGACATAAAACCTTGACGTGTTGTATCCAAAAAAATTATTTTGGTTTAGTTCGTTGTCAATATTTGAAAATTTCAGACCTGCAGATGATTAATTATTAGTGGCTTAATCCCACGTACCAACTCTTTATTAATTATATCATTTATATGCATATATCATTGTCTCCACCTTTCGCAATTTTTTTCCTCTTTGAATATATAGCCCGTCGATAAGTCCAATATACTACCTACATTATTTACTTTGTATCTAATTTGGACTCCATCCTATATTATATGTACGTATATATTAATGGGTCACATATCTTATTAATTACTTTGTGAATTACACAAAATCGACTATTAAAACAAAGGGACTTTTCATAATTTAACAATATATAAATTAACCTTTTTTTTTTATAAAAGCACAATAAAAATCACTAGCAATTTAATTAAAATATATAGAGGGTGTTTTTGTATAATTTCCTAACTTATGATCATTATAAAATTTTAAGAGTGATTTTTATGTATATTTTAACCAATCCTAACTGCCTAATTAATTAACACACCATCGATCCGTTTGCTTTAAAATATCATGTATTCTTTTTTAATAACTACATCAAATATCATTTTATATATATATAATTTCATATATTACTAATAAGTACAAAACTAAAAAAAAAATTAATAAAACAAATTTTTTTTTGGTGAGATCAAATTAATATTTTATGAGTATGAATAATAAATAACATTTAAAAGTAAACTAATAGAACACTTTTTTTTTAAAAAAAAATTATAATTCAAAATATCTGACAAAACGTTATCTAACAAATCGAGATGTCATTTGCCACAACAGACAAGAAACCGTTGAGAATGAGAACAGGTAGAGGACATCGAGTCTGTCAAACAAAAGTGGTAGGCTCTATCGAGACACCGAAATGAAAAATAAATAGATTGAGTACTGAACAAGAAGGGGCTTAACTTTGTTTTAGTTCTATAATAAGTTTTTCTATTATAGTGATCATGATTTCGTACTAAATGGTGTTAAATTATAATAAATCCGGGTCCCTTTAATTAGAAGCTCCCTACACTAATAAATAATTTAAATAGAACTAAGTATATATATACCGGTTGGCGTACTATATATAGAGTATATAGCGCACACCACGGTACTTAGTGGAGTCAACGACGTTAATTAGTTCCCTCTCACCATCTGATTATTCACTTTGTGCGTCTTCAATTCGATCTGAATTGACCACCGAATCAGAGCCGGCGAAACCACCTGCCGGAAAGCCAGCCAGGCGCCACCACCACCATGTCGGTGAAGGACTGCGGGCAACACAAGGACAAGAAGAAGGAGCTGCGTAAGAAAATCGCCATCGGCGTGGCGGTATTCATAGCCTTGGTGCTCCTCGTCATCCTCATCGTGTGGCTCGCTCTGCGGCCCACCAAGCCCGTCTTCATCCTCCAAGATGCCACCGTCTACACCTTCAACGTCTCCGGCTCCCCGCCCAACCTCCTCACCTCCACCATCCAGCTCACCGTCCGGTGTCAGAACCCCAACAACCAGATTTCCATATACTACAACCACCTCGTCGTCTTCTCCGTCTATCGCAGCCAGCAGATCACCGCCCCCACCTCCATCCCTTCCACCTACCAGGTTCGTACACATTTTATATATACAGTCGCGGATCTTAGGGCTTGGGATATCTAAAGCCCCCTCGATCGGATATAGATTTTTTTCATTTTGGATTTTTTTGGGGTAATTTTTACTAATTTTAATGATAAAAAAAAAATAAAAGCAATTGGAAGGTCACGTTCAAACCCCTTTAACCTCATTTTTTTTTATAATTTTTGTTCCTCACTGCCTAATTAAATAACAAATTTTAAATTTTATCTCAATATATTTAAATAAAAAATATTTTTTTCTATATATAAATATAGAAGAATTATCCTTTTTTGTATCATTTTTTATTTTTTGTCTAAAAATGATTATTTAAATCATAAATATAAGATTTTTTCTAATATATTTATATATAAAAAAAGTATTTTCCATGTATTTGTAAAAAATATTCCTCAATAATTTCTATTATATTTATAAAAAAAATTATTTTTCATATATATGTAAAACAAAATAATTTTAAAAAATTTTAGCCCCCTCCTAGTAAAATTCCTAAATCTATAATTACGATTTCCATTTCATATCCTACGAACTAAGGGTTAGTTTGATTCAATGTGGGAATTGAAATTCCCGGGAAGTTATTTCATGGGAATTGAATTCCCAGGAAATCCAATTGACGAGAATTCTAAAAATATGTTTGGTTGATTTTTTATTCTAGGAGATTAAAAATGGGGGAAGTTGAACTTACCTGGGGAATAGGTAAGTAAACTTCCTCCGTTTTGGGGAAATTCAACTTCCTGAAAAATTTAATTTCTGCGTTTTTTATTTTCAAAAATACCAACCAAACACATGAATTTCTCCTACTTCCTGAGTTTTTGGGTTGCCAACCAAACGAGCTCTAATATATTCCTGTTAAATTAAAAGTGGAAGCTAATTTGATTATGAATTTATGTGTATATATAGGACAAGAACGGGGTAAACATATGGTCGCCGTTTGTGACGGGGGTGATGGTGCCGATCGCGCCGTACGTCGGGGAGGCTTTGACACAGGATCAATCGGCGGGGAAATTGCCGATGAATATCAAGATAGATGGACAGGTGAGGTGGAGAGTTGGGGCGTTCATGACCGGCAGCTACCGACTACATGTGGACTGCCCGGCGTTATTCGCCGTCGGTAACCCTGCTCACTCCAATGCGCCGCTCGGCTATAACGCCGTTAAGTACCAGCTGTCGCAGAGCTGCGCCGTTAGCGTTTGACCGTCAAAATGAACGGTCCTCGGTTAAAGGTTAATTAGTTTCGATTTACCGTATAGTGTAAATTTTCGGGCTCAAAATTAAACCATTGCTCGTTGGTGTTGCAAACTTGCAATGTTACTTGGTTGTATTATCGTCTCTCTTTTATTCAGTTTACTTAATTAATTAATCTATGGTTGGGTTGAATAATTGGTTTTTATAAAATTCAATTATTGCGATACCTTCCTTATAGGGGCATGTCCGGTAATTAACGAAATAAGTCGAAATTATTTTTCCCTTAAACAATTAAGCAATTTGAAATATGAAGTTATTTTTTCGTATTAGAAAGTAGTCAATCTCATGTGTTTTTTCACCAAATAGTTACCCAATTTAGTTTTCCAAATTGGTTGAACAAATAAAGGATAAAGCCGCCATATAGGTATTGCAAATCAATGTGAACAAGAGCCAATTTTGATTTTTTTAATATCGGTTATAATAATTTGCTTAAATCACATATTTGTAAAATTTTGACTTTTTAATTATTGGTAGTAATAGGTGAATCAAATCAAAACTCACACCTAAACCGAAGTATAAATCACTTAAATAAAAACAAACACAATCAAGATTCACAATGTCCTACTAGGGCCACGAGGCTATACAACCCCTTCTCGACGGCGCCTACTACTGCCCGCCCGAATCCTAAAACCGCCCTTCCTCCGACGACCACGTCTTTAAGATGCTCTGCTCCGTCCTTCTCTTCCTCGTCCTCTGGCTAATCATATCCTCTGTCCCCACGACGTCAAGCTACCAATCATAACCCTAACTAGAGGTGGCAATCGGGCGAATCGGATCGGGTTCGGGTTCGGGTTATTCGATTTCGGGTCAAATCGGACTCGAGTTGATATCGGGTGTGATGACAATTCGGGTCGGACCGGGTTCATTCGGGCATTATGTTTATCGGATACTATCGGGTTTTCAGTTGCAGTTTGTTCGAGCAATTTCGGATTTCGGTCAAATCGGGTTTCGGTTGAACCGGGCTTCAGTCCAATCGGATTTCGGTTAAACCGAGCTTCGGTCAACTCGGACTTTGGTTGAATCGGTTTCGGTTTAAACGGGTTTTGATCAAATGGAGTTTTAGTTGAACAGAGTTTTGCTTACATCGAGTTTCTTTTTTTGGAAGAACCGAATTTCGTTTGAATCGAGTTTCCATCAAATTGAGTTTCACTTGAATCAGGTTTCTATTAAATCAGATCATATGACTCAAATTGGATAAATGAAATAAAATTTAGTTAAACCAAACTTTAATTTTATTGAAACTTCAATTTGATTCAAAATTTACAATATAAGTTGTAACTCGTCATTAGTCAATATGTTTTAGATTTTTAGTCATATTTATAATAATAATAATTTATATGGGAGATATTAATCTTTTTATACAAAAAAACTATTTCTTATCCATTCTTAATCAATGTATATATTATAATGTGTATTTGTACTATATAGTAATATTAATAGTGATAAATTGATCCTATATTCATATGTGACCCTAAAATCAAATGAAGTAAATGAATATATAAAAACTATCACCGTTAAAATAAGTTAATAATCTTATTCAAATTATTTAAAGTGTTAAATGTAGGGATGAAAATGGGTTAAGGATTGATACATAGACATAACTCATAGACCAATTTGTTTGCTATTATATCCCTTTTTTTTACAGTAGGCAAACAATAGGAGTTGCTACCTAAAATAGTAGCCTAACTCCAGGATTATCCTGAATAGAGCTGGCAAGTCGGTCGTTCGGGTCGGGTTCGGGTCAGGCTTGCTCGGGTCGGGTCAATTCGGGTAAAATTTATAGTCGGGTATTGGTCGGGTCGGGTTCGGTCATAATGAATTTTAGGTTGGTCGGGTTTCGGGTTAATTCGGGTCATGCCCATTCGGGTTCGGTTCAAAGCGGGTCGGTCTCGTTCGGGTCAATAGGCGGGTCGGTCTCATTTGAGTTTCGAATCAAAGTGGGTATAGCGGTATAGTTGGTTTAAGTTTTCGGTTGAATCATATTCGACCCGTTTGGAATTTGGATAATTAGGTTGATTTTGATACGGTTGAATACTTAAATACTAGTATGTAATTTACTTAAAATAAATGATTTTAACTCGGTTGAATACTTAAATATGTAATTTACTTAAAATAAATGATTTTGAATCGGTTGAATACTTGAATATGTAATTTTGACTCGGTTGAATACACTCATTGTTATTGACTCATCGGTTGTCGACCGATTTTCAAAAAAGTCATAATCGGAAATTCGATATTCGACAACATCGTCCTTTTTTAAACATTTAAACCAATTGATCGGTGTTATAATTAAATCAAATTAATTGTACATTTAGGTTTTAACCTTATTTTAACTAGCAAGTTGCAAATGGACTTATTTGTGGTTTGACTATATCATTGGCCCATATCATTTTCAATGCCCATTTTATTTTTAGCTTTTGGCCCATTAGTTTTTTTTCATTATTATTATTATCTTTTGGCCCATTTAGGTATTGCTGATTGTTGTTGGTTCCGCGAAGGATATTTTGTTGGGTTGTTAGTAGTTGTTGAAAGGATATGTTGTTGGGTTGCACGTTATATCATCTGCAACGATTAATGAACTTTTAGCATTTCTGACTCGTAATATGTATCGATGTTTTGATTTGATGTATGACGGTTGACTTACTTTTGACTTATCTGCTTATCTATTGATTTTACTTGGGTTCTTATTCATATGACAACAATTAACAAAAATAATTGGTGTTTTATATGTTAAAGTATAATCATAAACTTGTGTTAAAAAAAAACATTTAACATTCAAGTATTAAAATATTGATGTTAAATAACCATTTCAATTCGGGTCGGGTTGAGAGTCGGGTCGGGTTTGGGCCGGGTCGGGTTTATCTGTGTTCGGGTCTGTTTCGGGTCGGGTTCGGTCTCGGGTTCAGGTTATGAATGACTCCATATTTTCGGGTCTCGGTCGGGTTTGGGTTCGGGTGAGTCGGGTCGGGTTTTCAGGTCGGGTCAGATTTTGCCAGCTCTAATCCTGAAGGATGATGTTACATAAATCCCTATGATAGGGGATAGATTGCAAATTACAGATAATTTCTTTTCTAGCTATATAATCCGCTGACATGTTTGACTCTCTATAAACATGGTGGATATCTGCCATCGTGAATTCTGATAGAAGCTTGATAATGTCTTCAACTTGTCGCATAATGATAGACGGTTTTTAGTCGCGTAAACCGTATCAAAATAAAACTCAAACCTAGAACCTAGTATAGCAAGCAAGTAAGAGGTCGATCCCACAGAGAATCAAGTATTCATTTGCAATGTGTATTTACCAATTAGTGAAAAGGGGGATTTTTGGGTGATTGAAATAAGAAAGAAAACAAAATAAACTATAAACAAGTTGATGCAAAACAATTTAGAGAAGATCGATCTACCTACAACTATCCGCTTTATTTGGTTGAATTGATATTGTAACTTCCTCTTGTCCTTTTAGTCTTCCTATGAATGCCCTTGTCCCGACCTAATATAGTTACTAGTCCAATCAGTCCTAGAAACCCTTATCAATCGAACAGTCTCTAAAGAAGGATTTAACCCAATTGATAGCTTTAAGTTCAGAGATTAACCAAGGTATTCGCAGTCCCTAAAGAGGGATTTAACAACACATCCAACTTCCTACCCATCCAATTAGTTCAATCAGCTCTAAAGGGATAAGTTTGCTACTTGGGTTAAGGTTCGCAATCAGGAATCTACAAAACCGTAGCAATTGAATTGATCTAACAAGTTGGTCAGACAAGATAGAATAAAACAATAAACAATCAAGTACAAAGAAGTTGAAGCATTCAATATAGGAAATAAGGAACAAGATTCAGAAACTCACAATCAATCGAAATAAAGCTTCAAATTGCGAGTAGAACGAAGAGAATTTAGCCGCCCATGGCGAACATCGCTCTCTCTCTCCTGTTGTTTTATGAATGAAAGAGTAGAATAGAAGTTATGGAAAAATAACTAAAAGTGGCCTTATAAAAGATCCAAAGTCGGCCATTAATCAAAACAAAAACATCTAGGGTTTTTAATTATTCAAAACGACGCGTATCCGCGCTGGCGGAAGATGCGGCGGCCGCAACATCGGTATTCTTTTTTGCATCGTCCCTAGCGGCGGCCGCTGCACACCATGCGGCGGCCGCTGCATTGGTCTTTCACGGAAAATCCGTCTTGAATCAGCTCTCGACGTCAACATGAAAGTTGTAGCTCTTTGAAAGAGCTTTCCAACGCATGGTCATAATAGTCGATCGGACAACCGAGGCCTCCAGAAAGTGCAAAACAAGTTCAGCATGTCTGGCGACAAATTCTGCAGACTTGTTCTTCGTTAGGTTTGCTTCTTCTTCTCAGGACCTCTTGAGATCTTCATGTAAGCTTCTTCGATCAACTAGACATTCTCATCCAATGCGTTATCAACCCATTTATCCTTCTCGGATCCACATTTACCTGAAATAATCAATAAAAACATGTAGATTCCGACACCACCAACATAGAAAGCAAATATGCAAACTCTACTTCAATCATGCATGATATGCATTTTAACTAAGCTAAATGCAACCTATTATGCCTACCTAAATGCATGCTATCACATAACATCCCATCTTGGTTGTTGCTGTCGCTTAATAGACTTAACTAGAACTTGGTTATCACTCTCAAGAATGATCTTCATAATACCTTTCTCATTTGCACGTTGCAGCCCAAAAAGGATTGTTGAAGCCTACGTTTGGAAGACTGAGCCTTCACTTATTTCCTTATGAAATATATCAATAGTCTGGCCATCGAAATCCTGAATGATTCCTCAAATCTGGCAAAAAGGGCGATAGAATCATCTACATTAATTTTGTAGATAGTTCTGGGTGGTCTACTCCACTTGGCAGTAGCCCTTCTGCTTCTTACTTTATTGGCTTATAAAGTGCAACCATACCCCTCGTCCCAATCAAGGAGAGTATGTCTGATTCTTTGGACTACTTGGGCTACGTCATTCAGACTCTTCTGCCTGAAAAAATGCTCATTCCTAATTTCCTAAATAACTTGCCAGACGCAGGCAAGTACTTTGAATCTGCTATTTGCTTTTATACTATTTTCTAAATTTACATGGAGTGATCCTGGATTATTAAGTTCAGGGAAAAACATACTTGCTTGTTGCTCATATTGGGCTATTACTTCTCTAGCAAAAGTGCACCTTGTAAAAAGATGAGTCACATCTTCTTCTGACTGATTGCAGAGAGAGCATTGGCTTGATACCCTATTAACATACATGTTGAGCCGAGCAGCCATCGGAAGTCCATTTATTTTTATTTTTCAGTGGAAGTTTTTTATTATGGGGGGAGGGGGTGTTAGGTTCCATATATATCCAGGTGTGTGCATATGGATCATGTGATGGTGGTGCTAGAATGTCCCTTGCTGATTTTGTGGTGCAATTCCCTGCTGGATCAGACTTTCAAATCATCATGTCTTGAACCCGAGAGGAGGTATTTTTAATAGATCGAATCTTTTGAATTACCTCTTGGGGAAACAAGTGCTTCAGGAGATCTTCATTCCATTGGTTTCTATCAGTGATAAGATCTTTAACTTTCATTGACGGGTCATTAGAGCCCATATAGTTCTTTAGGTTGAGTGTCGGAATCCAGGGGTCATTCCAAATATTTATGTTTGAGCAATCTCCAACCAGCCAGAGAAGGCCTTCTTCAAACTTCTGCCTAAGCGAAAGAAGTCTACCAAATTGCCAAGAGGTTTCCCTGTTGCTATAGCTCCTTATATTTTCATTTTGAAGGTATTTTTCTTTTATGACTCTTGCCCAAATACTATCCTCATTGTTATATATTTTCCAAAGGAGTTTCATCTATAAACAAATATTGAGATCTTCTGCTTTTCTAAGTCCCAAACCTCCCTGAGATTTATTCCAGAAAAAGTTTATGTTAATTTGATCAATTTGATTGAGAATACCCTTTGGAAGTAAATTTTTTTTGCATGAGATAGTTTGTCTTCGAGATAAGATTGGATTGGATAAGTGATACGCAACAAATCCCGGTGTTCGGAAGAGATGACGACTATAGTGCATGTACGGGGTAAGTTGACTAATTAATTAGCGAGATGGTAATTAACCTTTCCAACGGTGGAGTTGGTGGAAGTGGAATTCAATTCCACAAGCAAGCAGTACAAACTCCTCCGCTGACTTCCGATTCCAACTCTACGAATTTCCTAATGAAAATGAATTGGCAACATAAGTCAACAATTGCGGCTGATTTCGCAAATTGTCGAACAAAATTAGGCAGCCACTTCCGAAAGCACTCGAGAATTACGTCACACACAAATTGCAATGAAATTGATTTTCGATTGGAAAATATGAAATGAATTTGTCGATGGATGTGTTTCTTGATGGTAGAGTGTTTGAAGGCTTCAATGGTGGGGAGGATGAAGAGAGCGTAGAAAGTAAAAGAGGCAAGAGCGATTAGGGTTGAATAAAGAAGAGAACGCTTAGCCAAGCGCTCTTCTATTCAATTCAACGTGAGAATAAAAGATGACAAATACAACTTAAATAGGGTTTGATGAGAGTGGTTCCTTGCAAAGAAAACCCTAGTTCTCTCATTTATCTAATAAATTAAAATAAACATAGATAAATATTAAAAATATCTCATCTACCTAAATATCCAAAAATAACCATAAGTAAGGAAATATCAATTTCCCCCCTTTTTATTCAACAACTAATAAATGAAAATAAAGAAAGATATAATAAAAATATCCCAAGACAAAATCCGGCAAGACAAGGCCCAGTCGATATCGAGTGACACTCACTCGATATCGAGTCAGGCTAGACGATGTCAAGGCGGAATGAAGTTGCACACCAAAAGCTTGAGTTCACGGTTGATCTTTGAGCAATGCAAGCTTTCACCGTGAATCGTCTTGTCGTCGGGAAGCATCGGATCTTGATCGCTATCATTCTCCTCCACTTGATCACGATTAGTCCTCGAATCGTCGTCGGAAGGATCATCCGAAAGAAACAAGAAGAATTCAGCGATCTTTAGCCTGGGCGAATCCGGAGGCATCTTGAAGTGCAAAGGCCGAATAGTGAGAGCCCTTTTCTCCACGGATCCCTTAAGGCTAGACGACGAACGCGTCGGGAACGGAGATGAAATCTTCACTACCGGAGAAGATGCAGGTAAAAAATGAGCTGGAGGGACTGTGGCCGCGGGCGCGGCCTCCTTGGTTGCTGGTGCGGCCTGCACAGTCGGGTCTTCCATTGTGCTACAGTCGGTCTCTTTGGTCATGGCCGCCTTTTCAGCTTGTTGTTGGCGCTTTCTTACCTGATCCTGCAAAATAGCTTGAGGAGAAAGGGGTAGAAGAGTAACTCTCCTCCCATCATAGTTAAAGGAATAGGTGTTTAAGCGACCATGATGAATGACTTGCCTATCAAATAACCAAGGGCGGCCTAATAACATATAACTACAATCCATTTTAACAACATCACACAATACTTGATCATAATAAGACCCAATATGAAAAGAAACCAAGCATTGTCTAGTAACAAGAGTATCGGAGTTACCGTCGGTGATGCCGTTAAGACCGTATGGAGTAGCTCGTGGTGTTGTAGCAAGGTGGAGGTAATTAACGACTTTCTCGTTGATCAAATTACAGCAGCTCCCTCCATCGATGATGACCGAGAGTGTGGCTTCCCTAACCACACACTTGGTATGAAGAGTGAGGACGCACCGATTGACCAAGCAAAGTGGATCGACGAAGGTGTTGGGATCGATGTTGATCTTGTCTTCTTGAGACACATGGGCTGACTCCTCCACTTTGACTGAGCTACGGGGATCCTCGAGCGCCTCTTCCTCATAGTAGTAATCTCCGATATCGTTGAGCAACACCTTCTTCTTTTATGGGAAATTCCTAGCGATGTGCTCCGTGCTATCGCACGTGAAGCACCGCTGCTCACGGGAACGATCAAGCGGAGATGAGGCGGCAACCCTTCTTGTTTGAATTTCAAACCCTGTGCTAGGTGAGTCAGAGACTCTCTTGGGTTGCGAGGAAGAGTTAGGCAAAAACTTAGAAGCATTAGGAGAAGTAGGTGCAGGAACAAATCTTCGACCAAAAGATGATTGGCTCGACCTCTTCTCCTCCTGTTGTTGTTCATATAAGAGCTGCGCTTTGTGACAAAGTGTGTTAATGTCTCTAAAACTATGAATAGACAAAGGATTGCGAATAGAAACATTTAAACCAGCAAGAAATTGTCTACAAAAAGCTCTTTATGTAAGAAAAACATTCGCCTGGTGGGAGATTCTTTCAATCTCATCTCTAAACTCCATAGGAGTCCTAGTACCTTGGTGAAGGGTGGCTAATTTCAGCCTCATAGATTCGACATATTCCTCGGGTACGTGCCTCTTTTTCAAGAGGTAACGTAGTTGAGGCCATGTCTCTACTGGTTGCTTACCTTGCCTCCGACGGATGTCCCTTGTGCAAAACCACCAAGAGCGAGCAAGTCCTGTAAGGAGGAGAGTTACTACCTCAAGTTTTTCCGTCTCATCATAACGGAGGTGGTCAAGGACGTAGTCGGTGTGAGTCTCCTAAGCTAGGTACGCCTCAGGATCATTGGCGCCATCAAAGGGGTCAAGCTTTACCTTCACGTCACGGCGTTGGGCGGCTTGATCATTGTTGCGATTCAAGTTAGGGCGACCAAAGTTGGGGCGAGGAATATCATCAAAGGCGTCATCGGCCTCCTGAAATGGGTCATCAAGGAGGGGCATGCCATCAACATTCCTCTCGTTTTGTTGTCCTTCCCAATCGTCGAAGACCGGGTGGTCTCGAATGAGAGTCCGATGTGGTTGCTGCGGGGGAGGAGCGGTGGTATGACCCTCCTGGCAAGTTGTCTTGGCTGCAAAAACTTCATCATCGTCCTCGGTCTCGCCGGGAAATGGATTAGATCGATGCTTAGGAATAAAAATTGAGCTATCATCTAAATGACCCTTACCATGTCTCTTACCTTTCGAACAAGATGGCCCCTCCAAATGGAATTCAGCGAGCTTCCGATCCATCAATCCAATCAAGATGCCGGATAAATTGGCGTTGTTGGCGGCCAACAACGCCCCCAATTTCTTCTCTATCGCTCCGGTTGCGGCCCCAACGATGACTTCCATTTGGTCATCCGTAATGGTACCTGGGGGTGGTGGTGCGCCCGAGTTGGTAGACTTGTCTAAATTCGCAGCCATGGTCCTATATGCAAAGTGACAACACAAGTAATCCGAACAAATAGGCAAAGAAACAAGCAATGCAAGTCTTTGATCCTATGAGCGATCGAAGTGTTTGAAAACAAGAAATGCAAGGAAAACAAGGCACTAACTTGACAATCTACCCTGGACACAGAACTTTACAATGATGAAAGTAGCAAGATATCAAAGTAAAATGCGAAAGAAAGCCTCAAAAAAAGTAAACAAGGAGATGCAATCGATGATATGCGGCTAGAAAATGAAATTGCAACTAACAAGAGGATGCAATAAGTAATACAATGTGAAGCTAAAAAAATCAGCAACTAAGTAAAATAAAGCGAGCAACACAAGGGCTAAGAAGTGCACACACTCCGTCGACTATTATCCGACGGTTGCAACACGGCTCGGAGAAAGATGGGTGTGACCACGGCCCCGGTGTCGGCACGGCTCTAAATCACACAATTAAGGGTTCTTTGTGATGCTTAAAACCTAATAGATCATCAATAGATAGCAAAAGATGTATACTTAAACAAATCAACAAAGGAAAGTGAGTTACTAACTCACATAAATGCAAAAGTTGTTCTCGACCATCTTTCTTTTTTTTCTTTTTTTTTTGAGAAGATCGGCCTTCTGTTTTTTTTTTTAAAATAACAATGCCGATCAGATGCTACTGTTGCCGAACAGATTCTAAACACAAAGCAAATGCCGAATGCACAGTAGGAAAAAAAAACAAATAAAAATAAAATTATGATGATCTAATTAGTAAGCAAAATTAACAATTAGGGTAAAAAGGCTAACAAATTGGAAAACTTAGGGTTCTTTGTGGTGCAAGATCAACAATCACAATCAACCAAGAACTCAATCATAGGCATGATATAGCAAAATAAAGCAATGAAACTTGCAACTAAGAACTCAATCATCTTCCAAGTTATAGATCCAACAAGTAAATCACCAACTAGTGCCAATTTTAGGGTAAAAGATGCGAAATTGAAGAAATTAATAGCAAATAAAATCGGAAATAGGGGCTGAAAAACTAGACAAGAAATTAGATCACTCAAGTAAACGAATCAAGACTTAAGACTTGCATAACCTTGTCTCTGAATACCAGTTGATACGCAACAAATCCCGGTGTTCGGAAGAGATGACGACTACAATGCATGTACGGGGTAAGTTGACTAATTAATTAGCGAGATGCTAATTAACCTTTCCAACGGTGGAGTCGGTGGAAGTGGAATTCAATTCCACAAGCAAGCAGTACAAACTCCTCCGTTGACTTCCGATTCCAACTCCATGAATTTCCTAATGAAAATGAATTGGCAACATAAGTCAACAATTGTGGCTGATTTCGCAAATTGTCGAACAAAATTAGGCAGCCACTTCCGAAAGCACTCGAGAATTACGTCACACACAAATTGCAATGGAATTGATTTTCGTCGAAAAATATGAAATGAATTTGTCGGTGGATGTGTTTCTTGATGGTAGAGTGTTTGAAGGCTTCAATGGTGGGGAGGACGAAGAGAACGTAGAAAGTAAAAGAGGCAAGAGCGATTAGGGTTGAATAAAGAAGAGAACGTTTAGCCAAGCGCTCTTCTATTCAATTCAACTTGAGAATATACTTCATAACACAGCTGATCCAAGTCGGATGAAATCCAAATTTCTCAGGAACTGCTTTAATGTAGCTCCAGTTAATTTTGTCGTAAGCTTTTTCCATATCCAATTTTAAAGCCATCCAACCTTGCTTGAGTGGAAGATTTCATGAGCTATAAGAGTATTATCCTTAGTCCGCTCATCACCTACCTACCCTTTTCATATATGATAATGAGAATTATCAAATGTTATGACATATCCAAAGTAAGATTTATCTAAACTTTATATCATCTAATTTGATAACTAAGATTCAATAACTATAATATATTTTAAATAGTTAGTTGAAAATTTATTATTGCTAAAGAATGAATTCCTAGATAAATGAAAAAGAAAATGTATGGCCACTAAAATAGTTTTAACTTATGTTTTCCTTTATATCGGCCTAAAAAGGTTAAAGAATATATTTCTTCACCAATCATATAATATAATATAATACACACACACCGATCATATAATATAACACACACACACACAAAATATCATGTTATGATATTGCTCCAAAGTAAGATTTATCCAAACTTCATATCATCTAATTTGATAACTAAGATTCAATAATTATATATAATATACTATGAATGGTTAGTTAAAAATTATTATTGCTAAATAATGAATTCCTAGATAAACAGAAAAGAAAATGTCCACTACAATAGTTTTAACTTACATTTTCCATTATATCGTCCTAAAAATAGTACTTATAAATCTATTGTTAAAGAGTATATTTCTTCACCGATCATATATCTTCCTCCTCCTTTTTTGTCCATCTCATCAGTCGGCGTTCTGTTTGGAGCTAATGGTCGGCACTCTCCAGTGTCCAGATTTTTGGTCCTCCTTTTCAGCGTTCCATTTGACTGCTTGAATCTAATCGAAGCTGGCGGGGCTCTCCACTGTTTGGTTCGTCTCTCCACTGGTCAGATATATCGACTTCTTCTCCTTGTTTTATTATGTTCTGACTTTATTATTTCTTCATATATATTTTGTCAATTTGCTTCAAGTTGTTAACGGGCACTTGACATTTTTGGATGAAGATGGAAATTTGCTTCATGTATTTTGTCAATTTGCTTCAAGTTGTTAACTGGCACTTGAAATTTGTTCATGTATTTAGTTGGGAAAATTATTTATATTTTCTTTATGTATTTATATTTGGGAAATTTCTTCAAGTTATTGCCTATTTATTTATTTATTTTTTTGGTCGGAAAACGTGAGAGGGTAGCTCTCATTAGATTGCCTATTTATTTATATTATGGTTATGCTAGAAAATATGTAGTATTTCAATGGGTAATTAATCACTATATTTACAATCAAATTACGTACATTTGACACCAAAAAAGACCGATAGTTAATGATTCATTACGAGGGTAAAAACATAATGTTAAAGATAATCAACTTTAACTTTGAGGAGAAATATTCAAGTTATTTCACATTTCCAATATAATTGGGTTATTTCAAGTATCGGATATAATCGGGTTCGAGTGATTTCAGTTATTGAATATAATCAGATTCGGGTGGTTTCGTGTTTCGGATATTTCCGGGTCGGGTTATTCGATCTTTGGGTTATTATCGGGTCGGTATAATCGGGTTCGGATTATTATCAAATTCGGATAGCTATCGGGTTCGGGCGTAGTTCGGGCTGAATCGGTCGGTCTCGGATCAAAACTTTTTAAAATTTATTCGGGTGTCGATCGGGTTCGGTGTCGGATCATTCGAATTGATTTTCTCGGATCGGATCGGGTATTGCTAGCTCTAACCCTAACCGCCACCACATCTACTACGCCGTTTTTTAGGCCAATGCAATTCAAAAGGCATGTGATATTCCATTTCTAAGATGCTAATATATCGAAAATTAAAACAATAAACGTGTGAATAACCCTGTAACTCAAACTCATTTTTTATCGCCTCTATTTGAGTTTATCTTTATGGTAGCATGTTCACGATCTTGGTATCGTCCTTTGAGGGTTGAGATGAGTGCTTAGGGGTTTGATTTGGCATTGGTGTGATTTGTGATTGAGTTTGCGGGTTAGTGTACTGTGTTGTTTCTTATTGTGTTGCAGGCTTTTTGTGAGCGATGGTTGATTTGTCATGTTCAATGATGTCGTGGATGTGCGTTAACATCTGAAGGCTCGTTTTGAGTTCATAATCTGAGGTGTATGCTGGGTCTCCAGAGTTCTCTATGCGCGTTGTCTCTTTGGCCGATCGTATCGCTCGTCTTCTGGCTTGTGTTTCCCAGTGTAGGATGGCTTGTACGTTCCTTATGTTTTTTTTTATTTCTGTCATTTGCTTCTGTAATTTCCTTTCTGTCATTTGCTTCAGTTATTTGTGATGTGGTACCATCCAAGACACCTTCGGGCACATCTATACTTGGGGATGTACCTATGATTTGAGCTCGTGAGAATGATGTCATCCTCAAGAGGAAGAAGAAGGCTCCACCATGGGAGAAGGTCCAAAGGTGGAAGCTTGACGTTTTACATTCGTTCAGCAGTTTGGCAACTTTTTGACGTCTCGGTAAAATGAGTCGTACAGATTCAATATTAATCGGATTGGATCGTGCCATACCTTGTTGGAACGAGGACGAGGAAATCTACAACTTTTTTGTTGAAGGTTTTTCTAGATTCGACCTAGAGCTTGACCGAAAATCACCATCTTTGAGGTTGTCACATGTTTAGACGAATTTATCCTATTTTTAGTATTTCTTTTACCTAAATTATTTTAGGAAACTTTAGATGTTATTTTATTTAATTACTTAAGTATTTCTTTTATCTTCTTTCATCATTAGAATCGGCCCAAACCAGCCTTGTATGGCTATATAATGCCGATTCCCCCTTTGTAATTCAGTTGGAACATTAATAAATGAAATTCTCAGTTTTGTGTGAAACACAATGAGTGAAAGTCGATCGAGTAGAAGCATGGCTTATCGATTGCAACTATTGGTATTGTTGTAGCTTGGTTTGCTTTGTGTTCATCAACTTCACAAGACTTGGTGATCCTAGTATCCACAAGCCCGCTCCTTGTGCCTCCAAGTTGTCCGCTTGGTTGTGTAGGGTTGTAAAGGCGGGTTATATAATCATTGGTATTTGTTCCTACCCTCTGAGGAGGTTTGGGGTCTTTATCTTGTTCTAGATAGATCGACTCAGTCCTTATCAGTCGTGTCTTGTTCTTCAATTTTGAGTCTTGCTTATTTCTTTCGAGTCTTTGTTTCTTTTGCTTTCTTCGATATCGAGTCAGTCTTGTTATTTCGAGTCTTTGCTGCGTTCTTTATGTTTTTGGTCGATCTTGAACCTTTCTTGATCGATTCTTGTTATTCTTGCTTCCATTCTTTAGTTTCTTGTTTGATTGTCGAAGATCGGGCCATCCTGCGGCTAACCCCGTATCAAATTGGTATCAGAGCTTTGGTTTCCGACATCAAAAGTTGTGTCTTTTCTTTTCATAAAAACAAAAACCACAAAAATAGAGTCTTTTCTTATTTTGGTCTTTTACTTTTTGTTCTTTATTTGATTCTTGCACTAATCTTGTTGTTTGTGATTATTTGTGGTTGCATAGCCTAAACACAAGCCTAGCCGAGACCAGTGGAGTCGACCAAGCCGTGAAGCACCCTTGTGCATCACCTTAGCTGACGGCATACTATTGTCTCCATAAGTCGAGTTGCTTGGCCGATTCACCTACACCACAAGAAACCCTAGTTTGTCTATCTTTTTCTATCTTTGGGATATTTGTTCTATCTATTTTATTTGCCTTAATTAAAATTCAGATTTTTGTGGTAGTTAATTATTTTTATCTATCACATATATCTTTAAGGCTAAGATAGATCTACTTAGCAATTTTATCCAAAGGTTGTCTATATCTTTTCATTAGGGCTATAATTTTTTATATTTTATCACCTATCTTTATATTTTCGAGTCCTTTATTCTATCTAGAGTCTCTCTTGCATTAGTTACAAAAAAAAAAGTCCAAAATTTTATTCAAAAAAAAAAGGAGATTGAACTTGGACCTAGGAGAATAAAATTCACTAGAGGCAAAAGTAAGTCAAAAAAAAAAGATATTGTTGATCTAGTGCAAGAAAGCTCCAAGGACCAAATTTTTTGGTGATTTCTCTTTAGCCCTATCCACATACCCTTCTTGCACACACATTACCTTCACAAAACACAAAATTGAAACCCTACTTTGCAACTACAACATCCTATCTTAAGGTTTTCAATCAAAAGAGGTGAATTTCCAAACTTTATCTTCTTTTCTTTATTTTTCTTTTGTTTTTCCAGCATTGTCGAGTACTTTTTCTCCCTGATCGAGTACTCCTTGTTACATATCGAGTTGTTTTTGCTTGATTCGAGTACTACATCCCTCTTGCCGAGTGCTCTTTGAGTCGTGTCGAGTGCTGATCATCTCGGGATCGAGTGCTCTTGTCATCGTCGAGTTCTCTTGTGCTGTGTCGAGTACTCAAAGCTCCTGTCGAGTGCTTCTTTTGTCTTGTCGAGTGCTTTACAGTTTTTGTCGAGTGCTCTTAGTCCCTTGTTTCATTCATTCTCTCATATATACTTTGATTGTTAGGTTTTTGCTTGAGTGTTGATTTGCCCAAGGGGAATTGGAACAACAAGCGTGACATATCAATTAGAAAGGGACTGTGAGCGAAACACATTGTGAGATTGTTTATATTTTTCTAACTTTTATAAAGTTCTTTGTTTGTTGCTTTGTAATGTCTAACCAGGGCAGCATGGCGATTATTTATGATGAGATGAATAAATTTTTGAAAGCCATGAATGAGAACTTGGTAAAGGTAAATGAAGAATTGGTTAAGTTGGATAAAAGCTTTACGGCAATAGAGCTACATCATTTTGGCTCTAATACGGTGTTCGAACAAGGAGTCCCACCTAGAGTTGACGTGCTACCTAATGAAAGGGAAGAAACCCATCCTATTCCTCCCAATAATGCTAATCAACATAATGTTTCTTCTAGCATAGATAATTCTCTTATTGCTGAGAATGTAGAGCATGTTGATAATAATGATCAAGATCTTACTTTAATTGCCTGTGATGATAATGATTGCATTAAATATGAGCATGATGATTCTTTGATTGTTAATAAAGTTTTAAGTGTTCAACCTATGCCTTGTGATGATAATCAAAGAGAAGATTTGTGTCATACTAAATGCTTAGAAAACGACAATGTTTCTAATATGATCATTGATGGTATAAATTGTTCTTATATTGCTAGTCTTGAATTAATTGAAAATCCAGCCTTGAAAAAGGATGAAAACTTGCTAGAATTGGATGGAAGCTTAGGGATCAATGACCAAACTAAAGTGCATATTAAATTAGAACATCATGACGTTGATATGAAATCTGAATTGTGCACTAATCAATTTTCTTTTCTTGGTTTTGTAGAGAGCTCTAATGACCTACAAGTTGACGAAGCTGAGACACTAACCATCAAGGAGTGGTCAATCCCTACATCAATCGGTCTTGAGATGAGTTTCCATGGGCATGAGGTTTTCGATCCAGAAGCTCGTGTGGATGCCTTTGCGGAATCATATGCGACCTTGGATTCGAGGACGAATCCTTTTAAAGAAAAGGAGATTGATGTAGGATCGTCCAAGACACCTTAGAATACATCTATACTTGGGGATGAACCTATGATTCAAGCTCGTGAGAATGAAGTCATCCTCAAGTGGAAGAAGAAGGCTCCACCATGGGAGAAGGTCCAAAGGTGGAAGCTTGACGTTTTACATTCGTTCAGCAGTTTGGTAGTTTTTTGACGTCTCGGTAAAATGAGTCGTACGGATTCAATATTAATCGGATTGGATCGTGCCATATCTTTTTGGAACGAGGGCGAAGAGATTTACAACTTTGCTGTTGAAAGTTTCTCCAGATTCGACCTAGAGCTTGACAGAAAATCACCATCTTTGAGGTTGTCACATGTTTAGACGAATTTATCTTATTTTTAGTATGTCTTTTGCTTAAATTATTTTAGGAAACTTTAGAGGTTATTTTATTTAATTACTTAAGTATTTCTTTTATCTTCTTTCATCATTAGAATCGGCCCAAACTAGCCTTGTATGGCTATATAATGTCGATCCCCCTTTGTAATTCACTTGGAACATTAATTAATGAAATTCTCAGTTTTGTGTGAAACACAATGAGTGAAAGTCGATCGAGTAGAAGCATGGCTTATCGATTGCAACTATTGGTATTGTTGTAGCTTGGTTTGCTTTGTGTTCATCAACTTCACAAGACTTGGTGATCCTAGTATCCACGAGCCCCATCCTTGTGCCTCCAAGTTGTCCGCTTGGTTGTGTAGGGTTGTAGAGGCGGGTTATATAATCATTGGTATTGGTTCCTACCCTCCGAGGAGGCCTGGAGTCTTTATCTTGTTCTAGATAGATCGACTCGGTCCTTATCGGCCGTGTCTTGTTCTTCAATTTCGAGTCTTGCTTATTTCTTTCGAGTCTTTGTTTCTTTTTCTTTCGTCGATATCGAGTCAGTCTTGTTATTTCGAGTCTTTGCTGCGTTCTTTATGTTCTTGGTCGATCTTGAACCTTTCTTGATCGATTCTTGTTATTCTTGCTTTCATTCTTTAGTTTCTTGTTTGATTGTCGAAGATCGGGCCATCCTGCGGCTAACTCCGTATCAATTTGCTTCCAGTTGTACATGATAGTTAGTCAATCTACCGGCTTGTCTGGTATATCGGTTTCTCTAGACTTGTCAAGAGAATCGAATTCTTAACTTACTTTCAAAAAAAAAAAAAAAAACTTGAGGCTCCGACCTAAATGGGAAGAGAGGTTGCTTCTCAAATACTAAAAAAGAGGGACTCCAGGGAAGGGTACAAGCCAAGAGAACAGGTTACTATCCAAGAAATAACATTTTTTAAGATCGTATGAAACTTCGAAAATATATAATTTAAGCTAGTGAGCTACTCCTTTATTGTTAATTGGTGACCCATTAATGTCAATTAGTTAAAACAAAATTGTTCCAAAAAATTAAATAATACAAGTCTAGTATATAAGCAGATTTGCTATTACTTTTATCACTAATTAGTTTTACAATGAAACATTCACCTATGTTATGGGCTGTTTATGTATGGATATAATCTAGTGTAGGTTTATCTTACTTTACTATTATCAATTCATCATCACACTTCATATATGATCGAGTGGCTTATTCAACTCTGCAGTCAGGGGCTGTCACCACCATGTTGTGTTGCAAATGGGCTAGAAGCCCAAGTCCATATTAAATAACCCATTATGGGCTTTATTCATGTGCCTCTACATAAATTCAAGGCAAAATTGCAGAAAACCACCCTTTAAATAGGGTGTTTTGCTGAAAACCACCCCTTAAAACAAAAATTGCAGAAAACCACCCCTTAAAACCATTTTCTTTGCAAAGTCACACCCATCACCACATTTTCATTAATTAAATGTTAAAGTGCATGAAAAAAACAATTATATTCCTTGTTTTTACTATTATTTTACTTATACAATCAGTACTAATTAATTTTTTTATCTTTTTAACATGTTTTTCAAAAGTAATTTTTTTTTATAAAATATCATTTATATATATAATTTCACACTTATTAGTAAAAACACTCTATTAAAAGTAGATATAATCGATATTTTATATATTTTAAAAAGTGTATATTACTAAAGGGCTACATGAAGAAAATAATTTTTTTTAAATGATATTTTATATAGTTTTTATTATTCTAAAAATATGTTCACTATTCCACATACATTTTTAGAATAATAAAAACTATATGAAAGATTATTTTTTTAAAAAAAATTATTTTCTTCAAGTAGCCCTAGTATTACACATTTTTTTCATATGTATAAAATATAAAGACACATCAATTTTTTATAGAGTTTTTTTGTGAGTATGAAATTATTTTTAAAAAAAATATTTTTTGGATATTTTATAGTGTTTTTTCTTTTGAAAAACATGTCAAAAAGTTAAATATCAACTAATACCAATTGAATTGAGTAAACTAATAATAAAAATAAGTGGTATAATTGAATTTCCACACACTTTAACATTTAATTAACAAAAATTAGGTGATGGGTGTGACTTTGCAAAGAAAAAGGTTTTAAGGGGTGGTTTTCTGCAATTTTTGCTTTAAGGGGTGGTTTTCAGCAAAACACCCTATTTAAAGGGTGGTTTTCTGCAATTTTGCCTAAATTCAATGCACCTTTAATAGAGTTGCATAGTATTTCGATCTCCATAGTCCATAGGACCATATGTTCACAACACAAAAAAATGTCAACATTTTCAATATGTGTGTATTTGGATTCCATGTAATTTTAGTTATAATATTTGTAAATTTTATAATTTATAATACACTTGAAAATAATGAGTTTTAACCTTTTGAGGTTAAATTTACTTCATGTATTCTTTTTTATTAATATTAGTCATTTTTGCTTTCCAAAGTTTTTTCGATTATCAAATTTTTAATTCTCTCTCAATCTCAACCTATCAAATACATCTAATGCGTCAAAAATCTTTCCCCTTTTTTAAGAAAAAAGGTATTTTAATAATATTAAAAGAACCATCTCATTCGCAAATATATCCTTATCATCTACTAACACACTTGAAAGATGCATTTTTCAATGCTAATCACAAATTTGAATTTTGAATCTTTTAAAAAAAAAATTTATAAGGGGCTAGTATTGTTATTTTACAGCAATCACACTAAATCTAATATATAAATTTTCACAGCAATAATCAATATGTATATAGAAATCAAAATGTAAATACGGATACCAATCCGGGCATAAATCGGATACCAGCGTGTATTCAAAACTCACACGACCCCTATTATAAAGGAAGGCATGCCCCGGGGTATAGCTCACTGATTGAAAGGTCAACATTATTTGTTTCTTTTGTGGAGTGGGCCTTCTGGAGCTAAAGGGTATAAGGGGGTGGTTGGACCATTGGTGAGGCACATCCCGTGGTTTACCTCTTCAAGTCGATGAGAGGTCGGAGACTTGGGGTCCAGGACTAGTCTAAGTGAAAGCTTGGATACCTGATATAAAAAAAAAAAGAAAAAAGAAGGCATACATACCGCACTACCGCCAGTACGCCACCCACGTAACTCCGCTCGGTTCCGCCCCTCTCTCTATAAATCCATTCCCCCTGCCGAAACCCTAATTCAGAACAAACAACACACAATCAAGAATTCAAGATTCGCAATGTCCTACAAACAACCCCCTCTCAACGGCGCCTACTACGGGCCCCCCATCCCCCCGCCCGAATACTACCACCGCCGTTCCTCCGGCGGCCGCGGCTGCTGCGGCCGCTGCGGATGCTGCCTCGCCGACTGCCTCTGCGATTGCGGATGCTGCCTCATCGGCTGCGTCCTCAAGATCCTCTGCTCCTTCCTCCTCTTCCTCGGCGCCGTCGTCCTTGTCCTCTGGCTCCTCCTCCGCCACAGCGAGATCACGTTCCGCGCCTCCGACGCCTCCCTTGCCTCGTTCAACTACTCCGACCACCAGCTCTCCTACGATCTCGCCCTCAATTTCACCGTCCGCAACCCTAACCGCTACCTCGGCGTCTACTACGACTCCTTCGAGGCCAATGCGATCTACGAGGGCCAGCGATTTTCAACTGCCAAGGTCGCCCCGTTCTTCCAGGAATCCAAGAATTCGACGGAGATCGGGCCCGTGGTGTTCAAGGGACGCACTGCGCTCTCCCTCGGATCCGACAGTAGCTTCAATCAACCATTGGAATCCAGGGAGTTCGAGATCGCTGTGAAATTGTACCTCAAAGTTAGGTTTAAATTGGGATTTTTCAAGACCGGTAAGTTTAGGCCTAAACTTCGGTGCAATTTGAGGGTTCCGCTGAACGCTTCTTCGACTGCGCCCAAGTTTAAGCCCACCACCTGCTACTTCGATCCCTGAGCTCCGCCGTACGTGTTTCGTTGCCCCCGGTCCCTTATTCAGGCCAAAACGCCGTCGTTTTCATTATGTTAGGTTTCGGATATTGTCTATTTTTGCGTGTATAAAATCTGAAATTCTAAATTTGAATTAACTCGTGAATGGAACGGATTAGTAGGGAATTAACTGTGTTTATCATCTCAATGATAAGATGAATGGGATTTGAATCATTTGATTGAGATATTCGGGGGGTTTTTGGCCGTGTAAATTTAGTTGGTGGGGGCGTAGCGTAGGGGGAATAATATAATTATTATAAATGGAGTAACGGCTAGTAGCAAATTGGAATTGGAGAGTGCGTGTTTCGCTGTGCCACGTGAATTTGCAGAAAGTTGCAAGTTTCAAACTTGCTGAGAACAAACACAAGTGTTTAACCATCTTTTAACACTTGGCTTAATTAAAATGGGCTCATATATGCACAAACAAAGTGTTGTTCAGTTTTTATGTTTCAAGTAACGATCAAAGTATTTCACATATCTCTTATTCGTGATTCGTATTCATGGGGTTGAGAATGAGTTGCAACCACATACAAAATATATCCCATTCATGTTCCCTTCGTAACAATAACTTCCGAGCCTCAATAAATGTTAGTGTCATTGTGTCATGTCTATATATTTTCTTGTCATTTTTAATCGCATATTTGATTTGATTTCATATGTCAAATCCGACCATTTATGTTCCTCCTTTGAATCCATTGCAAAAAAAAAAAGGGTCTCCACTTGTAGATGTTGTATGTATGAAATTACTCATTTCCTTATCTTTTAAGTCACTTTTACAGTACTTCCTCCGTTCGGCAAAACTTGTCGTTTTAGAGTTTTGTTTTTGTTCGAAAAAACTTGTCATTTTAGGTATTTTTGCTTCTATTTTACTAAAATGCCCTTGATTTGATTGATGTGTTATGAGTTGTAGTTTTTGATAAAGTAAAAAGTAGAGTGATAAATGAGGGTAAATTAGTAAAAAAGGAGTGTAATTATTAGTTTTATTAAAACTTGTGTGGGGAGTTAAAATGACAAGTTTTGCCGAACGGAGAGAGTAGTTTTTATATTTATATACGTTTTTTTTAAGAATTTTAAAATATTTTGTTTAAAAAATTAATATTTTATATAGTTTTTATTATTTAAAAAATAAAAAAAGTTAGTAATTAAAAGTGAACGTACGGAGTGCATAGTCTAACTACAAGAGTTTTCTCATCATATCATCAATTAATAAATTTTCATGAAAAAAATTAGTAATAATACCTTTTTCTTCTTCAATTTATGTCAAAAGTCATTAATAATAACTATATTGAAACACATTAAAACTTAGCACCTATTACTTAATTTGTTTGAACCTTACCTATTAAGGTACATGAACAGAAATTAGAAATGAAAAAAATAAAATAAAAAACACACTGTAATTGAATAAGGATACCTAACACCTTAACTTGTGGAATAAGGTAATTGGTAAATATTATGCACAAAACAAATAATTGTAGTACATACTAATGATACTATACAAGGTAGCACTTAAAAGAGTTGAGAATTTTCGAGACTCACAACGGCGTCGTTTCATCCATAAGGAGAAGCACTAGGAGTATAGTAGAAATCCAACGGCGAAGCACACGGCGTCCCAAACGGCGTTCCCTCCGCCAGCGCCGTCACAATTTCCGTCGATGACTCCCCACCGGCGGCAGAGGCCTTAATCTCCTGGGGATTCAACTTGCTCTGCCGGCGGCGATCTTCTTGAGCCGGCGATCTCTCCGACGAGTAGCACTCAATGCCTTCTCTCTCCTCCTCCTGGATGGTAAACAGCAGCCTCGAGTAATACTCCATCTTCATCAGCTCCTCCGCCGGCAGAGAAGACGGCGCCGGCGGCTCACTGGCCGAGACACGCGTCGCCGCCGTGGCCCTAGACTGCCTTTTCAAGAAGCTGTGTATGAAATCTATCCGCTTGGCGGAAGACGACGGCTGGTCGTTTTCGTTGTCGGAGGAGGAGGCGGTGGCGGGGTGGCGGTGGTGGGAGAGGAGGAGGAAGAGGATCTCGGCGAGGAGGGCTAAGAAGAAGAGGGAGAAGAGGCATGTGAGGAGGAGGCCGAGCTTGCTAATGTTAACTCCATCCATCATTTGAGGAGGTTTGAGAATTGAATTGAATGGTGGGAGTATTGGGGGAGGGAGGAATATAGAAAGATGATGATGATGATATGAGACTGCCATTAAATCCTAACTATTATCTTTATGACCTTAACTTACAAAAATAGGCTAATCATTCTATTGATGAAAAGGAAAGTTAATTATAATTGTTAAAGAAGAAAAAGTTGTGAATGTTTGAATCCTTTTCATTACATGTGTAAAGTGGATCCTTTTTCATCATGTTACACTTACTATATTACTATATGGTTGTTTATTCTTCTTATGTGCTATCATTTTTTTACTTTTTTTTTTTGAAGGTAATGTAACATTTCCACTTGATTAAGAATATAAAACATTTTAGTAAGCTGCACATTTGATAATGTAATAAATATCTTATATTTTAAGAATTGATAAATACACTACTAATTTTTACTTAATACACCGGTAATCTTCGCAAGTTGTGATGAATTCGGTTCCACACCAGGTTGCGAAATAGGTTCAATGAAGGAGATTCAATGGCCCCAGTTGGGAGGTCCAAATCCTCTATCCCCGGTTATGTCCTCTTTCCCTGTCCCCTCTCACAAAACCCCCTTTTTTTTTTTCTTTTTAATCTATTTTTATTTATTTATTTTATTTTAGTTTTTTTTTAATTAGGAATTGTGAGGAGAGGGGCTGGAAGGACAGGAGGGAGGACAATTTTGGGGACATATGATTTCATTCCCAGTTGGGGTGGCCTAATGGTGAGGAGCAAGGGGGTGGGAAGGAGGTCCTAGGTTCGATCCCTGCCTCTACCCCTTTCTTTGGGATTTCCATCCAAGGTTTGTCTTGCTCCCTACCGGTGGGTAGAGCCAGTCATCGCAAGCCGGTTTACCTGGTACATGGCTCTTGCAGGCTGGGTCACGTGCTCGGGGTTTATCGTCAAATATGGGTTCCTCGTCATAAAAAAAAAAAAAAAAAGAAATAGGTTCAATGTGTAACCAAACAGAACCCAAGGGGCATTTGGGGCAACAAAATGTTTGCATAATTGTTGCTGTTGTCCTTGGTTTTTTTAAATGGATGATTCTCACAGGCATTCCTTTATAAAAAAAAACTCATGCTAATTTTCGTAGTTTTTTTAATATGGATGGGAATTCCGCAAATCGTTCGCTCTCTCAGAAACAGGGTGAATGCTCTGCCTTGGCTTGCAAAGCGTCTCTAAGGAAACGATGAATCCAGTTCCTCTTGAGGACTCCGTTCTGCAATGTATTGTGGATTCACTTTAGCTTCCTCTAAGGACATATTTGGTGCGGTTACCCATGCATTCCGTAACCTATTGCATAACCCACTTTGCAAAATATATTCAGTAAAAATTACTTGTATATATACAACCAAGTTATAAGAGAATTATCTCCAAACAAAGGGAGGTTAAACTTTTAAATCTAAAAGGGTCTCCTATACATAACCAAGGGTTGGAATCCCTAAATCTAAAAGGGTCTCCTATACAAAAGTTTCTAACAAGTCTCAATAAACTTTTAAATAACCTAAGTATATATATTTACCAATGTAGTGAAGAGCGCTCGAGAAAAATGTAATGAAGAGCCACGGAGCTTGATTACTACATATTTCTACGCGAAAAATCCACATTATAAAAAGCACAAGGATCAAAATTGATGAAAGTGTGACTATATATGTAGACTATGTAGACATGTAGTGGTGAGCACACGTATATATCACGATTAAGCTAATTCCGATCGGTGTGAATCTGCTGTGACGCCCGATGCACCACTCCCCACTCGGTGCATCATAAAATTATTTAGGGTATAATTTTACTTCGATAAAAATTTTAAAAATTATATTTGTATTTCATACATTTATATTTAAATATCTATAAGTTTTATTGTGAAAAATTACGTTTTAAAAAAATATAATCATTCTTTTAATTATATATATTTTTTAAACATATTTTTTCATGATGAAATTTTATAGACATATAAATATAAGTATATGAAACACAGATATAATTTTTTAAAAAAATTTCGAAGTAAAATTATACCGTAAATAATTTTGTGGTGCACCGGGCGTTACAACAGATCCTCACAACCTTTTGATAACACATTCTAAGTTTCATTTTTTTTGCTGGTGCTGCTAAAATTTCTTATAAGTAGCAAGTAGGACATCTATCTATCTATCTATCTATCTATCTATCTATAATATACTAAAACAGAGGTCTGAAACGACATTTGGTGTGATTCACATACGTGATATTTTCTGAATTAAAATGATGTTATTTTTTCATACGTGTCATATTCTGGATTAAAATGATATTATCTTTTTGAGCCACATATATCAATTAATAAGTCAATATAGTTAGGTAAAAAAACTTATCTTTTTAGATCAAATAATCTACTACATCCGTCTCAAAATATTTATCACATTACTTTTTGGCACGCTTTTTAAGAAGCTAAAAACTCTATAAAATATTAATTTTTTTCATAATTTTTTTCTTCATAATTTTATAGACAATTGTATTAAGTATGAAATTATTTTTTAAAATTAATAAAATCATTGATATTTTATATAATTTTTACCGTTCTTAAAAAACGTGTCAAAAGTAAAATGACAAGTATTGTGAGACGGAGGGAGTATCCAATATAACCTTATATTTAGATTAAAGTAGATTCTTATTTTAAATTATATTTATTAGGATATATACCGCATCTAGTTAATTTTTTTTATAAAAATAGTGGAAATATATTTAACAATTTTTATATTTAGATTTGGCAAAACTTATCTATATTTGTACTAAATTATATCTAATAAAAATATAAATAATGCACGAGAGAAATTTGTTATCTTATCCATGTTATCAGCCCTAAAATTTCAAAGTGTATGCTTTAAAAACAATATCAAATATAAAAAAATTACAATCTCATGTTTATTAGTAATAAAAATAATACTAATAATAAATATAATAAAATAATATATATAATTTACTAATTAAAAAAATGCAAAACGCACGGTTAATAAAACTAAGTGTATATCGACAATGACAACCAATGAATCCTTCGTAATTAATAGGGTAAATTCCTTTGGTGGTCCCTAACCTTTAAGGGTTGGCCACTATTAGTCCCTAACTTTTTTAAGTGTTAATTTTAGTCCCTAATCTTTTACATATTGCTACTATTTGGTCCTCTCATCCAACTAAATGCCAATTAGGTTGTGGGTTCGACTCTCCATTTATAGCTGTTGCTGATTTTTTTTTTCATCTATTTTTTTTAAGTCATTTAAACATTTTCTAATTGCCTTTTCCAAATCAAAAACTATTTTTGTTGTTGGGCCTCCTTAGTAACTATTTTTATTTGTTTTTTTTAATATAAACCCTTGTATTATAGTATAATTTATGATATTTTAAGATTTTCCACATATATATTCAAAATTTTATTTCTAAATTATAACTTCGCACAATAGGAAGATGTCCTGTATGGCTATATTAAATTTATTTGGGCATTTTATTATTATCTTATTAAAAGGAATATATGTTTATTTTACATAATTTACGTGCTACATGTTTTTGAAAGATTGCTAAATATAATAAGTACTCTATTCGTATCAAAATAGTGGATGCTTAACTTGTTGACACATTTTTTAATAAGTTAAAAACTACACATAAAATATTTTTTTTTAATAATTAGCAAGTAGGAAAAAAAATCAAACATTTTAAGATTAAGGTAATATTGAACAGGGCCCCTAAAATTCATTGGACCACACTGCTTGACCCTAACCCTTCTCTAATCTCTCTCGGATTTATTTAGAAAATTAAATAATTTTATCGTTTAGTTTAACAAGAAAATAGACGGAAGGACCAAATAGTAGCAATATGTAAAAGGTTAGAAACTAAAATTAATACTTGAAAATGTTAGAGACCGATAGTGGCTAACCCTTAAAGGTTAGGGATCGCCAAAAGAATTTACCCTAATTAACACAGTTTGAGTGCAGGCATTGAGAGATATGGGCCCAAAACTCAACGTTGGCAAGATTCTGAGCCCAATAGAAAGTGTTTGGGCTTAGCTGATCTTCAATTCGATCAAATGTACGTAGGCCCATTTTTCTGACTAGCTAACTCCCCTTGCATCGAATGTATTGATGCGATTTTTATTTTCCCGCCTAGATAGTGTATGTGTGGGTATTTGGATACTGAATTTTTTCAAAAAGAGATGGCTGTAAACTTGTACTTAAACTAGCAGTCAAACTCTTATTTCTTGCTGAACACAAGCAAGTCAAACTCATTCATGGTCTTTGGGATTTTTCTTTGAAAAAAGTATTTTAGCAACTTGAACACTTTTTAAGAAACAACTTGAACACTTTTTAAGAAACAAACAAGTATATATTTATAATTATTACTCTACTTTAATTTTTTCACTTTTTCGAAAACTAGCTAATATCTCGCTAATCATTATCAAAAATAATTTTAAAAAATAAACACCAAAATAGTTAAAATGATATCTTTTTTTCTTAACAGAATTAGTTTTCTTAACTGATGTAGCATGTTTTTAACGAAAGGAATAAGAAATGTCGGCCTGCCATATAAATTACAGCAAAGGTGTAATAATCCGATGAAGCCATATACATCATACTGAGATTCATAACATGTAGCTTTTGGACATGGACCATTGTACCACTTTGTACAACTTCCAATATAACCCCATTATCTTAAAAAAAAAATTTAAAATAGAAAAGCCCTTAGAGATGCTATGAATGAAAGAGCTAGTAGTCACCACTGACCACCACTAACAGTTTAACATTTATTGGGTTTTATGCCATTGGCATGCTTAATTTGATTGATATCCTTTATCAAAGGGAGAAGGGGAAAAAAAAGGAAGCTCCTTTAAATGTATGGCTCTAGCTGCTGGGCCTGCAAGTCAAGTGTTTATATACATACATTGATATACACATATACAAATAGGGCAGAAAACAAAGCACCCACCCAAAAAAAGAAGACCAAGAAAACAACCTATTAGCACAAATTAAAGTGGTTCTCCTCTTGTCACATATTATTGCTTTGGATCCTTCAAAACAATGAAAATGAATGAATCCCACTCCAAATGATAAATTCATCAAATACTTGGGTGGTAAAGGGAAAAGCCAATTCAAACCATAAAAAGTAAGTGGGCAAACAGAAAAAGCCCTAAAATACAGGGACCTCATTTCATGATCAATCTTGAGTCTTGATCATCATCAACAACAACAACAATGGGGAGTAGGGTGAGGATTTGCTTACTTTCATGCATGCAAAAGTAAGGAGATCTGCTCAGATTGTGACTTCATATGACCCCTCCAAAAAAAAAAAAAAAACAGATTAAAAAGTGGGCCTCTATTTATATCATTTATTTCATAGAGTATTTGTTCATTTGCATGATGTGTGTATTTCTTATAACTAGCTGATAATGTGAAATAAGGTGGTTGTCTGGTTGATAATGTATAATGAGATGCCTTGGTTTTTTTTATAAGAGTTGATAATGAAAAATGTAGATAGAGGTAAACAAATTTGAATTTATATGGAGTGTGAGCTTTTTTCCTTTTGTCATCTTAAAGTCTGCCAAAGATTAGTGTGTTGAAAGTTTGTCCCTATTAGATGCTTTAATTTTATTTTGTTAATAAGGGTAAGTTGAACCTCACACACATGACCCGGCCGACAAGAGTCATACATCAGGTAAACATTGATTATTTCACCAAGAGAAAGAGCGGAGACAAGGACCGAACCCCGAGACCTTCCATTGACCCCCTCACTGCTCATTCCTTACCATCGAGCCACATGGGGGCTTAATTTTGTTTTTATTTATAGGTTTGGAGTTTTTTCTTTTTGAAAATTTGGTGTTTATGTTTGGAATTAGGTAGGTGCCTTCAATGGCGCACATTGAATTGCAATTGCTTTATTTTGGATGGTGAGTGATCAAGAAAGGAAAGGTGTCTCATGTCTGTTTGATTTTGGGGGGAAAATAAGAAACCACATCCCAAGTAAAGCACTAAAGGTAAAAATATAAACCACAGTAACTGATTCGGAATAGTTTATAATTTGTATAGATTGTAATTACGATTTTTTAACCTATATTTTTAAGGGGTTTAATTTGAAAATATTTTTCACTATTTTAAAATTAAATTTTCTTGGATTCAATCTTTTCTTTCTATGAAATATTTCCTAATTAAGATTTTTAACTTTAGTAGCTTAGTGTGTGTGTCTATATATAAAATTTTTTTTGTATCCGTAATGAAAAGACTCATATGAGAATGGGAGATCGCCTAATTCATATTGAAGCAAAATTAGGGGTGTTATTCGAACCGAACGAGCCGAGCTTGACATGTTGAAGCTTGGTTCGTTTATTAAACGAGCTCAAGCCGAGACGAGCCTAATTTTAAACGAGCTTTTTATTTTGTTTAAGCTTGACTTGTTTAAGAAATGAACGAGCTCGAGCCGAGCCGAGCCTAATTTTAAACGAGCTTTTTATTTTGTTCAAGCTTGACTTGTTTAAGAAATGAACGAGCTTGAGCCGAGCTTTATTTCGAGCTTTAAGTAGTTATACTTGGTTAGAACATGATAAATTAAAGAAAATTTTAGAAATTCAATAAAATTCAAGCTATTCGAGCTTTATTTGAAGGAGCCGAGCTTTCAATCGAGCTTAAAATTTTGTTCAAGCTCGACTTGTTTAAATAAGTAAGCGAGCTCGAGTCGAGCTTTTTCGAGCCGATCCCGAGTCGAGCTCGAACTGTTCAGTTCATATAATAGCCCTCGCCAAAATATACAAATAAAACGAAAAGAGAGTACATATATACACATTGGCCAAATTCAGAGGCCCATTATAGAAGCGTTTAGTGTTGGGTTAGGCCCAAGGGCTCATACTTTTTTTTTTAAAGTTAAACACAAAGAATTAAAACTTACCACCTTACAACAAATGTACGGGAATGAGATGTTGGGTGCATTTAAAAATGTAAAGTATTATTTAAATTTGAATTAAGAGTTGAGTAAATAGTATTCAATATAGCACTTTGTTGGGCTCTTCGTAAAAATGACAGTTCTATTCAAAATTTGCAAAAGTAGCAATTAAGCCCAAAATTTGGCAAAAATAACCGGTTATCTTGACCTCTTTTCACAGGTCACCTGTTGAACCAAACCCTCGCCGCCTCCACCTCCTTCTTCTCTCCGGCCGTTCCCAGCCCTCCACGAGCCACCTCCGGTCAACCCCTCCTGCCAGACCGTTTCATTGTAGAGAAGCGAAGACTGAAGAAGCGAATCGTTGTTCCCCCAGTCTCCATCACCATGTTCATTTCTTCGTCCTCGGAATCTCCAATCTCCAGATCGAAGATGGGGAAGATCCACAAGCCATGGATCTTCTCTCTCCTTTGTGCTCTCCTCTTCTTCGTTGCTCCATTGCTCTCCTTTTTCAATTTGTTCCATCTTCATCTGTTGTTGGCTTGAGGATTTTGAAACAATGTCGATCTTTCACGAAATTCTCTTTCCGGTTCTCGTGTACAAGAACCCTAATTCCTCTGCTAGAACTACAACAAATGGATCCCGATCAGAAGGTCCTTAATCCCGCTAGTGTTGGCGCCAATCCGAACCCTGATATTATCGAGGATTTCGGGGAGGTGTTGGTAATGTCCTTAATCCCTAATCAGTAAGCACCACCTACTAATTGATCTTTTCGATTCGGGTTGTTTAAATCTCATAATAGTTTGCAATTTTAGTTTGAATTGGGTTGCTTTCACCCCTTCTTTCAATTTAAAATTTGCATATTTTCGAATTTGGATTGTTTGTAGACTACATAGGCTCGCAATTTCAGTTTGATTTGGGTTGGCCATAGCTCATAAAAGCTTGCAATTTAGGCTAGGAATGTGAAATTTATTACGCACGCAAGGTGTTCGATGAAATGCTAACTAATTAATGGGGTGTAAATAGAGAACGTTGGTGTTATATTGTTACATTTTGTTTGACGTGGATATTTAACTGTGTTTTTGAATTATACTAACACATGATCATGTTATTAGTAGAAGTGACTTGGTCTAAATTACAATTTTGGATCATTAGTAATGTTTTACATCTCATTTAGTCCATGAGTGTACCGAACAATACAAGAAATCAAGATAAATGTTAATAGGAGCAGCTGAATGTGACATAAATTGATCCCAAAGGTTTAACTTTAGCACTCGCAAATCAGAAAATTCCCAAAAAGCTTGCTAAATTATGTAATAACATATCCAACATCTCAAAGGAGTGTGGGAAGATTATCTTGCTTTGTATCTTCTTTCTCCTCACAAACCGATATTCATGTGATGTTACAAAGTTATGATGCTAGTTTGAAAAATTTTAAATCATACAGTATTGAAGTGTGATGCATTGAGATTTGTTCAGTAGGCTGCACATGGAAACACGGCTGTGTAGTTGTATCATTTGTGTAATGTTATATGTTTTGGCAGACGTATTATTTTGATTGGCTAGACATATGTATATATTGGCAAGGATTATTGCTAAAATGGGTATTATCTGAACACATGTATGACAGATTAATGAGACAATGAGAAAAATGAAAGGAAAAATTGTATTTCATAATCTTGTTAATGCAGTTGAAAAAGTAGTCATACATTTTTTTTTTGCATGGCAAGAATTATATCATGGCAGACATTTTATTTACTGGCTAGTAATTTACATCGCAAATATTCGGGTTTTGCATCTTAGGCAAACAAAATAGACAACCACATACTTTACCTTGAGTTCATGCAAAATAACAAAAATCATCCTTCGCCGACTGAAAAGAAAAGGTGTCCGTACGACGAGCGGCATATGATGATCTTACCATTCCACACTTACTTAGGTTTTAATTGTTTAATCGTTTCCACATTTTGGATGACTTGTGTTTGCTTACTGATAAGGTATGTTGTGGTCTTGTGGTCACTTGTTTATATGTGTTATGGATGGTTATTGTGAATTCTACGTTATGACGCATTTCGTTTGAGTTTAATGGTCGATATATACTTAGGATGAGAAGTTTATGAGATAGATAAGATATGTCAGGGGTTATTATCTTATTGGCATAGACTTTGATTTTATTGGCTAGGGAAAATCATATACTGGCTAGTAAACAAAAAATCGCATATATTTGTCTTTTGCATCGTGGACAAACTAAATGGCCAGTTATGTACATTCAAAACCACCAAAACCCCAAAGTGTCATTGAGTTACAAGCAAACTAACAAAATACTACATTCGACTACGCAAAAGAAGAGTTACCCAACTAGACATCAATTTCTTCACCTTGCCACGCCACGCTTGCTTATGTCCTCCGACGCTTCCGGCGAAGGAACTCTCCCCAAGACGGGTACCTGCTTGTCTCCATTATCTTGCTCCTGACGGACCCAAACGACATGCTCTCCTCTATGAGCATTGGCCCCTCCTCCATGTCCACATCGGGAGCTTTACCTTTCATCTCCGGAGCAACGATTGTCAATTCTACCCATTATGTTGTTTTGTACTTAACTTGTTATGTATTGGTTAGGAAATTTAATACTTTGTAGTTTTTGGTTTAGGTCTTAATTGTTTAATCGTTTCCACGTTGGGAGCTTTACCTTTCATCTCCGGAGCAACGATTGTCGGTTCTGCCCAGGTTTTCTTGTTTATCTTGCCAGTTGTGTGGATTTCCGCGCCAGCTGAATTGTTGTATTTGTCATCCAAATGGTTATCCATGCCATACTCCAAATTGAGATCAAGATGCGATATAGACCAAACTTTACTTTAAAATATTTTTTTCCATAAACATATACAAAGTGGGTGTCTATAGATAGATAAAATTAAATTAAGTTAAAAAATAAATTTATTTTTTAATTTTAACAAATAAAAATGGATAAAATTTAGTTTAAAAAAATTAAAATTTAAGTTGAGCCACTTGTCACCATCTCATTTGCCCCCTTTCAAATTTGGTGGGAAGGAGCCCTGATGCCATTCTTCCTTCTTTTAACCGGGTAAGGGTTGAATAGGTAACTTTTTTATTTGCAAAACTAACATTCCACTAACACTTTGCAATTTGTGCTATGACAATGTCATTTTTGCAAAGTCCAAATTTTTTTGGTATATTCATGCAAAATGACCTTAAGAGTTACTCCTTATATATTATATGGACTGAATACTGAAGCAGACGATCAATAAAAAGAAAAGTATGTTTTGAATTTTAAGTGATTATTCAAAATTGCTAACTCCACTCCCTTTCTCCCTTTAGATTTGACAAGTGAAGGATAAAATAGAAGCTACGGGTATATTCATTGATAAAATAAAAAAAATAAAAATAAATGAGAATAAAATAGTATATTTGTTGAGTTTCTTATAAATTGTGTATGGAGTTAAAATGACATGTTTTGATAAATGAAATAATAAAATTAACATATGCATATACATATTGTTGTTGTTGTTCAAAACAAAAAAAAAATTGTTATTTGGATTTAATTAGTAATTATAAAAGTACACATGTCAAACTTTCCATATAAAATATTCCATTCTATGTAAAATTATATTTATAAAAGAAAAATCATGTAAATATATCTATTTTAATAAATCTAAAATAATAATCAAATTTAACCGAGTGATAAATGATAATTATTGCAATACCAACTTTAATTAATGGTTAATTTACCCTAAAAGAGCCCCTCCCACGAGAACGCGCCTCACGCGCCATGAAAAAACCACTCCCGTCTCCCGCGGTTGTGAAGCCCTCTCGAAGAAATCTCGCCCCTTCTGAAACCCTAATTCATGGCCTATCCTTATCCAAAAGCACAGATCTGCCTAATCTTGCTTGGGAGATCAATGATGACCCTACTATTCCTCTCAATCTTGCAGCCGGGTGCCTTACCCGACCATGCGATGGCGGATTGTTATTGGTTGGGTTTACGGATTTGGATCGAAGGTTTTCATGTGATTGTAGATTTATCCCTAATTCTCCGAGTTTGAGCATTCTTGCTGGGTTTCTGTTGGCTGATGATGGGTTGATTAGCCATGCTTTGTCTAATCGACCTCCTCCTTGACCTCGTTTCTTCTGTACGGAGGCAATTTTGGGGCTTGTCTAGGAGACGACAATTGGAGGGTTGTACTCTGCAAAATCTGAAATTGGGAGGGGGCTCTGCAACAAGGAAGGGTCATCGATCGATAATTATGTGTGGATTACTCTCCCCTCGATGGATTTGCTCTTGAAGATACAAGTTCTTGGGTGGGGGGGGGGGGGGGGGTTCCTCACATCTCATCTCTTCTACTTCTCTTTACAAATCATTCTAAATACACTTTCCCTAACAAATATCTTTGTTTGTGTTTGGTGATGGCCCCAAGTGTGGTTGATAAAGGCAAGAGACCCATGGTGGCAGATGATCCTGCTTCTAGAAAGTCACAAACCTCAAAAGGGAATGAAAAGCCGAAGGGCTTAAAACTTACTAAGGAGACTCCGATCTTCAATGATGGAGGCAATCCAGGGCACACGGCTAAGGCTAAGAAAAAGTTTAAGAGATCGGCGATGAACAGAGAGAAACTCCTGGCTTTGCAAGGCAAGGTCTAAGAGAACATCTCCATGCTCCACCAATCTTTGATCTTTGCAACAATTATTGGTGAGCCTATGGACGCGAAAGAAGTTAGAAAGCGTATGAGGTATGTTTGGAAATCTCTTTCTGGGAGCTTTCAACTCATTCTAATTGCTAATAATTGGTTTGAGTGGAGATTCAATCTTGCTAAGGATAGATCATGGGTTTGGGACAATCGTCAATTTCACGTGTCAGGGCAGCTCATTATTCTCCATCCATGAAGATTGGATTTTGACCCATGGTCTGAATCCATTACACTGCTTGATTTGTGATTAGATTTCCAAGCCTGCCTGCTAAGTATGTTCATGAGGATATCTTAAGGGATATGGTTAAGGCCAATAGTTTAGGCGAGGTTATTAAGGTGTCTGCCTTCAATGCTAAAGGGGCTCGATTTAGATACCCTAGAGTCTGTGTCTCGGTTGATGTTACTAAGATAGCTAGAAGAGAGGTGTTTGTGGTGAATGAACATGGTGAGGTGGAGTCTTACACTATGTGGTTTGAGGACTTTCCTATGGGATGTGGAAGTTGTGGGGCTTCTGACCATTTGTTTGAGCTGTGTCCGAGCAGGAGTGTGTGAAACATGAATGTCAATAGTGGGGGGCAACCTCATGTGATGAATCCTTTGGCAGCTGAGGAGAATGTGTAGGAGCAGGGAGAGGGTGAGTGGGTAAGAGTGGCTGCAAGAAAGCTTGTAGTGAGACCCCCTCCCATGTTTGGCCACCCTAAGGATGAGCTTCTGAAGTGCTTTGGCAAGAATGTTACTATCTCATCTGATTCCTCTACATCCAAATCCCTTAGCAGCTCTGCAGGGAACTCCTCTTCAGCCCCCCTGCTCCATTCACTGATGCTAATCATGTTTCTTCCCCAGCTACTGTTGTGTTGCCAACTCCTGGCTCTATTACCTTGGCACCTATTAATGGAGAGGTTCTTGCTCCTGCCCTAATATCAATGCTGATGCCTACTGTGTTTTCCCCAGCTGGTGCTCCCCCAAGTGATGATCCTTCTACCACCAAAGTGAAATCTCAACCAGATTTTTATCTTGCCGCTGCTGATGAGGATGAGTACTTGATGATGGAGGAAGATGAATTTTTGGAGGAGGGTTTGGTAGATAAGGGGCTTGCTGATCCAAGACTAAATCAGGAGGACTATGAAGCCATTTTTGGGGATGTGCCTCCATCTATGGAGTTCAATCTACCCAACCTGAGCCTTCCTGGGCGCCTGCAGGAGTCCCTCCAGGCATCTGCCATACCCACTGATGTGTTTGCAGCTGGTGAAAATGAGAGGTCCCCAAGTGCAGCCTCAAACTCTGAGTCAGGAAAGCGCAAGATGAATATCGAGGAAGGAGATTCTGCATGCTCCACAATGACTCTGATGGGTGGTAGCGCCAAGAAGAGGAAACATGTGTAGGTCTTCCATGATGGGGCAGTTGGGAGTTCTTGTTGATGATTGCAATTTACTCCCTTCCATGATTCCAATAAAGCCATGTTCAGTGTATTGTTGTGTCGGCTCTATCAAGTTAACTTGTTACTGTGGTATGTTAGTATGGTCACTTGGTGCTTTGAAAGTTGTAAGGAGCAGTGAACTTTTTGGTATTCCTATGATTTGGATGAACAACAATAGGGTAATCCTCCTACTTTTGCTAGAATTTGGGGTAATGTGTGTATGGCCTGTTAAGGAACAAATGAATGTATGTAGTAGTAGTTGTAAATCCCCCTGTAGGCAGAAAATTTCAATGAAGCATGAATATGATGGGTGGTTTATGTATGTAAGTCATAGTGTCCACAAAATTATGTACAAATATCGAGCCCAGTTGTTCTCGTTCAGCACGAGATCGAGTAAGATGAAAGCTGGGACTGTCGAGTGCAAAAACCAAAAAGGAATGGCAAGCAAAGAAAGAATACAAGTAATCTCCCAGGATACAAATCAAAATTTTTGCAAAAGCTTTAAACAAAAAAAAAAACCACAAGAGATTGAAAAATACCAAAGGAGTCTTAATAGTGTGCACAAATACTCTATATCAGAAGTCCGACAATCTTTGCTTCCGATAGACAAACAAATCGATAAATGAAAGTCTGCTTCTGGAAGGTGAGGGGCCTAGGAAAGTCGAATATTTGGACTGACATTAAAGCCATGAGAATCAATGAACATTTCTCGATCATGGCAGTAGTTGAGATAAGAACGAACAAAATTACCATTGAAAAACATGGAGATCGAGTGGATATAATAATACCATCTAGTCAATAGGAAACGATAAGACTGGAGGAATAGACCTTCTATGGAATGAGAACGCTCTTCAGAACGAGTCTATTTTGGTAGATACGGTGAATCCGAGAATAATCCGCGTTAAATATTCTTGCCTAGACAAGAACTTTACAAGCATTCTACTCTTTGTTTATGCCCCACCACATGAATCTGACAAGAATCTGTTCTGGACTAAACTATCAAACATTGTTACGAATGAGTCCTTACCATGCCTAGTAATTGAAGATCTGAACGAAATCTGTAATAACAAAGAAAAAATGGGGGGAGCTATAAATAGCCACACGAGATATGTTCGCTTAACTCAATTTAAGAATCAATGTTCTATGATTGAAATCCCATCTTGGGGAAATAAATATACGTGGAGAAAAAGAAGGGATGGCGAAGATAATGTTTGGGAAAAACTTGACAGAGTATTGGCACAACATGAGTTTCTGACAACATTCCCCGACCTTGCAACATTTAACGGAGCTTTCACTGGATCTGATCACTGTCCTATTTCGCTCTCCCTGGCTACGGGGTAAGTATTTACTCCCCCGCCGTTCAAATTTGAAAACATGTGGCTTAAACGCAAGGATTTCAGAAACATAGTGAAGCAGACATGTAGAAGTAGATGTACGGGATCGGCTATGTATAGATTAATGTACAAAACAAAAGTGTTGAAAGGGAAGATTAAAACGTGGAATAAAACCTCATTTGGAAACATCTTTCGGAAAATATAGATTGTGGAAAATGATTTGGTTAACATCCAATCGAAAACCACTGGGCGCTCGGATAGGGACAATTTAATCGAAAAACAACTAATCCGAAAAAAAGAGAAATTATTAAAATTCTAAAAGGAGTACTAGGGATAGAGAGCTAAATCAAAGCACCTCAAGCTTACTGATTCTAATACAACATACTTCCATAGGGTAGCTTCCGGAAGGAGAAATAGGAAAATCATAAGGAATATCACGACTAATGAAGGTACACAGATTATAGGGGATGCTAATATACGAGAGGAAATCAAGAATGACTTCAAGAGGCGATTCTCTAAAGAACAAATCAATGTGCAATTATTAAATGAGTACCTGGACCTTATTCCAAGAGTCATAACAGAGGAGGAAAATAGAAGCCTTAGTCACTAGCCTTCGAATAGTGAGATAAAGAACGCGGTTTGGTCTTTAGGTATGAATAAGTCCCCGGGACCAGATGGAATGACTACGGAATTCTATAAAGCCCATTAGGACATTATTGGGACGGACGTAATCAAAGCAGTGAAAGCCTTCTTTCACTCAGGAAGAATTCTGCGATAAATAAACCACACATTTATCACCCTGCTTCCAAAATGTGACAACCCATCTAAGATGTCGGACTATAGACCTATTAGTCTATGCTCTATAGTATATAAAATAATTTCGAAAATTCTAACAAAAAGACTAAAAAAGGTGATAGGGAAACTAATCCACCCCTTTCAAGGGGCCTTTGTGTCTGATAGGACTATCCAAGACAACATTTTGATAGCACACAAGATATTCCATTCGTTCAAATCCAGGAGAGGATCTAAAGATTGGTTAACTATTAAACTAGACATGGAAAAAGCGTACGATAGAGTTGACTGGACCTTCACTGAAGGTGCCTTAAGGAAATTCGGATTTTCCGACTATGTCATTACATTGATAATGTAATGCGTAACAACGGTGTCCTTCTCGGTGTTGGTAAATAATAGGCCTACGGAAGTATTTAAGCCATCAAGAGGATTACAACAAGGAGATCCTCTCTCCCATTTCTTATTCATCCTTGGAGCGGAAGTGCTAGCTAGGAAACTCACAAATGTGTCAACCATCAATCAATCTGGGATTGGCTTTAGGTTTGGTCATTCTGGACCTAAAATACCATTCTTAGCTTTTGCTGATGATATCATCATCTTCACTAAAGGTAACATGACGGCTTGTGAGAAAATAAAAAGTATAATTGACGATTACTGCCTATTATCGGGACAAAAAGTCAACTATAACAAATCAGGTTTTCAAATCTCACCGGGAATCCCTTCATCACGGGTAACAACCATTGAAGGATGCCTTAATATATCAAATCAAGTCTAACTCGACAAATACCTCGGATGCCCAATAGTGAATAGGAAGGTTAACAAAAGCACCGAAGGTTCGATAATGTATAACAAAGTAATATAAAGATACTCTAGAAGGGGGGTTGAATAGAGTATGCCAACTTTTCGCTGATAATCTCAAAACTTTTGAAATGCTTGCAAAACCCTTTGAGATTAGATTCAACCGACTTTATTGATTCACAAGACTTAGGATCCTAATAGCTCACCGAGAAGCCTCTCTCCTATACAATTGCAATCTAGTCAACTCACGTTCCCTTGGAGTCCTAGACCAATCTAGAAGAGCCCCACCTCTCTGAGCTATCTAGTACAATCCTCTTACACTTCGTGAATCAATCGGCTAGTGTCCACTTTCTGAGTTACAAACTCTCGAGTGTAACTCTCAAATGCTTTGAAACAAAAGATACAACTCTTAACAACTAGGAGAGAGCACACGAAGAAGACAGATTGACTTGAAGGCTTGAGTGTGAATGAATGCTTGTGTTCAACAACTGTATCTCTGTCTTCCCTTCTTCATTTCCTTTATATTGAACAAATCGGCGCCTAAGGATCTTCTTTAACAGCTAGAACAGATCATGGCACTAGAGGTAATCTTCACAATCTTCTATTCTGGGAAACTTTAAAGCCATAATCTCCGATTTGATTCTTCACGTGATTCAGCTCAAGGAAGGAGATCTTTTTCAAAATTCACACTACATGGTTAGCATATAAATAATATCTGGAAATATATATAATAATAACATATAATAACATTCGAAAATAATATGCATATAATACAAGTTTTGTGTTTCATCAACACAGCTGTAGCTTCAAGACCCTTGGCACAAGCTATGTGTCAAAGCCTTTGAAACCTTTTCTGATTTTCATCAAGGGAGTGGAGTTATCAATCTCCCCATTGATGAAAGACAAAACATGTGCATCCCTGTAACTTAGTCAAGCATATATCATAAGCAAAATCGGACTGTACCTGCATGGGTTAGACGAATGTTGGATCATAAGTTTTCAAAGCCAAAGAGAAACATCCAACAAAACAAAACAAGGTCTTCCAAGACCCTTGGTTCACAACAGTTTCAAAGTCTAAACCATCAAACCATCTCCCCCTTTTTGTCTTTCAACAAAGGGAGGAGGATAAAACAGTCACCAAAACAATTTCAAAATTTAAACCTAGAGCCGTTCGAATCTTAACGATTAAGGCAAGAGATGTTTATCCGATTAAAAAAATTTCCACAAATAAAAATATAATCGGATAACATGCAATAAAAAGGATTATCCCGAATAGGTAACAATAAAGTAAAGATATTTAAAATTCCTGTAAAAAAAATATTTGATCAAATATCTAAAAAGATACCAACCAAATATATGATCCGTTATATGTGCTCTACCATTCAGTTCACAAACTTTGACATAAATCTCAAAGGTCTTGACACTGGCTAGAATATATCTTTCGTAAAGGGAAAGCTCTCCCTACGAAAGTTGTGCATCCCTGTTAAGCATTCCGATCTCACGTCTAATGAAGGTGAACATGTCCTTTGCCAAAGGCTTAGTAAAAATGTCAGCCCATTGATAATCAGTTGAAATAAAGGATATGTACACATCACCTTTTTCGACATGGTCTCTAATGAAATGATGCCTTACATCAATATGTTTGGTCCTTGAATGTTGAACAGGATTCTTTGTAATGGAGATGGCACTTGTATTGTCACACTTAATGGGAATTCCTTTGAGGTTGATGCCAAGATCTCTCATTTGTTGAGCTATCCAAATGATTTGGGAGCAACATGCTCCAGATGCTATGTATTCAGCTTCGGCAGTAGAAAGAGCAACTGAGTTTTGTTTATTTGAGTGCCATCTAATCAAGGATGTCCCTAAGAATTGGCAACATCCCAAAGTGCTCTTCCTATCCACCTTATAGCCTGCAAAGTCTGCATCAGAATACCCAATTAGTGTAAAATCTCTTTGCTTCGGGTACCATAAGCCAAGCTCCTTAGTGCCATTGAGATATCGAAAGATCCTCTTTACAGCCACGAGGTGAGATTCTTTAGGGTCAGCTTGAAACCTAGCACACATGCAAACACTAAACATTATGTCATGTCTACTAGCAGTAATGTATAATAAAGATCCAATCATCCCTCGATACTCATTTTGATTGACACTCTTTTCGGTCTTGTCTTGATCTAGAGATAAGGTTGAGCTCATGGGTGTCTTGACTGCTTTGGATTGATCAATATTGAACTTCTTCAAGAGATCCTTAGTGTACTTGCTTTGGTTGACAAAGATCCCTTTCTTAGATTGATGAACTTGTAATCCCAAAAAGAAGTTGAGTTCACCCATCAAGCTCATCTCAAATTCACTGCACATAATGTCAGAAAATTCATTGCACAAAGATGTGTTAGTAGCCCCAAACAATATATCATCAACATATATTTGAATAACCAAAATGTCCTTTCATTTGGCCTTGATAAAAAGAGTCTTGTCGATAAACCCCCTTTTAAAACCATTTTCTAAAAGATATTTTGACAAGCGCTCATACCAAGCTCTTGGGGCTTGTTTCAAACCATATAGCGCTTTGTCTAGTTTGTAAACATGATTAGGAAATTATGAACTTTTAAAACCTAGGGGTTGGGCCACATAGACTTCTTCATCTAAGAAACCATTGAGAAAAGCACACTTGACATCCATTTGATATAACTTTATGCCCATAAAAGATGCAAATGCTAATAATGTGTGAATGGCTTCAAGCCTGGCTACGGGAGAAAAAGTCTCCTCGTAGTCGATACCTTTCTCTTGATTATAGCCTTGAGCAACAAGCCTAGCTTTGTTTCTCACAACTTACCATTCTCATCTAGCTTGTTCCGAAATACCCAACGTGTGCCAATGACTAATTGATGCTTTGGCCTAGGCTTCAAGGTCCAGAATTTGTTCCTTTCAAATTCTTTAAGCTCACTTTGCATAGCAATGATCCAGTCTGGCTCTTGAAGGGCCTCATCTACCTTCTTTTGTTCTATAAGAGAAACAAACACGTGAAAAGCACAGAGATCTTTAAGTTTAGAACGAGTTTGAACACTAGATGTAGGGTCAGAGATGATATCCTTTAATGAATGTGATGAGGAGTATTTGAACTTTCTCTTGCTAGTCTCAGCTCCCTAGTTCGTCACATCAACATGATTGATTTATGGTACATCTGACTCCATGGATATGTTAGGCTCAGTTACAACAGTTTATGAAGTCTCAACACTTTTGGATTGGTCGCCAAGGGCTTTGGACTGAGCTTCAAGACCTTGGGCCAATTCTTCAGTGTTAAGAATCTGATCCTCCATGTTCCTCTTCTCTGTGTTCTTAGTAGCAATATCATCACCATCCTCATTCTCTATATGGCTGTTAAGATCTAAATAACCTTTTTGGGTTTGAAAGAGCTACGTGTTTGTTTACCTCCTGTGCATGCTTTGCACATATCAATACCTTTGAAGTCCATCTCAGATAGTCCTCTTACAAGCCCTTTGGACACAAGCTTCTGTAGTGTATGTGCTTACATGACCGAGTCTCATGTGCCAGAGATTTGGATCATCCGTCAAGGCCTTTAGACGGGTTAAGCTTCCTTGTGCCACTTGCGCAACATTCACAACATAGATGTTGTTATAGCGATAGGCAGTTAGAACTATTTTCCCTGTATCTTCTCTGTGCACTAGACATCTTTTCTTGTTAAATCCAACATCATTACCACTATCACATAGTTGAGAAACACTAAGCAAATTATACTTCAAACCATTAACAAGATAAACATTTTTAATACTATGGTTAGGATCACTCCCAACACTACCAATACCAACGATGTCACACTTTCCTTTGCCACCAAGAGTGATTGTTCCAGTGGATTGCTTCTTTAGACCATGGAAGAGAGACCTCTTCTCACTCATATGTCTCGAGCATCCACTATCAATAATCCATTTTTGCTCCTTCACCTTGGTGATCTCCTCTTTTGGAGTTGCCATGAGTTTTCTCACAGTTACCCCAAGTTGCTCATCATGGGATTCATCTCCTGAGGCCATGAGACAAATGTTGGCCTTTTCATCATCGGAATCTGAGTCACATGAGTCGGAATCACTCCAAGTTGCCACCATGGCTTTCTTTTTCCATCTATCACATTTCTTGAAATGGCTCTTCTTCTTTTGAGGGCAGTTTTTCACTAGATGGTCTATTTCACCACATTCAAAACAAGACATAGGTTTAGTCTTCTTGTCATATTTGTTGCATTGAGACTTACCTCGAAATTTAGAAGACTCTAATCCATCTTTGTTGTTGAATTGCTTCTTCATTTTGAGGATTCGAGAGAGACCCCTTGTAATGAGGGCAAAGGGATCATCCTCATCATCATCCTCATCTTCAGAATCGGACACATCTTTAGGCGCATCTTTCTTAGACTTGAGTGCCAAGTTCTTGGTGCTTGCTGGGAGTTCTCCATCGTCTTCATTGAGAATCATCTCATGTGTGATCAGCTTTCCAAGAAAGTCATCAAGGGGTAGAGTGGTGAGATCTTGGGCTTCCTCTATGGCTGTCACTTTAGGGTCCCATTTGTCTTTTGGGAGGCACCTCAATATCTTCCTTACTTTTTCAACGTTCTTAAAGGTCTTGTCGAGAGAGTCAAGATTGTTTGTGATTTCCATGAATCGTGTAAACATGGCCTTAATGGACTCATCAGGTTTCATCTTGAAGATTTCATACTTTCAAAGGAAAATGCTGATCTTGGTGTCCTTCACTTGACTGGTTCCTTCGTAGGTGACAACCAACTTGTCCCAAATCTCTTTAGCTGACCTACAAGATGAAATACGGTTAAACTCATCAGTGCTAAGACCATAATATAGTAAGTTAATAGGCTTATAGTTCTTGGAGACGAGTTCAAGATCCGCTTGGATGAATTCAGCCTTGGTGTTCGCGACTTTGGTTCCATTTGGTCCGTCTTTCACTGGAACCTTCGGACCATTCTCTATAATGTTCCAAAGTTCCAGATCTTGATCTATAATGAACATTTTCATCAAGGACCTCCAGTGGACAAAGTTGTTTCCTACAAAGAATGGTAGTCTACTGGTAGACCTCCCTTGTGCAAATCCTCCGCTTGCTTCAGCAGATATGATCAAAACTCACAAGATTGTTAGATCAAAAGCAGTGAGTAAGGCTCTGATACCAATTGAAGGTTCGATAATGTATAACAAAGTAATATAAAGATACTCTAGAAGGGGGGTTGAATAGAGTATGCCAACTTTTCGCTGATAATCTCAAGATTTTTGAAATGCTTGCAAAACCCTTTGAGATTTGATTTAATTCTTTCCTCAGGAACACCTGAATCACAAAAGAGTTATACAATTCGAAACAAGTGCGAAAATATGGTAAAGCAATAAGTAAAGGATGCAACGAATTGTTCACGAGGTTCAGCTTGAACTTGGCCTACGTCCCCGCCTAGGGTTCTTCCACAACCCTAAGATTCAACCGGCTTTATTGATTCACAAGACTTAGGATCCTAATAGCTCACCAAGAAGCCTCTCTCCTATACAATTGCAATCTAGTCAACTCACGTTCCCTTGGAGTCCTAGACCAATCTAGAAGAGCCCCACCTCTCTAAGCTATCTAGTACAATCCTCTTACACTTCGTGAATCAATCGCCTAGTGTCCACTTCTTGAGTTACAAACTCTCGAGTATAACACTCTCTCAAAATATATCCTATAAGCTCACTGTGTAAGTCTCAAATGCTTTGAAATAAAAGATACGACTCTTAACAACTAGCAGAGAGCACACGAAGAAGACAGATTGACTTGAAGGCTTGAGTGCGAATGAATGCTTGTGTTCAACAACTGTATCTCTGTCTTCCCTTCTTCATTTCCTTTATATTGAACAAATCGGCTTCTAAGGATCTTCTTCAACGGCTAGAACAGATCATGGCACTAGAGGTAATCTTCACAATCTTCTATTCTGGGAAACTTTGAAGCCATAATCTCCGATTTGATTCTTCATTTGATTCAGCTCAAGGAAGGTGATCTTTTTCGAAATTCATACTGCATGGTTTGCATATAAATAATATCTGGAAATATATATAATAATACCATATAATAACATCCAGAAATAATATGCATATAATATAGGTTTTGTGTTTCATCAACACAACTGTAGCTTCAAGACCTTTGACACAAGCTATGTGTCAAAGCCTTTGAAACCTTTTTCGATTTTCATCAAGGGAGTGGAGTTATCAACCACCTTTGAAGAAATCATAGGAAAGACGACTAACCAACTAGCAAAATGGAGGGCGGATTCTCTATCTCAACACAGAAGGACAGTCTTAATTAATGCAAACTTAGCAGCTAAGCCACTATTCGCAATGCAAAGCTTTATGTTACCTACAACAATTCATGATGAATTGGACAAAATTAACAGGACGTTCTTCTGGAATAAAGACCTACAATATAAACCCCTTATTGGATGGAATAGAGTATGTAAGCCCAAAGAAAAAGAAGGTGTGGGATTGAGAAAGACCAAAGAAATGAATGAAGCGCTACAAATGAAGCTTATATGGAAAATCATTGCAGAACCGGACAATTGCTGGGTCAAAATTGAAGGTTCGATAATGTAAAACAAAGTAATATAAAGATACTCTAGAAGGGGGGTTGAATAGAGTATGCCGGTTTTTCGCAGGTAATCTCAAGACTTTTGAAGCTCGTGCCAAACCCTTTGAGATTAGACTTAATATTTTCTCTGGAAAACCTGAATCACAAATAAGTTATACAATTCGAACAAATGCGGAAATATGGTAAAGCAATAAGTAAAGGACGCAATGAATTGTTAACGAGGTTCGGCACGAACTTGGCCTACGTCCCCGCCTAGGGTTCTTCCACAACCCTAGGATTCAACAAGCTTTATTGATTCACAAAGCTTAGGATCCTAATAGCTCACCGAGAAGCCTCTCTCCTATACAATTGCAGTCTAGTCAACTCACGTTCCCTTGGAGTCCTAGACAAATCTAGAAGAGCCCCACCTCTCTCAGCTATCTAGTACAATCCTCTTACTCTCGAGAATCAATAGCCTAGTGCCCGCTTCCTGAGTTATAAACTCTCGAGTATAACACTCTCTCAGAATATATCCTGTAAGCTCACTGTGTATCTCTCAAATGCTTTGAAACAAAATATAAGACTCTTAAGAACAAGTAGAGAGAACACGCTGAAGAGAGATCGTAAACTTGAGGGCTGAGTGTGCAATGATATTCGTGAATGTACGTCCGTCCTCTCTCTCTTCTTCATCTCCTTTATATAGTGAAGATCATCGGCGTCACTTAAGAAAGGAATCTTCTCCAACGGCTAGGCTGATCATGGCTATCTTCGAGATCTTCTAAACTTGGAAACTTTTGATGCCATGATCTCCGATTGTGTCCTTCTTAACTTTTCGACTTTGGAAGGAGATAATATTTGAAAAGCTTCCTGAAATGTTAGAATATAATATCTGGAAGCATATAATAACATAAAATAATATTCGAACATAATAACATATAGAACAGGTTTTGTGTTTCATCAACACTGTTAAAGCTTCAAGACCTTTGACACAAATAGACAGTCAGGGCCTTTGAAACTTATTCCGATTTTCATCAAAAGGAGTGGAGTTATCAATCTCCCCCTTGATGAAAGACAAAACCTGTGCATCCCTGCAATTCAGTCAAGCAGATATATTATAAGGCAAAATCGGACTAAGTACCTGCATGGGTTAGACAAATGTTGGATCATAATTTTAACATGAAAAACATCCAACAAAGTAAAACAAAACAAGGTCTTCCAAGACCCTTGGTTCACGACAGTTTTAAAGGTCTAAACAATCAAACCATCTCCCCCTTTTTGTCTTTCAACAAAGGGAGGAGCGTGAAAAAAAAAAGTCACCAAAATCAGACTTACCAAAACAATTCAAAATTCAAAAAAATCCTTTCAAATCTTAAAGGCAAGAAAAGATTTATCCGATTTAAAAATTTCCATAAATAAAATGCACTCGGATAAAAGATTTTTCGGAGAATAATATGTGAACTGCATAAAGAAGGTTAAAAATCATAAAAACTATATTTGATCAAATATCTAATAAGATATTAACTAAATATATGATCCGTTATATGTGCTTTACTGTTCAGTTCACAACCTTTGAAATGAGGTTCAAGGATCTTGACACTGAGTAGAATTTATCTTTCGTAAAGGGAAAGCTCCCCTTACGAAAGTGCATCCCTGTTAAGCATTCCGATCTCACGTCTAATGAAGGTGAACCTGTCCTCTGCCAAAGGCTTAGTAAAAATGTCAGCCCATTGATAATCAGTTGAAATAAAGAATATGGACACATTACCTTTTTCGACATGGTCTCTAATGAAATGATGTCTTACATCAATATGGTTGGTCCTTGAATGCTGAACAGGATTCTTTGTAATGGAGATGGCACTTGTATTTTCACATTTAATGGGAATGCCTTTGAGGTTGATGCCAAGATCTCGCATTTGTTGAGCTATCCAAAGGATTTGGGAGCAACAGGCTCCAGCTGCAATGTATTCGGCTTCTGCAGTGGATAGAGCGACTGAGTTTTGTTTCTTTGAGTGTCAACTGATCAATGATGCTCCTAAGAATTAGCAACATCCTGATGTGCTCTTCGTATCCACCTTATAGCCTGCAAAATCTGCATCAGAATATCCAATTAATGTGAAATCCTTTTGCTTTGGGTACCATAGTCCAAGCTCCTTAGTGCCATTGAGATATCGAAAGATCCTCTTCACAGCCACGAGGTGAGATTCTTTAGGATCAGCTTGAAACCTAGCACACATACAAACACTAAACATGATGTCAGGTCTACTAGCCGTGAGATATAATAAAGATCCAATCATTCCTCGATACTCCTTTTGATTGACACTTATTCCAGTCTTGTCTTGATCTAGAGATAATGTTGAGCTCATGGGAGTCTTGGCTGCTTTGGATTGATCCATTTTGAACTTCTTCAAGAGATCCTTAGTGTATTTGCTTTTGTTGACAAAGATCCCTTTCTTGGATTGATGAACTTGTAATCCCAAAAAGAAGTTGAGTTCACCCATCAAGCTCATCTCAAATTCGCTGCACATGATGTCAGAAAATTCCTTGCACAAAGATGTGTTAGTAGCACCAAATAATATATCATCAATATAAATTTGAATAACCAAAATGTCCTTTCCTTTGGTCTTGATAAAAAGAGTCTTGTCGATCAACCCCCTTTTAAAATCATTTTCTAAAAGATATTCTGACAAGCGCTCATACCGAGCTCTTGGGGCTTGTTTCAAACCATAAAGCGCTTTGTCAAGTTTATAAACATGATTGGGAAATTCTGAACTTTCAAAACCTTGGGGTTGAGCCACATATACTTGTTCCTCTAAAAAACCATTAAGAAAAGCACATTTGACATCCATTTGATATAACTTTATGCTCATAAAAGATGCAAATGCTAATAAAATGCGAATGACTTCAAGCCTGGCTACGGGAGCAAAGGTCTCCTCGTAGTCAATACCTTCCTCTTGATTGTAGCCTTGAGCAACAAGCCTTGCCTTGTTCCTCACAATCTTACCATTTTCATCTAGCTTGTTTCGAAATACCCATCGTGTGCCAATGACTAATTGATGCTTTGGCCTGGGCTTCAAGGTCCAGACTTTATTCCTTTCAAATTCGTTAAGCTCACTTTGCATGACAATGATCCAGTCTGGCTCTTGAAGTGCCTCATCTACCTTCTTTGGTTCAATAAGAGAAACAAACGTGTGAAAAGCACAAAGATCTTTAAGTTTAGAATGAGTTTGAACACTAGAAGTAGGGTCAGAAATAATATCCTTTAATGAGTGTGATGAGGAGTATTTGAATTTCCTTTTGCTAGTCTCAGCTCCTTGATTCGTCACACCAGTAGGATTGATTTGTGGTACATCTGACTCCGTGGTCTGTTAGGTTCAGTTACAACAGTTTCTGACGTTTCAACACTGTTGGATTGGACACCAAGGGCTTTGGACGAATCTTCAACACCTTGGACCAATTCTTCAGTGTTGAGAATCTGATCTTGCATGTTCCTCTTCTCGATGTTCTTGATAGCAGCATCATCACCATTATCGTTCTCTGTATGGATGTTAAGATCTAAATCTGTAACACTTTCACTAAAAGAACCGTCATTGCATTCATCAAATATGAAAACAAGCATGTACTTTATATCATTGGTAGATTTGACTCGCATAAGACAACATAAATCCATATGTAAAAGTTCAAGGGGTCTAGAAGTACTTACAACCTTTTTGGGTTTGAAAGAGCTACGTGTTTGTTTACCTCGTGTGCATGCTTTGCACATCTTAATACCTTTGAAGTTCATCTCAGGTAGTCCTCTTACAAGTCCTTTGGACACAAGCTTCTGTAGTGTATGTGGGCTCACATGACCGAGTCTCCTATGTTTGGATCGTCCGTCAAAGCCTTTAGACAGGTTAAGCTTCCTTGTACCACTTGCTCAGCATTCACGGCATAGATGTTGTTATAACGATAGGCAATTAGAACTATTTCACTTGTATCTTCTCTGCGCACTAAATATCTTTTCTTGTTAAATCCAACATCATTACCATAATCACATAGTTGAGAAATACTAAGAAAATTATACTTCAAACCATTAACAAGATAAATATTTTTAATATTATGGTTAGGATCACTCCCAACACTACCAATACTAACGATGTCACACTTTCCTTTGTCACCAAGAGTGATTGTTCCAGTGGATTGCTTCTTTAGATCATGAAAGAGAGAACTCTTCCCACTCATATGTCTCGAGAATCCACTATCAATAATCCATTTTTGCTCCTTCACCTTGGTGATCTCCTGCAAAACAAACATCAACCTTTGTGGCTAGACCAGTGAGCAAATTTAGATCCTTTATTGGGATAAACCATATTTGGTAAAATAGTGCCTTTGGGGACCCAAACTTGCATTATCCGTTCTTTTCTCAAGTGAATAGGAAATATATTTCGAATAATATGAGGATCCTTTATTCTATAGGGGCAGGTCTCTCTTACATGTCCCTTTCTCGCACAGTGGTGACATATAGGAGAGGTTCTGCTTCCTTTTGCCTTCACAAAAGTGGTAATGTGTTGCTTCTTTAAAAACCTCGGGTTGTAACCAATACCACTTCTATTTAGAGAACTTTGTTGCTCACCCAACATCCTATTAATAGTGCCCTTGGACATGGTAAAACTTATGAGGGTTGTTTGTTGGTCTTGAATCTTATTATTCAGGGTGATCTTCTCGTTCTCTAAGTCATGATGTTCACTTCTCAGAGACGAGAGATCTTGCTTGAGTTCAGATTTCTCTGAGTCAAGAGTCTTGACTTTAATGTCAAGACCTGAATAAGAAGTTTCAAGACGTTTGACCCGCATAGACAGTTCCTCAATAGTTCTTTCCTAGTCCACGATTTTCTTGATAAGAGTGTTAGTTTGGGCAATAAGTTTCTCTTCATTGGCAATCATATTAGAAAGGAATTCCGATAGTACCTCTTTTGGACTTTCCATGAGCTCTCTTACAGTTACCTCGAGTTGCTCATCATGGGATTCATCTCCTGTGGCCATGAGACAAAGGTTGGCCTTTTCATCATCGGAATCTGAGTCACCTGAGTCAGATTTCTTTTTCCATCTATCACCCTTCTTGGACTGGCTCTTCGTCTTTTGAGGGCAATCTTTCACAAGATGATCTGTTTCACCACATTCAAAACAAGACAAAGGTTTAGTCTTCTTGTCATATTTGTTGTATTGAGATTTACCTCGAAATTTAGAAGACTCTGATCTATCTTTGTTGTTGAATTGCTTCTTCATCTTGAGGATTCGAGAAAGACCCCTTGTAATGAGATCAAAGGGATCATCCTCATCATCATCCTCATCTTCAGAATCAGACACATCTTTGGGCTCATCCTTCTTAGACTTGAGCGCCAAGTTCTTAGTGCTAGCCGGAAGTTCTCCATCGTCTTCATTAAGGATCATCTCATGCGTGATAAGTTTCCCAAGTAGGTCATCAAGAGGTAGAGTGGTGAGGTCTTGGGCTTCCTCTATGGCTGTTACTTTAGGATCCCACTTTTCTTTTGGGAGACACCTCAGTATCTTCCTCACTTTCTCAACGTTTGTAAAGCTCTTGCCGAGTGAGTCAAGGTTGTTGGTGATTTCTGTAAATCGTGTGAACATGGCCTTGATTGACTCATCAGACTTCATTTTGAAAAGCTCATACTTTCGAAGGAAGATGCTGATATTGGTGTCTTTTACTTGGCTAGTTCCCTCATAGGTGATGACCAGTTTGTCCCAAATCTCTTTAGCCGACCTACAAGAAGAAATACGGTTAAACTCATCAGTGCTAAGACCATAATAAAGTAAGTTAATAGCCCTGTAGTTTTTGGAGATGAGTTCAAGATCCGCTTGGATGTATTCAGACTCATTCTTTGCGACTTTGGTTCCATTTGGTCCATCTTTCTCTGGAATCTTCGGACCATTCTCTATAATGTTCCAAAGTTCCAGATCTTGATCTATAATGAACATCTTCATCAAGGATCTCCAGTGGACAAACTTGTTTCCTACAAAGAGTGGTGGTCTGCTAGTGGACCTTCCCTGTGCAAATCCTCCGCTTGCTTCACCAGACATGATCGAAAACTCACAAGATTGTTAGATCAAAAAGTAGTGAGTAAAGCTCTGATACCAATTAAAGGTTCGATAATGTAAAACAAAGTAATATAAAGATACTCTAGAAGGGGGGTTGAATAGAGTATGCCGGTTTTTCGCAGGTAATCTCAAGACTTTTGAAGTTCGTGCCAAACCCTTTGAGATTAGACTTAATATTTTCTCTGGAAAACCCGAATCACAAATAAGTTATACAATTCGAACAAATGCGGAAATATGGTAAAACAATAAGTAAAGGACGCAACGAATTGTTAACGAGGTTCGGCACGAACTTGGCCTACGTCCCCGCCTAGGGTTCTTCCACAACCCTAGGATTCAACAGGCTTTATTGATTCACAAAGCTTAGGATCCTAATAGCTCACCGAGAAGCCTCTCTCCTATACAATTGTAATCTAGTCAACTCACGTTCCCTTGGAGTCCTAGACCAATCTAGAAGAGCCCCACCTCTCTCAGCTATCTAGTACAATCCTCTTACTCTCGAGAATCAATAGCCTAGTGCCCACTTCCTGAGTTATAAACTCTCGAGTATAACACTCTCTCAGAATATATCCTATAAGCTCACTGTGTATCTCTCAAATGTTTTGAAACAAAATATTAGACTCTTAAGAACAAGTAGAGAGAACACGCTGAAGAGAGATCGTAAACTTGAGGGCTGAGTGTGCAATGATATTCGTGAATGTACGTCCGTCCTCTCTCTCTTCTTCATCTCCTTTATATAGTGAAGATCATCGGCGTCACTTAAGGAAGGAATCTTCTCCAACGGCTAGGCTGATCATGGCTATCTTCGAGATCTTCTAAACTTGGAAACTTTTGAAGCCATGATCAACGATTGTGTCCTTCTTAACTTTTCGACTTTGGAAGGAGATAATATTTGAAAAGCTTCCTGAAATGTTAGAATATAATATCTGGAAGCATATAATAACATAAAATAATATTCGAACATAATATCATATAGAACAGATTTTGTGTTTCATCAACACTGTTAAAGCTTCAAGACCTTTGACACAAATAGACAGTCAGGGCCTTTGAAACTTATTCTGATTTTCATCAAAGGGAGTGGAGTTATCAAAAATCATTAAGTATAAATATCTAAAACAAACACCGATACTGGAATTTCATAAGAGAGGAAATGCGTCGTGGCATTGGACACAACTAAGGAAGCTCATTCATCCATTTAAAGAAGGATTGGCATGGTCTATTGGTGACGGAAAAACAGTCAAGTTTTGGCTTGATAAATGGGCCCCCATTAAGAACATTCAAAACATGTGTCTTAACCCATCACAAATCAACTGGGAAGAAACAGTTGACCAGTATATCCTGAACGGAGCATGAAATATAAATAAACTCCGAACGATAGTACCAAATGATAAAGCGCAACAAATCTCTAATATCCCACTACCGATAAATAGAATTCAAGACAAGATGTACTGGTGGCCTGACAAGAAAGGATGGTTTACGACGTCCAGTGCATACAAGCTCAATACAAAAACAACTGAACTCAACAATGATAACAACGCATGGATTTGGAACCTGAATGTTCCACCTAAAATAAAGAATTTCATGTGGAAAGTTTGTCAAAATGGGCTCCCCACTGCGGCCCGACTTGCTAAAAGAGGAATTGCAGTACCACCCTATTGTGCTCTGTGCAACCACCACGAAGAAGACATGTACCACCCATCTACTGTTTGAGTGCATATTCTCTTCTTGCTATTCGTGTCTATCACCTGGGACAAGAACCGAAATCAAAGACAATATCAAGGTAACAAGGAATATAGAGGAACTCATGACCAAACTAGGTAGACTGCTTGACAAGCAACATTAGACAATGTTAGTTTTCCATTAGTGGACTATGTGGTTGGTGCGTAATAAACTCATTTTCCAACAACAAAGAGCACCAACTGAGAGGGGATTTGTAAAACTTGTGGAATCATATATTAATGAGTGGAAGAAAGCTGAGGAACATTAGGGGGAAAGTGAAAATAGGACACAAAAGGATGAACATCCTGTCCAAAAATGGAGATATAACAAGAAGAAAGACAAATGGAAAAATCCGCCTAGTGGAAAACTAAAACCCAATTTTAACGGATTTACATCAGGTCATAGGCAATGCTCGATAGGTTACATCATCCGCGATAGTTTGGTAAGGACAATATCGATGGTTAATGAGAAGGTCGGACAACAAACCCCCTAATGACAGAAGCTTTGGCCCTGAGAAAGGGTGTTATCAAAGCTCTCGAACTAAAAACCCAGAAATTAATAATACAAGGAGACTCATTAACTATTATCGAACATTTATAGTCTAAAACTAGATGCCCATCGGAAATTGAGCTAATTATGGATGACATTAGTACACTCCTGACGGGATTTTACGAAGTTTCGTTCTCGCACATTCTTCGTAGAGGCAATTGCGTGGTAGCTAAGGTTGCACACCTTGCCCATATTGCCTCCCACCCATCTATACACAATGATCCAGGTCTTCTCGACCTCATCCGAAAAGATGCTCCCGGATAGCGGCTCTGCATCCGAGTCTTTACTCAATCAAAAAAAAAAACCAACTTTAATTTAATAATCGCCAATTTTAACATGTGGTAATGGTAATTAATGCAATACTAACTTATTATTTCATTCCTTCAAGTTTATTATTTTTGATAAAATAGATTCCTAGAGTGATTTAATTCTCCTTTCGTCTAGCAAGTCATAATTACTATTTACACATATTTTGTTGTATTAAAGTCCTAATATATCAATGGAAACTTTTATCATATGTTTCATGAACTCGATAATTTTTTTATCCCCCTGGGTAGATTTTTGCCTCCGCCCTCGATCGAATATATATGTACTCCATCCGATCGAAAATAAACGATGTTTTAGAGATATGCACAAAGATTAAGAAAGGTCCATTCCACCTTTATATTCCCCATCACATAACTTTTACTCCCCATCACATTTATTATACACAAATGTGATTGGTTAAACAAAAAAAAAGTACAAGTTATATTATTATTAGTATAAAAGTAAAAAAAAGTGTAATCATTACTTCAAAAACATCAAATATTGTTGATCAAATTTCACCTCCTAAAACATTAAATATTTCCGATCGGAGAGAGTATTGTATAATCTATATCTATATAATTACTTAATTCAAAATACCATAGGCTTACGTGGCAGCCTCCCCAAGTTTCACTCCTTTTCGCCCAATCATATTTTTTTCTTTTAATTTTCATTTTTGCCCACGTTTTTGGAAGAAAGAAAGGTAGGGTTCATTTCTCCCACAAAGTGTTCCTTCTCGGCTAAGGTTATATACACCTCCTCCTCCTCCCACACGCCTCCTTCTTCCATTCTTTCTCCCTCTCCCAAACGCCGCCTCTTCCTCCTATTGCTCTCCCAATCCCGTCTTCCATCAACCTTTGCTGAATTGTCATGATTTGCTTTGCTTTGATTTACGCAGATCGTTCCACGTTTTTTTTTGTTTCCATCTTGAATTTTTTAGGGTTTTACCTTTTTTTTGCTTCCATTTTCGCTTTGATTGATTGTTGATGTTTGAGTTTTTGTTTTGATAATGTTAGAAGAATTGAGTACTTAATATAAATGATAATTAAATAAATACTTTAGAAGGGGGAGAGGGGGGGGGGGGGGGGGGAGGTTTAATAGAGTATGACATCTTTTCACAAAAGTTTTAGCACCAGTAACTTCAAAGACTTGATATCAAATCTCAAGGCCTTGAACTCAATCTCAAGGTCTTGAACTTCACTATATGCGTGTTGAGCTGATTGCAGTGTTCTGTTTTAGCTTGCAAAAACAAACAGTTAAACGTAAATGCGGAAATAATAAATAACACTTGACTTGTTAACGAAGTTCAGCTCTAAACCAGCCTACGTCTCCGCCTAGGGTTATCCAACCCATAGGATTCAAACAACTTTTATTTCTCTTTTCTTATGAGTCCTAGATACAACCTAGAAGAACTTCCTCTCTTCTATATCCTGAAGCCTACCTCACTTCTATCTAGTCAACCCAAGATATCGAGAAACAAAAGTCCCCTTTTCCACACCGAAGTGTGGTACGTTTGAGTATATGATACTCTTAGTATAACAGGGATTAACTTATACTATGAAGCTCTAGATATTTCTAACTCTCAAAAGTATAAAGGAATTACAACAAGAGGAAAGAAAAGAACTGTAAATCAATAGACAATAATGAAGATATGAAGAGTGCTTTTGATCGCAGAGAAGGCTTGGTGAAGAACTGTGTCGATGAGCGCTTCCTTCTTCTAATTTTATAGTTGTATGTCTCTTCTGTTGCTGCTGATTTTGTTCCCAGATTCTCTCACCAATGCAACGCCAATTTCAATTTTGAAATAACTGGGAACGTTATGGATTTCTGTTTGGGAGGAGCCGAGGAGCCTTCCTTCAAATCTATCTCTAGATTTCTGAGCAGCTGTTGAGATCTTCTTTTTGCTAGAATCTTGGCCGATTTGAATTTAAAAAATCTGCACTCAGCTAAGCTCTAGAACACGGCAGGAATAATTTCTATCTAAATCCAATTAACCCTTAACCGAAATCATGTGAAATTTGAGGATATAATTTTTGAGAGATATTAACCAAAGTCTATCCGAAATATTAGATTTAAAACAACTTTAAATCAAAACAAAAATAAATCTACACAATATACGTAATTTGCATAAAAGATATCCAATTTGTAATAAACTATAATACCGTTTTCCTTGTCTTTCATCAACCTGAAAAGTTAGTACTATAGCTTATGTATTTCATCAAGGAGAAGCAAGAGAGCTATCAATCTCCCCCTTGATGAAAGATAAAACAAATTAGAATTTTTAAAACCTTCAGATTAGTTAATCACAATATAAACCCAGCAAATATTTAGTAAGCTACTAGCAATAAGGAGTAACTATGTTGGATCACATAACACAAGTTTTAAAACCTAAAAACATACCAACAGTAGTCAGATAAAACATACCAAGTCTCCCCCTTTTTGTCTTTCAACAAGAGAGAGTCGCAAACAGGTTCAAAACCAAGTTTTCAAGCAAAGACAGAAGTTCAAAACATCATAAAACCATGTTCAAAATATCCAGAAAACCATAGATCAGGTCTTGAAATCACTCGTTCTGCCACTCCCCATAGTCGGTGTCTTCTCCATTCTTCTCTCGCTTCTTTGCCGCCATGTCATTCTCGGCCTTCCTCTTGTAACGCCTTTGAGCTTAGCTGACCTTCTGATTCTTGTTCATTTCATCAACCAACCTTTGTTGTGCATCCTCTTTGTGGTAGCGCTTGATGACATCATAGGCTTCCACAGTGATCATGGCCGGCTCAAGGAAAACTGGACGAAGAATCTTCATGTTGCGCATAGACTGCTCACAGTTGAAGATGACGTTGGTGGCCTTAGTTTTGCAAATCTTTGCAGCATCGTCAGCGAGGGGAAAAATGTTGCCAACGCAGGTGAAGGTAAGGGCGTTAAGATGGAACATGTTATTAATCTTCGCATTCACCATGGTGAGAAGATCGTGCGTCTGTTCCAGCTTGTCTGACACCTCCAATTGAAAGTCGATCAAGTCCATTCTTAGCGCATCCAGACCTAGTTCGAATTCCTCCATACGTTCCTCAGCTAATGAAGATGACGGGGCTGATTTCAATTGCAGATGAAGACCAGGAGTTGCTGCTATTTCCTCGGGAGTCAGATCACCCTTCAATTTCCAAGTGTCCTCGGCAACCTTAACAATCCTAATTCATTGGAAACAGTTTGCGTCCACTTTGCCTGGATGAGACGCCTTTTTCTCAAGGGAGGTGTCAATGCGAAAATACTTGAAAATGTGGGGGAGCAGGTTGCTGTAAGGCAGAGGAATGTCTCGAGAAGATGATATGGTGTATATCATGTGGTTCAGGATAAGGTTGGGAACATCAATTTCATAACCAGACATCACAAGATAGAGAAGGACGAGAAGCTGATCTGTGATCTGTTCCCGAGAGTGAGAATGGGGGATGAAACATCTGGCGAGGATGGTGAAGATAATTTTGGCTTCCAGTTTCAGGACATTGTGGGTTAATTGACGAGCGGTGTTTGAAGATGATGAAGGAAGAAAAAACTTTCCTTTGGCCAGAGAGATGCAATGAACACGAGAAGGATGATCATCAGTGGAAACTTCTCTAGGAAGGCCAAAGATGTCAGCTATGACTCCAGGGGTGAGTTCAATTTTGGTGTTGCAGACGGTAGTGTTTAGGGTTAAATTTCCTCGGTCTCGTTTGAAGGTCAAGTAAACAAAGAAGAGACGAGTAAGACGAGGATAGTGGACTTCTCCAGGGTTCAAGATTGGCCACAAGGCAGTGCCTTTTAAGAGGATGTTGCAAGAGAGATGGAGAGATTCAAGAAAGGTGGGGTCGACAAAATCACACAGGCAAAGCTTTCAAGAACTGAAGAAGTCAAGCCACTTACCTGCTGCCACAAAATTTTGGAACCAAGACACCGGAAGACTAGGCATGGGCAGCTGCGTCTCGGTTTGGGAAGGGTCGTCATCTGAGGAGCAGGAATGAACGCTGATGGTGTCCTCTTCGTCGATCTCCTTTATTTTTCTTGTAATTGGACGCTTCTCCTTGCTAGATGAACCAAGGTTTCCCATGGAGGTCTTGGGTGCCATTGAAGTGGACGGTTGAAGTTCTTGGGAAGGAGGAGAAATGATGGATGAAAAGAGAGAGAGAGAGAGGAGGTGGAGTGTTGAGCAGTGTGAGGGAAGTGACAGCAGACGGTCTAATAAAGAGAGAGAGGGAGGAGAATCGGCTCTAGGTAATCTCAGGGGGGGGGGGGGGAATCATTTTGGTTGCAATTGTATAGGGAATGGAAGATTACACCGGTAAGTACATCCCATTAAAATGCATTTTTAAAAAATTCCAAATGATTTCAAATTTTAAACAGAATCTAGATTACACCAAATCTTTTTATAAAAAATCTTTTTACCCACAATTTAAAAAGAGATCACAACAATGCAATCTTTTCAAAAATCGGTTAAGAAAAAATCTTAATGGCCAGTATTTAAAAAAATAAGAGCCATAAGAGCTGATCCAATTTTTCTTATATGATATGAACAATCAAGGTCTTGAAATGTATTTTCGAGGCCTTGAGATTTTAATCGTTTATGCTCCCCCTAAATCAATGTATCTTTATTTAACATACCGAGTTCTAATCGGATAAAATTAAATCTATCCTCATGCATTGGTTTAGTAAAAATATCAGCAAGTTGCAAATTGGTTGAGATAAAGGATATAGATACATCACCTTTTTCCACATGATCTCGAATAAAATGATTCCTTACATCGATATGCTTAGTTCGAGAATGCTGCACATGATTTTTAGTGATAGATATAGCACTCGTGTTATCGCACTTAATAGGAATACCTTTCAAGTCAAAGCCAAGATCTCGTAATTGTTGAGCTATCCATAAGACTTGGGAACAAAAAGCTCCAGCAGCTATGTATTCGGCTTCTGCGGTTGAAAGTGCAACAACATTTTGTTTCTTTGAGTGCCAACTAATTACGGAAGATCCTAGTAGCTGACAACATCCAGAGGTACTTTTCCTATCAACTTTGTAATCTGCAAAATCTGCATCTGAATAGCCAATGAGGTGAAAATTGACTTTCATTGGATACCAAAGACCAAAGTCTTGAGTTCCATTTAAGTAGCGAAAAATTCTTTTAACCGCAATGAGGTGCGATTCCTTTGGATCAGCCTGAAATCTTGCACACATGCATACACTAAACATAATATCAGGCCTACTTGCCGTGAGATAGAGGAGTGAACCAATCATACCTCGATACTCCTTTTAGTTCACACTCTTACCATTTTTATCTTGATCCAAGGATAGCGTTGAACTCATAGGGGTCTTGGCGATCTTTGATTGATCCATCTTGTACTTTTTGAGTAGATCCCTCGTATACTTGCCTTGATTCAAGAAGATTTCTTTCTTTGTTTGATGGACTTGAAGTCTAAGAAAGAATGTCAACTCTCTCATAAGGCTCATTTCAAATTCTCTACACATAATGTCAGAAAAGTCCTTGCAAAGAGAATCGTTAGTAGCACCGAATAATATATCATCTACATAAATTTGCACAACAAACAAATCATTACCTCGAGTTTTAATAAATAAAGTTTTATCAATCAAACCACGTTTGAAATCATTTTCAAGAAGATATTTTGACAATCTCTCATACAATGCCCTAGGGGCTTGTTTGAGACCATAAAGTGCTTTATCTAATTTGTAAACATGATTTGGAAAATCCTCATTTTCAAAACTAGAAGGTTGTGCAACATACACTTCCTCTTCTAAAATTCCATTTAAAAAAGCACATTTTACATCCATTTGAAAGAGTTTAATGCCCATATATGAAGCGAAAGCAAGTAAAATTCAGATAGCCTCTAACCTTGCTGCGGGAGCAAAAGTCTCCTCGTAGTCAATACCTTTTTCTTGGTTATTTTTCCATCCTCTTCCAACTTGTTTTGAAAGACCCATCTTGTCCCGATGATGGATTGATGCTTGGGTCTTGGATAGAGTGTTCATACCTTGTTTCTTTCAAACTCATTGAGTTCACTTTGCATTGCCATGATCCAATCCGGGTCTTGAAGTGCTTTGACATGATACTTTGGTTCTCCAAGGGACACAAATGCATAAAAAGCACACAAATTTCTTATTTTGGAACGAGTTTGGATACCGAATTTAGGATCTGATATGATGTTCTCCATTTGATGAGATGAGGCTTGCTTAAACTTTCGTCTCATAGGCTCTTGAGATATCGAGGCTTCTCCAAGACCTTAAGGCTCAGTTTCAACGGTTGGTTCCTGTTTTACATTTCCCAGGTCAAGGCCTTGAAACCTTTGTTCAAGATCTTGAACCTGGATGTCAAGGTCTTGAGCCTGTTCAGATGTATCTTGTATTGGTTCCTGCATATTCCGACGTGGTGCTTTCTCCTTTTCTTCTTCAATGTCGGAGGCTGATTCCTCATGCCGATTCAAGTTTAAATCTGCAAAGCTATCACTCAACCTACCGTTATTACTTTCATCAAATATAACATGAATGCTTTCTTCAACAATCCTAGAGCGCTTATTGAAAATCCTATACTTTCTTGTTTAATGAATAACCAAGAAAAATTCATTCATTACTACGAGCATCAAACTTCCCAAGATTATCTTTGCCATTGGTGTGAACAAAACATTTGCATCCAAAAGGTTTAAAATACGAAATAGTAGGCTTTCTTTCATAGAAAAGTTCATAAGGAGTTTCTTTAAAATAGGACGGATTAAGCACCGGTTCAAAATATAATTTGGTGTGTTAACAACCTCGGCCCAAAGTGATTTTGATAAATCATTTTCTAAAACCATAGTCCTAGACATGTACTCCAAGGCGCGGTTCTTTTGTTCCACTGCCTCGTTTTGTTGAGGAGTTTTAGGAGTCGAAAAATTATGTGAAATCCCATATTTTTAACAAAACAAATCAAATTTAAGTTGATCAAATTCACGCCCCGTGATCACTACGAATAGCAACAATAGGCATGTTGTTCAAAGTTTGTAACTCCTTGTAAAGTTTTGAAAATTCAAATAAATCCTCTGATTTTTCTTGTAAAAATGAAACCCAAGTAAAACGCAAGTAATAATCAATGATGAAAAAAAATATATTGTTTACCTTTGGTAGATTTGACACGCATAGGTCCACATAGATCCATATGCAATAATTTAATAGGGCGAGAAGTACTTACTACTTTTTTGGGGTTGAATGATCCTCGAGTTTGCTTACCTCTTGAGCATGCATTGCATAACTCATCTACCTTGAAGTTTAGATCAGGTAATCCATGAACCAAGTCCCTTGAACGAAGCTTGTTCAACGTGTGCATACTTACATGTCCAAGTCGTCTATGCTAAAGCCTTGGATCTTCGGTCAAGGCCTTGAGACACTTTAAACTTGTTCCTGCAACTTGGTTAGTGCTCATTGAATATACATTATTATTGCGAGGAGCCGTTAGGACCAAATCTCCGGAATTTTTATTTTTAACTTCACATTTTTGGAATAAAAAACCACAATATTACCTTTATCACATAATTGAGAGATATTAAGTAAATTATACTTTAAACATTCTACAAGATAGACATAATCAATATAGTTGGATGGATCCTTACCAATCTTACATATCCCAATTATGTTACATTTTCCTTCATCACCAAGAGTAATTGTGCATGTAGATTGCTTCTTCAAATATGAGAATAGTGAGCTTTTACCACTCATATGCCTTGAGCAACCTCTATCGAGTATCCACTTGTATTTCTTGGTCTTAGTGATATCCTGCAAAACAACCAAATTCAACCTTCCTGGCTAGACCAAATTACAAACTTAGATTCATAATCGGGATGGACCATGTTTGGTGGTCTAGTCCCTTTAGGAACCTAAATTTATTTTACCTATTCTCTTAAGCACAATGGGAAAGTATTGCGAATTATATAAGTGTCATTTCTACGATAAGGGCAAGTAGTTTTAACGTACAACAAAAATGACATGTGGGTGTGCGCCAATTTTCTTTAGCTTTTACAAAAGTGGTAGGGGCTTTCTTTGAAAAAATTTTGTTGTATCCAATACCACCTTTGTTAAGAGATGATTGATGCTCACCTAACATTATATCAAGATTGGCCTTGGATTGGGTAAAGCGTATGAAAGAAGTCTGCTGGTCTTTACTCTTCTCATTCAGCGAGATTTTCTCTTTCTCTAGCTCCTTGGTGTAAAGCGTTAGAGAGGAGAGATCTTACTTCAAGACAGAAATTTCTGTTTCCAAGGCCTTGACTTTACTGTCAAGGGCTGACTGCGAAGCCTTGAGATTTTTCACTTCCAGCGACATTTCGCTCAAGCCCCTTTCCTGTTCCAAAAGCCTCTCCTTCAAGATTCTCTCACCAATGAAACGCCAATTTCAATTTTGAAATAATTGGGAACGTTCTGGATTTCTGTTTGGGAGGAGCCGAGGAGCCTTCCTTCAAATCTTTCTCCAGATTTTCAGTCAGCTGCTGAGATCTTTTTGTTGCTAGAATCTTAGACGATTTGAATTTAAACACCTGTACTCAGATAAGCTCTAGATCCCGACAATAATAATTTCTAACTAAATCCAATTAATCCTTAACCGAAATCATGTGCAACTTGAGGATATAATTTTTGAGAGATATTAACCAAAGTCTATCCAAAATATTAGATTTAAAACAACTTTAAATCTAAACAAAAATAAATCTACACAATATATGTAATTTGCATAAAAGATATCCAATTTGTAATAAACTATAATACCGTATTCCTTGTCTTACATCAACCTGCAAAGTTAGTACTATAGCTTATGTATTTCATCAAGGAGAAGTAAGGGAGCTATCAGTGTTGACAGTTGCGGAGATCATTGCTTCGCCTTACGATGTTGACTCAATTCGAAACCAGGAGCAATCAACCTACGATGTCAATCGCAAGATACCATGGATCCTGTCGAGTCTTCACAGTTTAGTGATCCAGCTGTAGACTTACAAGATGGGAATGCTTATTGATCGGTTTGCTGATCACGAGGGCCCAGCTTAGGTAAGTTTCTTCCCCAATCTCAATTTCTAGTGTTTTTTTAGTTTAGCGAATCTTGAGAAATTTGGGGATTTTTAGCTTGAATTTAGAATTCGATCGACTTCCTTCTTGCCTGAGTTGCAACTCGGTGGGCCTATTGCTCACAAGTGCAAGACTTTGATTGAGCCAAACCGCCTTATAATGCTCACTACCCAGCGCTTCATTCAAACCTTTATGGGGAGGGATTATGTGGCCCTTCACTTTCGACGACATGGGATTTTTGAAATTTTGGTATGTACTCTCCCCTGTCTAGTTTTATGCTTATTTGAATGTGCTAATTTCACAAAGCAGATTTATACTATTTACTATGTATTATTTTGTTGCGTTTAAATTGTTCCTCATTCAAGTAAGAATTTGATTACCATGTTGATGAAAACAAAGCAAGCATCTTCACATGTCTTTCAATGTGATGATGAGTTTGGATTGAGCAATTTTTTAAAATTTTATACTTCCGTTCTCATCTTAACAAGTTAGGAACCAGGAAGAGAAATAAAGAGAAAGTCTCTTCTTAAAGATCACATTTATGGAAGCCATTACTTGTCAGCGTTATTTAGAAATTGATAGCTATACAATGATTTGATCTTTCTGCTTGTATTATACGAGCCATTAATCAATAGTTAACGAATGTTTTTTGCAATGGAATGCAACTCTGTGGTTGTGGCTATCAAAGTTAATGCCCCCCTCATGGCCTGAGTTTGATTTACTTGTGGCACTACCTTGGTTGATGCATTGTGCAGATGTTTCAAGCTTTGGCAAGAGATCGGCTTGAACGTTTGAATGCTTCTCCTGATGCGGTTTTCACATTGACGTCTTTTGGTATTTCTTTTTATCCTACTCCTTTTATGAAGTATAGTGTCTAGGACTATCTTTCTTATTTTATTATTCTTCGTTTCATACAATGCATTCACGGTTTACCTGGTGTGCTTATTTCTTGGAAAGTAATAGCTATAGATGGAGTGTCTATATATATGTGATTGTCTAAAAAAAGAAGTGACAAGTTGACTGCATTAATGTCTTTTCATGTTCATTATGTACAACTAATTTGCTTCCCTTCTTCATAGCAAAATTCTATCATTTCAACCCTATTGTATACCTACACATTATAACACCTCTGATGGTAGAATTGTAGCTTGATTTGTCAATGTTGCATGTACTGTTAATGGAAAGAAAGTAATCTCTCTATGGACTATAATTTGCATTTTATCTTCCCCTCTTAAACTCAATAATACATGTAATGTTATTAGTTTGCATGTTTAGAGAGATATTGGAGAAATCATATTTGATTGCTTTTGTGGTTGATCTCTTTGTGGCTAGCACTATTGCTAATAATTATACTTTAACCAGCTCGATCGAATTTTCTTTCTATATAATGGCATCCTGGATCTGATGAGTGTGCTGAGACATTGTTGTCGGTTTTATTTGAATGTAAACTTATGAGACAAATGGTGTGACATGAGAGCTCCTTTCATCAACACCTGAGGTTAGTCATTATTCTAACATTAGCTTGCATCCCACTTTTGTTGTACATAGAATTGGGTTGAGTTTTTATTATTTTGTGATTGAACTTAAATTTTCAATAAACGTTGATAGTTTGTTCTTACGTGTCGCTTTCCTTTCCCTAATTGTCTTTTTGTTGGGATTAACATGTGATATGCATGTTGATCCCATCCAGTTTTGTAATTTTGTTAACAAACCAATCTTATATTTCGTGTTTTTTCTTCAGCATCTATAATTCTGTTCTTGAAATCTGTTTATTAATTTTTGCTTTAATTTAGTTGTGATATTCAGCTTAGCTGATTCAATTTCCTTTATTCTTTTCTATATATAGAAAAGAATGTATTATATAATACGTTCTTTGTAACAATCCAATCTATAAATCCTATTATTTTTATTTCTGTCATTTTATTTCTAAAATTATGCAGCTATAATTCTGTTTTAAAATTAAGTTCTTTACCTTGGTTTCTACAACTGATGTCCTATAATTCAGTTTATAAAATTCATATCTGTTGTTTTATTCTATCATTTAGTTTGTGTAATTCATTTCCCTTACTCCTATATCTATCTACATGCAATTTACCTCTAATGAAGGAATTGACCGAATCTCAAGGTCTTTTACCTAGCCACTAATGGAGGAATTTACCCGTTTCATCACTTAATAATTAAATAATTGACTGAATCTCAAGCTCTAATTCATTTATGTTTTGTAATTTTATTCAAAAATCCATTTCTGTAATTCAGTTATTTTCTTCAACTTCTATAATTATGTTCTTCAAATATGCTTATCAAATTTTGCTCTAATTTTGTTGTAAAATTTAGCTTAGCTAATTTTGTCGCAATGTTCCAAAGGTTTTCTAACAATGTAGAAAATGTAAGATTGAATGCTTTACACTGTGCTAGAGCCTGTTATATGGCTAACCCATTAGGAGCAACATCTCATTAAGTAATCTGTAAGATTTTCGGAACTTGTGTTTTTTTATAATTTAAGGCAAGTTGGTAATTTTTAGTATATCACACCTACATTTATGGAATAGTCTCATGATGGTTGGAAATTTTTGGCAAGTTGGTATTGCTTTTAGAGCAATTGTCGATTAACATATGACAATGAGCGGAGCTATAATTATTGTGATTGGAATAGCCTCATGATGGTTCGAAATTTTCTTCTTCTAAGCTTACAGTTGCAACAGCAAGGAGTGGCAACAACAAATAGTTCTCCCCGGTCAAGAAGCAATCTCCAAGACTCTCGAAACCGACTCATTCAGTTTCCTTGATTCTCGAAACCGACTGACTCTTTTCACATTTATAAATCCTAATTTTTATGTTCCGTTCATTTTTTTCTGTAATACATTCTTTATATAATTGGAAGAATCTCAAGGTCTGGTATATCTCTGTATAATTTACCTCAAATCTATGATTCTTTCCTACTTTAAATAATATTTCTTTTTTTTATTCATTCCTATATACTTTCATATATTCTCTTTTGATATTATTTCCGATTCCTAACTTAATTTTACCTCATCACCTCATTCACTTTTAGTTGGGGTAACATGGTGTCATGCTAAGTAATCTTTTGTTGTCTTCCTTATATAAGTTGTTGTACACTTTGGTTCATTGTTCAACTTTTTATATTTATTGTTTAATATGTATAGCATTTATTCATAACTTATAAATGATATCCATCATACAAATTCATCCCTTCGTCTAAATCAAATTTGGATCTTATAAGACTTGCATGGACGAAGCGTAGAGCATCATCTTTGTTTATTTTGTGAACACCTATGTCATTTCCGAATAATATTATTGTATTGAACTTTTCAAATATAAATATTTTATATTCTACCTTTTTTCCCATCGCAAATACGCCATGACGCAGGAATTCCAATAGTTTGTATTATATGGATAGAGATAGAGGCACAGAACGAGTTATATCTAGTTGTAAGGAAAGGGCATTTCATCGGGCATGAAAAGGAAAGATGCTTTTTGGTGCAGATATATTAATTAATGAATCTGAAATCCCACTAACATGCAAATTGCAATCCACATGCGAGGGGCCGGGAGTAGTCCTTCAAATTCGATGATATTTCTCACCCTAGCCAAGTGTATCTCTATGGTATTAAAAAATTAATATTTAAAATGGAAAAATAAATATTAATTTAAAAAAAATCTTTAAAATGGAAAATTAAATATTAAAAATTTACATGTTATATTTATTGCAAATTTTCTTTAAAATAAAATTAATTTAAAATTATCAAAACCAAGAGAAATTTGATCAAAAGACAAAAGTTATTTAAAAAAAAAGCAACTTAGAGGATTTTGCCAATTGCGGGATTTTTCGATTGCTTGGATCACTTCTTATAGACTCGTTGAAACGGATTCGGGAAGGATGAATCGCTCCCGAAAAGGAATGAATTCTTTTTTGGAAACAAAATATGAAAGAATTTTATCCTTTCTCTCCTCGTTTTTTTTTGACGCAAGATAAGAATTAGGTCGGGTCAGCCACAGCAGAGGCCCTTCCTAGCGCATCCTTCCAGACGAGAACTAGCAGTTCTGGATCATCCTCACGATAAACGTCGGCAGGGGATACATGGGCACTACGAGCAAGGTAGTCAACCACATCATTCGATTCCCTGAAAATATGACGAATAGCAACATAAGTAAAGGACGAGATATCAGACAGAATATCAGCTTATAGCATCTCTATTGTCCAGGGGCATTTCCAATCCCCTAGTAGAGCTTTTATCACTAGTAAGTTATCTCCTTCGATCAGAAGTGTATATAGTTGTAACTCCTTTGCTCGTAACAAACCCATTATGAGTCCGAGATTTTCGGCATAAATCACCGAGATATTTGTGCAAACAAATCTTCCAGCAGAGACAACTAAACCAGCAGAGTCACGGATGACAAAACCATAAGACGAGTTGTCACTCGGGAGTACCGAACCATCAAAATTGAGCTTATAGCAATTTGGGGGTGGTTTATCCCACTTACCAGACCAATTCTGAGACCTGGCAGTCGTAGCACTACCCCTAATAGCCTAGTTGTGTGTACTACTATGAATGCGACGATTGGGGATCAACGGTCCAGTCGGATCGTCGTCTAAAAGCTTTGATTGTTTCCAAAAATGTGTAGTTGTGCTGTGGAACAGCAATATTTCATTGATAGTTACCTTGTTAGTATGATCGAAAACGAGTTGGTTCCTAAAGAACCACACGGCCCACCAAGCTGAGGCTAGAATTGCAAATATGTTGGTCCCAATCGCACATTTTATCGCAGTAAGTGGAATCACATTGCCCATGCCGACAGAAGTAGTGATATACCCCGGAATATGGATACGTAAAGCTTTAAGCAAATCAGTAGCCATGGGGCATCGAAGAAGAAGGTGATCACCCGATTCATTTGTATTGCCACAGAAAACACAACCAACAGGTACATCCACGTGCGACTTCTGTAATCTGGTTTTAGTCGAAAGACCATCACGGGAGATTTTCTAGAGGAAGTGTCGAACCTTAGGGGGCACATCGAGACACCAGATCCAATCGCAATCGAAATCTGGCAACCCGGTGTTTTCTGATAAGAATGAGTTAGCAGAGGCGGTTGAGAACCAACCATTTTTGCTAGGGCCCCAATATAGACGATCCGTGATCTATTTTGCTCATAAAAATACAAAATCTATTAAAGTGAATAAAATTTATATTTTCTCCAAACTCTCATGTATATGTGTATATATTAATGATATATAATGAATATCGGAAAGATTACCCAAAGAATATTAGAATACTACAGTATAGTTTAGCTAGTTTTTAAAAATATACGTAGTATTAATTAGGATCTGTGCATTTATATTAATGAACAGATTAATTTTTTTTTGATTAGGTAAAAATTCGGATGGGGAACCCTATCCGAAAGCATCTTGTCGGATGAGGTCAAGAAGACCTGTATCTAAGTATAGCTCAGGCCCCCTGGTAGAGTAGCAAAGGTGTGCAATCTTATCTACTACTCGGTTACCAATACGGGGAATATGTGATACACTAACATTCCTTATTCCTTGGAGAAGGCTTTGGATATCGGACATAACCATTTCTATTTCCCAAGGGCAACCAACTTGTGATCTTAGGTAGTTCGTGATAATCTTAGAGTCTCCTTCTATTATTAGATCGATTATGTTTAGTTCTCTCGCTTTTTCTAACCCTAGGCGAAGAGCTAAGGCTTCCGCTATAAGGGGTGATTGTCCACCATTAGCTTTTCCGCCAATGTTGATTGGGTCTCCACACCAGTCTCTGATGATGTATCCAATGGAACTGTTTGTGGCGGATTTAAAAGATCCGTCAAAGTTTAGCTTATATTTACCCGCCGGAGGTTTCCTCCATCGATAGGTTTTCCTATTGTTCCCAGAGAGCCCTTTTCCTTTACATTGTTTCTGTATGCCGTCATCCTCCATTTCATTCCATCTACTAGCTTTCCTCCAGTTATCAATATTATTCGTGATCATTTTCTTGATAGCCTCTGCAGAGGGGATGGTTTCATTTCTAAAGATGGTTTGATTTCTTATAAACCAAATGGTCCACCATCTGATTGCTATCTGTTGTTTCTTCTCCATCGGAAGAGTGGAGCCTAAAATTTCTAAAATTTGATTCATATCTCTGTTTTCTGCAATTAGGTTGTTAATGTTTTAAGATATTTGTCCAAGGAATTGTTGTTGGAAATTGTTGATGGGACATTCTATGAATAGGTGAATATCATCTTCCACGAGTTGGTTGCACAAGGTACAAGTGTTCGGTACCGCCACCCCTTTTAGGGCCAGCCGGGTAGCCGTGGCGAGGCCTTTTTGTTTTATTTTCCAAATAAAGTTCTTAACTTTAGGTGGGGCGTCGAGTTTCCAGATCCATGAGAATTCATCCGACGGTCTTTGTGGTGTGGATGAGATTAAGTTATAGGCACTTGTCGTTGTGAACCATCCTTTTTTGGCGGGCCACCAATATAGTCTGTCTGTAAGGGGGGTGATTGGCAAGGGGATTTTCATAATATCCTCTACTATGGCCTTAGGAAGCACCGATACAAGTTTTTCCTTCCATCATTGTCCTCCTATTATGAAATTGCTTACGGTATCATGTGGATTAATGTTATGTTGAGAGTCTATTTTGTCATTTAGAGGTGTCGTAGCCACCCAATTATCTTCCCAAAACTTAATTGATTTCCCATCCCCCACCTACCAGATGAGTCCCGTTTTGAATTTGGGGATTAGATAGCTCAGTTTCGACCATTGCCACGAGGCATTGCCTTTTCTAGAGTAGGTAAGGATGTGGTTTTCTTTCAGATACTTATATTGTATGATTTTGACCCAGTTATTTTCCGGTTCAGCCAGAATTTTCCAGAGGAGTTTTAGTTGAAGAGCTTCATTCATGTTTTTGGCTTTTCTAGTTCCCAGTCCTCCATCCCTTTTTGATTTACATATTTTGTCCCAACTGATTAATGGGCTATGTTGCGCATCTTTGTTCCAGAAAAAGGTTCTGTTGATTTGATCTAGTTGTTTGTGGACCGCTACCGGAAGCATGAAGCTCTGCATTGAGTATAACAGTTTTGATGATAAGTTAGACATTATTAGGGTTGCTCTGCCTTGTTGAGAAAGGGCATTAGCCCGCCATTTGCTCAATTGGTCTTTAGATTTGCATACCATTTCGCCAAAGGTTTCCTTGGTAACCCTCCCCTTAATGATGGGACAACCTAAGTATTTTTCCAGGTTTCGTTCAAGGGGTATGTTTAGAATTCCTTCTAGGTCTCGAGCTCTTGATCTAGGAATACCTGGGTTGGTTTGAAAGGATGATTTGTGGCAATTTACCTTTTGTCCCGAGAACTTACAGTAGTCTTCAATTATCTCTTTAACTTTTTTACATGCATCATTACTTCCTTTCGAAAATATTGTTATGTCGTCCGCAAAGGCCAGAAACGGAACACAGGGGCCCGAATGGCCAAATTTAAATCCGATGCTGTTGTGGTTAGATTCTGCCTCCCTCGAGAGTATACGAGCAAGAATTTCTGCCCCGAGCAGGAAGAGAAACGGGGAGAGAGGGTCCCCTTGCCTCAAACCCCTTGAAGGTTTGAAAGGATCTGTAGGGCCATTGTTTACTAAGACAGAAAAACAGACCGTGGTCACACATTCCATAATAATATCCACAAATTTTTGGTTGAATCCAAATTTTTGGAGAACTGCTTTCGTGAAATGTCAATCTACTCTGTCGTATGCTTTCTCCATATCAAGTTTTATTGCAGCCCAACCCTTGGTACCTTTTCTAGTACGAAAGGAGTGGAATATCTCGTGCGCTATTAGGATATTGTCTTGAATTGCTCGGTCGGAAACAAATGCTCCTTGTAATGGGTGTATAAGTTTTCCAATTACCATTTTCAGTCGTTCTGTTATTATCTTTGAGATGATTTTATATAAGGTAGAACATAAGCTAATCGGGTGATAGTGTGTAGTCATGGAGGGGTTATCAATTTTTGGTATGAGGGAGATAAACGTGTGGTTAATTTGTTTTAACATTTTGCCAGAGTGAAAGAAAGCTTTTGTAGCCCGGATGATATCAGAGCCAACAATGTCCCAATAATTTTTGTAGAACTCAGCCGTCATTCCATCAGGGCTGGGGGATTTGCTGTTCCCAATTGAGAAGACTGCTTTTTTGATCTCACTGTTTGTTGGTTGTTGAATAAGTGATTTGTTTTCCTCTTCTGTAATGACCGGGTTGATTTCTGAAAGGTATTCTTCTAATTGGGGGGTCCTATACATTTGTTCTCGATTAAATCTTTTCTCAAAATCCCTTTGAATTTCCTTTTTAATGTTTTCATTGCCAATTATGTTAGTTCCTTCTGCGGAGGTAATTGTTCTAATTATCTTCCGATTTCTTCTCCCTGTGGCTACTCTATGGAAATAGGAGGAGTTAGTATCTACTAACTTTAAGTGTTTTGATTTAGCTCTTTGGTTCCAGTAAGTTTTATGAAAAAGGAGTAGCTTTTCTCTTTTAGATAATAGATTTTGTTCTTTTGCGTATGACTCTGGGTTTTGGTTAGTTTGTTGAATAGATTGTATTTCGATTAATGCCTCATCAACATCTTGTATTTGTCGGAATATGTTTCCAAATGTTTTTTTATTCCAATTTTTTGCCTTTTGTTTGAGGATTTTTTATTTGTATGTAATTCGGAACATAGCAGAGCCTGTACATGAAGCTCTCCATGCTTGCTTAACAATATTTCGGAAGTCTCTCCTTTGCAGCCAAATATTTTCAAATTTAAAAGGGGGTGGTTTAAAGCTAGTGTTTTTGGAAATGTTAATTGAAATAGGACAGTGGTCCGAGTTAGAAAATGCTCCATTTTTAGTTGCCAATTCGGGGAACATGTCGATTATTTCATGATGGACAAGCACCCTGTCAAGTTTTTCCAGAATGTTGTCTGGGCCAAATTGCTTCTTTCTCCAAGTAAATGGGTTACCGTACGAGGGGATCTCCAGCAAGGAGCATGCATCTTTGAAATCCATTATTCTAAGAAATCTTCCAAGTAGGGTTTCTGCTCCTCCGCTCTTATCCGATGATTGGCTTATTTCGTTTAAATCTCCCATGATTAGGCATGGAATATCGCTTTGGGTAATCAGATTATATAGATTTCTCCAAAAGTCATCTTTTTCTAAGGGGTTTGGGGGGGCGTATACAAACAACATTAGACACTCAAAGTTCTCTTTTATGTTCTCGTATTTTACGCCAATAATTCTTGGGAGATGAATAATCACCGAGATGGATTCGTCTATGAAGGAGTTTTCATTCCAGAATAGGGCAATACCCCCGGCACGACCAGAAGCCGGGGACCAACACATGTTTGTGAATCCTGCATTTTTCTATAGAGATTCCTTTGGTTCTGTTTCAGTCTTTGTTTCTGCTAAGATTAGCATTTGTACATGATCTAGCGAGCGCCATTCGTTCATGTTAGTCCAGAAGGTTCTTTTTCCAATCCCCCTACAGTTCCAATATCGTATGATCATAACCACTTTGTTTTTGCATAGGAGAGCAAAAGGTGATCTCTCCCATACCCATATCTTACTCTTTTGAGTTTCTTTTGTAAATTTTTAGTCTTTGAAAATATTTCTCTTATTGTTTTATTCGGACTACATTTACCGCTATCACAAAATATCAACAAGCAAAGGGTGATTTTCACAAGACAAAACCTCATAAACCCCAGATATGCTTCAACAAGGATGTAGTCAAGATATAGTTGAGTTATACCTGGAAGCCAAGTGCAATGAGAGCATATAATTACCCGAATGTTCATAGGCCAGACAGCGTTCCCAAACATTGATGGATCAGCCGTGAAAGTTGTGCCCTCACCAGGAAAGTTGGTAAAACTATTAGAGGTTACCAAAGCCACAGATTGTTCCGAGCCCTTTCGGGGGGTATGTTGTGAAGAGGCATATGCCTCAAACACGGGTTTGATCAAACACCAGTAGACCGAGTGGTTTCCTACACAGCGCAATAAGTACACCAAGAAATGTGTCAGACAAGAGGGAGTTCTACATATGACGGTGGGGATTACGCTATATATGTACCACCGGTAGCGAAATGTAGTTAGCCAACCATCACGGCTATATATTTGCACCCAAGAGATTTGATGAATACACACCCAATTCAATACTAATTGGTACATACAGTGAGCTAGACAAGAGGGAGTGCTTATGTTACTTAACTCCCGATTCATTGAATGAGTAACAAATAAAATACAAGGAAAGGTTATCATCAAGTTCTTCTGACATTTACATTTACTAGCAGCAAGTTCCCAATAGTTGATTAGTAGCTTTTGTCTGACGGCTAATACTAGCCCGGGATCTTCAAGATGGGTGGAATCATAAGATAGACATTCAAAACTATAGTAAAGGTAGTGCCACATGATATCCTTAAACAAACAGTGGGTATATATATTCATATTAACAACTAACCAATGAATATATGGGGGAGGTATACTCCAAAACCAACAGAAAAGACAAGGGACCTTAATGAAGGCCATATTTAAGCGAGAGAAATGGGAGGGTAGGCTAATCAAGGGATGATTAGTAAGAATTTTTTGAAACGATGTGGATTTAGTAGAAAAATAAATTAACAAGAGAGAAATACTCAAACCTTTGATAAACAAACATATGTAACACCCATGATGTGGCCAAAATCTGCAACGCAAAGCAAGGCCCAACCTGTCGACTAGAATTAGGTGAATTTGGGGAAAAAATCCCATTGATGGACTTGGATAGACAGACAATATACCAAACTTAATTTTTGCATTAACAAAGTCGAATTTGATCCAGCACCAAGAACACAGAAGGAGTGTTAACCGGCTATAGAAAAATTCACATAACAATCTTACACAAATTGACACTTGGACCAAAAAATCATTCGTCTCAAGGCCAAGCCTTACAATCATACATACCCATTCAAACCAGCGAACAGATAGCATCAATCCACAATTAGTTTGTTTGAGATTGTATTGACCAAATCTAAGATAGGGCACACCAATATTCATAAAAGATTCATTTTTCCAAGTGTGATACACATAGAAAGGAACCCAAGCATTGCCAAAAGGAGATCGCAGGCAAACACATGCACCAAAGGCTACACAATTAGGATGATATATATATCCAGAACAAGCTTACTACAAAATGGTTTATAATACCTTGTCTCAATGAACATGATTAAACCACCACAGGCCATGATTTCCATGAGTCTAAACACCCTAGACCCTAGTTTTGCATCATAAGAGATATATTTCAGGCACAATATCACAGTAGAATATTCCACATGAAATACATCTTCACTAGTATTATGGATAGAGACTACGAGAGCCCCAATAACCTCAGTTTGTTCAAATCCCTTTCGGGAGATAAGAAATGAAGGGGAAATTACCTCTAACACCTCATGAAAGGCCTTGAGTTTCTCCATCACACTTGATCTTTTTATGATTTTTAATCTGGCTTTGTTCTTCAGGTTGGCCTCCCCTCCATCATTGGGGAAACTACTCCCCTCTGGATCCTTTTCTCCATTAGTTGTTTTTGAACCCTTTCGGGGGGTGTTCAATGGGAGAGCAGACGAATCTGATCCCATGGGTTTGGGGCCCTTTCGGGGGGTATTCGGTAGGGGCTCTAGTAAAGAGACCCCTATTGTTTTCTTTCCTTTGGACTTGTCCGGGAAATTCATAGCATACAAAGATGAGCATTGCCCGTTAGAATAGTGAGACAAAATAGATATATTAGGGGAAGATGGGAAGAGATAAGAGAGAACCTTAACTCGATAGCACAAATCCAGGTTTTTATAAAGGAGAGGAAGGAGGAACGGAGAAGAGCGAGCGCCATTGAGAATCAGACCAAACCTCAACAGGGCCACCGGGGAGTTGTGGAGGACAGCAGCCAGCAACCCAAGATGGTAGAGAAACACACCAATCCTCACCGGATGATCCAGAGAAAGAATCCTTTTAGGGTTCGGATTAGGCCAAGGCGGAGGCCTAATCCGCAACAAAAGTCGCCCAGCCATCACAAATTCCAACAAAACCCCGTGATGAAGCAGATTTTCATACAAATTAGGTTCACCGGGAAGCCAAAGGAAAAAACCCCAAATCGATTTGATTGAAGGAGGAACAATCCAATCACTAACATGGAACCACCAAGAAGATCCGGTATCGAGAAGGGGGTAAGAAGAGGGATAATCAGCAACTTTCCTTGATCGGATGTGGATGAATGAGGGGATTTCACACATATTCAATCCCGTGAAGGTTAGGCATTTAGGGTTTTCAGAGTGGCGATGGACGATAACAGGTTTTGGCAGGGGGAGGGTTGGGATGGCGCGTGAGGCGCGTTCTTTTCACAATTATGAACAGATTATAAAATTATAGCGGAGAGCATTAAAATACTCCGTATAAAACGGTTAAAAGATATGCTTTTAATTGTGGGTCTTTTTCTTACTGCTTTTGAGGGCAGTAGTCAGCAGAGCTTGGATTCTCACACATTACACACGTACTTATTATACTAATCCCCCTTCGTTTTTATTTCCCATTATCATAAGCGTTCCCTATATACACCGCAAATGACACGTCGAATTGGACGTTGCAGAAACGTTGGATTAGACGTTGCCAAAACGTCCAATTTGACGTTTCATTTGTTTGGGGAAATTGCCCAACTGAAGGGGATCCGACATTGTAACAACGTAGCATAAGGTTGTGCAACGTTGGAAGAAACGTTGCATTGGGGAACCCTAGGTGTGGGGTTTAGCAACGTTGAATTAAACGTTGCATAGGGTTATAAACATTCGATTAAACGTTTTATGGGGTTAGCAACGTTTGATTTAACGTTGCATAGGGCTGCCCTATTCCAACCCTACGCGTAGGGTATATGCTAGGGTTGGAAGGGTTGATAGCAACGCTGGATTAAACGTTGCTAGGGTATAGCAATGTTGTTTCCGACGTTGCAGGTTGACCTTATTATTTTGTCGATGTCGAGTTAATTAAACCGATATCCAGTGATTTTGAAAGTGAATATGAACATATAGAGTTAATATTTCGATCTTCTTAGTATTCTATTCAAGCGAATATGAAAATGATTCAAATGTTAATGTTTCGATCTTCTTAGTAGGTTCTATTCAAGCGATTATGAAAACGATTCATATATTAATGTTTCAAATTTTAATATCAAGGACAGTACATAGAGTTCAGATCGAATGCGCATTACCAAATATATAACTTATATAATAAATATAAAGTTCCAGCACTAATCGAACGTTGAATACACAAAATCAATTGGATCAATTGCTCCCAACAGACTCAGCAGGTCCCGCTGGTTGAATCTCAATCAGCGCTTGCTGGAACACGTAAGTCTCCTTAGTTTGTTGGGCGGGTCGCGCTACTAAGTCAACCACGTACTCGGCAATGCTGTGAATATGCGCCCGACTCACATCGCAGTAAAGACTTTTGATGTTATCCTTTGTATGGGCCAAAACGCGAGTATAGTACGACTCGAGGTCTCGGTCGGACTCCATACAACGGAAATACACCTCCCTTGACATCTCAGACCGGCGATGACACTGCACAGAAAATAAACAGCATGGAAATAAAATGCGATATTTCCTGTGCTTACAGTTGCAAATGTGACGTTCAGCCGGCACAACTGTCTTCACGAAACTGTACGAAGTTGAAGGCATGGTAGATGGCTTTTTGGGTGTTTGGTGTGATAAAGTGGAGAGGGGACCAATGGGGCCTTATATGGTGGCCTCAATTACAACGTCTGAACGGACGTTGCAATTGGGAACGTTCCCTAATTACAACGTCCATTCAGACGTTGTAAATGGGGAATGCTCCCAATTACCACGTCTGAATGGACGTTGTAATTGAGGAATGCTCCCAATTACAACGTCTGATATGACGTTGTTACGACTGACACATAAAACGCGTAATTGACGTCATGTATGGTCCCTTTCTTATGCCCTTATATACCTCCACAATTAGACCGAATGAATGCATCCCTTTACCTCACAATTCAAGACAATCGTTAATATTTCATTCGTAGATTTGAAAATGTCATCCTCAGAAAGTGAAGAAGCGATAGAGGTGGTATGAGTCCCCCCCCCCCCCCCCACGACGAAGCAATGTCATCCCACAGGTAAAATCCTATGGCTGTATTATCTGTCTCTATGTATTTTTCCATTATTTAACCCGAAGTAAATATATACCCTTTAAGTAATATCAAGTGCATGTACGTTGTTATGCCTTTATCTAGTTTCGAGACTTTACATGTAGGTTTACCGACACCCGTACTTGGCAATCCCGGAACGAAATGGTCGACCATTTCAAGCAACTCGGCTTGAAGAACAACATGATCTTAGTAATCAAGCGATCGTGGTCGACCGCTTCAAACCGGCCGGGTGGTGTGTTGTTAGCGTGCGAGCAATATGGGGTGTTTCGCAGAAGGGGGAAGCAGATTCGCAGCACGCAGAGCAAACTAAGCAACTGCCCATTCTCCTTACTCGGTCATGAGGGGGGTCGAGTATGTGGACGATGATCGTGCAAAATGGAACGCACAACCATGGGCTCCCTCAACGATTGAAGGGTCATGCTTACATGGGAAGAATGACACCAGGGTAGAAGAAAATGTGCAAGTGGATGAAAGACATAGAAACTCCGCCGAAGGCCATCTCGTACGGGCTACGACAAGCAGATGCGAATAGCGTCACCTCAGCGCGATCACTAGAGAACACCCTCAACAAGCTCGCCGTTGAAGAGAGAGGAAATCAAACGATGGCCCAAGATACCCTCCATCGTCTCCGAGAAAGGGGCTACTACTACGAATTCAGGAGGAGCCCAGACGATTACAATGTATTGAATGACCTTTTTCTCGCACACCCGGATGGGATTCGTCTCTTGAACAAATACCCTTACGTCGTCGTCATGGATAGTACGTACAAGACAAACATGTAAGTACTATATCCTATGTCTTCGTACATTTCTTCCATATATAGTGACATGCTAATGTGCGTACGTTGCGGCACCGCGTCCAAAGGTACAACGTCGCGCTGTGCGAGATAGTCGGCTTAACGTCAACGGGAAATAACTTTTGCATCGCATATGCCTTTATGGCTCATGAGGACACGGACACGTACATTTGGGTGCTCAACAACCTACGTGTTATTTTTCAGGGTAAGGTGCCCGATTAGATCATGACAGATCGAGAGCTGGGCTTTATGGCTGCACTTAGGGCCGTCTTCCCCGATGTGCAACATCTATTGTGTTGGTTACATGTAACTCGCAACTGTGAAGACACCGCTTTGAAGATTACAAAAAATCTGGAACTTTCAACTCTATTCAAGAATCAGGTGTGGGGTTTATTCTCGTCTTCGATGGAGGAGTCGTTCGAGAGGCGGCGTAGATATCTTCATGCCCAATGGCAGCCCTTTCCCGGGGTCATGGGGTATTTGGAAACAGTGTGGCTCATCCACCGAACGAGCCTTGTCAGATGTTACACCGACCACGTCCTGCACTTTGGAACGAGGACAACCAATAGGTACGCATATCGTTTTCGTCGTTACCCTTGTCACTCCTTTACTGCATTTTGACAGTCGTTCACCTCAAGCACATGATGCATCGTGTAGGGTTGAAGGCCAACTTAAAGTGTTGAAGGAAGCATTACACTCGTCCACTGGTGATTTCTGTGTCGTGGTGGATGCCATTCATCGGGTGCATGAATGTCAGGTGCACGAGATCCAGACTGCGTTGGAGATAGATCGTTTCAAGTGGCCAACTAACGCACACGAAGTCCCCTTATTCGATCAGATTAAACACGTGGTTTCAAAGAAGTGTTTCGAACTTCTCTACGGTCATTGGAGGAAAGTTGTCGACAAAACAGTAGCTTCAGAGTGCGTCGCCCGTCATTGGAGAATATGCCATGAGATACCTTGTGTGCACGACATTCAGCGTTTTGTTGATAAAGGAGTTCAAATAACACTTGACGACATCCACCCATTTTGGATGGATCTGACGTGGGATGAATCAGACAATACGATCTTACCCTATGCCAGGTCGGCTTCGTACACTGCATCTAATGAAGCTTGTGACCCTGATTTGCACCCACCGAAGCGGGGTAGCATACGGTCAAAGGGCGGACCTAGAGGGAGGAGGAACCCGTGCAGAACGAATCCCTTGCGATCTGAGCAAAATCGGGCGAATTTTGAAAGGGAGGAAGCTAGATCAGGTCGCCACGGTAGGGACTGACAGTCCAGACATCCGTATGACGCACAGTATTGGGGATTTAGCTGGGGAGACAACAATGTGGACCCTTTCATGTTCAGGCACATTGCGGCGGCCGTCAACACCGTGGGAGATGGTCACTGCGGATATCGAGCTTTGGCGCAATTGATGTTACGGCTAGGGGAGGCACGATTCGCAGATATGAAAGGGTTATTGTGCAACCATCTGGAGCATGACGATCACCTTTACGTTGGTTGTTACATGGGAGGGTATTCGGTCCGAGAGTTTGTCGACCTGTAGAGTTACTCCGGCAGAGTGGGAGGTGACCAGAGATACTGGATCGAGTTGCCGATCATGGGTCTTGTGTTCGCAACCGTCTACCAGGTGCCCCTTGTCATCTTATCTTGGCACATGCCCTTCACATGCCTCCCTATGTACACCGAACAACCAAATGGCGCACCTCACGAGGCCATACTGGGCATGGCATGCATCGGGAACCAAGATCATTTCGCAGCGGTGAGTATGATCTCGCTCCAACCATAAATTAACTATCATTAATTACCCCACCTAACATTATACTATACTTTTTGCCCTTTTTGCAGATATGGTTACATCCCAACGCCCCTTTACCTCCTCCAACGCATGAATGGACGGTATACCATCACCCGAGCGCCAAAGGATGGGATACTCCCTTCCATGACCAATTTAATAGATTTAGAGCATTGCGGATTCAGGAAGGTCGCCCTCTACACCATGTTTAGGAGTCATGAAAGTTGGAATTATCCGTGTCGTATTTGTTTGTTTTCTTGTCTATGAAGTTCAGAGTTGAAAGTTGAATGTTTGTTGTTATGAAGACGTAGAAACAATATAAAAAAGCAATCATTCTGTTGTACGGAGGATATTGAGTTCAAAATATAATGAAATAGATCAAACCAGATTCTTGCCCCAGCGTATCCTAGGTAGCTGTAAATCTCACAGAAAAGCAATCATTCTGTAGTAAGAGAAAGTCAGGATCGATCCACGAGGAAGCGTGTCAGCGTATCCTAGGTAGTTGTAAATCTCACAGAAAAGCAAACAGAAAAGACAGAAACAAAGAAAGAAAGATAGAAATAACAAACGAAAGAAGAAATAAAGGCAAACATAGACTACTCGATCTCGACAAAAGCTACTCGAGATAGACTAAAAACAGCAGAAACAGAAACTTCAGAATCGACGACAGAAGTAGAAACTCAGACCAACAGTACTCGATCTAGACTAAACCCAACTCGAGATCGACAAGAACAGTACTCTATCTCGACAAACTTTGCTCTAGATCGAGTAAAAACAGAAACTTGTAAATTGCAGATTTCGAACACAGAACTCAGATTTCGGACGAAATAAACTCAATATATAAAGAACTTCCAAAGCCAGGGTATCAACGCCACAACGATAACCATGCAAAGTAACACATAAAGGCATAAAATATCATGCTTTCCATCAAAATAACTTTCGTTATTAACAAATAGGCATATAGAGGCTTTCGCATAAACCCTAATTGTTACTAACCTTTTTCACATAATTAACCCAAGTTGCATTAAGATCACTTTCGCTTCAATAACACAAACAAGGATCACCTTCAACTCTCGCAAAAGAATCATGCTCATAGGGATAGAAGACGAATTGCATAACAAGATTGTACCTTTACCGCATCACCTCACATGGCCACCGTCGGGCTCACCCCAGCCCAAGAAGTGGGTGGACTACTCGCTCTTCATCATCAAAAAAGACATTAAATAACAAAAGAAACTAACTTGCATTGAATTAAATAAAGAAAGCTTACAACCAAACAAGACAAATCCGCTTTCGCCTTTCCACCTTGCTCGCCACAAACTCTCTCTCTCTCTCTCTACTACTTACTTGTTCTCTCTGAAATTGAATTGAAATAAGATAATATGCCTAATGCTCAGCCCCTAAGGCTTTATTTATAGCCTTCTATTCCTTGCTATTCAAGGATAGAATATATCTATCTATATCTAAAAAGCTTAAAAGATAAATAAATTAAATAAAGGAATTAAATCTATAAAGGAAAGAAATCTAAAATAGGTAGAATATCTTCCATGTGTTGATAGGTCTTCTCCATAGATAGAACTTGATAGATGTAGGATAGATCTCGGCCAACTTGGATAGAATCGGATCCAAGGACTCCCAATCCGAGTAGGACAGCAAAACCGCGTAACGCGGCTTTAGACGCGGTTTCCTCGATCTCGACTAAGCTTCCTCGAGATCGAATAGGGCTGACAACGACCATGGCTTGGCTGGGCATCACAGGTAGGAGGACCTCGACATGGCTCGGGTGTGTGCTTCTGGTTCCTCGAGATCGAGTAAAGAACTCGAGATCGAGTTGGGCTGGCGTCGAGGATAGCTAGCTCGGTGATGTCGGGCAACTTGTCCTCGACAAGCTCGGACAGGCGCTGTGGGGGTCTTCGAGATCGAGTAAGGTGGTGCTCGGCTTCTCCGTCTTCGGCTTCTCGACTTGGCACAGCTCGTCGACTCCGGACATGGCATCACAGTGTTGTCGATCTCTACAAGATTCCTCGAGATCGAGTTGGCTTCTAGGAGTCGGGTTGTCTCTGACTCAGTTTCTCAATCAGGCTCTTCTCGACAGGCTCGAACACCCTTCGTCGAGATCCAGTATGATTACTCTAGATCGAGTAAAGCTGGGCTCCTAGCTTGATTCAACTGGTTCCGCTACTTGTTGACCTTGGACTTCTGTAGTTAATTTCCGAGCTTTTTCAGCCTTTCTCATAACTGCTGTAATTTGCCTCGAATTCTGCGAAATTAAACAGAAATTGGTGTAGATTCCATAATTTGGCAAATAAACATAAACTACATAGATTATGTACTATTCTAGCCCAAATGCATGATATGTATGCAGAAAATGATATAAAAGTTACTGTAAAATATGGCAGATTCAGCTCACAACACATTCAACCAAAACAAACATCAGTTGGCCCCCTATCTAAAATTACAAACGGGTTTTAATGTTACATTTCAACAAGGGTTGTTGTATTAAACGGAACAACTACCGACCAACTCTTCAGGAATGTTTGGGTATATACTAATTTGCACCTGTTGGAACGCATATGTCATCATCAGATCTTGGGCAGGGCGCACTACTGTATCAACTGCATACTCTACTACTCTGCGACAGCGCGACGGAGACATGTCGTCGTACAAAACGATCAGGATATCCGTTATCTGCTCAATCATCCGTGTATAGTACGATGCAGGGTCCTCGTCACACTCCTGACACCCGAACTGCAACTGTGTTGACATCTCCAGGATACGGTAAACCTACAAAGAAAGTAGTTTGCATCAAAAATAATGTGTATAGTTCATATGCTTGCAGTTGCAAGCATCCTCCTTAGGCGGACGAGGGTGTCTCCCCACTTCAACAACGAAACGGGTTCCATCATTGAACTTGGCATATTTGAAAAAGGAATTTGGTCTTGATGCCATTACGTGTGTTTCTTGTATGCCAATAACGCAAAATGTTGATGTATTTATAGATGGCCTAATTAGCAACGTCCAATTAAACGTTGTTATGGGAGTACACATAACACAACGTTTAATGTGACGTTGTAACAACGTCCAATTAAACGTTGCTGCAACGTTTAATGTAACGTTTTAACAACGTCATATTTGGCGTTGCAGTAAGGAAGCCTCACAAAAAACAAGAAAGGATTTACCACTATAAATTACGCCATGCGAGGGTCGAAATTACAACATCTCGTTTGACGGAAGAAGAGATGGCGGCCGGTAACACACCAAGACCTTTCTTCTTGGTCATAGGGAGCGGCCCTAGGGATTTTTTCTGGTGGGTAGAAGACGTCTCGCTCACACAAATACTGGTAAGCCCCCTTCGGTCTCACATCCGATTTACAACGGTCCCAACTCACTAAGTAGATCTTGACATCTGCAGCCTCTGCCTTCCAACTTCCAGGAAGAATACGGGCTGGGGGCGTCGAAAGAATAACGCTGACTAATGGGCTAGGGAGGAGAGGCACCAGCATCCGGGTAGAGCGCAACAGCTTCGGGGCACTCTGGCTCGCACAAGGATGGAATACGTTCGCGAGATCGCGTGACGTGCGGGTAGGCGCGGGTTTGATGTTTAGCTACTTAGGCAACGCTCGCTTCCGGGTCGTCGTAGTGCCGCCGGAGAATGTTTCACCATCAGAGGAAGAGAACAACAATGATTTCCTCTGAGGTGTGATAACGTCGAAACGAACGTTGTTGCAACGTGAAATCTAACGTTTCTATAACGTCATATTCGACGTTTCATTAACAGCGCTAATCGTGGATTTACGGTGTATATAGGGTGACCCTATCATAAATCATACTCCGTAATTAATAAAACTAAAGATTGGAGTGTCCATAGGGTGCGTTTGGTACGTCTGTTGATAGTTTTACAAATATCAGTCGTGGCCTCGTGGGACTGGAAGTCTGGATCCATCGAGTTTCATATACGTTTATTTATTTATTGAACATTTTTAGTTTATCCATATTATTAGGAAGACCTTAGATATATGTTGTAAGGGATTTGCATATTTTTATTACTCTTTCCGTCTCAAATTAAATGTCTTTTTACTTTTCGGCACATTTTTTAATGAGCGAAAAACTCTATAAAATATTATTTTTTAATTAATTTTTTATATAATTTGATATTTAGTAGTAATAAGTATAACATTATATTAAAAAATTAATTAAAATATTACTATTTTATAGAATTTTTCGCTCCTTAAAAAACGTTCACAAAAAGACAAACGACATTTAATATGAGACGGAAGGAGTAATAATTAGCGGACATGAATCTACCTTTGCCTAAAAAAAACAAGGTATAGGATCCTAAGGGCATCCGCATCCATGTCGGCTTCTAGGGTTTCTTAACCCCCATTTATCACTTTCTCTTTCCTTAAAAATCTCTACCTACTTTTTTACCTACATCAATACGGGTTTCGAGAGTTTCTTAACTTTACTTTCCACCATCCATTATATATTACAATATGTTTAAGAGTAATACTATAGCCTATATTATTTATAATTGTATTATATTTTGTAAAAATTAAAATAATACTGATATTTAATGAAATGTTTTTATCGGAAAAAAATTGTCTAAAGTGCAAATAATACACCGTAATTTAAAATTAATTGCATGCAATTAATTTCATAAAAAAAAATACCTGCAATTAATTTTCTCCAGCAGCAAAAACAATTAAAATTTTATGCAATTTCAAATCCCTTCATTTTTTCTTTAGAAAAGGGCCTACTTTGCCCATTATTTTTTGGCTAGAAATGTTGGAGATGGGTTTCTTGAGTTTTTACCATAGTTTGTTGGGTAGCAACTATGACATGGGTTTTTAAAACCTATATTCTGTCTCATGTATATTTTATTACTATTTCAATCTAAAAACCCCTTTAAAAACACCAATGTAGGTGGTCTAAGCTGCCCCCAAAAAACTCCCATTGATAAAACCCTAGCCGCCCCCCAAAAAAACAACTCACCCAAAGTTCATCTTCTACCTTTGGTTCCGGTGCCACCTCGACGGCTCAGTCCGTTGGTGTCGGCCCCGGAACCGCCCCCACTGTTTTCCAAACACCAAAAAAAAACAACCCACAAACCCACCCCAAACACAAACCCTAGGCTCAGCCGCCGCCGTCGCCCCTCATCTTGCTCATGGTCCGCCATCACCGTCACCTCTAAACGCTCCCGTGAAGCAGAGCCGTCAGCCGACTTCCACGGCCAACCACCTCCACCGGCGACCCTAAGTTGCAAGCCGCCTCTGCCACTGTTCTTCGCCCCTGCTGACCGGATCACCGCACCATCACCTTCCTCTTCTCTCTCGAATCGTCCCGTGAGCCGCCCCTGACCACCGTCACCGCACCTTGTTATCAATCGCTGCACAAGCCTCCGCCGCTGCCGCCAACGACCCACGCCTCTGATCCCCCTCCATAGAGTCGCTTGTCGTCGCCGACCCTACCTCTGGCGGCCTGGTGCGACTACCCCTCCACCCCGAGTTCGGCGTCGCACCTCTTCCTCGTGCTCTAGCAAACCCTAGTCGGCGCTCCTCCGCTCACCGGCAATCAGATCTCCTGTTATCGGCCGCACCCTAGACCGCCCTTGTCCACTGCTCCCAAAAAAAAAATCCCAAATCTGTTCCCCGCCGCTCCTCGTCTGATGGGAGTCCGAGCCTGTCGCCGCTCGTCTGCTCCTCTCCACCCTCCTCCGCTGCCACCGTCAGGTTCCATCTGTGTATTTGTAATCATATCTAAACCCAATCCTTCGCTGCGTCCATGACCGCCTCTTTTACTTAACCAAAAACCCCAATAACCCAAGCCAAATACAAATCCAATCCAAGATCAAACCCTAGATCCAGCCGCCTGTGGCTCCTTTTGTATCGTTCGGTGCTGAACCCTCCACCGTCGCCCTCCTCCACTGTCCTTGAGCACATCCGCTCCACTGATCCGAGCATATCCGCTCCACTGACCCCTCCTTGATCCACAAAATTACCAAAAAAAAAAAAACCAAAAATTCAAATAACCAACAATTACCCTGTTGATGGTGGTCTAAAGTTTTGAAGCTGACCGCCTCTTTTACCCTGTTGATTTTAGCCGCCTTCGAACAAGATCTCAAGCGATCTCAAGACACTATGGTTCTTATTTTCGGGTTGTTTTAGTTTTATTTTTGTTGTTGGTTTTTATTTTTTTTATTCTTTTTTCTTTTCGTTTGTTCGTCGACCCTCTGCGTAGGGTCTAACAAGTCATATTCGGATGGCTTCAGGATCGCTTGTCGATCCACTTCTTACCTACAGTAAAAAAAAAAAATTAAAAAAAGGTGGAGGATAGATAGCGTTTCATTCGAGCGGCTCCACAAACTTAACCTTAATATCTCATCAATCCAATATGATACCCTTCTTGTTTTTTTTTTTTGTAAAGATATTTATATCTATAAAGCATATACCAATATACTATACTTTTTTTAGTAAACAATAATAATATATAAAAATGCATGTATGTATTCCCTTCACATCGATCATATCCTGAGTTCCTAATTACCAATATTGAAAGCGATATTCATGTTAACTTGCTAGTTGAAATAGACGTGGATATCAAATTGATATCCACTAGTTGAGATATATCAAACCTTAATAAGCTTTAATCTCAAAAAGTATGTTTTTCTTATACTAAGTTTTGCTTTAATCTCGAGCATCCAAATATATTATATTAAGAAATAAAACTATAATTTACTATTATTATTATTATTATTATTATTATTATTATTATTATTATTATTATTATTAATAAATATAGGAGTTTACAAAGAATCAGTGGGGAGCCGAGAGATAATTTGGGCCCCCACTCATTTAACAATAGAAAACCCCACCCTAGTGAAAATATGAGATGCATTATGAGCCCCCATATCACGAGCTTGAGAAAATTTATAGATCCTCTTTAGAAGGGCTACGGAGTCTGCCTCAAGTTCCCCCAATGTAGAAAAAGAGAATGGTAAGAACTCATAACCAATAGCTTTGCACTTATCTTGATACTTGATCCGTTTACGACGAGCCGCATCGGCCACCACATGCCCTGGAACAAAATCAACCATCCCAGATTGCGTCAAAGGGGATGACCCTGTCAACTCAACACAAACATCCAGCCCTTCATCCCACAGATAAAGAAGCATGTCCGCAGGACGGAGGGATTTCCCATCTCCCCCACACAGGCTAATATCAACCTCTTTACCAGTTGAGATCCTAGAACGATAGAAGACATTCACCAAAGTGTCACGAACAGCATTATGAAGATGTTTAATCCCCACAATACCAGCACACGACACAGCATGATCTCCAAAAATGTCTCCCTTAAATATATACCCTAGAACAAGCAGAACAAGGCTTCGAAATGGAAAGCAAATGGATGTCTAACCGATAGCACAACACACAACGATACGTCTTACCATTCATACTCTGACCCAACCCAGAGATCGGGACAGCCCTAAGCCAATCAGTAGCATGGTCTCGATGCTGAGAACTCCACAGAGCTATCTGACGCGGTGATAAGCAAAAGGTATTCTCCGCATCTTTTGTAATCCGTGTGAAATATATATCTGCTAATTTCTTCATGAGTTTGGGGGCAGCGATCTCACTTGGATTACTCAGAATATCAGTTCCTACCTTAGTGTTGAAGACACGCACCGCATCATCCAAAGAAAATCCAGGCGCAGTGACATCAGCATGTTGGAGAAGCTTAATCTGCAGGCTAGCAGATTGTAAACGCGAAGCCAGGAAAGCATAAAAGAGAGCATCGCCTGCAGAATAAACACCGAGGCCCCCAAACCTGAAGGGCAACGTGGCGAGCCTCCATTGTCAATTTCCAAAACCCGGCACATAAGTAGTGATAATACGTTCAAAGGAACGTCGAAGGCACGTGGCGAGCATGTACGCAGAGCAAAATAAAATTTTGAGACCCCAGTACAAGCACGCAGTGTTGTAGGAGGAAATCGAGTTCAAAATATAAAATATAAATCAAGAAAAGCAAACCAGATTTCGTCCCTTACAATCGATTACAAGACCTCCTCCTGATGTAGCAGTGGGAAGTCAAGATCGATCCACGAGGAAGCGTGTCAGCGGATCCTAGGCAGCAGATGAATCTCACGGCAGAAGTCGACCACAGATGCTTGACCTCGAGTAAGGTTACTCGACAGAAGGTCAGGCAAGTCGAAGCAAGCAACATCAGTCACAGGTTTTTGTCGATATCGAGTAGATTTACTCGATATCGAGTAACTTTCGTCGACGTCAGGTTCCTGCAAACCAGAACCTACAGTGATCTAGGCGATCGAAAATCAGTAGTCGATGTCGACCAGTTTTGGTCGATATCGAGTAAAACAGAAACTTTGAAACAAAAGAAAATAAAGAACAAGGCTTTGCAAAACTTGAAAGAAACTATGTGAAAGAAAACTTCCAAGATTGGGGTTTGCAACAACAATAACCAAGCATGCATAAGACAAGATAAATAACAATAATCATGCAAATTGCATTGAAGAATCAAGCTTTCGCCTTTTCCAATAATTAGACAACTCTTTCAAGAAACCCTAATTGTACCTACCGATTTTATGTTTACAATCCAAGTTGTTAGCATGGATCTCCATTTAATGGGTAATAAACACAGAAAAGGTAGTAGATGCTCAAAACAAGATAAAAGTCGGATCTTTACCTCAAACACGCAGGGCTATCGTCGGGCTCACCCCAACCCCAAAAGTAGGTGGACTACTTGCGCCTCATCGCAATCGCAGACATCGTTGATTGAAAAGAAATAACTTGCATTAACTAAATTCAAAGTCTTTACAATCCCGGCACTCCAACTTTCGTTGAACGCCAAAACCCTAAAACCTTTGAACTCCTAAACTTCTATGTGGAACTACTTCTCTAGCTTCTGAATTTAATGAATAAAATCCAGCCATATAGGCTTTATTTATAGGCTTCCAATCCTTGCTAATCAAGGAAAGAAAGTATATCTAATTTCTAAAGATAAAATTTAATTAAAGGGAATATTTATCTTAAAAGGAAATATATCTAAAATATCTAAATATCTTCATGTGGTGGATAAATCCTCTCTCCATAGATAGATCTTGATAAAACTTGATAGATTCGGACTTGCTTCATATCCAAGTAATTCAGCTCGACTTAGACATGCCCAACAGCGTCGCGGCCCAGGAACTTTTTACTCGACATCGAGGAATTTCCTCGATATCGAGGAGTAATGTCGTCGACTTCGGGTTTTTCGGCTTGCTTGAGTAACTTCTTCTCAGAACTGGCTCGGACATGTGCTGTTGGTTTACTCGACATCGAGTAATTTCGTCGATATCGAGTAATTGTTGCTCGGTGTGTCTTGCTCTTCAGCTTCTCGATCGGATTTCCTTTCTCGAGTCTAGGTGTGGCTTCAAGTCTTGGTCGACATCGAGTAAATTAATCGATATCGAGTAATGCCCTGAACTTGAGTTGACTTCGTCTTCAATTCCTCGATCAGCTCCTCCTCGACCAGGCTGGGGTGCACATTTTTGTCGATATCGAGGAGAATTTATTGATATCGAGTAACACTCGGCTTCAGCTTTCTCTTCTTGGTTTTGTCCCGGAATGGCTCCAAATTTTGTAATAGTAAACCAAAACTTATGTAGACTTCTATTTCTTGCAAATAAGCATATATTGCATAAATTTGACATATCCCCATCCCGAAATATGCAAAGTGTATAGAATAAGGAGCTAAAATGTGCATTTCAACATGGCTATTTTAGTGGACATCAAATCACCCCATACTTAAGCTTGCTTGTCCCCAAGCAATAACTTGGATGGTCATTCAGGGGTAGAATTTAAAACTCTCAACATCACAGATTCATTCTTATATAACACTGCAATCAATTACCATCATCGAAAAGGTACTTGTGCCACAAATCCATGCATGTGCAAAATAAAAAGCAACATCTACTCACAAAAGGAGGGTTATGCAAAAACAATTTATGTGACAAAGCATTAATAATCAAGAGGACTTTAATTTAAGCTCAATAAGGAGTAGATTGGTAAAAAGGCTAAAGGTGGGCAATATTTGGCAATGTGGTGCTAATGATCCCGGGAAATGGATTATTTCCAAACTTTCATACCACATCCCCTCTTCATAAGATTTATCACCTTTCATAATGCTTTTATCAATAATAATGTTTTTACCTCTCTGACCTCAGCACTGCCTTCTCGCAAGTCGCAAACATGGGTGTCATGAATGGCCCCGGATACTTAGTGCTTTGGACTCCTCACCTCGTGTCCCATCCTGCGGAATTATTATCTCATCGCAGGCAGGGTCGATCTACCTTTATCTCCTGAGGTGACCGGATTTTTTCTCACTCATTAAATTTTCGATATATTTCAAACAATCTCCCATCATACTCCAATAATGATAATAACAACACAAACACCATATGAGAATCTTTATAATGTAACATCATTCTCAACATAATCCCCGGATAGGAAATAAGGTAAAGAATGGAAAATATTTAGATCATGTGGAACAATGTATGAAAATAAGGCATAATATGGCTTTTGTGATGCATAAGCATAGGTAAGGCTAGGATATAACAATATGAGCATTATATGGAAATATAAAGTCCTCCATCCTCTTATCATGCAACATGTCAAAAGCAATTTCAAATTTAGCACCTTTGATGGTTTTCATAAAATAATGCGCTTCATTGTGACTTCCCTTTACTAGCCAATTTCATGTTATATCTCTAATGAATCCAATTTTGCATCGTCGAGTTCAATTAAAGCTTCCATGACACTATTTCTTTGAACAACTTACAAGCAATGGGAGATGTCTCATAGAATTTTGAGTTTTAGTCTTATGCATAATAAATTAAAATTTTACTCAAAATTTCACCATGTAAAACCAAAAACAAGAATAAAACATATAATAATGATAATGAACTTTTCCCCCACCCCATACTTAAAATATACAGTGTCCCCACTGTATGAAAATCAAATAAAGAAAGAGTAAAGGAAGGAACTCACCGAACAATGCGTCGAGGAAAGTAAAACAGAGCCTGTCGAGGAACTGGGTTGGTCGACATCGAGGAATTTAGTCGACGTCGAGTAAACTGTTAGTGTCGAGTGGAATGCTGAAGTCGAGGAGCTTTCTGACTTGGTCGATGTCGATTTGGCCTACTCGATATGGAGTAAAACTGGGCTGCTCCTCTTGGTCGTTCTCGACTGGCCTAGTCGATTTCGACTATCTTTCAGGGACTTCTTATTCCACCTTTCGCGATCCTGTTATTCTCGCCGACCTAAAAGTGTTAGATTTCACACGAAGACAAGACTTTCCACATGAATTATTCTAAACTAAAGAACAAAAACCAAAACCAAAATCAAAAGTTCCAAAGTCCCAAAATTCGAAAGTTTTATATACATGCTATAGATTTTAGAGTCGCTAGGCCGACTTCTCCGTTTGTGCTCCAGGGCCGTTAATGTGGGGCCCGCTTGTGCTTAGCCCTTCTCCTAGATCATCTAGGTCCTGATTGTAGTATGCAAGCTCGGCTGATAGGTGGTTGCTTGCATAGTCTCCCTTTTCTCCCTTCCTTTTCTTTCCAGCTCTCATTCTCCGCAGATTCTCTCACCATGGGGCCTTATCTCCCCTTACATTATTTATAAATTTCTTAATGGAGTGAGGATGAGTAGAACTTATACCTGAACTTACCTTTTCGGGCCCAAAACAGAAATCTTCGGGCTTAGGGTTGGTCGATGTCGAGTAAATTTGGTCGATATCGAGTACATGGACCCCATACTTAGGCTCTTGGCAAGTCTGGTGCTCAGCAGGGAAGTCGATGTCGAGGAAGATTGGTCGACATCGAGTAACACTTTGGTCGACATCGATGAAGTCAAGTTGATGTCGAGTTGCCTTCTGGTTTTTTCCTCTGCCGTTTGCTTGATCTCGTAGTTGCTAATGCTCTTTACCTCCAGCCATGAAATTTCCTCTTTTGCAGGGCCAAAAGAGAAATCTAAGTCCTCATCACTTATTGTGAAGGTGAGCAATCGTTGTTTGACACTAATATTGACATCTGCAGTAGCTAGAAATGGTCTACCAAGAATAATAGGGCTAGTAGGATCTTCAACACAGTCTATAATCAGGAAATCAGCAGGAATAAAGAACTTACCAACCTGGACAGGGACATTCTCAACTATACCTGTAGGGATGACCACTGTATTGTTTGCCATGTATAGCTTGACATCCACAAGCTCTATAGACCCTATCTTCACCTTTCGCCAGATTGATAAGGGCATGATACTCACGCTTGCTCCTAAATCACATAAGGACTCATATTTATATTGTCCAAATCCCACAGTAACAGAAAACTTACCAGGGTCAGGTCTCTTCTCAGGGAAGTGGAGCACTTTGCATTCGCTGGCGATTTCTGAGATAGATCGGTTGTTGCTCACGATCTCCTTGAGGAATCTGACATAAGCAGGCATCTCTTGCAAAGCTTCTGTAAAAGGAATTAAGACATTCAGTTCTCGAAGCATTTTAACAAAACGTTTAAACTTACGTGCAGTGTGATCTTTTAGCGTCTTGGAAGGGAAAGGCAGTATGTTTTTCTGCTTCGGAGCAAGAACAGATGTTGGAGTTGTTGCAGAGTCCTCGACATCGGCCACTTTTTCCTCGATATCGACAAGGGTTTGCTCGATATCGAAAACAGTTGTCGATTTCGAGTTGTTGTGCTGCGCAGTCGAGTTTGAGCTTGGATTCTCTTCCATGTCGAGTTGTTTTTTTTCGATATCGACCAAACTTTGGTCGACATCGAGTTGCTGCTGCTCGTTGTCGAGTTGCTGCTCTGCTTTGTCCTGCTGCTTTCCAACCTTTGGCTCGCGTAGTTGGTGCCCGCTCCTGAGCTTTATAGTTGCGATGTCCTGCTGCTTTCCAACCTCAGGGCATTACTCGCTTCTTTGGGGCACCCTATCGATGAGCGATGTGGAGAGACTCCAAAGACTAGAAAACAAACGAATTCACATCCTGAACTACAGTCACAAGTTTTAGAAACAAAGAGCTAGGTCTAGACATTTGCAGTTGGTGGATAGAAACACCAAATATTACCAAGCAACGGCAAAAATAAGAAACAATAGAAATGCTACTGTAAGCTTTGTTTCCAATGAAGGTACTCTTATAACGGATAAAATAAAAATTAGGGAGCAAATTTCGATTGAGATGGCTGATAGATTCATGTCCCCTAACAGGATCTTAATCGACCCTAATGACCTTCATTGCATAACTCGGGAAATCACCCATGAACAAAATGAGCATCTTACCAAGTAGCCAACAAATACAGAAATTAAAAACACGGTTTTAGGTATGGCAAAAGACAAATCTCCCGGCCCTGATGGCTTTTCCCCTGAATTTTATTCTAAGTATTGGGACATCGTGGGAGATTCGGTCTGCAAAGCAATTAAATTTTTTTTTCATTCAGGTACTTTCCTCTCGGAAATAAACCAAACATTTATAGCTCTTGTCCCAAAAATAGATAATCCATCTAATATCAACCATTTCAGACCTATCAGTCTTTGCAACACCATCTATAAGATCATAACCAAGCTTCTAGCTAACAGACTTAAGCCTATTCTCCCCAAGATTATCAATCTCTTTCAGGGGGCCTTTGTAGAAGGTAGATCTATTCAAGATAACACCCTTATAGCCCATGGAATCTTTCACTCCTTCCATAGACGTATGGGAAGAAAGGGATGGATGGCTCTAAAATTGGACATGGAAAAAGCTTATGACAAAATCAGTTGGAGCTTCATTGAGGCAACACTAAAAAAAATTGGATTCCATCCCCAATGGATCCGTTGGGTGATGAAGTGTCTAACCACTTCTACTCTATCGGTTCTGGTCAACAATGCCCCGGGAAAGCCATTCAAACCCGAGAGGGGCATCAGACAAGGTGATCCATTAGCGCCATACATATTTGTTATCATAATGGAGAACTTAGCCAGGGATCTACAACAGGAAGCTTCGCAACAGGATGCCCTAGTAGGTATAAAACTAACCTCTGAGGGACAGTCGATCCTTTTTCTGACTTTCGCTAATGATACGCTTATCTTTGCTGAGGCGTCTCACAAGAGTCTTGATACGATTAAAAATATGATCAATAACTTTTCCAATAAATCTGGATTAACTATTAATTACCAAAAAAGTTCGATTCAATTCTCAAAAAATGTAGAAGAAAACAAAGCTAGGAATCTGGCTCAACAAATGAACATTCCTATAGCTAGGGGAATGGAAAAATATCTGGGAATACCGATAATCAATGGTAGGGTGAAAAACTGCGTCTTTGATGAGGCTATTCAAAACCTTAAAAAGCAATTACCAAGATGGAAAACATCCTCCCTATCCCAAGAAGGTAGGATGACCCTTATAAAAGCAAACCTAAGTTCAAAAACAAACTACCTTATGCAAAGTTTTCTTCTCCCAAATGAGGTCCTCAAGAAAATTGATCAAGTAAACAAAAATTTCTTCTGGAACAAAACTCAATCGGAAAGATATAGCCCTTTAATTAGTTGGGAGAAAATTTGTGCCCCCAAGACCGTTGGTGGCCTAGGTATTAAGAATGCGGAAGATCGAAACGTTTCTCTTAAAATGAAGCTACTCTGGAAAATTTACACACATCCAGAAAATATTTGGGTAAAAATTATCAATGAGAAGTACCTTCAAAATAGACATATTGCTGATTTAAATATCCACAACACATCTTGGTAATTTGGTCGTCTCCTCCAACTTAGAAACAGATTCCAGGAGGGCCTCCTTTTGATAATTGGTAATGGTGAAAAGATAAATGTCTGGTCTGACCCTTGGCAGGTGAGGGTATCCTAGATAATGTTAGAAACAACCAAGACAAGGATATGACAGTATCCCAACTAATAACACAAGACAAGAAATGGAATATGGGTCTACTAAACCAACTTTTTCCTCCCCAAATTAGTCATCAAATCTCACAGATCCTGATTCCGAAATGGGACACTCCAAACAAGCTCATATGGAAGTACAACAAAGAAGGAGTCTTCTCCACAAAAAACGCTACAAACCCAATCGTCTCATCAAATCAAAGAACTCCAGATAATTCTTGGATTTGAAAGCTTCGGCTACCACCAAGAACCCATAACTTCATTTGGAAAATTACAATGGATGGATTGGCAACAAAAGAAAGACTAAATAGATTCTTTAATAGAGTCCCATCTAGATGTTGCCTCTGTGACACTCATGATGAGGACAACGATCATTTACTATTTAGTTGCCCATTCACAAAATCTGTTATCAATAGATTCGAAAATCTAACGGGTAAACACTTTCTTGGATTGAGAAATCCGGGAGGGGCCTCCTCAAACTTAGAAACTATTTACAGAAGCAATATATATTTTCAGCAATTATGCTTTATTTGGGAAACGATATGGGAAGCCAGGAATAACTGCATATTTAAAAATAAAAATATTGAAAGCATAGAAGCCACAGTAGCAAAAGCAATTAACAAAATCAAAGAATGGGATGAGTCCCAACTACAAATCAAACCGACGCATAAGCGGAGTAAGAATGGGAAATGGATAAAACCACCGATGAATAGCTACAAAATTAATGTTGATGGCTCCGTCAAACAATCTAGGGAATGCCATATTAGGGTGATTATTAGGGACTGGCATGGCCAGGTTATTGATATTTGTCGTGATAAAGTTTCAAAGGGATCTGCCATCCTTACAGAATCTCTTGCTGTTTGTAAAGGTTTAGAATTAGCTCGTTCTAGAGGCTTAAGGAATATTATAATTGAAGGTGATAATTTGAGAGTTATTAATGCAGTTCAAGGTTGACATACTCCTCCGTGGGAAATCGCCAGAGTCATTGAGAAGATCAAGAGGATGGAGAAGGAATTCACAACAGCTTAATTTCAACATTGCTTTCGAGAAGCTAACTGTGCAGCTGATTATATAGCTAGATGTAATGATGCATGTAACATCTCTACTCTCCCTTTGAACAGGGATCTTTGTAACATCATCCGAAAGGATGATCAAGAATGATCTCTTTGGAGGCATTCTAATGTTTGCCTACTTTTTTTTTTTAAAAAAAAGTATATAATGGGTACCTCTTCCTTACCATTAAAGCATTGGGTCATTGGTGAAACTGAGATAAGGTAAACTTTTTAAAGTGACTGACACCATCGCTTCGCGACTCCATACTCCAGAAATCTAACTTCAGCTTGACCCTAAGGATTATTAGTATGCATCTTTTTTTTAGGGAGGCCGCTAGTATTAAATACTCAGTACGCCGGTGATGGAAATCGAACCTGCGACCCCTTCTATGGAATACCCCACCCTTACATCTTTCACTATTAATTTGAGGATATGTACGTAGTGAAGTAGGAAAAAAGAGGTAAAGTAAAAATTAAGGATCGGATGAAGCCCTCCCAACTTTCCAACTTTCCAACTTTAATACATACATACATACATATAAAATATGGATCGAGAAAAAGGTTGTTAAAATTTAAAGGCGGAAAAAAGGTGAAAACTACGGGAGAATGTAATTATACGATCACTTTATTACTAATTACTTTAGCCTGTCTTTTTAAATTAATTAGTTTTCTTTCGACTGTATGCGTAACTGTATTGTATTCTTCATGTTCTTAAGTATTTCATTCTTATTAATTACTCGATATATGCAGTATTCCGCAATAATAAAAGCCGAGAAATTCGCTCTTTTTTTCCCTTTTATTTTTATTATTAAATTTTTCCCTTTTTATTTGAGCAACGTATCACCTGCCATTACATAATTAAAGTAGGTTGTTACTAGATATACCACAAATCACACGATTAAAATTGCACGTCCTTAAGACGTGCAAGCCTTGTGTCCAATTAATATTTAAAAAGAAAAATTAACCCCTTTTAATCATGCACGTCCGGGTGTATATAGCCGAAGTGTTAAAGTATCATAAAATTTGTTAAGTTCTGATAAAAAAAAATTGTTTACTTTCTGCTTTTATCTATTTTTTCATTAGTCTCTTGATTAGTGAGTTTATCATGTTAAAAAAGGGGTAGCAAGGTTTATAGGTCATTTTAGCATCATAATACAAAAATTTTAATTATATATAGACCTTTTCATATATATACCATTTCATGTATACCCTTCAATACTTTTTATTTTAAAAAAATTAACATCTTTAATAATAAAATTGAAAATTAGTACAAAAAAGTATTTGATATACAAGATTTCTGTGTGTTAGTTTTTCTACCTCCTTCCTTCTGTCACACCCCCCTCCTATATCCTCTACCATTCCTCTCATTCAATTCCCGCTTCAATGCTCATTTATGCCATGGATCCTAACGGCTATATTGATGGCACTAACTCCTTCTTATCCTATATGATTGAGAGTATGTAACTCCTAATGGTGCAATAGTATACCAAATAATATAATAATATCTTTATCAATAATATACTTATCAATAGCCCCTCAGATGGCTTTCTCATCCTTGAATGAGGAAGGGATCTGGTCGCCCCTTCCTATAAGTGGCGATTTTCGGTGGCCGTAAGTGACGATTTCTATTTCCGGTGGCCATAAGTGGTGATTTCCGGTGGTCGTAAGTGGCGATTTCTGTTTCCGGTGGCCATAATTGGCGATTTTCGGTGGCCGTAAGTGGTGATTTCTTTTTCCGGTGGCCATAAGTGGCGATTTCCTTTTCCGGTGGCCATAAGTGGCGATTTCTGGTGGCCGTAAGTGGGGATTTCTTTTTCCGGTGGCCATAAGTGGCGATTTTTTTTCCGATGGCCATAAGTGGCGATTTCCGGTGGTGTTAACTTGGGTCTCGCTTACCTCCAAGTCAAGCAGAGCTAGTGACCTTTTTCAAATAAAGGATGCATAAGGAATGAAAATGTCGGGGCCTCGTTAAAACCTTTCCATGGGAAAACCTACGTAAGTGAATTATAAAACATTTAAACATAAAACAGCTTCAAATGAGAAGTGTACGTTCCATGTCCTTGTCACCACCTTGCCAGTAGAGTCGGCCAACTTGTAAGCTCCATTGCCGAGCGCCTCGATCACGCGATACGGTCCCTCCCAGTTAGGTCCCAGCTTGCCATCGGCCGGATCGTGTGTGTTCGCGAGCATCTGCCTTAGCACGAAGTCCCCGACCTTGAAGCTACGAGGGCGCACATGCCGCCCGTGAGCTCGAACAAAGCCTCGTTGGTATGCTTCCATTCTAATAGTTGACTGCTCCCTCTTTTCCTGTAAGAAATCCAGATTGCACTGCAAAGTTAAGTCATTACCTCCCCGCTCGTAAGCTTCGGTGCGGACTGTAAGCAAACCGACCTCTAACGGGATGACAGCTTCTGACCCGTAAGCAAGGGCGAAGGGTGACTCGCCGGTGGAAGTACGTGGAGTGGTTCGGTAGGCCCACAAGACAGTGGGAAGCTCATCCGCCCAACCTCCTTTGGCATTCTCAAGCCGCTTTTTCAAGCCATCGACGATGATCTTATTTGTTGCTTCCGCCTGTCCGTTAGCATAGACCTTTTGCAGCTCCTCAACTGACTTTTTGCTGGGCAAGAGCCCCACTTCATCGAGCACCTGTGGAGCTGCACGCGCCATATAGGACTCCACCTTACAGCTATCGGTCTTCGGGCCTTGCCGGGTTGTCGTTTGCTCACCTCGGATTCAGACGAGACTTCCCTCGTGGGAGAATTGGATCATTTGGTGGAGAGTAGAGTGAATTGCACCCATGCTATGGACCCAGGGGCGTCCCACGATCATGTTGTAGGAAGCCGGGGCATCGACAACGTAGAACTCCGTTGTCACCGTCTTTCCCCCTAGCTTCACAGCCTCCCGTAGCCCATCCTTAGGCCATACAGGGAACGCACCCAAACCCACCAGTTGGGCTGCCGCCGGGAGTAGATCTTGTTGTGACTTTCCCAACTTCACAAAGGTCTCGTAAAACATGATATCAACTGAATTTCCAGAGTCCACCAACATCCGCCGGACATCAAAACCGCTGATCGAGAGAGACAATATCAAAGGGTCGTTGTGGGGAAGCTGAATCCCCTCCAAATCGCGGTCTGTGAAGACCATTTCTGCTATCGGCTGCTCCTTGTGTCTTTTTAAAGGCCTGTTGTCCGTCTTGAGTACTTCAAGATTATGGCAGCTCTTTCGGTACAGGTGTCGACCCTCGTTACTATTTCTTAGCTTAAGATCAACCATATATATCACCTTTCTAGGCCCTTCAACACCCCTCTCCTCGTTTCGACGGCCCGCATCAGGCTCTAGATCCGTCTCGGCTGCCGCCGAATCCTTAATAAAGTCTCTCAGGTGGCCTCTCTCGACGAGATATTCGAGATAATGCTTCAGCGTTCGGCATTCCTCCGTCATATGCCCTTTCTCGTGGTGGAAGCTGCAAAACTTGCTCATGTCATGCTCCGACGGATCGCCCAGCATCTTCCCCGACCATCTGAAAAAAGGCTTATTCTTGATCTGAGTAAGGATCCGATAGATCGGAACCTTGAACACGGTGTTGACTGCGACATTTGGTGCCTGTGGGGGCAGCCCTCTGTCTCGGTCCCTGTCCTTACTTGCGACTGTAACATGTGGCCTACGCCCAGGAGATGTTTGCCTAAAATCCGATCCGCCCTTCCTATCCTCCTCTAGCTTTGCATATTGGCGAATCCGCTCCTGCAACTCAACAATGGTTAGAGGCGCCCTCAATGTCAGACTCTCCCTCAACCTACACTCCCTCGGTAAGGCCAGTCGGAATGCTGCCACTGTGGTTCCCTCATCGCATGCGTCCATGTCAGAGTGGCACTCGAGGAACCACGATGAAAATTGCCTCAAGGTTTCACCTTTACGTTGCCGAAGATTGAATAGCACATCGACCGACACCGGGTCTCGACTGTTGGCTATGTATCGTGCCACGAAGCTTTGGGCCAACTGACTCCACAATGCGATTGAATTAGCAGGCAGCGCATGGAACCACTTCGAAGCCGTTTTCCCAAGACTGGCTGGAAACATTTTGCACATTATTCCATTATTTTCGATCCAAAGGGCCATTTTATGAGTATACGATGCCACATGGTTTATAGGGTCAGTTTTTCCATCATATTACTCAAAGGTAGAAGCCGAAAACTTATCTGGCGGGCGCTGATCTCTTATGCGTTTGGTAAAGGGTGTCGACGTCATCTGGGACAGCTTCGCCTCAGCTTGCTCTTGAGCCGACACCAGCGATTCTCCTTGGTTAGCAAACAGCCTGCGTAACCTCTCCTCGGCGCGATGCACATGCTCTGTCTGTCCGCGACGCCCATGACTTCCTCCGTTTGACTCTCGATGATGATCCTCAACCCGTCTCTTATCATAGCTACGCTGTGCTCTTCTCCCGTCATGCCTAGTTCGCTTGCGCTAAAAAATTTCATCTTCTGTTTCCTCTTCATAGAGCATGTCAGTGCGGTAATCATTTTCCCCTTCGTAGTTGTGCTGTGGCGAATGTGGCGGTGGATCTGTCCTGAGTTCACCCTCACGAGGCGCCTCGCGGCTCCGCTGCTTGCCGTACACAACTCCACTATTCTCGTCCCGATGCCGACTAGTCCGCTCGGTACGCCTCATTTGACCGCCTTCGATCACGCTGTTGAGCTGCTGTCCGTTTCCTCCTTGCTCCTCCCTCGGACACTTTCCATACGCCTTCTCTAGGCGGGCGTTCTAGCGGCGCAATGCCAAGATCTCTTCCTGTGATACTTCCAATTGGCGGCCCCTCTCCGCCAACTCTCGCTCAAGCTCGGCCCGCCGGTCGAGCCCATCCTCTCCGCCCTCAGCCGGAGTAACGTCGGCCATTCTTTCGCTTTCCCACAGACGGCGCCAAAATGATATACAAGATTTCTGTGTGTTAGTTTTTCTGCCTCCTTCCTTTTATCACACCCCCCTCCTATATCCTCTACCATTCCTCTCATTCAATTCTCGCTTCAATGCTCATTTATGCCATAGATCCTAACGGCTATATTGATGGCACTAACTCCTTATTCTATATGATTGAGAGTATGTAACTCCTAATGGTGCAATATTATACCAAATAATATAATAATATCTTTATCAATAATATACTTATTAGTATTCAAATATAATATAGAATTAATTTGCAACACGTGCTCTTTTTCTTCTGGAATTTTCGCTGGGTAACCTTAAGGTTTTGTCTAATCCGCGAGGTAACCAAAGTATTTGGTGACTCCGCGTGCTAACCCTGAGGTTTTAATTTTTTTCGCGTTTTAACCAAATTGTCATTTTGGGATGAAAAGAATGTGGGTGGAAAGTCTGGGCAAAAAATTGAAAATTAGGAGAGAGTTGAGAAATAAAAAATGCAGAGAGGCAGATGCTCTTCTTCCTCTTCCCAGTGCGAAGAACAAGAATTGCATTACGTTCGACGAAGAGGACAAGGGAGTGTTGGCGATGACGAGTGGCGGAGGAGATGCCAAAAGCGGATACATACTTCTTCTCTATCATCTCTCCTCTAACCTAGCATTCGAATTTAGGGTTCATGAATTGGGGATAAATTAGGGCGTTTCTCAATTTCGAATTTGAGGTTCCTTCTTTCCCCACATTTTTATGAATGTTATTATTTTGCAGAAAGGTAGATAATATATTGTTGAGACTACGGTATAACCAATTTGAATATGTAGAAATACATGGGGGTGATCCAGAGCAAAGCAATATTCTTGACTTATTTGTTGACCTGTTAGAAGGGGCTGAAAAAATTGGGATGGAGCTTCCTGAACAACCAACATTATGGTATGCCTTCAATTCTCATAATTTCGAGGTAAAGAATGACAGTGATTTGGTGACGATGTTCAATTCATTTCATGAAAAGAAGTTGATTAATTTGGCAATTGGATCGGGCGATTCTCCGTCTAAGAATCTAGAGTTGGCACGAGGTCTAATTGAATCAAAGAAGCTTGTTGATAATGCAGTAACTCCAAGGTCAAGCCATGGGACAACATCTATGGACTCACAATCATACAAGTTGAGTAAGAAAGTCCCTGCCACTACTGCGAGAAGAAGAGGAATACATATTCTGAAAGTAAAAAATACTTCTTGAAGCTCTGGTAGCGAGCCTACTTTGGGTAGTGAGCCTACTTTGGGTAATCTTAGTAGAACAAGTGATGTTGACGTGGTTTCTACCTTGTTGAGTGGCAATACACATGATGATGATGTGGTTGATATTGATGTGCAAAATTATGATTTATCTGATGATGAAGGCGAGGAAGATTACTTTGATAGGCTTTATGGTAATGGTGAGATGTATGAAGTTTAGAGTTTGGAAAAATTAGTCTTAAAGAGTGGATGATTTTTATGGACAAACCTCAACTTTTGGATGTTATAAGAGATTACTGTGTTCAGGAGGGGTTTTTCCTTGTAGTAATAAAAAAAATGAGGGAAACAGGTATACAACAGTGTGTGCTGAAAAAGAATGTGGTTGGAGGATCCATTCATCGAGATTGGTAGATGGATGTACATGGGCAATAAAGTCATTGAATAACAGTCACACATGCATGAGACTAGGCATGCATAATCCCATGACAACTCCGACATGGGCAGCTCGAAAGATTCTCCAAGATGTGAATGCAAATGAAAACATCACGGGGAAAACCATAAACAAGCTCCTGTTTCATCCTTGTACGAGGCAAATAAAATTGCTGAAAAGATGCTTTATGGAGATGAAGGCAAATCGTATACAAGTTTTCCAGGATATTGTGAGGTTTTAAAGTCAACTAATCCAGGCTCTAAGGCTCATTGTGTGTGGGGAAATGTAGTTGATAACCCCGAGAAATCGATTTAATTTAAGAGTGTATTCATTGCTTTGAAGCCGATGATTGAGGGATTCATCCTAGGATGCAGAGGGTTAATTGGAGTAGATGGGTGCCATCCAAAAGGCAAATATGGTGGGGTTGTACTGTCTGCAATTACACTAGATGGAGACAACCATATTTTCCCCATAGCATATGGTGTATCCGAGAATGAAAGCAAGAATACATGGTCTTCTTTCTTATATCACTTGAGAGGTCTGTTAGAGAATGCGGATAGAGATAACTGGTGCATCATATCAGATAGATAGAAGGTAAGCCAATACCCAAAAATTTAAAGGTTTGCAAACATTATTTTTTCATGTTTCTAATAAAATACATTGGTTGTGTTTGTATCATACTTAGGGAGTTGAACCGACTTTTATGGAAGTGTGGCCCACATCATCAAGATGATATTGTGGTACCCATTTGTGTTGACACTTCTTGAAGGTACCCGCAATCTGAACTCTATTGCTAGCATAGCTGATTACATTTTTTTTATTAGGTTGCATAAAATCCATTTTTTACTTGCTGGAATGCATAGGTTATTTATGCTGAACTGACTATATTTTTGTCCTCAAACTAGACGTCTGTAGGTATTCGGCATATATGTATGGGTAGACATTGTGAGAGGCAAGACTATGTTCGAAAGTTACCTATGAATGGCATACCTGAAGAAGCACAACGCATGTTGGATGAAGCTATAAAAAAAAATTACGCAAGTTAGAAGTTTGTTCAATTCTATTTATGAAGTTTCAGATTACGTTCTTCTATTCTATTTATTAGCTTTGTTCAATTATATTGTTAGCATAACTGATTATATTTTTTTAGGGATGTGTTATTATGGATTAGTTGGCTTTTTATGTTCTTGTAGGTGTTCAAGGCTTCAGATTTTGAATATGAAGTTAAAGATGGAAAATCATCTTTACAGGTCAACATTCCAAACAGAACTTGTGCGTGTGGTGAATGGAAAATAAGTGGGATTTCTTGTAGGCATGTCGTGAGGGTGATTACTGAAATGCGGGGGCAACCTCCGCAACAATTTGTTTCTAAGTGGTACTCAACAGAAATGTTGCGAAAAACATACTCTATTGATTATAGGGCTATGCTCGATGAAGAACAATGACCAACTTTTGACTTTCCAACAATCAGCCCTCCCACCATGAAAAGAGGATTGAAAGACCACCAAGAAATAGGAAAAGACAAGTCAGACAAAAAGAAAAAGGGTTGAGGTCTCACACTGTAGAGTGTAGTAAATGCAAGGCATTCGGGCATAATGCTAAGACATGTAAAGGTGGTTTGACTGCAAGAGAATGTTGTGAACAAGGTGGTCTGGTTCAAAAGAGACACGAGAGGGCAAGAAAAGTAACAACCTCTATCGAAAGAAGACAATCGGTGGTTGATGTAATTTGTTCATCACCATGTGTTCAAGGAAGTCAGCTCTAGGAGACTTCTCATAGCCAAAGAAACATTGTTGGTACTTTTGTTTGAATACCTAATGCAATGTATTTGTGGGTACTAGTGGCTTTGTTAAGTTCTCTACTGTTGAACAACTAATTTTGTAACCTTGCTATATGATTTTAATCAATGTGATTTTTATTGATCTTTCTATCAATTCCACATCAGTTCTGTTGGGATATTTAGGATTGCTCCTAGTTCTGTTATGGTGGCAGCTATAACAAGTTTTTGTTCCATTAAATAAGCTTTATTACTGTGAAATAAATAGAACCTAAAATACTCACACCTGGAACTAAAATACTTTAGCAGCAACTAAAACATACAACCTGTGTATAAACACAACCTGGAACTAAAATACTTTAGCAGCAAAAGGAGCAAATTAAGTTGCACTTCAATCCATCAAAGTTGCAATTAACTTGCTAAATCCAATTCGACATACACATGATTCATAAATATAATAAGCCTACGTGGGATTTGAACCCACATATTTGTGTATAAACACAACGCTCTCCCATTGAGCTAATAGGCTACATGAATTGCCTGAGGTAAGCAAGGCATTGACAACAAAATATGTGTCCTTTTCCAAAACAATACACTGTAATTTTTAACAACAATAAAAGAATCAGCACACATGAACATGCCTACTCAAAAAATCAGCACTCATGAACATGAGCATTGACAGCAAAAGAGGCCATAAGCTAATTTAGAAAAGTTAAAAAGAATCAAACAATTTAATTGCCAAAACAATACACATAAATTTTAAACACATTGTAAACATGCCTACTCACAAAACTTCACCTAATTTTTTACAAGAATCACACAATTTTCACAAAAATCTGCAAACCACCAAGAGGTTCTTTCTCTCCTGTAATTTCTCATGAACAAATTTTAACAAGAATGAAACTAAATTTTAGGCCTAAAATTGCCCCAATTTTAGATAAGAGGAGAGAGGTAAGTGGAGAGGAGTACATGCTCGTGGTCAATTCAAATCGTCACCACTGGTGGATACCGCAACACTGTCTTCAGCAATGAAGGAAGAGGAGGACTACAACTGATTACTTATTTCATGAAATACTTCGTATTTTGGATGAGATATCACCAAAAATTCAATCTCCATTCATAAAAAGGAGTGGAGGAATCCTAAATTCGAAATTGAGAAAAAGTCCCAATTCAAGAACCCTAAATTCCAAACCTAGATGAAAAGAGATATAAGAGGAGAGGGGTATTACCTGCTCTTAGCTTCTTCAATCTACACCGCCAGTCATCGCTAGGATTCCATGGTCCTTGTAGTCGAAAGTATTGGACAGGAGAAAGGAGATCGATCAGCCTCTGCAATCGCTCTTTGCAATTGGGAAGAAGGAGAGCATCTGCCTCTATGCGTTTTTTATTTCTCAACTCCCTCTTTATTTGCAATTTTTTGCCCAAACTTTCCACCTACACTCTTTTCATCCCAAAATGACAATTTGGTTAAAACGCGGAAAAAATTAAAACCCCAGGGTTACCACGCGAACTCACCAAAAACTTTGGTTACCTCATGGATTAGACAAAACCTTAGGGTTACCCAGCGGAAATTCCATTTTTTTATCTTTATTGGAGAAATGTCCCCCATACATGTTTAATTAGTTTTTTGTCCACCTCTAATTTTCTGGACAAATTTCCCCCTGAGATCCAAACCTAAAATCTAAGATCTCTCATCTCCTTCTGTCTCCCTCATCCATACGAACGATGGTCGTTGAAGAACTTCACGTCGGAGACGACGATGGCGCTGATGAGGCCGGATGCAGACTTGAAGCCCGAGATCTCCTTGACATTCTTCCAGGCATGGATGCGGCACCACCTCTTCTTGCTCGCGCTCCTTCGCTCCTATGTGCAGATGCCATATTTCGCCTACTCCTGGTGATCGACGCCTGCTCCGGGTGGAAGAACATGAAGGAGGGTTTTTCATGCTATTAAGAATCAATGATGATGCAAACGATGGGAAGGCCTCAGCGCCGAGGGAAACCAAATCATATATGGCAGCATTCCTCTGTGAGTTGATTTCGATTTTATCGAATTCCTCTTCGATTTCGCGGTATCGGAAAATCGACACCGGTTTTGTCGGATTCTTTTTCAATTTCGTGGCATCCTCAAGTGATGTCGAAGAATTAGATTTTGCTCCTTTTAGATTTCGCAGCCTCAACGGATGCCATGGATTCATCGGATTGATCCTCTCTTTCTCTCCGCTGACATGGTCTCCGGCTCTGATGAGCTCCCTGATTTAGGTTTCTGTGTCCCTACTACCTACTACCTGATTTAGGTTTCAGCGGTTCATCTCGAATCGCTCCCGACGAAGATTCGAGATTAATCGGACAAGGAGGTGTAGAGGTAGCACCATAGCAAAGCTGTCCTTGCCGAGATTGGTGTCTGCAAGCAGTGGAAGAGTCTATGATAGTGATGCAATTGAGCTGCTAGACATGGAGTTGTTTTGGCCGTTTTTTCGGATCGATCAATTTGTTTGCAATTGTGGCTTGATTGCCTTCACCTTAGATGGAGCCGACTCGATTTTGTCGATGAAATCTTTTGCCTCTCGCTCTTACTGAAATCTCTTAATTTGCTGAAATCTCTTAATTTGTGATATTGTAATTACTGCTAAAATATCTCAATTGTTGTTGAAATATCTTAATTTACTAAAATTGGTGTTGAAATTGCTGAAATTGGTGTTGAAATGAGGCAAATTGTGAAATCTCTTGCCTCCCGCTCTTGCTGAATTCTCTTGCTAAAAACTCTTAATTTGCTGAAATCTCTTAATTATTGCTAAAATCTCCGGTTTCAGCAACTCTGGTTTCAGCAACCCCAGTTTCAACAATCCGGTTTCAGCAACCCTGGTTTCAGCACATTGTGGACATTTATCTAATATAGATAGGTTGGTGAACAAAATGCTAATAAAGAACCCCGGTTTCAACAATCCGGTTTCAGCAACCCCGGTTTCATCACACTGTGGACATTTAGCTAATATAGATAGGTTGGTGAACAAAATGCTAATAAAGGTGAGAAATATGGAAATTCTAGTAAACACCCCTCTAATATATATATATATATATATATATATATATATATATATATATATATATATATATATATATATATATATTAGAGGGGTGTTTACTAGAATTTCCACTTATTTATATATATATATATATATATATATATATATATATTAGAGGGGTGATATATATATATATATATATATATCATTTTGTCCATATTTTATTCCTTTATTAGTTAAATGTCCACCGTATTGCTGAAATCGGAGTTTCTGAAACCAAATTCACCAAGTAGAACAACCCGAAAATGCACTAAAAAAGATACGAACAACAATATAAACACAAAGTTTATGATATAAACGTAAATATAAAATATGGTAATCTTTTTTGTAATTATTAAAAGTTGTTGAAATCAAATTGCCCCAAGTTCGGAGGAGAAGCCATGGCCGAGGAGATCTTAACATCGGCATGATTCGAAGAGAGGTCGAAGGAGATCTCGAAAGGTGTTCATAGGAAAAGCCATGAGCGAGGAGATCTTGACATCGGCGTGATTCAAAGAGAGTTCAAGGAGATCTCGGAAGGAGTTCCGAGGAGAAGCCATGGGCGAGGAGATCTCATAATCGAAGGAGAAGCCATGGATCTGCACATCGACACCACCATTGTCTTCGCCTCAAATCGGATCAAGATCGGTCGCTGCGGTTAGAGTTTATGGGGGAAGAGCTACACAATTTCTGGATCTGAGAATTGAGTTTGGATCTAATATTTGGGAAGGTGGTCATTTCCCTAATTTAGAGGTGGTGGTGGCCAATTTCTTAATTTAATAGTTTATATTATATTCAATCCCTAATAAAATATATATCTATGGACATTACAATTAACATTATTATTGTAACACAATAACTTTTGTATTATGATACAATATTTCACATTTATTGTAATACAATATACTATCGTTATTACCACACAACATCTTACAACTATTGTGACACAATATATTACTGGCATTAATTGTAATATAATATTTCATCATTATGGTATTGCAGTATCTTAGTAATGCAATATATATAGTCAGTGACGGAGCCAGAAACTTATCGAAGGGGGAGGGGTGAAGTTTTGTACAAATTGTTGATTCACTTTTTAATAGATTTTTCTATAATTTAGAGAACCAAAATTGTGATATTTTGAATTAAAAAATGATATTTTAGTTTAAGACAACGTTTTTTTAGTTCAAAACACAATTTTTTTGTTCAAAACGGTGGTGTTTTAGTTTAAAACCGCGTCATTAGTTCTTATGTATTTTTTATCTTTGAATGAAAAAACTAATATTGTATATTTTAATCGATAACAACATTCTTTTCGTCAAAAAATATATATTTTGAAACCTACAAAGTCAATATGTAACTTGTTATTTTCTTAGTATGGAATAATGTGTATCAATATATACAAACTTTAAACTGGCATAATTACTTATATAATTATCGAATTTAGTAATATAACCTCTTCTTTCGAAGCTCTTGGGTTGAATTATATTACGAAAATATCAAATTAAGTAAAATATAAAAGCATTGTGATTTATTGAAATCTATTCGAAATAATTAATCTGTGTTTAACTTTCAAACATTCATAACTTTTTACTCGGATATCGGATTGAGGCTTATAATATATCAAAACGAATCTATCAACGAGTAGATGAATTACTACTATAAAGATTCTATATTCTAATACAATGAATAATTTAGTATAATTTTTAATGTATATCAATAAATAAAATTGTTATGGTAAATGCATTGTAATTGATTATTCATAAGAAGGAAATGCACAAACTAACCCAACCATCTGGATTGTTTGCAAGGCTAATGCAATCCGAAATTTTTTTTTTGTTGAAACCGGATAGTTGGGCACGTGATGGGCAGGTAGATGGTGAAGGTTGTAGACAAAAGCTGACAGAGAGAGAGAGAGAGGGAGAGAGAGAGGAATGGAAAAAGGAAAAAGATATGCATGTGAGAGGTGAATTAAAAAGTAACTCAGAGATGAATTAATGAGAGGAAAAAGAGAAAGGAAAAGAGAGAGTATTGGGAGGAGGAGAGAGAAAAAATAACTTTTTTTTTTAAAGTGCAGAGAGAGAGGGGGGGAAAGTCAAGAGAAAATTAATGAGAGGAGAAAAATAAAGTATGAGAGAGCGGGAATTAATTAAGAGAGAGAGATGGATGAGAGAGGGAAAATTAAAAGGGCGGAGGGGGGAAATAAATGTGACCCCGAAAAAAGGAAAGAGGGAAAAGAGGAGATTGTCACAAACTTTTGTACATGTCACTCGTTTATGTCAACATTTCAGCATCAGCGTTTGTACATGACAACAGTTAATATGTACCTGCCACTAGTAAGATTTTCCCTACTTTCATCATTCATCCATTATAGTTGTTAAGTCAATTTTCACTACTTTATCTAAACTTAGAGCAAAGCAATGGGAAATAGCAAACAAATTAATAATGAATTAACTTTTAACTCTATTAAAAAAAAAATTGGATTAGATATCATCATTTAGAGCTTTTGATTACTACCCGGTCGTTATTGAATGAGGTAATCTTATGAGGATTGAATGATGTAATCACTCTCCACTGTCCACCCACTTCTCTTTAAACTTATGAGAATTGTGTTTGATCATGTTCTTGATCATAAGGTCCGTCGGCTAAAATAATTTACGTGGCATGTAAAATCGTCTAGGCATCATGTAAAATACATTACGTGTCATGTAAAATACATATGGAGTTAGTGGCAATTCAACACAATACGAGATCCTCCTTTCCCTCATACTTTCCCTCTCTCCTCCTTTCCATCTCAGTGTAAAGGCTCGGATTTTCAAATCCTAATTTTTCGGAAAAAGAGAATTAAAAATGAAATTTAATCGGTTTTAAAAATCATTTAGTGGATTTCGACCGGAATATAAAATTTGACGAATAATTTCCATCCTTTTACCTCGAAAATTCAAAATAGTTATCGGATGGCGATATCCTTGTCCTTTTTAAAAATCTAATTGACCGAGAGAGCGAGAGTCGGAGAAACTAACATTTAGGAACTAATTGTGGAATTCAAAATTCGCGTATTTGGGATTTATTTTCGGGTATTGATTTTAACCAATTCAACACACAATCCCTCACCCCACTCCCATCACTCACCTTACCCTGCTCGAGACCATCCCTCTCCCTCTGTATATATTTCACTTCAATCCTGACCCATCCCTCTCCCTATCTTCATTCATCATCATTCACCATCACCCTCACCCATGTCCCACGCAGGTCTGACGAGCCATCGCGAGCCTCCGACGACACCCAGACCTCCAATCGAGAGCTCCAAAGCCACGAACTTCCTCGGTGAGTTTCACCTTTCCTCCCTTTGTTTTAATCCGATTTCCGTCTTGGGTCGGGATGTGGGCGGGTGTGAGCGTGCGTGAGCTGAGTGCGGGAGTTGGGGGGGAAGCTCGTGAGCTCAGGTGAGAGCTCCGGCGAGCTCGATTTGGCAGCATGCGCAGGCACGAGAGGCTGAGCAGAAGCGGGAGCGCACGGATGACCAGCGACCACGGACGAGCGAGGATTGAAGTGAGCAGGCCAGCAAGCGCGGATGAGCAGCGAGAGCCGCGTTGAGTGAACAAGCGGGAGCACGAGAGGCAAGCCAACGGGCGTGAGATTCTTACTTTGAATCCGGGAAGAAGAAGACCATCTTGGCTTTTATGGGCCATCTTGGCTTTTATGGGCCCCCTTTTATGGTTTTTGGAAACTATTTCAAAACTTTTGGTGACTGTTTTGCCTCCTCCCTTTGTTGAAAGACAAAAAGGGGGAGATGATCTGTTGTGGTTTAGACTTTAAACTTCTTAACTGTTGTGAAGGTTTTGGAAGACCTTGGTTGTATTTTCAATTGGATGGTTTTCACGCTTTAAATTTTTGATCCAACATTTGTCTAACCCATGCAGGCACTTAGTCCGATTTTACTTTTATTATATATGCTTGACTAAGTTGCAGGGATGCACATGTTTTGTCTTTCATCAAGGGGGAGATTAATAACTCCCTCCCTTGATAAAAATCGGAATAAGTTTCAAAGGCCTTGACAATATGTTTGTGTCAAAGGTTTTGAAGCTTTAACAGTGTTGATGAAACACAAAACCTGTTCTATATGATATTATGTTCGAATATTATTTTATGTTATTATATGCTTCCATTATATTATTATATATACACTAACCTTTCAGGAAGTATTTTCGAATATTATTTCCTTCCTTATGTTGAAAATTGGAGAAGATTCAAATCGGAAGATCATGGCCTTCGAAGTTTCCAAAGATAGAAGATCCAGCTCAAGCCATGATCATGTCTAGCCATTGGTGAAGATTCTTAGGCGCCGATTTGTTTCAATATAAAGACAAGGAAGAAGAAGACAACCAGACATCTGCTAAACACAAGCTTTCATACACTCAAGCCTTCAATCGAGATTTGTCTTCTTCGTGTGCTCTCTGCTAGTCCTTAAGAGTCTGTTATTTCATTTCAAATCATTTGAGAGTTACACAGTGAGCTTATAGGATATATTCAGTTATAGTGTTATACTCGAGAGTTTGTAACTCAGGAAGTGAACACTAGGCGATTGATTCACTAAGTGTAAGAGGATTGTACTAGATAGCATAAAGAGGTGGGGCTCTTCTAGATTGGTCTAGGACTCCAAGGGAACGTGAGTTGACTAGATTGCAATTGTATAGGAGAGAGGCTTCTCGGTGAGCTATTAGGATCCTAAGTCTTGTGAATCAATAAAAGCCGGTTGAATCCTATGGTTGTGGAAGAACCCTAGGTAGGGACGTAGGCCAAGTTCGTGCTGAACCTCGTAAACAATTCATTGAGTCCTTTATTTACTGCTTTACCTTATTTCCGCACTTGGTTCGATTGTTTAACTTTGTGATTCAGGTTTTTAGAGAAAAGACTAAGTCTAATCTCAAAGGGTTTTGCACGAACTTAAAAAGTCTTGAGACTATCTGCGAAAAACTGGCATACTCTATTCAACCCCCCTTCTAGAGTATTTCTATATTACTTTGTTTTACTTTATCGAACCTTCAGTTACCAATGATGAGGATGATATATATTCGTATACTAAGTGGTAATATGTGAATTAGACTAAGTATGATATGGAGATTGTCTAAGCTAATGAGTTGGCAAGTTACGATGAAAACGATATGAGATGATGAAACAAGATGAGAAATTGAATTGAGACATTAATGTTGTTGATGGTGAGATGGTTAAATTATATATGTTTTATCTGAATCTTGTGTGTGTTATTTGATATGTTTTGTGTAAGTTAGACTTAGACTTATTATGTTATTTATCTTCTAGGTGAGCTCTAATCCGCCTGGATTTGCTAGATTGCTATATTAATTGGATTCTGCGCTTCTCCAGGTAAGTTCTTTGAACTTACTCATGATGGGCGCTCTATGCACTGGGTGTTATATAGTAGGCTAGTGTCCATGCACCATACGACTTAAAATCACGCTTAGGAGCTAAAATGAAAATCATATGATTGTTATATGTCCTTGCAAGAGAATGGCCATTATCTGTGAAGTAACTAGAGTCTTTGCTAGGGTCATAGGACGACCCAGTCCCATCGGGTCCCGTCCTAAGTCAATTGAGTCATGGAACTAGGGGTGTGCATCGGCCTAAAACCGAACCGAACCGGACCAAACCAAACCGAACCGAAACCGAAAATCTCAAATTTCCAAACCGAAAGTATTAGGTTCGGTTCGGTTATTTACCGGTTTGGTTTGTGTTCGGTTCGGCTTTAGCCTAATTGAACCGAATTCATAGTTGCATAACAAAAAACTTGTCAAGTGTCAACCACAATCCATATCCATATGGGTGCAAAATATGCAAAACTTGCAAATAGTTGCTTAGTTGCATACTTGCTAAGTTTCAAATAATCAAATACAGTAATAACAAGTTTTATATGGATTTTAAACTACTGTTTCAACAAATGTTTGAACAAACATAATTTTATCAAGATTAATATGATCCTCTTCGGTTTGTGTTGGTTCGGCCCAAAAATTCGGTTTGGGCCGAATCATGCACAACCCTACATGGAACTTCCTTCACTTATATTATGAACATGATTGCGAAAGCTGCCTGCGGGCTTTATTATTTCTTACGGGGCGGGTTGGGTATGCGTGCCACATGATTATTATGGAATGCATTCACGAGTTGGCCAGTCTCCGCCCTATCGGAATGGGGTGGAGGTAGGAGAGGGACATGCCACTTGACATTCTGTGTGGATCTATTTATCGCTTTCTACATTATATTAAACTGTCAGTATATATATACGTGATTTAATTTTCATAGGATACTTATTATATGCCTCTCAGAGTGTGTTTACAGATGCGCATGAGTGTCCTGATGATTGACCCAGATCCCCCTTTTTTTTTTTAGATTCAGGCACCCGTTCCATTGCTTGAATTCGTGCTGTTATGGCGGGGTCCATTCGTATGGCGGAGAGCGAGTGCTTGAAACTCTGACTTCACTAGATTTACACTTTTTGGGATTTCTTCCTACTTATACTCTGTTTGACCCAGCCTTGCCACGACATTGGTTGTATCGTTTTTAGAACTTATGTCCTTTGCATGATAAAAGATTTTCCGATTTGTAGACTTAGGATAGGTACAGGGGTTTACCCCGGGGTCTCCAATGGACCTTCAAGATTTGGGTACAAAATCACGCTTTAAATTACAAATCTTCGGTTTCAAACCTTCAACCTATACTCGTAACGCAAGATCATAACGAGGGGTTTTATCCCTCAAAACGTAGCTCGGGAATCATAATCACGGGCCTCCTAACTCAACACCATGGAGGTTGGAGTGTTGAGTTAGGAGGCCATGAGGTTTTGGCCCCTCTGGTCAGTCGTCCCTCGAAGGACGGCATAGATCGTCTTTATGCTTACGTTTATATATACATATATGAAATTGGGCCGGAGGGCGATCCTCCTCGAAGAGGATCATATTAATCTTGTTGATTGCTTCCGTTATGAGTGCTATTGCGCTTAGGATAGCGAACTAATCAATATTTTTTTACTTGAATCATGTGTTGAATAACCGTGCAAACAGGATAGCGGGAGAAAGCCTTGTTCTTATGTAATCAGAATTTTTGTCTTGTTGGAATGGCCCTTACATAATTCAAACCCCCTGGTGGTTCTGACTCTGTCATCCGCCCCACCAAAACACCTAGGCATGTTAGCAAAGGTCGAGAAGCGTCTGCTCTCCCTGTTTTGAGTCATTTTTGGTATCCCACTATCTATGCTGCTATTGAGTCTCGTACCTGATGTTGGGGTCTTCCACGGGAAATTTAGGGCGGTCAACTAAATACCTTCAGAAATCGTGTCGGATAGGAGGGTTACATGTGTATGCTAGTGGGGGTGAGGATTTAAATCGTTTCGAGATAGAAGTGAGTTGTCTTATGGAGCTAGCCCTTTCGATCCACGTAATGGCCAACCATGTCTTCTTGCCCAAGAGTCTAAACACGAGTTCTACCCACCCCTCTCGAAAACAGCGTGAATGTCCTTGTGTTCTACCCAGCGAGTCATACTAGCGTCCCACGGGGAAATGGGGTGGTGAGTCGGTGATTGCCCTTAGGGAATTTTGTCAAGTTATAATGATAGCCTCCTTGCGATTTAATGACATGCTATATTGGTATAATTAAGCATGACTTGCCTGGTACCTTGCATGGTTGCACTTATGAGTTGATGTATGTGTCGTATGTATTGAATTTCCATGATTATTGTCTCCTTATGAACTAGGTCCATGATAGTGTGGTCAACTCTCGTTGCATGTTTAAAACGTGAATTGGATGACTTAGCATGCCAGATTAACCTAATTGGACCTCATGGTTGTGTACATGTTTAAAGAGTATTATTAGTATCATGTAGGACATATACCTCCCAATTATAGGCACTTATATGATTGTGTGACGTCCTAGCCTTACTATACGAATATGGATGTATGTGATGAGGTAGTTGCTATACCAACCCCGCAATATTATGACTTGCTTATGTGTGTATCTAAATGAGTGATAATTCGTGCATATGATATCCTGTGATGTTTGCTAGATCTTGCATAACTTATGCCATATATGTCCCATGTCAGTTTGTGCATACATGTTCTTAGCCCATCCAGCATGATTGGGGAATGAAATGATAGGTTGCTAGCTTGTTCTGCGCACATATAAAGATGATTATATGAACATGTTATAAATGCATAAATCGATATTCCTTGAGATAGGTGCATACTAGTGTGAAATAATGTGATGATATCTCTTGATTTTTTTTATTTATGTGTTTGCGTGCCACAATTATAAGGGTATCGTTGTAACTCTCGGGTTGGGATCTTATCCTTGGTCTCGTCGTCCCTAGTCTTGGTCCATGTCTGAACCCTTAAGGAAGTTGTGTTGTCCGCCCTTGTCTCTCCCTTATCTCCGTAACTTCTGACCCTTGCGATCCTTTGATGAGCGTCGACATGCAAGAAGAGACCGACGACCAAGTGGCACCAGAGCGGCGCAGTGGAAGTGTGATGGGTCCATGACCCATAGGCCACAAGACAGACGTCGCCAAAGGTATAAAAAGGACAGACACATCTCGAAGATGGTAGTCGCGGACGTGATTCTCTTAGATGACTCAAGGAAGGGCCTTCTTCATTCAACTCGTGAATTCTTTTATACCAATTGGAATGGGGATAGTGCAATAGGCCTGGAGCTGACATAAATGGGCATGCGATTACTAATATGCTAAACAAGTGGCAAGTGATTGTCTAACTAACTTGTTTTTATGATGGTGTGCCTCGATGCTTGATGTACTGATTTCCTGGTAAATAGATTATGGGTTATATATATGGTAGTGCCTTCTTCTTGAGCTTGAGTTGTGAGATTCTTCGATGGGACGGGTCAAAAAGTTGCAGGTGGATTGAGGTCTTTAGATTGGGTCTTTGGTTGTGTGAGATGGGGTGCAGGAATGATGCGTTAGTTTGAGTAGAGCCGAGTGAGTTGGGATGTGTTGAAGATAGTGGTCCGTGAGTATTGATGAGCTTCCAGGTAGGTCTTAGGTGGGGAGTGAGGCTAGTATGTTGAGATTTTGAGGGAGATGTCCTAACTAAAAGTGTCGGTAGGTAGTGGGTGCGCGGCGTGAGCGTTTAGGATAAAAGGGTAACGGTTGAAGTCTAGACTAGTTCCATGAGGGTGACCTTAAGAGTGGGTGTGAGTATAGGCAGTTGGCGTAGTTTTAGAGGCGGATGGACGAGCTAGGAGTTGATCGGGGGATTCTTGAGGAGAGGTGTTGTGAGACGGATTGGTGTGCTAAGAAAGGTGTCTAGATAGTCTAGGAGCGGATCGTGGGCGGTATCGAGGATGATCGATTAAGGAACGCCTGAGAAATCGTAGAATTTGGGACTAGGTGATGTGTGCTGTGAGTGGGAGCGATTTTGGTAAGGGGTGAGGTTGAGGAATTGCAAAGGAAGAGTAGTATGAGGTTTCTTTGGAAATTATCGATCGGGGATATTAGGTTGTTTAGATAGGGTTGGTAATGCTTGGGGAATTTATGAGTGAAGGATCTCTAGATGCATTGTTGGAGGATTTTGGAATAGGGAATGAATCGGGATTTATGAGTGGAGGTCATTGTGGCTATTGAGGTAATTGAGGATGTGAGATGAATCTTCGAGGAAAGGTTGGTACCTAGGCAAGGATGTAGTTGAGATTCTTAGTAAGACTGTGGGCTTAAGGTTGAGATAGGGAGATTATGAGCATGGATTTGGGAACTAGGCAAAGCAGAAGGTATTGAGGACGCTAGAGGATAAGAGATTTTTGAAGGTTGGTGAAGTTGCGGTGCTTAGGAAATTCGGACGAGGATGTCATAGGAATTCGGTGAAAATGATCATCGGTACATAAGGGTTTAAGTGGTAGAGATTTCGAAGTTTAAGGAAGCGTGATCTAAGGCAATTTGGGAAAACATGCGGAGTTGAGGGAACTAGTCGAGGAAGAGTATGCTGGGAAGAGGATTTAGAGTGGGTCGGTTTGAGGGTCATGGTGATTCGTGGTTGGGAGTACCACTAGTTGGGTTCTGCGTTAGAATTGGTCGGGAGTGTCAAGTGTGAGATGGTCAACATGAGTTGGGTCCTTAGAGGTGGATGTTTAGTGAGAGTGGTTGGTGGCGTGGGAAGTATGATTAGGTTAGCAAGGTGATTCGAGGTGTCTCTTTAGGAGATGATGGTCGGGTGGAGTCTTGAGAGCCTAGGAAGAGTAAACGAGACTGTTAAGAAATGTCTAGATCAATCGTGAGAGCGGTTCAGTTGAGGACTCGGAATTTTCTATTAAAGGGTAAAGATGGGACTGACAGAGAACCCTTAGGGCACGGACGTGTTATATATGGAGTCTTGGAAGTAGATCGAGTTGTTCAGCTTGTCGAAATCAAGAAACCGTGTGATTAGAAACTTCGAGGAATAGTTTAGATGGTCGAGTGGAAAGTAGGACTTGAGATCGAGATGTTAAAGTGGGATACCTAGTAGTTGGTTTGGGTAATTGGCCTTGATTATGGGTAGTTATGAGGCTACAAAGGTTGTATGTGAGCGGATTGCAATGGTGTCTAGAACTAGTAATGGTTTGAGTTGGTAGACCTCGGTTAATTTGATCTTAACGCAAGAGCTGATAGGTAGTTATAGGCAGGTTCTCTTGAGGTTGTGATATAGCGTATGCTTTACTTGGGGGCCGAATGTGGGGTGAATTCTATGCTATAGTCGATGTTGATTCTATGATGTATTGTCGTTGACAATAGGGAACTGATAGTACTAACATAGTTATCCCCTGAACTCGATGGAATGCTAGTGTATGGAAGTACTTGTTTGCCTCTAAAGCGATGACGCTTGGCAGTAGCATGAGTATACTGTGCTTACTTGATTGATGTGATGTGCTTATCTGTTTGATATGACGTGCTTATCTAATTGATTGGCGTGTAACTTCTGTGAGATGATGGGATAAATCCTACCATGACTGATACGATTGCTATGTTGAACAATTGTTATGATATATGATGCCTTGAATTAGAAATGCTAGGGTTATATAACCGAATTGATGAGATTTGATTCTAACTTGAAACCTAAGAAGGAAATATGGAATTAGCCCTTAGAGATGGATGATTCCACCTCTTGAGATTTGAAATTGCTTGATTAATGTTGGGTTAGGGAATTTTGAATGATGTTAAACAGGACTGAGTTGGATTTAGAGAAATCGAACGCGATCGATAACTTCAATGATTTTGAGACCAAACCTTTTTAAAACTAAGGACCTCTCTTGAAATTTTCTAACCGAGCTTGCATTATGACGCCCCACGAAGTGGATACATGCATTTTATAGGGGCCCTTATAGACTTCTTGCTAAGACCTAGTGGAGATGTTGTAATGCTTTTCGAGTTATGATATAGCCGAGAAGTCGGAGTAAGGATATGGGCCCCTACTAGGGGCCCATATTACATTCTTGCTATAATCTATTGCAGATATTATGATTATGACAACGGTAATGTGAGGATCTCATAAGGGTACTTATGAGGTATTTACGGGATCAATGGCATGATCCATGGACTTACCGATTTCAAACTTCATCCCCTGTTTTAAAATAATTTTAGTTTCGGGGACGAGACTTGTTTTTAGAGGTGGATGATGTAAAGGCTCGGATTTTCAAATCCTAATTTTTCGGAAAAAGAGAATTAAAAATGAAATTTAATCGGTTTTAAAACTCGTTTGGCGGATTCCAACCGGAATATAAAATTTGATGAATAATTTCCATCTTTTTACCTCAAAAATTCAAAATAATTATCGGATAACGATATCCTTGTCCTTTTTAAAAATCTAATTGATCAAGAGAGCGAGAGTCGGAGAAACTAACATTTAGGAACTAATTACGAAATTCAAAATTCGCGTATTCGGGATTTATTTTTGGGTATTGATTTTAATCAATTCAACACACAATCCATCACCCCACTCCCATCACTCACCTTACCCTACTCGAGACCATCCCTCTCCCTCTTTATATCTTTCACTTCAATCGTCACCCATGTCCCACACAGGTCTGACGAGGCATCGCGAGCCTATAATGATGCCCAGGCCTCCAATCGAGAGCTCCGAAGTCACGAACTTCCTCGGTGAGTTTCACCTTTCTCCCTTTGTTTCAATCCGATTTCTGTCTTGGCTCGGGATGTGGGAGAGTGTGAGCGTGCATGAACTGAGTGCGGGAGTCGGGGGGAAGCTCGTGAGCTCAAGTGAGAGCTCCGGCGAGCTCGATTTGGCGGCAAGCGCGAGTACAAGAGGCTGAGCAGAAGTGGGAGCGCACATATGACCAGCGAGCACGAACGAGCAAGGACTGGAGTGGGCAGGCTAGCAAGTGCGGATGAGCAGCGAGAGCCGAGTCGAGTGAACCAGCGGGAGCACGAGAGGCAAGCCAATGGGCGCGGGTGCTAACGACCCGGTGGGAGCTGGATGGGCAAAGCGTGGGCGCGGGATTCTTACTTTGAATCCGGGAAGAAGAAGGCCATCTTGGTTTTTGTGGGCCCCCTTTTTACTAACTTATATATATATACACATTATGTGTTATTTTGTGGAATTTTTTTCAAAATATTAACTAAAAAATAATTAATTACTATAATATTCACAAGTTTGTTTTAATATTGATGGGTAATTTGTCCACCTCCCTTACCTTTCACCTTCTAACTCCCCACGATGACGACACAAGTTGTGTTTGGCCTATATATATGGCCTTGTACTCTCCAAGATGCAACACAAGCAATATAGATCTCTCCTTTATCTGGTTTTGCATACTCTCTTTTCTTTCGGTTTATAACACGTTATCAGCATGAACTCTCTATCCAATAAATCTAAACTGATTGCTTTGAATTCTACCACAACAATCGATCTCCGATTCTCCATCTATGAGGACAGACTCCCTCAAGATCTGAATCAGATCGATATGATGGGAGTTGAGATGATCGATGACCCCACCAGATTGACGAAGAACCAGCCCGAGGCAACCCAGCCGGTAGCGGAGACGCAACTACTGGTGCAAGCAGTGGCCAGCGCCTCCTCGCAGCCATCGACATGCGATCGTCATCGCCAGCCCGCATCCATGGCTCCCCGTCCTTGGCATTAGCGGCACGTCGGATTGTTTTGGTGTTCTTGTTTTAAATTGGGCAGGGTTATTGAAATTGCATCGACCTGTGGAGACTGAAGCCTTCCCGAGGCTCCTTGTTGACGCCCCTTTCATCTCTCTTTCATCACTTCCAATTACTTTTGTCAGTTGTTTTTTTGTTTGTTTGTTTGCTTGTTCCAATTGCTTTTGAATCGAAGGAGGACGTCGGGGCGGTTGGTCATTCTGATGATCTAGGAGATGCAGGTCCTCGATGCCGGGATCGGCCGGTGGTGAGCCCAGGAGAAGAGCGCCGTTGTCTTCTCCTCGGAAACCGCCACCGCTGTGGGCGATCTAGTTCTGCCTCCGTGGGCGACGCCGACGACCTCTGCGCAAACCCTCGCCCAATCCACCGATCTGCTCTCGGAAATCGGCGGCACCCAAGGTGTGGTGGCGATAGCCGTCGAGGGGAGGAGTTGCCTGTCGATTCCTGTTCCGGCGTCGCTCTGCAAAATCAACAGAAGACGAATCAATGCTTACACTTTTCCGGAGATGAATCAATTTGGTGATTTATTATAGACAGATGAAGAAGCCGAATCAATTGGTTGAAGATTTGGTTTAATTACAAATTCAGCCTGAAATTTTCAATAGTCGCATATCAGCCTACAATTTTCTGATTATTACAGAAAAGACCCAAACTTTCAGGGATAGATATTTTGCCCTTGTGAAGTATATGAACACATCCCCGAAGCCGATGTGTAGACATAAGTCATATGAACCCCCGAAGTGGTGAACTTTATTTCCTGAAGCGGATAAATCACTCAATGTGTTTAATAAATCTCATCCCGCAGAGATGATCGAGCCCATAAATTTCATCCCCGTAGTGATGAAATTCTATTTATTATTTATGTCTATTTATTTCATATGTATGCTGTTTTATTTTAGTTATTTGAACTATATTTGTCTTTCCTCATCTCCCGAAGTAGATGAACGAAACTATTACATCTCCCGAAGCAGATGAACGGGTACATATCTCTAAAGAGATTAACGTTCTCATCTCCCGAAGTAGGTGAATGAACAAGTCGTATCTTTAAGATAGACTGAGTAATTTCATCCCTTAAGCGATGAACCAAATATTTTCATCCCTGTAGTGATGCATCAATGATTAGCATTTTATTTTGTTTTATTTGTATATATTATATTTTTATTCTTCATCTCTTGATTGAAGTAAACGAAGCAAATGAACGGACTCATTTCCCGAAACAAATGAACGGACTCATTTCCCGAAGCAAATGAACGGACTCATTTCCTGAAGTAGAGGAATAGACAAATAACACCCTCGTAGGGATGAACTGGTAAACGTCATCCTTGTAGTGATGATTCGTATAGCAAGAGAAACAAATCAACTCTGGCATCAGTTTCCCACAGTAAACAATAAAATTGCATAAAAGAATACCACCTCTTGACGTAGGTGATAAAAAGGTCTCGAAGATCTATGTTAAATTTTCTTGTCACTCGAAGTTGACATTAATTTTATTTATTTATTTAAGATTATTGTTGTTGTTATACATGCTTGTTAACATACTTTACTGTTTAGTATTATCTTTTACATAGTTTTATTATTATCCCCTTAATGCACCATATTGTGAGTTTTCATCAAAGTATGCATAAGAGCTTGAAGACTCTAATTTCATATTCTTATAAATTCTAGAAGAGTATAAGATCTAGTTTTAAACATTTGTACTCTTGAAGAAGTACATGGAATATGGGTTATGTTATATTCAGAACTATTTTTATTCTGGTTATTACAACCAATATAAATAACCATAAAACATAATCTGGTTTACAAGGCCACTTCCTGACAATCCTCTAAGCATGACCTGAAGCATGCCCCTCCCGTAGAGAGTGTAAAAGAGGTAATGGTTAAGCGCACAACCAACAAAGTTATTGTTGTGGCTTATAACTAGGTCATCTTTGTAAGGTTAATTTCTAATGTCCTGAAGAATATTATGAATAATGGTCGTTAGTTTCATACCTGTAGTATGACACCAACAGAGGTTCTGAAAATACCCAGTTAACGGCATCTGATTAAATAAATGGGTCACCATGTACAAAGTTCAATGGTTAGAATGTTTTACCATTGAAACTTATTATGTCACTAAACAGAAGTTATCTGATGATAAAATCTTATTCTTTGTGGCATTTGGTCACTCAAGTGAAACGATGATTTGCAAGATCATTAAAATTCACATGAATACCCACCAAAAGGACTAGAAGATCCTAGGACCGGAAGATCCTCAATAAGGATGACCATACATGTACGGCTTGTTCTCTTGGCAAAATAATGACAAGACCGTCTATAATAAAGAGTAAATGCAAAGTCTCTTATGTCTCTTGATCGAGTTCAATGAGACAACTACGAACATAAAACATCGGCATATGGACCAATGTTATTCCAATATAGATGCCTTAACACGTTGGTCATATGAAAAGGTAGAGAATGTTTGAGGAGCATATAGTAGCTCACAACGACCTAGAAGAGTCATTAGTCAAATGGGCCCATGTAATTTTGCATTTCGAATTTGACGCAATAACTTCTCTCAAATTATCTCCAGAAGAGAGTGTATATTCTGATGCCTCCTCCAAAATTAACTAAAAGACCACAAAGAAGTTGAATGATACATGGGGTTTGAGTCCTTAATGATATCAAATACATCGAGCTTTATAAAGGTGATCAAATGCTCGGTATTTAGGGGGAGAGGAAATGAGACTGTATTAAGAAAGAGATTGCATGAAAGCAACTTCTCTATCATTTGGGATCCGCGGATAAATGAAAGTGAACCAGAAGTTCAACACTTATGTACACCAAATGATAATTACATGGTTTAGCATAAAGCCATCAAATGCATTTACTAATGCCAAGAAAGTGACTAAGTCACATATATTACACTAGCTAGCTCATTTGGAGGTTCCAGAAGTAACTCTGAAAACCAACAAAATCAAGTGAGTCGTAAATACATCAAAAGTGTTGAAGATCACTAGGCTCTTGCTCTAGGATTCCCCAAAAGTGGAAAGAGCTCATGGAAATATGATGTTCACCAATCAAATCATGGATGTCGACATCGAAATGATGGTAAAAGAGATATGAAGAAGAAATTCATGCAAAGATGAATTCTTTAAGCCTGATGTTATTGGACATGTAGTTCCAACATCGGAATGTATAACATCATCGGTTTTAAGTGGGTGTTTATACAAAACTGCAATAAGCGAAATGAAGCTATAACAAGATAGATTGCATAAAAGTATATAGTGGATGATATGAAAACATATTCACCAGCTGTGGATATAATCTTTGGTTGTCGATGAACCGACTCTAACCATAATTGACTGGCATAGTAGTTGTATACTCAAGTTGATCATTAATAGAAGAATGTAAGTAAAATGATCGATTAATTTGAAATGCCCGAAGCATCAATATGAAAGCCTCGTCATATGTACACAATTAGGCCAAAAGGTACTTGTAGTACTTGAAGTATTGTGTAATTGGTGACATAGTGTATTGAGTCCTGAAGTACTATACACAACGTTGTACTCTTTTTCTTAATCTTGGTTTTTATCCCACTGGGTGTTTCCAATGTAAGGTTTTTAATGAGGCAACTTATACACCATCTATACATCAGATCCCCTCGTATCAAACAATGAAAAGCACACTAGGTCCTGAGGTACCTTATATATGTGCATTGAAAGCAGCTCATCGCCAAAGATGAGGAAGTCTGTTGCATCGAAGCCAAGTGTGATACATGAAGGCATTTTACTTGCACACATCGAAGGTAATATTCAGACTCGACCATGCAACTCGTGAAGTCGGCATTATCAAGAAGTTTGAAGTGCTTATCAGAATGAGAAAGTTGTTGATTTGAGGGGGGGAATATAGGCACTGCACTCTTTTTCCCTTTGATCAGGTTTTGTCCCACTGAGTTTTCCTGAAAAGGTTTTTAACGAGGCAGTATCACCAAAAGCGTATCAAACGACATATGTACTCTTTTTCCCTTAGTCCTAGTTTTTGTCCCATTGGGTTTTTCTAGGCGAGGTTTTTAACGAGACAATTTGTAATGTTAGAGGTGTACATTCAAGGGGGAGTGTTGTAATATTGATGGGTGAATTGTCCACCTCCCTTACCTTTCACCTTCTAACTCCCCACCATGATGACACAAGTTGTGTTTGGCCTATATATATAGTCTTGTACTCTCCAAGATGCAACACAAGCAATATAGATCTCTCCTTTCTCTGGTTTTGCATACTCTCTTTTCTTTCGGTTTATAACAAAGTTCAAAATATTTACCGAAATATTCATTTTTTGCAGGGTTGTCATAAAAACGCGGTTTAAGACCGCGTTTTATCTATAAGTGGTAAAATTCAAAATTAGAAGAAAAGTGTAAAAATAACCTAATAAGACGTGGTTTCAAACAGCGTTTTACACAATTATTTTTTTTAAATGACAAATAATTTAAAAAAAAAAAGAAAACAAAAAGGTAAAACGCGTTTTCAATCCGCGCTTTACCGTGCTTTCTCCTTCCGTTCATCAATGGAGGTCGGCGCCAAATCTGCTGCCATCGGCCCCGTCCTCCCCGCCCATCCTTGTCTGTGTCTTCTCCTTCCATTCTAGATCTCCGGCGCCATTCCCCGGCCTCCACCTCCGGTCCCCTGCTTCCCCGGATCTCCCTTCCACGACGACTCCCGCCACCCTCACCGAAGCAGCCTCCGTACCATCCCACCCTCGCCGCTGCAACCTCCGTCCCCTCGTCGGTCCTCCTCTTGCACCCCCAACCACCACCCTCTCCTCCTTGTTCTTCCTCCCCTAACTGTCCCTCCTCCTTCCTCCTCGATTGCCTGAATTCGCGTGTCCCTCCTCCTTCTTCATCCCCCAATGGGCCACCGGTGTCGGAACGTCTCCCTACTCCACCTTCCTCCCCCAATTATCTTAATCTGCGCCCAGGATCTGCAAAAAAAAATTAGAAGGAGACCCCCCAACACTTGGATTATGTGAAATTAGAAGGAGATCTCCCCCAATTGGGAGATTCGGGCAATCGAGGAGGAAGAATTAAGGAGGGACGGTTGGGGGACGAAGAAGAAGGAGGAGGGCGGTGGTGGTTGGGGGTGCGAGAGGCGGAGGACGCAACCTCCCTCTCTTTCCTAGATCTCCGGCGCCATTCCCAGGCCTACCCCACCGGCCTCGCCTCCCTGGATCCCCTTTCATGGTGCCTGCATCGGTGGCTATGCCCCCATCCTCCTCCCCTTCACCTTCCTCCCCGCCCACCCTCCGAGGCTGCCTCTACCCGACCTTCGACCTGGCGCCGGCGCCCATGGATGAACGGAAGGAGAAAGCACGGTAAAGCGCGGATTGAAAACGCGCTTTACCTTTTTGTTTTCTTTTTTTTTAATTATTTGTCATTTAAAAAAAATAAAAGAGTACAACGCGGTTTGAACCCGCGTTTTATTCGGTTATTTTTTTTACATTTTTCTTCTAATTTTGAATTTTACCACCTACGAATAAAACGCGGTTTAAACTTTTCTTCTAATTTTGAATTTTACCACCTACGAATAAAACGCGGTCTTAAACCGCGTTTTTATGACAACCCTGCAAAAAATGAATATTTCGGTAAATATTTTTAACTTGTGAATATTATGGTAATTAATTATTTTTATTGAATATTTTGAAAAAAAATTCTTATTTTGATAACAGGCTGAGATTTATTAATTGGGTTCGGTTCGGTTCGGGTTATCCATTTACTTACTTAACTAACTAGCGATATTTAAATTATTATATAATATTATATGAGGATTTAAAATATAACATAAAATCATTTAGGACTTGATAATTTAAGAAGAAATTGGAAAATAATTTCAAAGATCGAAAAGTAATTTAATAATAAATTGAAAATGGAATTTAGCGAGTATTTTTCAAGGGGTCAGAATTCTTAACTGTTTAATTCGGATTTGAAACGGTTTTGGAACTAACTTGGGAATTATACTTGTTCGATGACTAACTAGCATGATAATATGATCGGTTCACTAACGACATGATATTTGTGACTAATAGCATCAATTCTGGTGATTTATTATAAGAGATTAAATATTGGTTACCGATGATGAGGATGATATATATTCGTATACTAAGTGGTAATATGTGAATTAGACTAAGTATGATATGGAGATTGTCTAAGCTAATGAGTTGGCAAGTTACGATGAAAACGATATGAGATGATGAAACAAGATGAGAAATTGAATTGAGACATTAATGTTGTTGATGGTGAGATGATTAACTTATATATCTTTTATCTGAATCTTGGGTGTGTTATTTGATATGTTTTGTGTAAGCTAGACTTGGACTTATTATGTTATTTATCTTCTAGGTGAGCTCTAATCCGCCTGGATTTGCTTGATTGCTATATTAATTGGATTCTGCACTTCTCCGGATAAGTTCTTTGAACTTACTCATTATGGACGCTCTATGCACTGGGTGTTATATAGTAGGCTAGTGTCCATGCACCATACGATTTAGAATCACGCTTAGGAGGTAAAATGAAAATCATATGATTGCTATATGTCCTTGCCAGAGAATGGCTGTTATCTGTGAAGTAACTAGAGTCTTTGCTAGGGTCATAGGACGACCTAGTCCCATCGGGTCCCGTCCTGAGTCAATCGAGTCATGGAACTTCCTTCACTTATATTATGAGCATGATTGCGAAAGCTACCCGCGGGCTTTATTATTTCTTGTGGGGCGGGTTGGGCATGCGTGCCGCCCGATTATTATGGAATGCATTCATGAGCTGGCCAGTCTCCGCCCTATCGGAAGGGGGTGGAGGTAGGAGAGGGACATGTCACTTGGCATTATGTGTGGATCCATTTATCGCTTTCTGTATTATATTAAACTGTCAGTATGTGTGTGTGTGTGTGTGTGTGTGTGTGTGTGTGTGTGTGTGTGTGTGTGTGTGTGTGTGTGTGTGTGTGTGTGATTTAATTTTCGCATTGCATTACGCATTTCATCTTAGGGACAGGATACTTATTATATGCCTCTTAGAGTGTGTTTACACACGCGCATGAGTGGCCTGGTGATTGACCCAGATTCCCTTCTTTTTTTTTAGATTTAGATACCCGTTCCATTGCTTGAATTCGTGCTGTTATGGCGGGGTCCATTCGTATGGCGGAGAGAGAGCGCTTGAAATTGTGACTTCACTAGATTTTCACTTTTTGGGATTTCTTCCTACTTATACTCTGTTTGAGCCGGCCTTGCCGCGACACTGGTTGTATCGTTTTCAGAACTTATGTCCTTTGCATGATAAAAGGTTTTCCGCGTTGTAGACTTAGGACAGGTACAAGGGTTTTCACTGGGGTCTCCAACGGACCTTCAGGATTTGGGTGCGAAACCCCGCTTTAAATTACAAATCTTCGATTTCAAACCTTCAACCTGTACTCGGAGCGCAAGATCCTAACGAGGGGTTTTATCCCTCGAAACGTAACTCGGGAATCATAATCCCGGGCCATTACACTCAGTTCACTCGTGGTGTTAATAAATAGCCATTGAAGGTAGTGGTGGCAACGACGGTGGTGGGTTTTCGATCCACTGAAGTTGGTGGTGGAGGAAGGCGTTTGCTGCACCCAATCTCAACGAAGACGAAGAGGTGGATGGGGAGGATGAGCGGATTAGGAATCCGAAGAATTAGGAAGGAGGAGGTAGAGAAATTGACTCAAGCATGCCTTGATCAGCGCCGAAACAACTGATCAGTAACAAGCATTGATTTTTATGAGACGGAGGTAGTATATTACATTCGTCATGTAATATATTATAGTCATTATTGACTATAACAAGGGCCAACATTGAACAACACGTAAGACAGAAAACAAACAAAATATGTCCAGTAGACAACCATAAGATGTCCAGTAAGGAATTACAGATTGGGCAGTTGATTTTTACTGATGTTATGTATAGTGTAGATAATGACAAGTATTAATGCGACTTCATTATTAATTAGACTTGTTCCGAAACAAGGGGTTTTTTACTTCTTCATTTCTCTCTCTCTCTCTCTCCTCGTTAAATCTCTCCTTGACTTTTTTTTTTCTCTCTTTCCCCCTTTCTCCTAATTAATACTTTTTTAGCATTTTTTTCAATCATCTCTCACGTACTTTTTTTTTTTCAATCCTCTCTCTCTCTCTCTCAATTAATCTTATATATTTCTAAAACTCGCCGAGAGAGGGTATGATGGTTGTTGGCGGAAAGAGGGCGACGCTAGAATCAAGGAAACATTGAACAACACGCAAGACAGAAAACATCTATAGAGTGTCCAGTGGGAAATCATTGGGTATCCAGTAGACTACCAAATGGCGTCCAATAAGAAACCATAGAGGGGAAAGTTGATATATTGTTCATTCATCAATAAAAAAAACAAAGCGGTTCACCAAGCCTCTGCGATGGCTCATGCACTTCGATTCCACCTCCTCTACTCCAAATCCGACCTCCACTCGCCTCAAATTGACCTAGAAAATCCATTAAAACAGAGGTGAAGGACGAAGGCACCAAAGCGGTGCTCCGACAACGATTCACACCAGCGGAGCAGGCTGAATTCGAGCTCCCATGGAGATCCTGTCACCCTCGAAGAGAAAGAGATAGAAGACGGAGAAATCAAAGAATAAATAAGTTCTTCAATGGAGAGAGGTGGAGAGATGCATAGAGAGAAATGATTTTGGATGGGTGACAGTGATGGGCAATAAATGCCCTTGTTACTTCTCTCTCTACATCGGTTGCAACAAATGAGGTAACAGGAGATATTGAGGGAGGAGGGTTAGATTTTGCAATTTGTGTGGATAGTGGGGTAAGGGTGCAAAGGGGTCCGGATTTTAGGGTTAATTTAGCAAATTGCCCTTATATATATCCCGTATTTAAATATTACAAACAAAGTTCATTATGTCATTATTTAATATATAAGTTGTGTTATAAATTAGTGCATGCTCATATTATATGAATGTTGAATTTAAAAAAAAATATTGTAATTATCTTTAAGGATTTTTAAAAATAGTTTTCAATTTTATTATTAAATTATATTATCTTTTTTATTAAACTAAAATATTTAAGGGTAAACAAGTAATTAATAACACCAAAAAAATGGTCTATATACTTTAAAATTTTATTATGGGTCTATTAACTACAAAAATTATTAAAAAGGGTTTTAATCATCCAATTGTCTCGTTAAAAAATGTGCTAATTTAAAAAAGTAAAGTTTCATCTGATATATATCCACTAGGTTAGACTTTTTTTCGGTGATGATCAAACTTGTTTAAAATCATATAGAATTTATGTAAAATAACAAAAAAATCTCATATATTCTAGATTTGGTTTTTATTTTTAGTCCGTCATCTATAATATTCCTTTTAATGTTTAAATAGGCAAACTTATTTGAGGTTTAGTTTTCAAATAAACAATCACCATGACTCTTTCAATGATTAAAATTGTTTAATGAATTGAACTACATAAATAAGTCGGCAAATTATGCAAAACAATTCATGTTAGAAAAGTATTTTTTTTATAATATAAATTATAATAACGAACTACTTGTGGGGTGAAATAGGTTTAAAACTTAAAAAGGTTATGGATGGGTCTTTGAAAACAACCATCTAAATTAGGGGATTATGTAAAAATATTTCGAAATTTGAAGTTCTTTTGGAAAAAACTACCCTAATTTTGTTTGGTTTGTATAATTTAGTCATTTATTATAGAACTAAAGTGTGGCGCGGCGTCATAATAAAGGTTTGTGGGTTATTGTGTAAATCAGATCTGCGAAAGTGGCGGCGAGATCGAGCGAACGAGGTCGAGGGCGCCGGAGGTGGCCAGATCTCACGGATCTGATTCAGATCTGCGAAAGTGGCGGCGGAGCGAGCGAGCGAGGGAACGGTTGCTCAGATTCGACCACTTCCTTCTCTCTATTGCTGCTGGAGGCCTCCTCTGAGATCGTTGACATCGGCCTTGGAGGAAAAAAGTCGTTGGATATGAGAATCCTGAGTGAGCGAGGCCAAGCGAGGGAGCCGCGCTTGCGCCGGAGAGCGAGAAGGCTCGAGACGACGGTGGCAGCAAGCAGAGCAGCGGCAGCATCACCGGAGATCCGAGATCTCCTCGTCTCCTCGGGGTTGTGTTCAGAGGAAGGAGATGAAATTTTTGTTAAATTACAAAAGTGTGGACAAATCGCCAATTGAGACTTTTTTTTTGGACATTTTGCAAACTCCCTAAAAATCAAATCACAAACTACCGAATCAAATTGTTGTGTGCATACCCATCCTAGTCATGGACTCATGGCCTATAAAAGGGAGCAATTGAGGGCCTAGTTGGGCACGTGAATGAAGAAGCCATTTCCCTCACTCTCCTTAGCTCTCTTCTTTCTATGTACTCTCTCTTTCTCTACCTCACTTTCCATCCCTTTCTATTCTGCACTATCTCTCCCATCTCAATAGAAGGTCAAGTTCGATCAAGACTAACCGATTGTTCCTGTTGTGAATTAGGACCACAACAAGTTGGTATCAGAGCTCGCGATCGAGAGTAGCTGTTGCAATGGCGAAAGAAAAGAGATCCAAAACGTTCGATACTCAATTTTAAGAACTCAGAGACAACACTAGGGCCTTCATGGCTGCGACGACGAAGTTTATGGAGGATTCGCAGCGCAGGCAGTGCGAATACGATATGCAATTAGAGGAATTCAAGAAAGCAAACAATTAGTGGATGGAGCAAATGACATAATATATCAAGAATCCTCCAAGAACGGAACGAGTTCAAGAAGAACCGAATCCAGTAGGAAGACATCCTAATCAAGGAAGCACTGGTGGTGGTCAAGCATCACTAATGGGGGCCGGGCCGCGGGATCGTGAGATTCCAGGTGCAAGAAGGTTCTTGAGCTCCCAAGGTGGATCTAACGGAAGCTCCAGTGGGTGGTCTTCAGAAGCCAGCAGGAGAATTCGGCTTCCTAAACTGGATTTTCCAACGTTTGATGGGAAGAAACCATAGAGTTGGATCCGGAAATGCGAAAAATACTTCGGTATTTTCGCAATTTTGGAGGAACATAAGGTAGAGATCGCCGCTATGTACCTCAGTGATAAAATGGATACGTGGCTCCAAGGGTATGCAATGTAGAAACAAGAGGTGTCTTGGAAAGAGTTTTGCGATGATCTGTGCATTCGATTCGGTGACAGGCGTGAGTCGGAGATAGTAGTGGAATCCAACAAACTGGAACAATTCAACGATCTGGAGGGATATAACGAGAATTTTAAGGAATTGAGAGCGAGTATGCTCGCTTTCAATGGCCACCTATCAGAATCGTACTCTATCTCGAGTTAAATTAGTGGCCTCAAGGAGGAGATCAAATCGCTTGTGTTGTTGGGGAGGCCTTCGACGATGGCCGATTTCATGGAGCAAGCAAGACTCCATTACAGGGAAGTTCAAGCTCTGATTAGAGTCACCAAGACCCCGTGGAGGCAGCCTCTGTCATCGTCCTCGCGCAGTCAAGGGTGGTCCAAGGATCTGGGGACCAAGACTGAATTCAAACCTGCCACAAGTGGTCCCAAGTCTCAAGCGTATTCAGCTGGATCAGATTTGAGCACAGGTCGTTCTAATGATGCCAAGAAAGCGTTATGTTACAAATGTGGAGATAAATTTTTCTTTGGTCATAAGTGCAAGACTCAGTCTCTGTTCAGTTGGTTGTTCAAGAGGTGCAAGAACCACTACCTTCGGATGATCAGAAAGAATCAGAATGGGGTGAGGAGGCAGAACAAGCTGAGACAGAAGTTTACGTTCATGCCTTGACAAGTGGGAATTCAGGTAGTACAATTCGAGTTCAAGGATCGGTCAAGAACAAAGAGTTCACCATCTTGATTGATAGCAGTGCAACACAAAACTTCTTGGACACTCGTTTGGCAGTAGAGGCGGGGTTCAACATAAAGAAAGCTTCATTGATTCAAGTGAATACCAATGATGGATCATGGCAATTTTGTATCGATTACAGGAGATTGAATGAGCTGATAGTGAAGGATAAGTTTCCAATTCCACATATTGATGATCTGCTGGATGAATTGAGAGAGGCTTCGGTGTTTTCAAAGCTTGATTTAAGGGCGGGATATCACCAAGTGAGAATGGTTGAAGGTGATGTATGTAAGACTGCATTTCGAACTCACCATGGGCACTATGAGTTCCGTGTAATACCCTTTGGCCTCACCAACGCACCGGCAACGTTTCAAGCCCTTATGAACGATGTTTTTCAACATATGTTGAGGAAGTTCGTGTTGGTTTTTTTTTATGATATCCTCATGTACAATGTGGATCTTCAACAACATGTACTTGAGGATAGTGTTAGAAACTCTCAAGAAACACCAACTCTTCGCCAAGTGTTCCAAATGCGAGTTTGCCCAATTTTAGGTGGAGTATCTCGAACATCTTATCTCAGACAAAGGGGTAGCTAAAGACCCGAAGAAGGTGAAGGCTATGGTGAACTGGCCAATGCCAAGCTCATTGAAGGCTCTTCGAGGCTTCTTGGGGTTGACTGGATATTACCATCGCTTCATTAGAGGATATGGTACAGTGGCCAAGCCTTTAACAGATTTGCTCAAGAAGAATGGATTTCAATGGTCTGAGAGTGCTCAAGTGGCTTTCCACCGACTTAAAGAGCTAATGTCTTCACCCCCAATGCTAGCTATGTCAGATTTCAATGCTCAATTTGTAGTGGAGAGAGACGCCTGCGATTCGGGGGTTGGTGCAATATTGATGCAAGGAGGTAGACCCACTGCGTTCATCAGTCAGGCTCTGCAGGGTAGACATCTGATGCTTGCAGTGTATAAAAAGGAATTATTAGCATTGTTGCTAGCAGTGGATAAATGGAGACACTATTTGGAAGGTAACAAGTTCATCATTAAGAATGATCATCAGCCTCTGCAACACTTGCTTGAGCAAAAGCTTTCAACTCAGTTGCAGAAAAAAGCTATTCGGAAACTGTTGGGATTGAATTATGAAATTGCTTACAAAAAAGGGATTGAGAACAAGGCAGCCGTGCTCTTTCCAGAATTCATGAAAGTACTTGTGCTGCACTCTCGGTGGTACAACCAGTTTGGATTAAAGAGGTGGTAGGCAGCTACAAGGATGATCAACATGTTCAAGACCTTATTATGACAGCCTTGTCATCTAACCCAGGGCATTACATTTTTCATTGTGGGGTTCTACGATATAAAGGGCATTTGTATATTGGTATTGACAGTAACTTGAGGGACAAATTGCCAAAGGCTTTGCATGAGGAACCAGTTGGGGGCACTCAGGCATCAATGGTACATTCCAACGTCTGAAGCTTCTATGTTATTGGCCGGGGATGAACGCTTCGGTGACCACTTTTGTCAACAACGGTGATACATGCCTTCGTAGTAAATCAGAGAGCGTAGCTCCACCTAGATTGCTTCAACCGCTGCCAATCTCATCCCAAGCTTAGACACACATTAGCATATATAGATTTCATCGAGGGTTTGCCTAAATCTCAAGGTAAAGACACCATTCTGGTGGTGGTGGATCGGCTAACTAAATATGCCGATTTCTTGCCTTTGAGTCATCCTTTCATAACTGCTTCGGTTGCCTTGGTGTTTATGGAATCAGTGTTCAAACTACATGGCTTGCCAACCAGTATTGTATCTGACTGGGACAAAATCTTCTTGAGCAATTTTTGGCAGCATCTGTTCAGAGCTTTGAATACCAGTTTGGACATGAGCACTGCGTATCACCCACAATCGGATGGTCAGACCGAGAGGGTGAATAGATGCTTGGAAACTTACCTTTGGTGTATGACTTCTGATCACCCTAAGCAGTGGGCAAAGTGGATTTTCCTCGCCGAATGGTGGTACAACACCAATTTCCATACGGCATTGAAGATGTCCCCCTTTAAGGCTTTGTATGGTATGTCTCGTACACATCATGGGATCCAATTGCATATAGGGATTTTTCCTCCAGTAAAGGATTGGTTGAGCACTCGGCAACACTTGATTTCTCAGTTGAAGCTCCATTTGCAGCAAGCTCAAAATCGAATGAAAGTCCGTGAAGATAAACGTCATTCGGTCCGAGTATTGCAGGTGGGTGATCTGGTTTTTGTTAAGCTGCAACCCTATCGTCAATCATCAGCAGTTGTCCAAAAGAACTTGAAATTGAGTTCTAAATTATATGGCCCTTACAAGGTATTGAGCAGAGTTGGACCGGTGGCCTACAGGGTGGATCTTTCAGCTTCGTCTCAAATCCATCCTTTGTTTCATATTTCTCAGTTGAAGCCCAAGATTGCCCCTGACAGAAATGTTGTCTTCGACCTTCCTTTGACTGATGAGGACGGCTCCATTCTTGTCAAGCCAGAGGCTGTGTTGGATACAAGAATGCACTCCCTACCTGATACGGGGTTAGCCGTAGGATGGCCCGATCTTCGACAATCAATACTCCAAAACAAGAACGGAAGCAAAGACTCAAAAGTACCAAAGTTATACTCGATATCGACAAGGAAGAAGACAAACGCGGCAACTTGAGTCGAACAATCTATGCTCGAAATCGACTAAAAATGCAGAAATTGAACTCGATCCAAACAAGAATAAAGACTCGACAAAGCAATGAAAATAAAGACCGATAGAAGGGTGATTCGAACTAAGGTAGAACGAGATAAAGACCCCAGGCCTCCTAAGAGGGTAGGAACCAAGTATCAACGACTACAATGCCCGCCTCTACAACCTTACACAACCAAGCGGACAACTTGGAGGCACAAGGAGGGGACTTTTGATTAATCTCCAAGCTCTCGCGAGGTTGATGAAGTCAAAGCAAACCAAGCAAGATCTATACCAATTGTGCAATCGATGAGCAATGCTTTGAATCGATTGACTTGCACTCTTGTGTTTCACACCAAAAGAGAGAAATTTCAATAAAATTGTACGTGAGTTCTACAGAAGAAGATGGCCGCCTATTTAAAAACCCTAACAAGGCTGATTTTTGGCCGAAAATAATAAAAATAATAACCTTAAGAAATTATTAAAATAACCCTAAAAGTTTCCTAAAATAGTTTAAGTAGAAATGTTGCTAAAATAGGAAATAACATAAGGTTCCATGACTTGGAGAATTCGACCCTAGCATGTGCCTAAGATGGTTCGACAACCTTGATCCCAATGCACATGTAGGCCTTCAATGAAGGCTCGGGGAGTTGAACTGTGCTCGAGAACAGGGCATGACTCACAAAGAAGAATGAGTCACGTTGAAGCTTTTTGGCTCGGGCTCGAGTCATAGGTCCGTCTCCTAAGATGATTGGCATGTACGGAGGTGTAGAAGATGGCCCCGCATCAACCTCCCGTTCTTGGAAAGGATTCGACCACGAATCCAAGTCCTCGTCCACGGCAAGATATGGAATGAGATCCGCGACGTTGAAGGTAGCACTCACGCTATAAGTTCCAGGAACCTCCAGCTTGTAGACATTATCACCCACCTTCTGTAGAACCTTGGAAGGTCCATCTTCCTTGTGGGGCAAGCTTGCTCTTCCTCTCATTGGGAAACCTCTCCTTCCTCAGGTGCACCCGCACTAGATCCCGGCTGGAACGTCACCAATCTGCGCCCCTTGTTGGCCTTGTTGGCGTTGTACTCAGCCTTCCACATAAGCTGTTGACGCGTCTGTTCATGTAACTTCTTGACGAAATCAATATGCTTACCTGCGTCAAATGACTCATTCGCTCTCATAGGATATGGAGTAAGATCAAAAGGGGTTAGTGGATTAACACCATATACACATTGAAATGGAGTGATTTTAGTTGAGGAATGCAATGTCCTATTGTAAGCAAACTCCACATGAGGTAAGGCTTCTTCCCAAAGCGTCAAATTCTTTCTTAATATGGCTCTAAGGATGGTGGTTAAGGTTTTATTGGTCACCTCAGTTTGGCCATCAGTTTGGGGGTGACTAGAGGTAGAGAATAACAATCTAGTTCCCAATTTGCTCCATAAAGTATGCCAAAAATGACAAAGAAACTTAACATCCCTATCACTCACAATGGTCTTAGGCACTCCATGCAACCGAACTACCTCTCTAAAGAACAAATTAGCGACATTGGTAGCATCATCAGTCTTATGACATGCTACAAAGTGAGCCATCTTAGAAAATCTATCCACCACCACAAAGATAGAATCCCTCCCCTTCTTAGTTCTAGGCAATCCCACAATAAAGTCCATAGAAATATCTTCCCAAGGGGCTGAAGAGATCGGCAGGGGTGTATATAAACCATGGGGTATAAGCTTAGACTTGGCCTTTAAACATTCAATACATCTCTTAAGGCAATGTTCTACATCCCTAAGCATATGTGACCAATAAAAGTGCGACATAAGTGTATGATAGGTCTTATCTCTCTAAAAATGACCCATTAAACCTCCACTATGGGCTTCATTCACCAATAATAACCGAAGAGAACACCTAGGTATGCACACTTGATCTTTCCTAAACAAGAATCCATCAAAGATATAGAAGCCACTGCTAGAACCCTTGTCTCGACATAGCTTAAATAAATCCCCAAAATCAGCATCATTTTTATACAATTCCTTAATGTACACAAAGCCTAAGACTCTAGAATCCAAAGTGGTCAAAAGGACATGTCTCCTAGAAAAAGCATCAGCAATCACATTGTCTTTCCCTTTCTTATACTTTATAACATAAGGAAATGTTTCAATAAATTCCATCCATCTACCATGCCTACTATCAAGTTTATCTTGGCTCTTAAAGTGTTTTAAGGATTCATGATCAGTCCTAAGAATAAACTCTCTAGGCCAAAGGTAATGGGACCATGTCTTAAGGACTCTAAACAATGCATATAGTTCTCTGTCATACGTAGAGTAATTAAGACATGCACCTTTTAACTTTTCAGAAAAGAAGGTTATAGGCTTATTACCTTCTTGCATGAGTACTCCTCCAATTCCAACTCCGCTAGCATCACATTCAACCTCGAAAGGCCGAGTGAAGTCAAGCAGAGCCAACAATGGGGCTTGCGTGAGCTTCTCCTTGAGCTGTCAGAACGCATCCTCTTGAGCCGGACACCACTTGAACTCGCACCGCTTCTTTGTGAGCTCTGTAAGAGGGGCTGCGATGGAGCTGAAGTTGTGCACAAAACGTCTGTAGAAGCTCGCCAATCCCTGGAAGCTGCGTACATGGCCAATGGTAGTCGGCGTCGGCTACTCCTGTATGGCCTTGATCTTCGCCTCATCGACACGCAATCCATTGGAGCTCACTACAAAACCCAGAAAAGACACTTGATTATTACATAATTCACATTTCTTAAGATTGGCATACAAGTGTTCTAATCTAAGTGTAGAAAGTACTTCCCTCAAATGTGCTTCATGGTCCTCAGGTGATTTACTATAGATAAGAATATCATCAAAATACACAACAACAAATTTACCTATATAATTCCTAAGCACATGATTCATTAGTCTCATGAAAGTACTAGGTGCGTTAATCAAGCCAAAAGGCATAACCAACCATTCATAGAGTCCAAATTTAGTTTTGAAGGCTGTTTTCCATTCATTGCCTTCCTTCATCCTAATCTGATGGTAACCGCTTTTTAAATCGATTTTAGAAAAGATAGAAGAACCATGCAACTCATCTAACATGTCATCTAAGCAGGGTATAGGATGGAGATATTTTACAGTGATGTTGTTAATGGCCCTACAGTCTACACACATTCTCCAAGAACCATCTTTCTTAGGGACTAACAACACATGCACAGCACATGGACTCAAACTTTCCCTAATGTATCCCTTGTTCAACAGTTCCTGGACTTGGGATTGAACCTCTTGGGTTTAAGTGGGATTCATTTTGTAAGTAGGCCTATTAGGCAAAGGAGCCCTTGGAATGAGATCAATTTGATGCTCAATTCCTCTAACAGGGGGTAGACCTGCTGGTATGTCCTCGGGGAAAACATCCTTATACTCTTCAATAAGAGATAGGATGTGAGGAGGGAGGGTAGCTCTAAGCTCCTTACTCAACATGTTCAACCCTTTGCATAGGAGCTTGAGGGTTGTTTCCCCATCCGCAAACTCGTCTAAAAATGTACTCTTGGAAGCCAAGAATACCTCTCTAGGCCGAGTAGGGGTAGACACATGGCTCGACTGAGCCTCCTTATCTAACTCACCTTTACTTATCTTCCGCTTCTCAATCTCATCAGCCACCTGGGTGAGCGTCATAGGCTTGAGAACTACATTCTTGCCCTGAAAAGTAAAGGAGTATCTGTTAGTAAAGCCATCATGCAAGACCTTACGATCAAATTGCCAAGGACGACCTAATAAGATATGACAGGCTTGCATATGGACTATATCACATAACACATCATCTTCATAATGGCCTAGTTTGATATGCACCTGAATAGTAGGAAGTTGTAATTTATCAATCATTTCCTGGCTAGCTAAGTTACAACTTCCCCCATCAATGATCACATTAACCACCTTACCCTTAACTAAGCATCTAGTATGAAACAGATTCTCACGTTGATTGTCATCACATGGTGCAGGAACAACACTTAAGACTCTCCTAACAATCAAGAATTCTCCATGTTCATAATCAATGCCATCATCATCTTCATCATAAGTAAGCAGGTTAAGGTTTTGATCATTATCATTAGCATGCTCTTCATTTTCATCACAAGAATTGGCAGACACATATTCACCCAAGTGATTGATCATGATAGTTTTCTTATTGGGACAATCCTTCATAACATGACCTCTACCCTGACATTTAAAGCACACAATGTCCCTAGATCTAGTAGTAGAGGGGTTAGGATTACTCCCTTTGGGGCCAGTAGATACCCCAAACGAATCTCGTCCAGTCCAAGGCACCTTACCCTTATCAGAAGCTGAAGGGATGGTTCGGCCATCTCCTCTCCCTGGGGGTTGGTTCGGCCGAGAGGTGTAGCCTCCATCAGGCTGCCCTTGGGGCTGTTGTGTCCGGCTTTGGCGCCATGGTTGGGGCTGCCCACTCGTTATCCTTCTGCCTTGGTTCTAGTATCTAGCTCCACGTTCAACTTTAATAGCCAAGTGTAACAATTCAGTAGGAGTAGAGTAAGGAAAACAATCAATGTCATGAGCTAAGGCGGGATGCAAAATACGAAGAAACCTAGCATTTGTATCCTCATAATGTTCAACAACATTAGCTCGAGCCATGGTTTCTTGCATAATATTAAAGGTTTCCTCAACAGATTTATTCCCTTATTTAAGGTTTTCTAAGCGTTGTCTAAGCTTTCTAGGATAATGTTGAGGGACAAACCTACTTCTCATTACAACTTTCAATTGGTTCCAAGACGCGATAGGCGCATCAAGGGCTCTTCTTCTTTCCTTGATCAAATTATCCCACCAAATAAGAGCAAACCTTTGAAATTCTAAAGAAGCCAATTGAACTTTCTTAGGTTCAGAGAAATTGTGACAGTTCCAGATTTGATTTATTTTTGTTTCCCAGTCAATATATGCATCTGGATCTGTCTTACCATCAAAGGAAGGAATCTTTACCTTTATCTTACCTATGCCATCCTGATCAGGATCTTTAGGCTCACGGTATTAGCAACGTCCTCCTCTGTCGTTCCGCCTCAGGCGTTGCTCCCAATAGTCCTCCTCTTGGAAGTCATCGTCATGCTCCGAGTAGTAGAACTCCTCCTGGAAGCCACGACCTCTTCCTCTTCCCCGTCCTTGCCCCTGCGCATTACCAAATCCGTTGTTTCTACCATATCTCACCCCTCGTGGAGAGTTGTTCTCTTCAAATAAGGGATTATTCAAATTAAGGTTAGGATTTCGGACTTCCTTTTCATCATTAGGCGTATCGTCACACCTTTGATTACCTTGACCACCAAGGTTATTAGAACCCATTGGTCTAGCCTCTAAGGCCGTCAGCCTATCCATTATCGCTGCCAAGGTGGTGTTAAGAGTGTTCATTTGGTTGTTGAACACCGCGGCGGATACAGTTGCTTCGGAATTGTTGTCATCGTTGCCATTGTTGGCATTGTTCCCGTTGTTAACCTGCTGAGACATTACACATAAAGGCAAACACGGAACTATGTCACGACTAGCAAAATAAAAACAATCTTACAAGTGTTTCGCTTACACTCTTCTCTCTAATTGGTATGACAAGCTTGTTGGGGCAATCCACTTTGGGCAAATCAACACTCAAACAAGAACCTAACAATGCAAGGCAAGAGATAAGAGAAAGAACAAAACAAAACAACCGAAAACTCAACAGACAAAGTATCGAGTCGGTAGGGGGTCGATATCGAGTCGGTATGTGAACACTGGAAAACGGCGAGGTAGATATCGACTCACGGACTCGAAATCGACCAAAGGCAAAACTTGATAGAAGTAGACACTCGAGCAGCACTCGACACGTGCAAAATTAAGGCCACTCGACTAGACCTGGAATGGCACTCGATACAGCACACAGACAGCTCGACACAGGCAAGGAAAGCAATCGATATTGCCAAATCGACAAACACAAAAACAAGAGAAAATAAAGGAAAGAAAGGAAAACTTGGACCTTTACCTGTTTTTTTTTTTTTATTCAAACCCTTAGCAAGGACGTTGTAGTTGCAAGGTAGGGCTGAAAAACAAAATTTGTGTTTTGGGAGGTATGTGTTTGAGATTTTTAACTAGGGCTATAGGATTTCACCAAAATTGGTCCTTGAAGGTTCTTGCACTAGATCTCAACAATATTTTTTTTTGAAGCTACTTTTGCCCCTAGTGAATTTTATCCTCCTAGGTCAAAGCTTGAATGGATTTTTTTTTTGAATTTTTCGGACCCTTTTTTTTTTACTAATGCAAGAAAATAACAACTAGAATGAAGGACTCGAAACTATAGGTTAATGGTGAAAGAAAATAAAATTTGTAGCCCTAATGAAATATATATAGATGGAACTTTGGCTAAATTTAGTAAATAAATCTATCTATGCCCCTCTATGATAGAAAATATGATATATATCTACCACAAATTTCAACAAATTAAATAAGGCAACAAAGTAGATAGATCTAGAATAACAAAAGATAGAAGCAACAACAACTAGGGTTAGGGAAAACCCTTCGCCGAAATCGACTAGAGGTTGCGGATATCGACCACAGTGCTTCTCGGCTTGCAAAGGGGGTCTCGGCTTTAGGCTGTGTTTGGGCTAAGTGCAACACAACAATCACAAACAAGAGTTAATAATAATCAAAATCAAAATTTCAAGAAGTAAAAACCAAGAACAAGAAAAAAAAGACTCTATTTTTGTAGGTTTTGTGTTTAGGGAAACAAAAGACACAACTTTGATGTCGGAAACCAAAGCTCTGATGCAAATTTGATACGGGGTTAGCCGTAGGATGGCCCAATCTTCGACAATCAAGACTCAAAGACAAGAACGGAAGCAAAGACTCAAAAGTACCAAAGCTATACTCGATATCGACAAGGAAGAAGACAAAGGCAGCAACTTGAGTCGAACAATCTATGCTCGAAATCGACTAAAAATGCATAAACTGAACTCGATCCAAACAAGAATAAAGACTCGACAAAGCAATGAAAATAAAGACCGATAGAAGGGTGATTCGAACTAAGGTAGAACGAGATAAAGACCCCAGGCCTTCTAAGAGGGTAGGAACCAAGTATCAACGACTACAAAGCCCGCCTCTACAACCAACGACTACAAAGCCCGCCTCTACAACCTTACACAACCAAGCGGACAACTTGGAGGCACAAGGAGGGGACTTGTGATTACCAGAATCATCAAGCTCTCGCGAGGTTGATGAACTCAAGGCAAACCAAGCAAGATCTATACCAATTGTGCAATCGCTGAGCAACGCTTCGAATCGATTGACTTGCACTCTTGTGTTTCACACCAAAAGAGAGAAATTTCAATAAAATTGTAAGTGAGTTCTACAGAAGAAGATGGCCGCCTATTTAAAAACCCTAACAAGGCTGATTTTTGGCCGAAAATAATAAAAATAATAACCTTAAGAAATTATTAAAATAACCCTAAAAGTTTCCTAAAATAGCTCAAGTATAAAAGTTGCTAAAATAGGAAATAACATAAGGTTCCATGACTTGGAGAATTCGGCCCTAGCATATGCCTAATTAAGATGGTTCGACAACCTTGATCCCAATGCACATGTAGGTCTTCAATGAAGGCTCAGGGAGTTAAACCGTTCTCGAGAATAGGGCATGACTCAAAAACAAGAATGAGTCGCGTTGAAGCTTTTTGGCTCGGGCTCGAGTCATAGGTCCGTCTCCTAAGATGATTAGCGTGTCCGAAGGTGTAGAAGATGGTCCCGCATCACTACCCAATGGGGATCTTGTCACGGAATGGCTCATCAAATGGACCAACCTCGGCAAAGAAGACAACTTGGGAGCCAACTGCACATATTTTGTCTCAGTTTCCAGATTTCCACATTTAGGTGTGTGCATTGTATAGTCTTAAGCCTTGAGTCAAGGCTTTGTAAGGACGGGGTAATGTTGTGTGCACACCCATCCTAATCATGGCCTATATAAAAGGGACCAATTGAGGGCCTAGCTAGTTGGGCACGTGAATGAAGAAGCCATTTTCCTCACTCTCCTTAGAGCATCAGCATTCATGGGGTTAACCCATCCCGAATTTTTTCCATCTCTCCTCCTAAGATTTCGACACTTCATTTTTCAACATCTATACCCCTTCCTTTAAGTTTTATCCACGTTCATAAGTCTACCTCATCACTTATTTTTTAACTTTATCTATATCCCATTACATATTTTCAACCAATCAAAACATAATTTACATAATAAAAAATTATAATTAAATAAGAGGACCCACCATATATTTAAAAAGAAAAGAAAAAAAATTGGAAAAGTGGGAGAGTTTACCTCTTTGCACTAGGGTGAACCCTTCCCCTTTATGTAATGGGGTAAACTCTACATCCATATCTCTCCCATCTCAATTGAAGGTCAGGTTCGATCAAGGCTAACCGGTTGCCCTGTTGTGAATTAGGATCACAACAGAAATTTTCTTAAAAATTTGACTTTAGCCCGACGATTTTTTTTAAAAAGCAAACATACTAAAGTCTGGCTAATATGATCAAGAAGGTCAGGTTCGATCAAGGCTAACCGGTTGCCCTGTTGTGAATTAGGATCACAACAGAAATTTTCTTAAAAATTTGACTTTAGCCCGACGATTTTTAAAAAAAAGCAAACATAATAAAGTCTGGCTAATATGATCAAGAAGGTCAGGTTCGATCAAGGCTAACCGGTTGCCCTGTTGTGAATTAGGATCACAACAGAAATTTTCTTAAAAATTTGACTTTAGCCCGATGATTTTTTTAAAAAAGCAAACATAATAAAGTCTGGCTAATATGATCAAGAAGGTCAGGTTCGATCAAGGCTAACCGGTTGCCCTGTTGTGAATTAGGATCACAACAGAAATTTTCTTAAAAATTTGACTTTAGCCCGACGATTTTTTTTAAAAAGCAAACATAATAAAGTCTGGCTAATATGATTCAGATTTGTTTTTTTTTTATTAGCAACTAGTGTCATGCTCGGTTTGTTTGAAGTCAGTGTAATTAATTTACCAAACATTTCTCTTTCACTTAGTGTTTTATTTTTTTATAAAAAATTTGTTGAGTGGCGAAGAGGGTAAGATCTTTTACTAATTGTTTTTAATTATTTAGATCTATTAAAATGCACCATACATTAATACATGTTATCTTAGCCAATTCCAGCTATACGAATTAATGACGCCTCGTCCCAACAAATTCTCAGCTTATGCTGCTGGATTGGTTTTTAGAGAAAATGAGAGGCTTTCTAATCTCAATTTGTATTTTTAAATCAAAAGTGATGAGCATTGATAATCATCTTTCCGCGATTCTTAGGTATCAAAATCTCTTTTACTAGCTTTTCTTTTGAAAAAATAAAAAAATTGATCATATATATCCTATATAAATAAAAAAATTAAAGGTGATGCTTATCTCTCTAATTAATCCTCCTCTTAGCCATCTTATTAATCTAGTTGAGGGTCAAGTGGGGACTTGTTAATTGATGATCCATTATTAAAAATGGACGGTCACTAATCTCTACAAATTAACTACCTATATCTCTGTAATATTTTTTTGTGTTGAAATGAACCAGAAAATTAAAGATATAGGGGAATTCAATCTTAATTAACTAATGGTGTATTGATATGATTTTTGAATTTCATATAGGCATCTCTCTCGCTCTAAAAAAAATAAGATATCGTGTTTGTAATTAAAATCCGTGTATAGTGTCTATATATATAGAAGATCGAGTTATAGTGAAACAAAAAATATGGTGCAACGGTGAAAAACAAAAGAATATTGTGTTATAATAATATGAATATGATATTATGTGGATATGAAAATGTGAATATTAATATAATATGATGTATGGATATAAATATGGTGTTATTCATTTTATGTTATGTGAATATAAATAATATCATATTCATATACCATATTTATATTCACACAACATAGTATTCATATGAATATAACACAGTGTTAATTTATTTTACCGTTATACTCTATTATTTGTTTCATTAGAACCCTACCCAGGGGCGGAGGGAGGGGGGGCATGAGGTGGCTCGAGCCCCCTGGTCGGGGGAAAACGTAAAAAAAAATGTATTTTTTTGTAATTTTTGATAATTTAAGGGTTAACAACAGTTAAAAAGAGTATAGAATCAATAAGTTTGCTTAACTTAGTTGGTATGGGTTGAGGAATGTAATGATGATAAGGTCTTGAGTTTGAATCCTTGTAGCTTCATTTTAGGAATTTTTTTCTCCTTTTAGTATTTTAAACTCAAAATATAGCTATTTAAATCATACATTTAGTGTGTTTTATACTATATTTCTTATAATAAAAATTGTATCTTATATATATCTTCAAAAAAAAAATCCCAAAAATTTAGTTGAGCCCCCCCCCCCAAGGGAGTTTTTCTGCCTCCGCCCCTGACCCTACCATATTATATTACATGAGATGAAATAAAAGGACTCACATAAGCTAAAAAATTTTTTAAAAAAAATTATAAAGGCGCCAAAAAATTATCCTGTCATTTATGAACAGTCTAGCCCTATATGTTTGTTGTCTTGAGAAACAAAAAAACGTATTTATTTTTGTTACATATCCTTTATTTTTGTTTCAAAATATAAATTTGATTAGAATTTGTGAAGGGAGGAAGAAACACATTCACACACAAGAAAACATGAAAAGTAGTGCTTAGCACTTTTGAAAGGTGAATAATTTGCTTTTTTTCTCTTCGAAAGTATAAAGGAAAAAAGTTACAATGCCTTTGCACAATTCTTAATTTACTTGATCATTACATTACATTAATTTATTTATGCAAAAGTAGCCATCAATTTAATCCTTTCCTATGTGTTATCTCGAAGACACTTTTCTAGCCATGCATTTAATCATTTTCTTATTCTCCACAACATTTATCCTTCATTGGTAATTGATTTCACAATAATATATAATATATAGTCATGCTCTCGTGCAGATAATTGTTTTTGTTTCTTAAAAACAAAAAAAAAAAGATAGTTGTTTTGGTATGAATGAAAGTGTTCCATGTGATTTAGAGTTATTCAATTGTAATAGATAGTTATTCAATCGCTTATATATTTTTTTTATAACAAACTCAATTTCTATGGAGTATGAGACATAAGTGGCAGAACCTAAACTATGTATCTGGAGAGGCCAAAAAAAATATTTGAGATTTTTTTAGTTGTTTTTATGTCAAATTCACAATAATATTGTTCTGAAATGAAGATATAAGGATTTAAACCCTTAATTTCTTACTTAAAATATTAATCAGTTACCATCTAAACTAAAGAAATTAATTGTTTAAATATCATTTTACTTCCAAATATAGTAAAGAACATATCACATATAACATTGACTCTCTTTTTTTTTCGTTCGGAGGGGCCATGGCCACCTCCTGCTCCAAAGACGTGGCGGGAGACATTGGTCATTAATTTAGAGCAATCTATCAAATAAGAGTCCTAAAATCCTTGTTTAATATTGGCTCCATTTCAATCCTTTTCTATGTGAATCAAAGTAAATTTATCCTTGAAATAGCAAGTGAGGGCAAAATGATTGAGAAGGATAATTTTTCGCAACGGTTCTAATAAGAGTATTATCAATGTTTTAACTCAAACTATTGATAATATTTCATGTCGGAGTAAAGAATAGGTGAAAACCAAAGTACCAAAACGTAGTAGGCCTCTTGATAAAATGATTTGAAAATGTCCCCCAATAAATTTCGTTAAGATTAATGTAGATGCTTCGGTCAAAATTGGTTGTCAACCTCAGATTGGGTGTATTCTGAGGAATAATTATGGTCAAGTTATTCGGATACATAAATGTAATGTTAGGATGAGTTCGATCTGTCATCCTAACAGAAGCGTTTGCAGTATATGCAGGTATAAGACTAGTAGTGGAGCTTGGGATACGGAAAGTCATAGTTGAAAGTGATTGCTCAATCGTTATCAATGACATTAATCAAGTGAATAATATACCATGAGAGGTGGTGCAATTAGTTCAAGAAATCCGTTCATTAAGCGAAGATTTTGAGATGATTATATTCCAGCATTGCTATAGAGAGGCGAATTGTGCAGCTGATTTTATTGCGAAATCTCAGTTGAGTTGTAATTTTATTTTGAGTTCTTGTTGTGAGTTCCAGAACATCATCTTGTTAGATGATTATGGAAGTCGACAATAAATCCAACTCTTTGCCTACCGTAAAAAAAAATAAAAAATGATTGAGAAGGATAGTATGTTAGCCCATATATGATAAACAAATCTAAGCATATTATGAATTGAATGGATGTCCATCTCGATAAAAATCAATTGATAAAAAAAAAAAGTTCATAATACGTACAATTGTAAATAACTGGTAAGGATGGTAGGTAGTAAATTAGTTCACGAGTTCGAACTCTCCTCTCCCTTATTGTAATGAACCTATGGAAAAAATATATAATAGGGAGCTGTGGTGTGCAACGAATTTAAAGTAGGCGTAGCAAATTAATGTATCAAAGCAATGTATTAAGAGATGGGGAGAATCAGAATTTAGGTATGGGATGCTGCACGCACATTGGTTTTGTAGGCAGGGCGTATATGTAGTCATTTTTTGTTGGGCGTACACCATATATATAGATTAAAGCTAAATAACAACATGTACACCATCTGTATAAACTAAGCCTAAGTGCAAAGGAATTTTTACACTTTACAGCAATGGAGGGATATATATAATTGTTGTATAGTGATGGGAAACCATGCAAAAGAAGAGATAGATACCCTTCGTCATTTGCATCTTTCACTTCATGTTAGGAAGTTATTCCCAAACAATCCATTGCTTTCCAAATCTAATCTTCCATGTCCTTACTCTTATCACACTAAAATGAGTTTTTTTTTTTTTTCTAACTAGATCATAAGCTCTTTATCAACTAATCAACACATCGAATCAAACGAGCCTGTTGTTGCTAAACGGTGAAGGGCACTAGTACTAATTGATGATTTGTAACCATTTTACAAGCACACTTTTGTTCCCTTTACTTGCATTAAGGAGCAAAATTCCTTTGCATGTTCACCCACAGAAAATGTGTTCGGGAATCAAAAGACAAAAGCCCAAAGAGAGTGTTAAAATCTAAAGCTAACTAGGAAAAGAGAGATAGAGAGAGAGAGAGAGAAGAGGAATCAAAGCAAAAGTGGGGAGGGCCAAAAAACCCTAAACACACCTGATGATCATGACACCACTTATACTCTCTTTTTTTCCCAATTCCTTTTGTGGATCAAAACTCTTGAAGTTTGAACACAACACACTTATCAACAGCATCAAGAAGCCCAAGTTGATCACCAGAGGACTGATCTTGATCGACACCGCAATCATCGCTAATCGACATGTTCAAATCCAATGAAACACTAGGGCTAGGAGAGTTGTTCCCATTGGAATCCTCAGAACAAACACCTCCTTTCTCCTCTTCCATGGAGCTCCGAAGATCGGCTCTTTGGTTAATATCAGGAGAGCATGCCCTTGATCTTGAACTGAACCTCTCACAACTTATTATGATGATGGAGTCTCCAAGACTAACTTCCTCCCCATTTGAGCTTCTCAGCTTGCCTCTTTCCATGGCCCTCTTTATCCCAACTTGAGAAACATGGTCCACCTGTTCTATGTCCTCGACAAAGAACACCCGGTGTGGATCATTTGCAATAGCTTCTGCCAACTTGTCTACGCACGTTGAGCTCTGCTCGTCTCGCAGCCTCTTGTTTCTAGAGTCTTCCGTTGAAGAGAAGCTGCTGAGGGAAATGGCATTGTACTTGTTCCGTGACCCAAAAACTAGCATTGCAAGCTCCTTCGCGATCTTCTCCTTGCCACTGGAATCAGCCCCTAGGAAAAAAAGCCAAGTTTCCTCTTTTACATGGCCATCGCTCTTCCAATGATCCCCTTTTCGTCTCACTCTCCCTGACCTACAAGTCAGAACAGTGCTTACTATGCCTCGGATTAAATTCCGTTGCCAAGGGACCTTTTTCTCCAATGCATTACAAAGGGTTTCAAGGTTCTCCACTGTGTATTCTTTGAACCTCTTTTGGGTGCACTCTACTTCCATAATGTCACTAGAAGAGGTTGAGTTGTGTTTAGGCGAAGTGGGCGATGAATGCCTTTGATCCTTGCTGGGTTCCGGGATGTACATTCTGAATGTAGTCTTGGCCATTCTATTAGAAAGCTGATGATCGTCTGTTGTAGACCAGAAACATTTGGGTTCGACTTGAACCGTTTGATTACCAATCTGTCGCCTATTTAAGTCATACGAGTGTTGTCTGGGAGGTGATGTCGAAGGGGACACCAAGGAGAAGCTTAAGGTTCTCTCGGTGAAACTCCATGATCTTTTGCACAGATCATTGACTAGGACTAAATCCTATAATCAAAAGTGGAAAGAAGATAATTATAAGAACGCTTTCGCCTAGAGTTTGAAAGATAAGTAGGCAAATGTTGCCTTTTAATCGGAAATAAAGCAAAGATAAGATTATGACCGCGACCTGATCAGTGTCGTTGCTTCTTTTGTTCTCATCATCCTTGCACTTTTGCAACCATGAAGGAAGACTTTGGGTAGTGGAATCACTGTTGTTACAAGCGTTGCTTTGCAAGCTTACGCGGTGCTTCTCCTCTTGGCTTCCTTCGTGAAGAAGCCAACTCATTCCGCTGTCCACTTTCTTGTTGGGCAACACACTTTGTGAATCACTAAATGGACAAAGGGAAAGGGGCAACAATAAGAAACCAGACATCAAAGCCATCTAATTAAGTAAAGGAGTAATTGATGCAAAACTAAACATAAGCATATGAAGTTGTAGCGAAAAATTACCTTTCGGGGATGAGACTTAAACCCAAGCTACCGGCTGGAACCATGATGGCATGGATGCCCCAAATGGCTTCTAATGAAGGATGGCCACTCCTACATCTGGTGTAAGTTTGGAAGGTGGCAACTCCGACTAGCCATAACCTTCCGGCCTCATTACATTCGTGAACGAGGCGTTTGAGCTCCATGATCACATGCTCAATTGGGCAATAGTAGCTCCTCCTTTGCTCTCCACTGCCACTTACGAAATCGGCAGCCCACTTAAGATCACTCAAGTAAAAAACCAACCCTTTGCTCGCATACCTCTTGACTAGACATGTTATGTCCGCAAACTTTTGCATAAGCTGTTCTCTAGAGAGGTGTCCCAAGGAGTCAAGAGACAACGGCTCGAATCTCACCTCTCTTAGAGCATCAGGAACATCTCCTCTTTGAACTCTATCCATCACACCCCTAACCGCGCCTTCCAGAGTGGTCAGGCACTCTCCAACAACAACACAACATCTTTTCCTCTTACTATTAAGCATACCCTCAATCACACTCGTCACATCCTCGTCCTTAACCCCAACCGGAGTTTCGATGGAAGTGGAACACGGCTGGTGATGAGACTGGGAGGGTTGAAGGACTAAGAGGTTAGCACCACCACTAGTAGGGTGATCCTTAGTGACCCTGCTAGGGTTGTTCTTCACCTGATCAGGGTTGACCACCTCCACCGACACGGCTTGTTCAACCTTCTCTTTAACCAAGGGGCTAGAAAACCCGGCTTCTCGCATAACCCTACTGACACTAGGATCATCCAGTATTGAAATTATAAGCTGCTCCAGCTCAATCTTGACAGCCAGGAGGGGCTGCTGCTGATTCTCAATGGAGCCGCGGCGTTGATGAGCCTGAGCCCTCTTGAAGGCTGCAACCAGGGCGTTGGAGATGGTGGGGTTTTGGTGGTGGTGGTGGTAGTGGGGCCCCAGCATGGGGCTGGAGGTGGAGGTCGGGAGGCGGTTGAGGGCGACGTTGAAGCAAAGCTCAAGGGCTCTGCACTGAAGAGGGTGGGAGTGGGACTGCAAGCAAGCGGCTCTGAAGAGGCCGGAGGAGGCTGAAAGCATGGTGTTTGCCACATGGAGAGGGGTCACCTGGGCATGCCCTCTTCGCCTCGCTAAGTTCACTGCTTGCTTCACCATGGTTGCAGCCTCCTGGGTTAGAGCCTGCTGGATTGTGCAGCCACTGGATCTCATTTTAAACTCCAACAAGAGAGAAAAAGATTCAAACTTTGGAAACTAGCTACTGTATATTTCTTTCTCGTTCAAAGGATTGATCAAGAAATGTTTTTGGATGGGTCTTTCATTTTCTCATCTCTTGCAAAGAGATATAAAAAAGTGGGTAACAGTGCAGGTATGACTCTACAGCTACTACTGCAGGAGATTAAAAGGTTCAAGAAGTTTGAAGGACTTGGTGGCTATTAAGAAGTGTATGGTGTTTGATGATACATCATCAATAAGTATATAAGCAATGTAAGTGGATATAAATGCTTTTCTTGTTAGGGAGGCAATTAATTTTACATAATTTTATTTTTTCTCTGGAGGGGTCCAAAAGCATAGTATTAGTAGTGGAAAGTGGATTACATGTGCTGACAAGCAGTACAAAAATTGCAGCACCAATATCAAAGGTACTTCTACTTTGCTCTTGCTATACTTTTTTTTACCTCACCAATATGTTGATCTCTCATAAAGTTGGTTTATTGTAGTAGTATTTTTTTACAGTTATACTAGTATATGGTACAGTATATACTTTTTATTGAGTCTAAAATATGCAGATAACTTCTCTTTTGAACTTTTGAGCATTTTATCTTGACAAGTTCTAGGATGTGTTAGAAATTACCCCTAACCCATCCTAAACCATGCAGACAACTATTAGTAGTGATCACCTACAGAGTGACACCATATTGCCTCTAAGATATCAAGCAATCTTGATCTTGTTATCCCTTTTCATCATGGGTTATTACTTTAATGGAACTCTTTAATCTGTATATATATATATATATAAATCCCTCTTGCTCCAAAATTATAACTTGAAAACCACACCAAGCAGTCTAAACTGTAGTTTTGCTGTTGCTCAACAACTTAAAACTACATCCTGCTATAATCATCCCAAAGGTACTGTAATTGTCCTAGAGGCCAAGGCCAATTACGATGGCAGGAGAGGACGTAGAGGACTCTGTGCACACTCAGTTAGTGCATAGAGGGCCTAAAGGACTCTGCGCGTACTAGCGCAAGGATCGGAGGACCTAACATATCCGATAATAGTAGATCCGAAATCAACACTAGGAAAACCCACAAATGGTAGCTAGCGAGGGTGGGAAGAGGAGGACAAACCACTTTTGGTCCATCCTCAAAGTCCCAACTCCAAGAACCTGAAAAGAGACGATGGTGGGAGAGATGTGTTAATGTGTAAAGGAATCGGGAACTGTGTGTAATTCTTTTTCTTTGAGACTATTAAGGACAAGGAATAAAGTGTTATTGTTTTCTATTTTCCCCCATTCATCTCGCACTCTCACTTTTTTTTTTCTTTTTTTTTTTTAGCCTTCCCATCTCAGACTCCCAGGCATTACATTCTAATGCTTTAAACGCTTTAGATTGAAATGCATGGGGATTTTGAACACTTAAAAGCAAATATTCTCTCCTCTTCATCTTTATCGCTCTCTCACTGCTCTCCCTTACCCACAGAGAAAGTGTAACCATTAATTTCACAAAGTGGAAAGCTTTTGGACCCTCAAATTGATTCAGAGAAAAAATGGAGGGAGAGATGGTCATGAACTGGAAAGAAAACAACTTATCATAGCTACCAAAATCCCGAGGTTCCGATCATGGTTTTGCGACCTCCCTTTCATCTCAGCATTTTCCTCCTGCCAAAATACAAGTGCATGAGCATGGGATGAGCATGAAGGTTAAATCATTCTCATCTTACTTTTGTAAGAGAATGACAATGCTGAGTCCTCGATCTCTTAACATACAATGTTATGTTATCCTTATATTGTTATATCATTGCGATTTGCGACCTAATGCTTTTCTTTGTCGAAATCAAAGCTTGAAGTTGTTTTAGAGAGGCTAATAAAGTGACTGATAAACTAGCTAGATGACATGGGTTACTTCTCTTATGCTTTTCAAATTTTAAGTACTTAAGTACAGTAACCAAGATCTCTCTACTCTCATTCACAAGGATGCTCTAGGACAGTCCACGAGCCTCGTGCATAAAACATCATAGTAGACATAAAGTGATAACATAGGTGATAGACTAACATGGATAACCTTTGAATGTTGCCCATCCTATATGCTTCTAGGACCCTGTCTTTCAGTGTCTAGTTTTAATTTTGTCCTGGTGACTGGTGAGTGGGCTCTACTTACTAATGCTACAAAACAAATATAACAAACAAGTTAGAATATATACTATTATTCCATATTTGTTCCCTTTGCAGTTGTCCAAATTAACTGCAAACAAAGGCATATGAAAATTATTTTTCTGCCCTTGTCTCTTCTCTGATAACATTTCTCCATAAAGGTCATCCAGAAGGAAGACGTTATGAGTTTGCTGCAATCCAGAAACTCATGAAAAGGGAACATTTAAATACCTTAAATTCCCTTAACAGCTGTTCATCCCAACTCTTTAATTGAAGTTCAGAACTATGCCAAGGTACTAAATAATATCAGACCTGAGACATAATAACATAAAAAGTTAATAGGAACAACGGAGGGAAGCTTACACTATACTAGATCTCGGAAGCGACACCTTTCACAATTTTCTCCGTATGCTTTACATCAGCTGTGCAAAACGGAACAAGGGAAAATTGATACTGAAGTCTTCATGTACTAGTAAAAAGAACTCCATTTCCTAGAAAGCCTGAAAATAAGAGCCTAAACAACTTATAGGCATTAGGCAGTAACATTAAGGTCAAAAGTAAAATATCAAGATAAAAACTTATTCAATTAATAAGATATTAAGAATGCAAAGCCAGGATGATGGCAACAAGGATATATTATCTTGATATAGTATGTGCTTATTTAAAATTAGTTTTAAAAAATTACTTTTTGTTGATTTAAAGGTGCAGTGAAGAAAATCAAGTTCACAGAAATAACCCAAACATCCGAAATACCAGCTAAAAAGATTCTGTTCACCACAGCAAATCAATATAGATTATGACGCGTGTCCTACAAATCTTAGAGTCTTTTTAAAGATTGGGAAATTCTAAAAGACAATTATCCTTCGCCTAGATTAAAAGCTAGAATTAAGAATCTAGCAAACAAGATTAAGAATCTTATGGCAAAGCCTATAGATTAATGGCTCTGGCTAGAGTTAATATGGTAGTTAATCTTCTAGGACCATATTTAGTTGCTGCTAATATTCTTCCCCAGCATGCCTTTGCATGGAAAGCAGCACTTCTCATCACTATCAACCTTACCTTGGTGTTTGGACAGGCAGGAAGGGGGAAAAAAAAAGGAAAACAGAAAACCTCCATAAAACTCCTTAATAAGTTGAACAAAAATACATGACTTTCACAGCATACGAGAGATTTCCCTTTCATTCCTGATCATCTTCAACCTTTACCATTTTTTTTTTCTTCTTTCCTGAAGAATATATAGAAAATCAATGTTTATGATTATTCTTGTTTCATGTATAAAACTCTTTATTTAAAAAGAATATAAGAATAAAACAGAAGAAGAAAGAAAAGGATCAAGTTCTAGAAATTCATCTGAACAAGCATCCATGAATCAGAACAGAATCTGAAGGGAAGTTTAAGAGTCTGTTTCACAAATATCTGTTTTGTCTTATAAGACATCTGTATTGGCAAATTATTATTAGGCCTTATCAATTACCAAACCAGCAATAAAATAATTATTCATAGCAAGAACAACAGAACACTGAGATAACGGGACGCAGAAATTCTACTTTGTACATGAATTCAAAACCAAGATTGAGCAAACAAAATAAACTATTGTAAAGTTGTACTTGAATGTTCTTCAGTACTGAATGCAAACCATAACAAAGCCTCAAGCCAAATCTATGCTAAATATATCATTTCTTTCTTAGATCATTATAAATCAATGTTTAGTCATATCATCATTTCTGATGATAACAAAGATACATTAATCTATAATATAGCCTCCAATGGTTCCTTCATTAAATTCATTTTCACTTTTTATGTACTCGTTATAAAGTGTCAAAACACCACTGATATTAAAACAGAAGGAAATGGCAAATGATGTAATCCTTTTACTCTGTGACATTCTAATGAAAGAATCCCTGTGTGGCTATAGCTTATTTATCTGATTGAACATTATGGTCCTTGGTCAACAAAGCGCAACTATCTTTGATGGCCTAAAAGACAACGAAAGGGGCACCAAGTAATTTGAATGCAAAGGGAACCATTATGGAAAGCGAAAAAAAGTGAATTTGAATGAGAAGGAAATACGAACATTAATACGGAAGTTACTTTAAATGCAGACTCTTGTAAAAGCAAAACTGTTTTCGTATTTTCTCATCCTTAATTACTAAGTTGTTAAAAAGTATAAAACATGAAGAAAAGAAAACAAATGCTAGCCATTCCCTTTGGCTATCAATTTTGTGCAAGGTCAAGGACACCATGACAAAACAAAAGAAATTATGGTGATCAAACATCCTTGATGGAATACCCGTCACAGAAAGTGTATTAATATTCACAGAAATAATAAAGAGTAGCATAAAATTAAATCTACCTAAGATAAATATCATAATTCACATCCTAAGAATCAAGCCTTTTATGCTAATTTTATTTTAATGGTAATTAACAAACATCAATGAGACCCCAGTCTTCATCTCTTTCTTCTTCACCATCCCCTTTTTCTTAAAGCAAAGCACTCTCATAGAAGAAGGGAAAGAGATAAAGGGGAATATCAAAAGCAAAATATGGCATTATCTACTCAAAAGAGTTGCTCTTTTTATGCTTTTAAGCTGCAAATAAGCATCTTCAGCCGATAAGTGGCCATGTGGGAGAAAGCAATATCCAGGAGGAGTAAAGAAAGTAAATAAGCATATAGAGAGTAAGAGAGGATACTGAAACAGTGTATGGGTGGCTGGACAGTCTTTAAAGATACACATAGGGAGAAAAGTTGCTCTGATTTTCACATGACAGCTTTGTTAATGTAAAGGTAATGGAATTACGTACCACACACTCCTTTTGCTAAAAGTTCCCATTATTTTGTTGATCCTTGTGCTTCACTTTCTTAATAAACAAATCAAGTGTTAAGTTAACTCAAGAAAAAGCACATCATAAACATTTAAATCATTGTCTTGGTGGTTATCCTCTGTAATCATCTCCAGCCAAAAATATAATAGAAACTGGAAAGCACAATAGAGTTTCTTATGGCACAGGTCTCAACAGGGGTTGGCCTTAACAAAGTGATTTTACACATAATGATCTTTAAGGCTATGGGTTGTTGAGCATACATAAAGCCTAATTGTTAAATTTGGATTCACTTTGTAGTCTTGAAGTTTAGAATGCTAATTAGTGAATGATGAAATTGTTATGTTCCAAACTTTTGTAGGCTGAAAAAACATTCCTGCTTTTACCTAAGGCCAGGAAATGAATAGATAGATAAGTTTTATGTGCAGTGCTTTTGATACATACAGTGCTAGAAAGATTGTCCTTCAGAGGTTTATCCAATTCCGCTTATAATGATTACTAGTATGATCTCCAGGTTTATCCAATTCCGCTTATAATGATTACTAGTATGATCTCCAAGGAACTGGTTGATCAGGCATCTCTACATTGCTCATGCCATTATGCCAAACCTCGGAAGTTTATGTCACATAAATCTAATGTTTCTAACCCACGACTTATGTCATGGTTAGGGGTAAATGTAGGTTCAGGTTCTGGGAGAATATGTGATTTTCTGATCCTTCATTTAGGAGTTCATGGGACAAGGGGCTGCTTTTAGGAGTAATCTTTATCTTAACACACTAGAGATTTTTTCTTCATTTAGGAGTTCATGGGACAAGGGGCTGCTTTTAGGAGTAATCTTTATCTTAACACTCTAGAGAATTAGGCAGTAGATAGCGATTTAGCAGTAAGCACATTTTCATGCTACAATGATTCACAAAGGAATCCATGTCAGCAGTCATCTGCTTTTAAAGATTAACAGTGTTTTAGAGTTGTTAATCATAACATATCATACACAAGAACTAAATGCTTACGTTGAAAAGATTTATTCTTTCGTGATCTCATCTGTACAGGCACTAATTTCACAAAGAGGACTACCTTCAGTTTTGATTCAACCGAACTGATTCTTTTCAATCATATTACAACCATAAATTCGCAACTATTCTTGGAAGTTGCAACATTATAAAGTGACTGCCAATATTGATGGCAACAATAAGGATTTTAATGAGAAATTACAACGCTGGAAGAATCGGAGAGATTGAACATGTTTGTTAATACCAACCCCAGGTTTGAATAGAAGTCGAACATAGGTGCCAAGACAAAAGGGCTGAAGGAATAAGAAGTTAGCAGTTAGCATCACTCCACTGGTGTTGTTGTTTTTCAACTGATCAGAGTTTCGGCCTCATCAGACCTGCTTGTTCCACCTTCTCTTTTACCAAGGTGTTAGAAAAACAGCTTCTCTCATAGCCCTACCCACATAGGATCATCCAGTACTGACACTTTAAGCTGCTCCAGCTCAATGTTGACAGCCAGGAAGGGCTGCTGCTGGTTCTCAATGGATTCACGGTTCTGGTGAGCTTGAGCCCTCTTGAAGGATGCAACCAATGCGTTGGAGACGGTGGGGTACTGCCGTACTGCTGGACTTGGTGGTGATCACATCGGGGCCCCACCATGGGGCTGGAGGTGGAGGTTGCGACCTGGTTGAGGGTGATGTTGAAGCACAGTTCAAGAGCTCTGCACTGCAGAGGGTGGGAACGGGACTGCAAGCAAGCAGCTCCGAGGAGGCCGGAGGTAGAGGAAAGCATGGTGCTAGACTGCTAGCCAGATGGAGAGGGGTCACGTGGGCATGGCCCCGCTGCCTTGCTAAGTTCATTGCTTGGTCCACCGTGTTTGCAGCTTCTGGGGTTAGAGCCTCTTGGACTGTGCACCCACTAGCTCTCATTTTTAACTCGCTACAGAAAAAGAATCAGACTTTAAAACCCAGCTATGTTTCTAGTAAAAAGAGATGGCTAAGAATTGTTTTTGGCTGAGCCTTTCATTTCTTGATCTGTTTTTCCCTCTCTTTGTTGGAGTCAGGCAATTTAGAGGTGTGTGGCAGTGTTGATACAAAAATAAGTTCAGCAATGGTTGGGGGTGGCTATAAATGCTTTTCTTGTTAGGGAAGCTTCTTTTTTTTAACCCCGGAAGATCCCAAGAGCATAGTGTTATTAGTAGAGGAAAGTGGATTACATGTGCTGATAAAAGTGACAAGCATTACAAAATTGCAGCAACGACATCAAAGCCATCTCAACTTGTCCTTGCCTTGCTTTTTTTTTTTTTTTAACCTCCAAAAATATATTGATCTCACAAAGATAACTCATTAAATAAAAGATGTAATTTTAGCCTCTTTCATACTTTTTAAGGATATTAAAAAATATACTCGAAATTATTATACCCTCATTTAATACTCTATTTTCTTAAAAATTACAACCATCTAATAATGACTAGAAGGGAAATTATGTAAAGTAAAGACCAAAATATCTAAAATGACATCTTTTGTTTAACAATAAATACACCCTAAAATGACATCTTTTATTTAACACAGGGAGTATATACTTGCGAATATCTTTCTCTTTTTAAAATTTGATTTTTGAGCATTAAATAGAAACTAAAACATGGAGGCTGCTCATTCAGTGGACTAAACTATTGACAGTATCCAGGCTGGGTTAGAAGTTAGAACCAGCCCATACTAAATTATGCAGACTGTTAGTACTGATCAATGATCCCCTACAGATTATCACCATATTGCCTCTTAAGAAATCAAGCAATCGTGCTATTGATAACTGTTTTCACCATGGGCTAGTACTTTAATTGAACTCTTTCCTCTATTAGAGCATATCTAGAATCAACATCCCTTACCTTGTTAAGGGGTATCTCTCTCTTGCCCCATCATTTTAGCTTGATGACTGACATTCCCTTTTTCTGAATAGAGATAACCTACCACCAAACGAGAGTAACCTAGCAATCCAACCTTAAATCTCAATTGTAATTTTGTTGCTGGTGAACATATATATCTGTATTCTAAATTTCGAACCAGGATTTTCTATTTAGATAACTCCTATTTATAGACTGGAGCTCAAATTAAGATATCATCTCACAAATCGAGATCCACTTCATCATATCATCGTGTTATAATTCATCCCAAAACCAATTATGATGCCATGAGATAACCCACTTTTATATAATGCAGAATTCTTATTGTAAAAGTATATTCAAGCAGCTAACAAACTTCAGCTCCAAAAAGCAAGCCAGATGAAGAGAGTTGAAATTCATACTCCAAAGTGTTTGTTTTATTGAAGAGCTAAAGGACTCTGCACTTACTTGCTTAGTGCATAGGACCTAACATATCCAATATTAGTAGATGCAAAACCAACACAGGAAAAACCCACAAATGGTAATAGATAGTGATGGTGGGAAGAAGAGGACAATCCACTTTTGGTTCATCCTCCAAGGACATGAACAGAGATGGTGGTGGGAGAGAAGTGAATGTCTACAAGAATCGGAAACTGTGTGCAATATTTTTCTTTCAAACTCACAGACAAGGGATAGTGTTTGTGTTTTCTGTCTTCCCCCATTCCACAAACACTCTTCACTTTTTTTCCATCTCAAACTACCAGATGTTACATTGTAATGCTTAAAACGCGTTAAACGCGTGATGATTTTGAACATTAAACACAATATTCTCTCCTCTTCAGTCTTCATCTTTATCTATTCTGATGACATTTCTCAATAAAGGTTATCCAGGACAAAGGTTCTATGTTATGAACTTATGTCACAATCCAGAGACTCAGGTAACAGTTAGCTCTGAATTACCTTAAATTCCCTTGACGGCTGATGATCTCGACTCTCTAATGTTTAGTGCCATGCGCTCATGCCAAAGTGATAAACCAGATCAAACCTGAGACAAACATTTCCATAATATCCAGAACATTCCAGTCCAATGTCTCCCTATTTTCCTCTTCCTACCTTAGCATTCTAGGAAGAAAATGCATTAGAGTCCAGAAACCATGCAAGAAATTTGATACCCTAACTATTCTAGTATGATAACTCAGACTCGCTGCTCTTCATATTTTGAGATTCAAACATGCAAAAATTAATATCATAAAAAAATATAGGAAAGACAGGGGAAGCTTAAACTATACAAGATCTCCAAAGCAATATACCTTTCACATTTTTCTCAATATGCTGCACAAAATAAAGAAAATTGACCATGAAGCCTTCAAGTGTAGGTAAAAATAACTCCATTTCCTAGAAAGCCTGAAAATAAGAACCTACAAAATATAGCTGGAAATGTTAATGCCAAAAATAAACAATCAAGATCAACTTCGATAGGATGAATAAGAATGCAAATCCAGGATGATGCCAACAAAGACAAATCATATCGATGCACAAGAAGGAAAACCAAACTGATGCTGCATAAAACAACCAGGCAATAAACCCAAACATAATATCAACTGAAAAGACTGTACCACAGCAAATAATAAAAATGACGCCCATCTTACAAATCTTAAGAGTCTTTTTAAGGATTTGGAAATTTTAAAAGGCAATCCTTCGCCTAGATCAAAACCTACAATTATAAATCCAGGTATCAATACTAAAAAATTTATGTCAAACCCTATAGATTAATGGATCTTGCTAAAGTTCATATGGGAGTTAATCTTCTTGGACCATATTTGATTGCCGGTAATATTCTTCCCAGCATGCTTATGCATGGAAAGCAGCACTTCTCACCACTATCCAGTATCCACCTTACCTGGGTGTTTGGACTTTGGACAGGGAAAAAAGTGGAAAAGGGAAAACCTCCATAAGAACCCCTTAATAAGTTGAACAAAAATACATTACTTTCACAGAATACAAGAGATTTCCCTTTCACTCCTCATCATCTTCAACTTTACCATTTCTTTTTCTTCTTTCCTGAACAATATACAGAAAATCAATGTTTAATTGTTTATTATTACTCTAGAACAGAACAGAAGAAGAAAGAAAATGACAAAGTTCTAGAAATGCATCTGGACAAGTATCTATAAATCAGGCGAGAATCTCAAGGGAAGTTCAAGGGTATGTTCGGAAAAACTTTCATTTCTCTTATAAGGCATCCATATTGGCACATTATCACCTATCACTTATCCTATTATAGAAACAATGGTTACCGAATTTAACCTAAAATTCTTCAAGTCACCGTAATGCAGCAGCAGGCTTGTCATACTCCAACTAGAAGTGAGATGAGATGAGCATACTCTATGATGTATAGAGCCATGGCCAAAAGGAGCCCATTTCTAGAAAAGCATCCACGACAAGAAAAAATACTTCCAGAGCCACCATTCATTGCAAAATTAATAAAACATTAGACCAGAGGGAATTAGAAACTCTACTTTGTACAAGAATAGCAAACCAAAATTTGAAGAAAACTACAAATTTGTTTTTGCAAGGTTGTATAACCTGTATTTGAATGCGATTCAGTAACGAATGCAGAGGAAAGCTGAGTATCAAACTAAAGCAATGATAAATATATCACTGATTTATCAATCTCAACGGTAAGTTGGTAACACAGACAATAATTAAATCAATGTTTAGACATTGACATCAGTTATGGTAACAACAGAGGCAAAAAAATTATAATGTACGGAGTATCATCTAACGGCTCTTTCATTTTTCATTTTTAGTTACTAATTCTCAGGTATCAAAACTTTGCCGATATTAAAACAGAAAACAAAAGGAAATTAGCAAAGATAATCCTTTTCCCTATTGCATTCCAATGAAAGAAATCCTGTGTGGCTTATTTATCTAGTTGAACTCTACGGTCCTCAGTCAAAAGGCGTTTCTATCTTTGATGACCTAAAAAGACAACAAAAGGGGCACCGAGTAATTTGAATACAAAGTAAAGCATTATGGAAAGCCAGAAAAAGTGGGTTTGAATGAAAAGGAAATCTAAACATTTACAGAATAACTTGATCACAGACCCTTGCAAAACCGTTTTCTTATTTTATCACCCTTAGATCTTAGTGGCTAAGTTGCTTTACAGGATAAACTGCGAAAGAAAAGAAACAAAAGTTAGTCATACCTTTGGCTGTTAATACCATGAGAGTTGGTTCAAAGGTTGGAAGAGAGAATTTAAGGTGATCAAGCATCCTTTTCTGTTCTTCACAATCAAGCCTTTTATTTTAAATGTTTTTTCATGGGAAATAAACATCAATGAAACCCCCCTCGTCATCTCTTTCTTCTTCCCCTTAAAGCAAATCACTCTCATTGAAGAGCAAAAGGGATAAAAGAGGAATATTAAAAGCAAAATATGGCATTATCTACTCAAAAAAATTGCCCGTTTATGCAATTAAGATGCAAATAAGCATCTTCAGTCGATGAGTGGCCATGTAAGAGAAAGCAATATCCAGGAGTCAAGAAAGTAAATGAGCATATAGAGTAAGAGAGGATAGTGAAACAGTGTATGGGTGGATGGGCAGACTTTAAAGGTGAACTTAAGGAGAAAAGTTGCTCTGATTTTCACATGACAGCTTTGTTAATGTAAAGGTAATGGAATTACGTACCATACGCTCCTTTTGCTAAAAGTTTTTATTAATTTATTGATCCTTGTGTTTCACTTTCTTAATTTAAAATTAGGTGTTTAATCAATTCAAGAAAAGCACATCATAAACATTTACATGATTCTCTCAGTGGTTCCTATCCTCGGAAATCATCTCCATGCAAAACTGGGGTTCACTTTACCACTAGAGCACATTATAGTTTCTTATTTGACTGGCAATAAGAGGGAGTTGGGGGTTACATCCTAACAGAGATGGGGTTTGCATTACGGTTGAAGCACAATGATTCTACAGATATAATCATTTTTATAGCTCTTGGTTATTTAGCATAAACAAAGTTAACTGATAAAATAGCTTCAAACTTTTTTAGTTTGGAACAATATTCCTTTTTTCCCCAAAAGGCCAGGAAGTGAAAAGATAATACCTAGGCAGTTTGATACCCAGTACTTTGACGCAGTGTATCACTTGTATGATGAACCTATTCATGAAAGGAACACTGCTTATACACAAAAAGAAAAACACAGGTTGATATCCAGCCAGAGCTCATTATACAACAAAATCTTTCCAAGAGCTTATACAGCAAAGAAAATGGATTATATGAATATGCATTGATATATCAGGATTCATGCAGAAGAAAACATATGCGAAGGAAAAGTGACGCAGTCGGAAGTTCGAGAAACACGCTAGCGCGGGTTCTCACGGATAAAGGGTTCGCAAGCGTCGAAACCCTACCGGATAGGTCTGGAATCCACTTGGAATCCACCAAAGGGATAAAAGAGAAACTCTCTCTAAAAATTCATTATTCAGATTCATTGAAAATAAAGACTACAACTAGTTTATATAGGAAATACTCCTAAGAAAACCCTAGTTCTCAACTTGGCCCCTAAGGCAAAATAAAATTCTATCAATAAAAATATATGAAATAAATAGATAAATTCCTAATTTATCTTAAAAACCTATAAAATAGATAATCCTAATTAAAAGATAAATATCCTAACTAAAGATAAAAATGCTCCTGCATCAAAAAGGGTGTATTTGGGGAAGGGAGAGTGCAATATAAAGTTATAAACATAACCTTGCAACAATAGGTTCATACTTAAGGAGATAATTTTCCCATTCACTGTTTCAGCAGGCCTATATAACACATTAACACAATGACTATCATTTTTTATTTGATAAATTTATATATTTTCAAGATGTATAGCTCACATATTAGCAAAAAGTATACAAGTATAGTAAGTCCTAAAAGTGAGAGGGGTCATATATCTCCATGGTTGGGAAATGTTGGTGGCATTTTCCTTCTGATATTGATCCACTTCAGCACAAAGTGATTACTAAATCTAATGTTTCCACCCCATGATTTATCTGATTGTTAAGGGTAAGTCTAGGGTTTGGTTAATGGGGGATATGTGAATTTCTGATCCACCATTCACAGACAAATTTTACTTAAAGTACATCCCAGTACCAACTTCCAACTATAAGCACCGGAACTTTCTGAAAACCATTTTAAAAGTTTTCAATTCCATTATTAGATGATATAGAGGAATTGAGCAACATTTTAATACGAGTTTATGGAACAAGGGGTTAAACACGCCAGAGATTTGAACTTCTGATTACAAAACGATTAACCAGCAGCATATCATCGGTTATTGGAGGTCGCGTTTTAATTGAGAAGTTCGTGCTCAACATGATGAATAGAAAATACATCATTGGCACTAAAATAAAATAAATTAAGTGTCTGATTAACAGTATCAGAGGCGTTAATTTGAACCTATCACAAAACAATAATAAAATGGCTATAGTTGATCAGGCTGATTATTTCGTGATCTCATCTGTCCAGGAACTATTTCATCAAATTGACTGTTTCCGATGAATCGATGATACATATTGCAACCATAAATCGCAGTTATTAGCGGGAATTGGAACACGGAGAAAGAGATATAGAGAATCTAGATCAAAACGAAAGGAAAGGAGGAACGTACTTCATAAAAATGATCGCCTGTATAGACGGCAAGATCAAGGATTCTGATCAGAGCTTAAAAACGCTGGAAGAATCGGAGAGACTGAACAGATGTTTCGATATCTTCTCTTTCTTCAGAGAAAATGGCGACGAAACCTTCTCCATGCGCGGTAACTGTTACCAGAGAGAGAGAGAGAGAGAGAGGGGGGGGGGAGGGAGGGAGGGAAGTTTGGACTTTGGAATTCGGATATTTTGTAGATTTGCCGTACAATGTACACCGGCGCCGGCACTGTACGGGTTTGTTTCCCTCCGAAAACGCAGAAAGGTAAAGAAGTAAATTGATACTCGCCACTCGCCAGTCACCACTCACCCGTCTCGAGTGGCCCATGCAATACAGGTAGCCAAACAGGCCAAGGCCCAAGGCCTGGACCAGGCCCAGTAAAGGACAATGCCCATGACCAGGCCCAAAATCATCCAACAATATTCATGCTGGAGACGGTCCATCTCTTCTCCATTACTTGACATGATTAAGCTTGATTCATTTGTTAAATGAGTTCGAGTCGAGTCGAGCCCAAATTAAAACCGAATAATTAGACCTCCATATCGCAAACAATACGAAAAACCTAAAAAAGCGACTCAATTCTAACGTAAATGCAATGCAAATGCACTCAAAACAAAGCTAAAAACGTGGACATCAAGGATCTTAATAAATCCGAACAAAATCATTCCGTTGATTAACGACTTGACCAGTTCCTTCAAAAGATGAAAAAAATCCATCGATGATCGATCCTTCCATATCCCTCAATATCTGCGATATCGAGTTAATTCAATCCCAACAAACTTTACTTTGTTATACAATCAATTAAATCATTCTCATATTTCAAGTGGTTATAAAATCTATCATTTTACCTAAAGTTATTTTATAACTATTTTACATTCAATTTTTTTTATCTTTAGTCATTGAAATTGGTCTAAGGATAAGATTTCATTATTAATTTATTATATATTAAATAATAAAATCTCATCATCAAAATTTTATATAAGGGTTAAAGTATGGAGTAATTTATTTCACATATATATCAATTTAGTAAAATTTATCAAAAAGTAACAACTTTGACCTATACTTTGATTTAACAATTAGAATTAAAACCGAATAATTAGACTTCCATATCGCAAACAATACGAAAACCCTACCAAAAACAACTCAATTCTAACTTAAATGCAATGCAAATGCACTCAGCTAAAAAATATGCTAAAAATGCGGACATCAAGGATCTTAATTAATCCAAACAAAATCATGCAGTTGATTAACGACTCAATCAGTTCCTTCAAAAATATGAAAAAATCCATCGATGATGGATCCCTCCATATCCCTTAATATCTACGATATCGAGTTAATTCGATCCCAACAAACTTTGTTATACAATCAATCAGATCACTCTCATATCTTAACAGCAACAACCCAGTAGTTCCCGCGAGACAGGGCCTGGGGGGTCAGGATGTAGGTACTCTTTCCCCGAATGAGTTGAGAGAGTGTTTCCGAATGCCCCAGAACGAAAGGAGACAAAAACCACAAGGACACGGGACACGTATTAGGAAAAGGAATCAGTAGAGATGTATAATAGAGGACATAAAAGAAGCATAATCAAACAGATACAACATCACACCCCCAAACTCTAAACATCTGCCACCCACTCGAATGCATCTCCTCTAATGGTCTCTATCCAATGCAATATCCTCTGAAAGGTTCAGCAGATTGAGGTCCTGACGGATAACCTCTATCCAGCTCTTCTTCGGTCTACCTGCCCCCTACGGATAGCTCCAAGATCCAACTTCTCACATCTCTGAACCAGGTCTCCTTTGAACGTGCCCAAACCAACGTAATTTGAACTCCCACAGTTTGTCTACAATACTCCCAACTCCAACTTTCCTTCTAATATCCACATTCCTGATTCTGTCAAGTCTTGTATGCCCACTCATCCATCGCAACATTCTCATCTCTGCCACTGACAACTTCTGTTATTGAGCTTTAATGATTGGCCAACACTCGGAGGCATACAGTAATGCCGGTCTAACCACCACCTTATAGAATTTACCTTTCAGTTTAGCCGGGACCTTCTTGTTATAAAGCACCCCCGACGCTCTTCTCCATCTAAGCCACCCCGCCTGTACTCGATGATCCATATCCCTGTCTACTCCCCCATCGATTTGAATAAATGATCCTAAGTAATTGAAAAACTCTTTCTTGGGGACTAGAACTTCCCCCAAAACGACTGACGTCTCGGGATCCCTGACCTCTCCAAAACAAAACTGCACATATTCGGTCTTGGTTCTGCTTAGTCTAAAACCCTTAGACTCCAGCACCTCTCTCGAATTTTCTAGCCTGCGAGCCAAATTGGATCTTGAGTTGTCCACTAGCACTGTGTCGTTTGTAAACAACATGCACAAAGGGACCTCTTCTTGGAGAGGAACAGAAGAGTATCTGTTGGAGGGTAAAATTTTATGAATTTCATTATTCATGGCATAAATACATTTATCTAGGGGTGGGCGTGGGACGGGACGGGATGGGGGTCGTCCTGCGTCCCGTCCCGCGTAATTTTTGCGGGACGGGACCGGGACGGGATTCACTACTTTTTTTTCAATCCCGCACGGGCCTTGTCCCTCACGGGACCGGGACGGGACGTGCTCTGTCCCTCAAATAAAAAACATTGTTAAAAAAATCTAAAATTTCTATATATTTTACGATTTTCAAAGGCGTAACATATATTCGACTTATAATATTTTTTATATTTTATAATTTTCCTTTTATATATACACATTATAAATATACTTACACATAATATTATATACTATATATATAAACACTATTACACATATAATACAGTGCGTATATATACACACTGTAGAAAGTATACTGCACCGATCTAAAAAATAAGAAAGGATACTGCATTGCATAGTCTGCATATAGTATACATATATAGTAATATACAGTATGTATATATCTATACAAAGTATAATATATGTATAGGTAAATATATAATACTACAGAAAGTGTAAATTATATAATATAAATATATATATATATATATATATATATATATATATATATATATATATATATATATATATATATATATATTATATGCTGGACGGGACGAGATTTGATAAGAAATCTCCGTCCCATGTCCCGTCCCGCATAATTTTTGCGGGACGGGATTCATTTTTTTTTTCAAATCCCACCGGGATCGGGACGGGCTCGGAATTTGCGGGATTTGTGCCCACCCCTACATTTATCACATTCGTTCCAAAAAATAAAAAGTGATAAATTTTTCTCAAATTAAAGACAAGCTTACAAATCAAAAGCTAGGCTTGTAAAAGAAAATTACATTACAAGCCCAAGTGCCCAACCCTACTGGGCAAATTTAATTCCATATAAATTAAGGAAAGAAATGGAGTTAAAATTAAATTAAATATTTGATTGATGCACAATTACAAGTGGGTGCAACTCATCAGCAAAACTGTCAAATTCACCGGTTGAGTTTGAGCCTCAAATGACAAATGCTCATCTCCGGTGAAATAATATATAAAGAAAAAAACAAAGAAGAAAGAGAAATTATGCAACTGCCAGCTAGAACGTGGGGAAGAGGTTGAATTATTCAAGTAACTGTAAAGCCCGAATATATTTTACATTATTCTGTGATTATTTTAAATTATTACATTATTCTGTGATTATTTTAAATTAAAGATATAGTATTTTATTTTATTTGTAAAAATGGGAGAAAATTAGTCCTCGAGCACAAGCTCTGATTTTTAAAGTCATTCCGGCATCGTTTGGAATATTGAGTTTTGACGGACTTTTATTTCACCTTCCGGTTCCGAGATTTGGAAAATAAATTGGACTTCACCAGTTAGGTCGGTTTTGAAATTTCGATTTGAATCCTAACCAAGTCGGGATAGATTTGAGAGAGCGGGGTTCGGGATTTATTCTGTTCGGGTATTTTTCTTGGGGACCACACTCTTTATTACTCCCTCCCCTTCTTCCGAAATTAGAGCAGCTCAGCTCTTTTGTCTCCTTCCCTTCTTCTTATCCATAGCTCAGCAGCAATGGCAACAACACTGAGCCTCCCCTTGCATTGTCTGATTTCTGCCTGCAGATCACCACGCCTCCTTTCTTCCTCCAAGCCAGTTCACTCCCACCCATTTTGGCTGAACACTACCCACACTCACCTCCTCCCTCACGTGTTTGTTTCACCCAAAATTGGCAAAGCCAACAACTCCCATCTCCCTCAATTCAAATTGATCTGACCCTTGCGTTCATTCACCACCACAACAAAAGACAAATCCCAAGAACAAAATAAAGATAACCCTCCCCCAGACCTTCATTTTCACCCATCTTTTGTGACCCTTTCCACCGCCTTTCGTCGTCGCCGGAGCCCTCCCCCGTTTAGTCGATTGGAGAATCGAGCTCTCGTTGTTTCCTCGAGCAGCATTTGCAACACGAGCACACAGGAGCACCTAGGAGGCGTCTTCCTCAACGTCGGAAACCATGAGCTGTCGGAGACGCCGCCGCCACCAGCTTCCCCTCCCCTGTTCCTCGTCTCCAGGGTCGGTGAGGCGTTTCTTTCGTTTGCCATCCAATCTCCCCATAAAGGTCCTCTTTTATTTATTTATCTCTCGTCCTAGGCCAACCCTGCTCGAATCCGACGTCGACAAAGCCAGTTCGCGACTCCGACGAAGATTCCAGCGTTATTCGGCGACCTCGGTAATCTCTCTCTTCCTCCTTCCTCTTTGCTCGCGTTTGAATTTCTTTGCTCGAGTTGGGATCGGGATCCGGGTCTAGTCTGATTGGGTGAGAGTAGAGGCCGGGAAGAGGACCGTCAGAGCCTGGGCTTCTTCATTCTTCTCTCCGTTCCATTTCTCCGTCATAGGAGAGCCTTGCTCTGAGTTGGGAAGGAGACGGCTCCTCCCACTACAAAAAAAAAAATTTAGCATCGGCAATTTACCGTGGCGAAAAGCTTATTTGGTGTGGCAAAACCTATTTAGCCACGGACATAGCCACGGGAAACTAGGGGTGACCAAGTCTGCGGTGGCAAAATGTTAATAGCTACGGATGCTTGCCGTGGCGATCAACCTAGCCACGGTATAGCTACGGCTAAGCGACCACATATGAAAGACATGACACATTTGCGACGGTAGGTTGCCGTAGCTAAGGTCGGGGTGGAAAATAAAAAAAAACCCTGCTTTTTAGCCCGGATTCTTTAGACCCGGGCTAAAAAGTCCAATACTTTTTTAAAAAAAATACACACAATTTACCTATATAATAAAATTTCATTAATTACACAAAATTTACATTTATAATAAAATGACAAAAAACTACATGATTTATATAGAATAAAAATACATAATTACAAAATATACATATACAATAAAATGTCCAAAAATACATTTTAACCAAAAATAAAATGTCCAAAAGACAATAGTAATTCTAACTCCAAACTTACTGAACTAAAAGACAGCAGTTGCTGCCTCAACAAATGTTGAAATCAACTCCGGTGAGTACCCGAGTCCAGCACCATCTTATGGCAACTGTGAATATCAATCCTTCCAAGGCATGCAACCAGAACCTCGAGTATTAGAAGAGTGACTTGTAAAATCACCTATGGAAACTTAAAGTAGTAGAAGAGTAACTTGTAAAATCAATTCTTTTGCCTGTTAAATATAACATATATATATGAGTTGATTCTACAAGGATAGAGGCCTTACCAAGAACCTCGAGTATTCATTTTCACGATGACTTGTCTGATTGAGAAAAACTTGAGGGTTGCATTACTACCTAGACACCATGTAAGATAAGAATATATCGGGTGCAAGTACTCAAAAGAGGGTTCTGATAGAGAATATAGAACAACAATGTAGAAAAACCATGGTTTATGTTCACACCCAGGCAGGATTCATATGCATATGTAAACCATCAGATTTTTTTAACTTAAACAAAGAAATTAAGTTAAGCTTAGAACTAAGCATGTATAAAAAAAACCATGGTTTATGTATACACCCAGGCAAGATCAATCAAAGTTGATCTTAGACAAGTAAAACAAGCATAGACAAGAATCATCCACGCAAAGGTGACATGAGAATTTAAAGCATACTCAGATTTACAGGTATGGTCCATATGGACATTTGGACTAGTTTAAAATAGGAAACATAATCTTTATGAACAAGACTTAATGAAGAATACAAAACTAATGCAGAGACTTATGCATCAAGCCAACAACCCAAATAAAAAATGAAAGTTTGTCACCACAACTGCTAGGGATTCATGATTCCAGATTCAAAAATCATAATGAGCTGTCATGTAAATTACCTGTCTCATTATTTATGATAAGGAAAGCTAAAGCACCAGCTGGTTGTGCAATATTTCCTTAAGTGAATGTGCAGTTGCCTCGCTGGACAATAACAACATCTCTTGAAAGCTAAAGACGGAAAAAGAAAAAAGTCAGAAGACTACAAATAAGTGTTAAAAAACACGATCAAGCAAGTCCACATAGAATATCATATTCAAGGCAAGATTCCTATAAAAATGGTTTTAGTTTGCAGCTCCATAAGTTAAAAAGTAGTTAGAATTGGTAGCACATCCTTTGTTAAAACAACAAAGCATGAAGAACTATGTTATTAATAGCATTTCAGATTCTTTCCATTAAGAGATTAGAATGGTTCACAATTTTAGCTAAATAGGAAAAAAAAAATCCTAGCTGATGTGATTTGGAATATCCCAAACTAAATTTCAATCAATGTACGAAGGATGCTTATTTAAGATTCATAATTCATATCACCACATTTTTAGAAAAGATTAAGACTCAATATGTAAACCCTGCCCCCTCTCATGATGTCATGAAGAAAATAACATCATATGTATGTAATAGAATTAATTTATTTACCTTATGCTAGCTATAGCACTAGCAACCAGAAAACCTACAATTAAACAATGTAATGTGAGCTATACTTGGATAGTGTGGTTTAACTTGCTGACCAACCTACTTTTCTTGGATACAAACCCAAAGAACAAGTTTGAAGATGCAAATCAGTCCAGTCACCGGTGAAAAAAACGATGATATAATAATTTCAAATACATACTATGTCTTTGTATCAAGCTACATGGACACACCAAAACTATCCAGAAATTCAGATAATTTCCCTAATAATGTAGAGAGGAAAAAAAAATTATGTATCTATTAGCTCTAAGACTGTAAGAACTCCTATGTCGGGCCTTGGAAATAAAAAAAACTTTAAACCCCCAAATTGTTCATACATTTAGAGTCCAATTCGACTAATAATTAATATAAAAAAAACACTTGTAAAAATATCCCATTCAAATCTGCAATTCATTTGAGCAAGGGTTAAGAGTATATACCCCAATACCCATAAGCTTACAAAGGTTTTGATGCTCACAACTAAGGGTTCAAGGCGACCTTCGGTGCTCTCGAACCGGATCTGATTAACTGTATGTACATACAAGAGAGAATAACATACACGAACTGAACAACATAGCTCAAATTGCATTCTTTAGCAAACCTCTAAAAAGAAGGAAGCCCTCAATATAATTGAAATCAGCATTACCTCTTCAGCAAGCACTCCTTGAGCAAACCACACATGCCATAGAAATAAAGCAACTTTGACATTACCTACATTATGAAACAACTGATCAGTCTAAAATTTCTTAGATACAAGTGATACAAGTACTTGAATAACATTGAAGGCATAAAGCAAAGACTGTATTGTACAACTTTTCAGTCCAAGAAGGTGCTTTGCAGAGGTGAGCTCAGTATCAAATACTTTTAATTAGGATGCACCTTTTTTGTCTTAAACAACATAGCATTTCAGCTCTCTAATTTCAGAGAAAAGCTCTTGAGTTCCAAGCCACAACTAGATATCATTTTCATGTCAATAGATAGACCTAAAAGTGTTTTATAGAGTGGATATTAAAATTAAGGAAAAAAAGGAAGTATAAAACTATTGTGAAGAGAAATAAATAAAATGATCATGAAACAAACTGCAAGATATTTTATAGAGTTTAAAAGTATTTTTTATATAAGTAATTTCAAAATAAAATCCATTTTTTAAATTCAACTTCAACTCAAATCTTCAACCCATTAATTAAACCATATTTAGCTTGGGTATGCATAATAGTACACTGAATCTCATCTCATATAAGAAAAAGATGAAGATGCATATGGAAATTGAAAACCCCATTTGCTTTATCTGACATCAATCATAAAAACAAGAAATCTGCTTGAAGAATATTAATATGAAGAAAGCAAAGTGGAAAGTCTAGTACCCCTAGCAGAATACATGTTTAACAAACAAGAAATCTGCTTGAAGAAGAACCTCTCATACTCAGCAGCTCAATAGTACAGTAATTTAAGTAACATTAATTTGAGCACCTAACCTCATCCACTTGAAATCTGCTTGAAGCAGAACCCCCCATACCCATCATTTTCTGAAGAAAAAAGTTCTTGGAGAACTTTGTCCAGCCCCTTACTGATTGACTGCATCTCCTCAACAAGAAATTTTATTTGTACCCAGATATAAAATTGTGAAATAGGTCAGAATTGTTGTGAACATATCTACACAAATAGCATGGCCAGGCATGACTGGACCTGAAACATTGGCGTGAGTGCATTTATGGATAGTCATTGTGGCATGAAACCATTAATTAAAATTATAAGCATCCTTATAAAGTCATACTCAAGCTGGAACCAATTACATCTCTGAACTAGAAGGTGAGTCATGCCAAGATGATTAGTAACACTCATAGTATTAAACAAGTTACTGGAATCTTTGGCTTCCCTAGTAAGTTAATAAGTAATCAAAAAATAAATATAATGCATGTCGGAAGCATCACTGCACTTACATTGCCAAAGAACACCTTCCACACAGTGCATGCTTGGACATTCTTTTGCTTTAGCTCACCAATATTCATTTGTCGTTGGAGCTGTCACAACAAAAGGATGCATCGATCAGTTCAAAATTTAAAATGACTAGTTGAACATTTATAAATATATAAAGAGCTCTATTTATTTGACCTTCTTTTTGTTTGAAATTCCTTTTTCTTTCTATTGGTTATCCTGTTCTTCGTCATCAGAGTCTAAATCGGCCTTCTTATCAATTGTATCTTGAGTAGTCTCATCCTTGTATTTTTTTTATCATTGTCCTAAGAAAAAAGGCAAAGAGAGACATGAGTTCCAGAATGTCCTGAGAAAAAATGCAGTAGAGATAAACATGAGTTCAACATACAATGGGATATATACTAATTAATCAAAGGTCACCTAAAGGTGTTTCTCTTTGCCATGTTACCGCACTGATGATACCTTGGTAATGGTCATGGAAACATTAGACGATTACAGCAATGTATAAGCCAAAAGGCCATGGCACGACTTAATTTCATGACAACACTTTTATAAGAACATATTATAAAAAATTAGGCATGTTTTCATGTAGGAGACTACAAAGACTGTATATGGAGTTGCTCAACAAATCTTGGTCTTGCATTCAGCACAATAAAAAATATAACAACAATTTATGTGTTGATATTTTTGAATTAAGGTTAATGAGCTTGTCCACTAACAGTAGTATTTTAGCTTTAGGTTTAACTCACAAGCCACTTCCTAAATAGTGGAAATTTAATAATCAAACAGCCTAGAAAATGACCATCTTCAATTGAACTTCATTTGTCACATGATCAAACACAAACAGTTAGAATTAACCATGAAATGGCTCATTAAGAAGACATTCCTAACCTTACTCAACCAAAGAGCCAACCATAGACTTTCCTGAGGTGGTAGTGTCATACCTGCACTAACCTCTGGCGAAATCAACATCGGGAACAGTTAGGGTTTGCCTGGATGAATGGGGATTCACAACCCATCAGGAGCAGCAGCGGCGATGGCGAAGATCAGCAATTCCAAAGGAGGGCTTCCAGCGGCAGTGTACAAGTGGTGAGGAAGAATGCAACAGGTGGTGCTAGCCCGGTGGGGGTGTACCAAAAGCAGCGGCGAGAGAGCGGGCGACGAATCTGGGGAGAGAAATCCGGCGGCGGAGAGAAGAGGGTGAATAGTAGGTAGAGTCAAAGGTGAAGGTGACGGGACGACGATGGTGAAGGTGGATTGGGTGAACACCGATGGCTGGCGGCGAAAAGTTGAAGACAGGATATACAAGAACGATTGAGCTTGAAACAATGAGGAAGAAGCAAGGGCGGCCATGGATGGATCTGAGAGTCGAGATGTAGATGGACGAACAGAGGAGCGAGGGTTAAGGACGAGGAAAGAGCAAGAGCGGCCATGGATGAATCTGAGAGTTGAGAGGGAGATGATGGAGAACGAGGGTTAGGTTTTCAGATCTGAAAGTGATAGTGAGCAGCGCGAGAGGAGGCACAAGGGTTTGGGGTTATATTTATTCTTTGTCTTTTTTTAAACAAAAAAATACATTTTTTTTTGCCATGGCATTACCTTACCGTAGCTACGCAATAGGGAAAATCGATAAAATTTCCACGGCAAAGTTTGCCGTTGCCACGGACAATCTCTGTCGTTGCTACATAGGGTGGCAAAATTGTTTATATTTTGTAGTGTAGCTACGGCAGACCCTTGCCGTTGCTACCGTGCTCCTCATCCGTAGCTCCACCCACTAGTACAAAATGATAGATTAATAGCGCAAATTTAAAAGCGCTTATTTTAAACCGCTATTAATTTGTGGGAAGGATAGCGCTTTTTATAGATAAACGCTGAGAATGTATTTAAGTTTATTTAAAAAAATATATATTTTTAGAAGCATAGCGGTTATATATAAAAAGCGCTGTTAAATTAAATTTCTATTAGCGTTTTTATTAAAAAATGCTGTTAAATTAAACCTCTCTTAGCGTTTTTGTTAAAAAGCGCTATCTAAGTGATCGAAAAACCCGCGCAAACATGATCGAATTTCTTTCCCTCTATCTCGAAAAAAATTTGCAAGGAAATTAAGTTGAATAAAAGAAAAATCATGTAAATAACTTTTTTTTAGGAAAAAAATAGTTCCTGATTTCCAAAATACTATCGATACAAACTCCAAATCCCTAACTTCCGATCGACCGTCTCCCTGATTTCCAAAAGCCCTAACTTCCGAACGTCTCCCTGCAACTAAGCCGTCGGCCAGCAGTGCATTGCTGACTTCCGACCGCCATCGTCGTCGACCAGCCCTACTTCCGGCCGCCCTCACCGTCGACAATCACCTACCAAGCACAATCAGTCCTCGGCGCCGCTTCGGCCACCAACAGCGTGCCCTACTTCCGACCGCCATTGTTGTTGATAGGTGTGATTTCCGACCGCCCTCACCGTCGACAAGCACCTACCAAGCACAATCAGTCCTCGGCGCAGCTTCGGCCACCAACAGCGCGCCCTACTTCCGACCACCATTGTTGTTGATAGGTGTGATTTCCTCTCTGTTTTGATTGAGTTCTTGTCTTCTTCTAGTCTGATTTGCTATCACTAATCCACGAGGGTTTTGGATTTTTAGGTTTTTTTTAACTTCTTTCTGTTAAGCAGCTCCTTAGTTCAATTAGGGATTTGCTCAATTGCTTCTTTGGTTGAAACTTTTTGCGGCTGAATACAATTCTTCTTTGTTAAGCAGCTCCTTATTGCGTGCCAACTAACGTTACATGTTATCTTGATGAAATATTAGTTTTAAATTTGAAATTCTCAGCATAATATCTTAAAATTTAAGAAATCTCATTATTCTTGGTGGCATTTAATTTATAAGTGCTGACACTGGTGTTTGCTGAATAAACTGAAGCCTCCATTTAAGTATCTGTGTTATTTTCTAGTGACTAGTGAGTCATGCTGATATTCTTTGTTGAATGTCATTTCTTGCTTAAGCTTTTCTGAAATGTAGGTTGCACTGAGGAACATAAAAAGAGATGCATTGAAAGCTTATGAGAAACTGGAAAAGGTTTGATATTCAAATGTGCATGCGTTAGTTTTATCTGAGATTTCCCTGTTATGTCTGCTTTGCTTCTATAAAAATAAGTTCAATCTTTTTTTATCCTTGATAGGAGAAAAAGCTCTCAGAAGACAATGTGAAAGACCTTTCAAGTGATTTACAGGTACTTGTGTTTGTAGTTCTGCTGGCATTCTCTTCTTTTTGGCTGTTACTTTGGCCTTAAACACCTTCATCTTCCGTTCTTCCTTTGTTTCCCCATAAGTTTTGCACAACTTGCTCTCAACTTGGTACACATCCATTATCATTGCTAATAGAAATCATCCCTCCCTACCCCCCACCCCCCTCAAGAAAAATGATTCCCTGTTTTCCTGCTTGGTGACAGATATGGATGTTTCAATGCACCACTTACTGATTTTCACTCTTACTCATAATCTGATAGTTTTATTTGCTGCATCTGCATGTAAAGGCCAAAGCCTATGACTCTAATTCATCTGCCTCTGCCTTAGTCCAGGCATCGAGTGCTCAACAGTAGTGTAACTTCTAGATTACCTTTTAGATTATCTAATGGAAGAAAAATTATATAATGGAAATAACATATGGTATTTCCATTAGATAATTCATATGCCTCTGCCTTAGATTTATATTTCCTCAAACATTTCTTTTTGTGAGTAGCTAGACTCTCTTCATTTATATTTCCATTAGATAATTCATTTGCCTTTGCCTTAGATTTATATTTCCTTAAACATTTCTTTTTGTGAGTAGCTAGACTCTCTTCATTTTGATTATGGTGACTTCTTACATTTATATTTCCTCACACCTTTCTTTTTGTGAGTAGCTAGACTCTCTTTGTTTTTAGGATTAATATGAAAAAACTAATCCCATTTCATAGAACCAGTTGAATGGGAAATGTTTGAGGAAGTTGTTGCTAATCACGGGCAATAACTGATTTAAAACAGTTGGACACAATGACTTCTAGTTTATTATCCAGTGAAGAAAGATGGAGCAGTCTTATGACTCTACTAATGCTTCATTCGTGGAGCCATTAGAAGTGGCTGCACAGAATGATCAAAGCATTCAAGCAGACCCACACCTCCAAACTCAATCTGGGACTCTTTCAAGGAGCCTAGCATATCAGAAGCTTCCATACCCGATGAAACAAGGGTTACCATGGGTGGTTCTGAGTGTGGGATTGAACTTTCAGTTACTTCTGCTTTAGATTCACCGGATCGATTTGAAGCCCATGTTGATGAGATGGATCTGGAAGTAAAATATGTGAAAGAATAAGCCGGTTCCCCCATCAGTAGTGAGACTTTGGAAGTCAAGCCAATGGTCATTCTAGTGTTTACTTAATTTCCTTAATAAATGCTTTTATTATATTAAAAAATTTTAGTGTTATATACGGAGTATAAAGTATTTTCAGATTGACTTTAGTGTTATATACGGAGTATAAAGTTTGTAGATTGTGTCCCGTCCCTTATGTATTAATATAAACTGCGTTCATGGATTTATTTTCGTTGTATGTATATAATTATGAAAGGATATCTAACACGATGATCAACTATTTTTTTTTCTAACTAGTGCCCTCTTCAACCAAATGATGAGCAATGTGGGTTTTATATATGTCGGTACATGCGAGACATCATTCAACAAGTTGCCGACTTTATCCCCAAAGCGGTATGTCTAAATGTTTAGTACTCTTCTATATATATATATATGAAATATTAAATGTATGAATAAACTAACTGATTTTGGTTTAACAAACTCTTCTGCAGTACTTTCCAGGTTCAGGTTCCTCATTTACACAAGATCTAATCAATGAGGTAAAGGAAGAATGGGTTGAGTTTCTGGAACCGTTTCTTAGACTGAATGTGGATATTTAGGTGTGATTCGACTACCAATAGCAGGAAACGACTCGTGTGTATGGTAGATGGGAATCATTTTGACTATCTAGGAATTATTTTGATTATCCTGGAAATTCTTTTTCGTACCTAAATAGATTAGACATTTCATTTTCATTATATATGATGCAGGAATTAAATATTTTAGACATTGTTATGATTATTCAAGTATTTGGTATTCTCTGTGTGTGAAAATGGTATTTTTGGGTTCATATGTACATTTGAATAGCTGGAAATCTGGAATGGTCAATTGTTCTTATTATTTACAGGGATGTATTATTGGATTAATATATTAATTATCTACGAAAAAAAAATATAGATAGACAGCGGTTATTAGTATAACCGCTGTGATTTCAATTTAAAAAAAAATTAATAGACAGCGCTTGTTATGTAAAAAGCGCTGTCTTCTTTTAAAATTAAAAAAAAAAAAAGAGGCAAGACATCGGTTTTTACAAATAACCGCTGTCCGTGTCCTTTTAACAGCGTTTTTTAATTTCCGCTCTTACAAGTGCTAACATCGCTTTAGTTAACATCACTCCAATAAGCGATGTCCTTCCCTATAAAAAACCGCTCTTAATTAGTAGATTTGTACTAGTGACCGTGGCCAAAATTACCCTACTAGCTACGGCATACCCTTGCCGTTGCTACCGTGCGTGGCAAAAATGTTTTTTTTGTAGTGTCCTTTCAATTCTGTTGGGCCTAATTTGATCCGGGTCATGGGCCAATTCGAATCTCTTTCCGGGTTCTATTTCAGGGTTGAGAGAGATGGGTTTGCTGGGCGGGTCAGATTCTATCCGGGTCGAATCTATTCTTTGAGGAATCCGGTTTGGGTTTTCATGGGATGGGCTGTTGGATCCGGTCTCCTTTTCTTTTGGGCGGGTCTCTCTTCTTTTCTTTTGGGCTGGTTTTGGATTCAGGTTTCCTTTGTTGGGCCTTTCTAAATTGTTATCTTTGTTTACATTATGTGATATGCTGATTATATATATGTAATGAATTTATTTGATTAACGTTAGTTTATCACAATACCATATATTCTGATTTATTTTGGAAGAAATTTATTTTCTGGAATTATTATTATGCATTTTAAATTTCTTTAAAATAATATAACTGGAATATGTATTTTTGTGATGTGTAAATATGTGATTTTGGAAGTTATGAGATGATTTATTGTTATTAATATATAAAAATAGTTTGGTGTTATTTTAAGTTGTATATTATTTGATAAAGTATTTAAAGGGTTTTCAAGTTCAGAAAATGTCCTTAAGGTTATTTTTTGAAAACCAAAATGCCGGAATATTTTGATAAAGCAGGATTTGGGGTTGACTTAGATAATTGATACTTCCTCTTGATTTGGACAAGTATGATTTAAAATTATCTTGAATATGAGTTGACTTAATTTGGGATTTAAGAGTTTGGAAAATATGATTGGTATGATTTATCAATGGGTTTGATTGGAAGGATGATTTTGGTCGATGTTGATCGTATCGGAAAGGTTTTGGAAAATGGTTTTACTATCGATTGGTTTTGAGAATGTTGGGAACTTGGGTTCTGTGTATATGAATGTTAGTCCGGTGGCTTATGAAAATGGCTTGATGATAGGTGTGTATCGCGGTTGAATTGCTTTTGGACTTGCATTTGGGCCCTTGCTTGTATTATCCTGGTGTTCTGCATCTTCAGGTAAGTTCCCTAGGGGGCTTACTCAGGTTGGACTCTCATGCATGTTGTTGCATTTTATGTTAGGTGTTGCATATGCATAAAAGCATGCCATGTAGTATCATGCTTGAATTGCATTGAACTGAGCATGTGGTTACTATGTGTGTATGAAACAGAACGACCGTTATCCATGATAGTCCTAGAGTCTTTGCTAGGGTCATAGGGTAGCCTAACCTCATTGGGTGCCCTGAGTCAATCGAGTCAATATGAGCATGTTACTATAGCCCAGCACCATCGGACAAGCTTGGTTACTTTATGTTGATGTTTATTCCGTGGTCCGTGCACCACCACGAGGAAATGGGTACCGTGCTGGCCAGTTCCGCTCATGGAAAGGGGGCGAAGTATGAGAGGGATATGCCATTGGGCATTGTCTTGGGCCCTTACAGTATTTCTGCACATTATTATAACTAGGAGCATGCTAATGTGTTTAACTTTCGTACTGCATTAGAGCATATTTATTAGGTATAGCACATACTATGTGGCATCAACGAGGACTACCGGTCCCGCATGCGTTGTTCGATCTACTCCTTTCCCCGTTCTTTTTTTAAAGGTATTTTCTGCAGATTTTGAGTGCTCGATGTCTATATGACGATTTTTGGACTGAAAGACCGACCTCCATACTTATAAACTTGGATAATTTGGATACTCATATTTACCATGTTTTTGGTTTTGACCCGGCTTCACCGTGGAAAGTTGTATCCTCTTTTCATTTTCGCATTTATTCTTAACTGAATTCCCGCGACTTTGTCTATAAGACAAGCTGAGGGTACCCAACGACCCTCTGATTGCTTTGGGGTTCAGAATCCCCGCTTTAAAAGGATAGTCTTTTAAGGTTTGAAACCTCGACCCATACCTAGATTGCAAGATCCGAATGAAGGTATCCAACCTTCGAAACGTAACCCGGATATTTATATTCGGGCCATTACAAAGTTTGTATCAGAGCTGAGGTTTTGCAATTCGGGTACACAAGGGTCGAGTGTATGTTTTGAAAACCGCCCACGAGTTTCAAGGACGTTTGAAAAGGATTTAAATGGGCAAAATGAACTTAAGTTGCCTAACCCAAATTGGACCAAGTAATGAACTCAACTTGTAATAAAAGAGGAAAACCGACCAAACGGGGACACGAGTGGGTAGTAAAGGCGCTAGACCACCCTTATTGGGTGTACTTGAGAACGGTAGGCAAAATACTAGCTTGCTCTTTACAGAGGGTTCGGAAGACTCCAAGGAGATTGCACCAAGGTGGTTGGAGTGGCGAGTTAGGTAGGATCGCGAGGTTTTGCCCCTCCGGTCAGTCGCTCCTCGAAGAGCGGCATTAGATAGCTTGATGCGCTTTATATATTGAGCCTGAGCACGATCTCCCTTAAAGGATGTCATTATAATTGTCATTGACTGATTCTCTGCTGAGTGCTTGATATGCTAAAGTCTGATTGGTATGCCTAACAATTAAATATGTATTGACTGATCTGTGCAAACGGGATAGTGAGAGTACCCTTATTTTTATGTGGTCAAACTCAGCTTGTGTGGAACAACCCCTTCCACTATGTTAACCCCTTGACGGTTCTATCGAGCCTTTCTCCTAGATGTCAGTGTCTTCCACGGGGAATTGGGTTGTAAACACATTGTCTTCGGGAGATATGTGTGGATATGAGGGTTGTTTGAGTGATTATTGGAATATGATCCTTGACGTAATTCCGAGTTAAAGAGTAAGGTGTTTATGGGGGTGTCATTCTCGATCCTTATGACGATCAACCAGTGTCTTCTTGCCACAAAGAGTCATACCAAAGTCCCATGGGAAAGAGGGGTGATGAGTCAGTTGGGAAAAGTCAATGATTGCCCTTAGAGATCTCTGTCGGGTTATCTTAATTGCTTTGTCTAAGATCGTATGATTCTATATGTACTACTCTTTGACCTACAGATTGATCTTTAATGTGAATTTGTGCTTACATGTTTGATGTTCATAATGACCATTGTATGGGTCCGAGCTACAATTGTTACATCCCTATCGTTCCAACATGTTTTACTTAGTATGTTGCATCGTCATACAAGTGCATGAATGTAAATATCATATGTTGGAAAGCTGCATAATTGAGGTCCTCCCTGTGAATAGGTTCATGATAGTGTAATCGTTTAGTTTTGATATCATGATAGAGTGAGTTCCTTACTTGATGGATACGTGTTACAACTGGATGTCAACATGCCTTATGTGATATGTAATTCCCAGTACATGTTATGATGATGATCTTTAGTGTAAATTCGTGGTTGTATGACATTCTGCACCCATGCTTACCTCATTGATTAGGTCTCGTGTTTCATCTTCCTTCTTGTCTTGATTATATGTCGCCTTCACAAGTCTAATTGACCTGTTGTATTGGTCGTACTAATGACTGATTAGAAGCATGAATGGCATGATATGAGTCTATATAATTGTTGCATTCTCTTGGATTAGGTCCATGATAGTGTGAGAAGGTTGCCCTTGGCTCTGTTTGGTTAAATTTGTAGCTCTATCTGTGACCATGCTATTGAAGTAATGTCTTGATAAATGTGTGTCTCATTTAGCATTATTGAATTGGAACACATGCCTCCGTATTCTACTTATATGGCCCTGTTATATAGGCTTGCATTATGCGTTGCTACATTCCTCCCATGCTCTGTATCGATGGACTATGGTAATGCGGTGTCTTGCATATTGTTGTGTTGATCAATCAAGTTTATGTATGTATCAATGTTATGATATGCCATTAGTATCATGTAGGACTCTTGGTTGCGACCTATGTGGACCATATATACTTTGCCTACCTTACTGTCAATGTTCTAAAAAACGCTCGGCGGATGCTTGGCGGCAGGGTACCGCTAAGCGCCAAGACGGTTTGGCGGCCTTATTAGCGGTTCTTGGCGGACAAAACGGTTTTTGATTATTTTCTTATATTTATCCCATAAACTATGTATAAAACATATATTGTGTAATAAACTATGTATTAAGTTTAAGTTTATAGCATATCAAATAAAAAATCACCATGACCCTTTTTAAAGTTGTCTGAATCAAATGTAAAAGCATATAGATATATCTAATTAAGTATCATGATTTCATAATAGAGAAATTTGAAACCATAAAAACTAAATAATCTCTATTTAAAACCGCCAAGAGCGTTAAGCCTCCGTCCCGTGCCCGCCAAAACTCTTCCCCACCAAGCCCAATTTGCACCCGCCAAGGCCGCCAAGTTTCTGTCTTGCACCCGCCAAGGCCGTCAAGGTGCTGTTCTATTCCCGCCAAGGCCCTCCCCCACCAAGCTACACTGCCAAGGCCGAATTCGGGACGGTGTGGGTCCGCCAAGCGTCTTGGCGGCCGCCAAGACCGTTTTTTAGAACACTGCTTACTGTTGATTCTCTCTTGAGACATGTCCCTGATAGTATGGTTCTCCTCTCTTTCTATCATCTTAAATTGTTGTACTCATCCGATTAGTTAATGTTGAAATCGATGATTGACCTGCTTTCCGTAATGGGTAATCCTAGCATGCCTACATGTTATTGTTGGGTAGTGCTCCCCTATTACTCTATGATATCCTCTCGTGCTTGCATATATGTATGACTTGACACCTCACATGATCACATACCATGCTATATCATGATTCCGCATACGCATAACGCATGAATGTTAGAATGAATTTAGTTGAATTGCCCTGATTGTGCTCATGTTCGGTGTATGCTATTAGTATCCTCTAGGGCTTATGTTTCCCCAGATGACTCGCTAAATGATTATATGTTGCAATTGTTCTATGATGTGATAACGATTGTACCATTATATGTGCCCTATGACGATTCATTCCTAGTATGATTACCCTCTATCGCCCATGATGTCCTCCTTGTTACTATGTGGTGTTTCCTCTTGCTATCATAAACGTTATGTTGAGCTCTTTTGATGACTCTTGGCTATGCTTGTATCACATCATGTATCGCTAGTATCATATAGGACATGTGCATTTTAAATGTATCTCGTCATATGATTACATGCCATTCTTGACCTATTACGTGATCAATGTTATCAGATGTGATAGTTGTTATGCTGCTCTTATGTGTCCTCGCGTGACGCTTAATCTGGTTGTTATGTTATACCTCTACATGCCATGTTTGACCTCACCTAGTGATGCGTACACCATGCTTGTGAATTTATTCATATACATGATACTTGTTATCAGCATTAAATTCCGCATGACTTCGAATCTTGCATGATCACTATTGGTTCCGCATATCTCACTTGAAGTTGCTAGGCATATCTACTTCCATGTAATAATAGACTGCCAACTTGTCTCATATGCATCAGTGCAGGACTCGATTGTGTCTTTTAAATTGAATATGCATGTCGTTCTCCTTGAGATAGGTACATGTTAGTGTGGATTAATGCGACTGATATGCTCCATGATGAATTCATTTTGCTCGTCACAATTGTAACCTAATAGACTTTCGCAAGGGCATCGTTGTATTCTCGGTTCGGAGTCTTGTCTCTAGTCCTGTCGTCTTTAGCTTGGTCCTTATTTTGTTTTCGAAATGAACATTGGGTTGTCCGCCCTTGTCACTCCCCTATCTCTGCTTACTTGGACTCCTACGCGATGTGTGGGCCATAACCCACTGGCCTTAGGATCAACGATTTCGGCAGGACAAACACATTTTGAGGATTTTGGCTACTGAGTACGATGTGACTTGCAAGCGAGAGTGTCCTCCGTTCGAATTGCCAATCCTTCTGAAATTGCTGATGATGATATTGCACTGACCTGACAATGAGATTTTCGTGTTGATATGCTGACTTGGTGATGACTGTTGCCTGATTGTTTGTTGTCTATGATGATATGATTTGATGCCTTATAGTTCTAATGTGTCGTGATGCCTTGACGTGTTGATACTTTGACTTGGTAAGCATCTTCTAAATTCTTGTGTCTATAAAAGTATGAACTGCAAATGTTGAGAAACCTGGACTGTTTATCTGATTAGATCATGATGGAACTTGCTAGCTTGATTTGATTAGGTATATATACGATGTTTTGCAATAATTTTGAGCTTGACGGTAAATTAAGACTTATTAATACATTTGCGATGCTTGATTATGAGAGAATTTTCTGGATTATGCGACTTATTAATATGTACCGACATGATGTTAGATAGCAACCCTGATGAATCGTTATGGAATGATATTACATGTTGATATGCAATATTGAAATCTAGTTGGTAGTGACAAGTGTTATCATGACATATTGATGCCTTGCTATCCTGTTATGTTATTTTAGAAGCATGATAGGACGTGTTGTGATATGATGTATGAAATAATGATGAGTCTGAACTATGAGATAATGATGTGTTACTATATGGAAGCATGATGTTTATTATGTGGTAGTAAGCATGATGTTGTAGCATACGGTTTACTAGCATGATTATTGATTATGTAAATGATGATTATGACTTGAAGTATGGACATGACTTGTATATATGAGATAATGGTGCATGATTTCTAAATGGTCGTTATATGGTTTTGTGACAAGTTAAGGTGATGTCTTTTAGGGCATATTGACATTTTGGTGATTTATATACTGCTTGATCTTCCTTTTTCTGAATCTTAATAGCATGACCTTGTTGTGTTAATATGTTAATGTGATGAATCTGTTCTACTTGTGTTTCGATATCGATATGCGATTGTGAGATTTGATGTGTACTGACGTACTAACCCCATAACACCTAATCCGTTGATTTCTGGACATGTGTGCTTACGTGATGAGTGATGAGTGATGAGTGATGAGCATTTGATTATGTACTTGTGATGCTTTCAGTACGATATAGATATACTCAATGACTCGTGATATGATTTTGTTATTGCTTTTGACGTGTTTTGAGAGGATGGTATGATTATGGGAAAAACATGTTATGCGGTTGGGATGTCGATTGGTTGAGTTATCATGATTGATGTTGAGATTGCCATATGAGAGGTGGTTAATGATGTTATGAGTTGATGAGTTGAGTTACTTTTATTCATGTTGAATTGAGAATGATGATTGAATGATTTTGGAAACTAGGAAGAGAATATGGGATTAGCCCTTAGAGGTGGATGATTCCACCTCGTGTGATTTGAAATTGCTTGCTTAAACGTTGGATTTGCATATTTTGAACGGTTTTGAAAAGAAATAGCTGGGATTTGGAAGAATAAACGCTATCGAGGATTTCAATTATTTCGAGGTCGATCTTTCCATTTACGAAACTCTTTTGAACTTTTCAGAACTGGATTTACATTGTGACGCCTCACGAAGTGGATACAAGCATGTTATAGAGGCACTTATAGTTTGCTTGCTAAGACCTAGTCGGGACGTTATGATGCTTTTGAGTTATGATAACCGAGAAGTCGGGGTAAGGATGTGATAAGGGCCATATCACATACTTGCTACGACCAATTGGGAATATCATGATCACGTCGAAGATACTGTGAGAATTTCATACGGGCCCTTATGAGGCGCTTACGGGATCAATGACATGATCCTCGGACTCACCGGTTTCAAACTCATTTCCCTTACTTTAGAATGATTTTATCCTCGGGGACGAGACTTGTTTTTAGAGGTGGATGAATGTAAAGCCCGAATATATTTTATATTATTCTGTTATTATTTTAAATTAAAGATATAGTATTTTATTTAATTTGTAAAAATGGGAGAAAATTCATCCTCGAGCACAAGCTTTGATTACTAAAGTCATTCCGGCATCGCTTGAAATATTGAATTTTGACGGACTTTGATTCCGCCTTCCGGTTCCGAGATTTGGAAAATAAATTGGACTTCACCAGTTAGGGCAGTTTTGAAATTTTTATTTGAATCCTAACCAAGTCGGGATAGATTTGAGGGAGCGGGGTTCGGGATTTATTCTGTTCGGGTATTTTTCTTGGGTACCACACTCTTTATTACTCCCTCCCCTTCTTCCGAAATTAGAGCAGCTCAGCTCTTTTGTCTCCTTCCCTTCTTCTTATCCAACAGCTCAGCAGCAATGGCAACAACACTGAGCCTCCCCTTGCATTGTCTTATTTCTGCATGCAGATCACCACGCCTCTTTTCTTCCTCCAAGCCAGTTCACTCCCACCCATTTTGGTTGAACACTACCCACACTCACCTCCTCCCTCATGTGTTTGTTTCACCCAGAATTGGCAAAGCCAACAATTCCCATCTCCCTCAATTCAAATTGATCGGACCCTTGCGTTCATTCACCACCACAACACAAGACAAATCCTAAGAACAAAATAAAGATAACCCCCCCCCCCCGACCTTCATTTTCACCCATCTTCTTTGACCCTTTCCACCGCCTTTCGTCGTCGCCGGAGCCCTCCCCCGTTTAGTCGATTGGAGAATCGAGCTCCCGTCGTTTCCTCGAGCAGCATTTGTGACACGAGCACACAGGAGCACCCAGGAGGCGTCTCCCTCGTCGTCGGGCACTAGGAGCTGTCGGAGACGCCGCCGCCGCCACCAGCTTCCCCTCCCCTGTTCCTCGTCTCTAGGGTCGGTGAGGCGTTTCTTTTGTTTTCCATCCAATCTCCCCATAAAGGTCCTCTTTTATTTATTTATCTCTCGTACTAGGCCAACCCTGCTCGAATCCGACACCGACAACGCCAGTTCGCGCCTCCGACAAAGATTCCAGCGTTATTCGGCGACCTCGGTAATCTCTCTCTTCCTCCTTCCTCTTTGCTCGCGTTTGAATTTCTTTGCTCGAGTTGGGGTCGGGATTCGGGTCCGGTCTGATTGGGTGAGAGTAGAGGCCGGGAAGAGGACCGTCGGAGCCTGGGCTTCTTCATTCTTCTCTCCGTTCCATTTCTCCGTCATAGGAGTGAAATACCCCAAATTATTTTTGGGCTATTTCTTATTTTTATGTAATTGAATAAATCTATATTATATTCAATATATAGTATATCTTGTGAATTTGGTCATTTAATAAATTCACCTAAAATATATGGTATGAATTAGAATAATTAAATTATTCTAAAGAGAAATAATATATGGATTGATTTAATTACATAAAGTCTCTAAATATTCTTATTATTTAATTTATGAAATTATATTAAATAATATTAATTCCGCTAAAGTAGAATGAAATCTATCTTATATCTCCATCTTTATCCGCATCTTTTTTTTTTCCGTAAAATCGATTATTTATTCTCAATCTTTATTTTTGATTGATTCTTAATCCAAAAGAATCGAAAATCTATTTATTTATTTATTTATTTAGACCTAACAGTATGTATACACGTCAAATACTAGGGTTACCATAACCCAAAATTCATTCAACATCACACAGCCTCACCGTCCTCTCCCCTGTACTCCAGCGACATCCCCGACTACCACCATCACCGCACCTCGTTAGCAATCCAACCCAGCCCGCCGGTGACCTGATCCACCGGAACCGCAGCCGCTGCCTAGCCCTCGCCGGAAACACGCCCAGGGCCGAGCCACGTTGCCCTCGTCGACGATTGCCGCGCCCATCATCGCCATTGCCCATCGCGAGCCATCGTTGCCCGAGCCTTCGTCTTCAATTGTTGCCGCTAGAATGGCCGCCACCGAAGACCTTCGTCGCCGCACTCACTGCAGTCACAGCCTTGCCGGAGAACGCCAAGGCCGAGTCGTGCCGCCTTCGTCGCCGATTGCCACACTCACGAACAGCGGCCGAGCCTCGTTGCACTCGTCTTCGACAGCCGCCGCCTCCGATTGTCGCTGTTGTGTCATCGCCCATCGCTGCCGCGCCGCCGTCTTCGATCGTTGCTGGTCATCGACGCAGAGGCGAGCTGCGCCATTCGCCGCTGCCCTGTTCTCCTCCTCTGTACGAAGACTCCATTGAAGCAAATCTGAGGTTTTTAATCTCTTTTGATGAAAATTACAGAAATCCCCCTTATGTTTAGTCTATTCTCATTTCTGGCCCTAAGTTAATTATTTATTAAGTTAAGCGGCCAATATTCATAAACTAATCGATTCTTGCCCGTTTCAGTGACACCGGTCAATCCCGCTTGCTGAGCAATTTATATTGGTATAGATTCTTAACTTTATAGAATTAATTCAATTTCAAATTGAGTTAAGTAAAGTTTATTGATAAAATATCAATATTAAATATTCCTTTTTCGTTTGATTCCATAGGTGCAAAAAATCTCGTCTTGTTGTCATCAACCGATCGTTGAAGGTTAAGGCAAGTGATTTCGTTCAATGCATTTTGCATGTTTCGTGATTTTCCTTTGACGTGCCTCTTAAATTCTTCCGTGTGGAATGCGGCCCTGTGGCCAATTTCCTTGCCAATTTCGATTAATTGCATACCCGTCTGCTTGATGTAATTTATCCTTTTTAATCATAAATTAGCATAAGTTAAATTAATGGACAATTATTAAATGAATTATAGTGATATGCGTATTAAATGTAATTGTTTGTTTATAACAAGAGATAAGTAAAGGTTGTCCATTTTCTTCTTCCTAAAGTGCATGATATTCTGCTTGTTCTTTCATGCAAACTAGTGGCATGTGATAGTAAGACCCTTTGAATTATCCATGCTTGTCCTGTTTGATTTAATGTCGTTATTATGATCACCTAGTATAAACTGTTTATGTATGATAAGATAGGCACCATGTGATGCTTAGTTATGAGATGATAAAATGCGCACCACGTGATGCGAGTGGCTTTATGCCTTTGGCAAGTTATGTAGTAGACTGACTTGCGGGTTGTGGTTCGTTAAGCCACCGCCTTATAAGGTTTCATGAAACACCATCCCGAAATGCATTCTCTGCGGGGTGGTAAAACAACGATCTGATGTAGGTCGTGGTCCTTGTTAAAGGCCCGACCGGTACCACGGATTATTAATATTTTTATTATTATCGTGATTATTATCGACTGTTAAATAGGTGATCATTTCAGCTATTATACTTATTTTCCTCGAGTATAATTCCATTTCTTATCTTATAATCGATCGTTATGATCATCCGAGTCATGTGTGAATTTTTACCCGTTTCATTCAGTTTCTACTATAAATATTCGTGTCATTCCCTTAACCTGAGACATACCGTTTTATGGTCACTGTAAGGTTAAAGTCTGAACATTTTCCCTATCGTTTGCTAGTCTTAATTGTACTAACCATTCTATTTATTGGATGACTGATGTCCTTCATTCTCATGAAACACCAGACCATATTCTACAGGTTTAGTACGAGCAGTGGAGCAGGAGAGAGCTGAAGGAAGGACTATCACCCAAGGAATTTTAAACGGCAGTTTTCTTTAAACCTTTGAAGTTTTTGCAATGCTTCGTTAGTTTTAGCTATTTTTGAAATTATTTATATTTTATGGTTTTGGTATTTTTGTAATGTTATTGTGATCAGATATTTCAAACTATGATATTTATTGGACTTCCGCATGCTTTATTTAACTGTTTGAGGTACTGTCTTGTTTATGGGAGCATGGTTGCATGTCCCTATAAGCCTCCGGTGAATTCAAAGACATTAAAGTCCGCGGATTCACTGACGTTGTAACATTCCCTTGGGATTTAAAAGGGGGTGTTACAGAAGGTGGTATCAAAGCTGTAGGTTTTAAAACGTTTTCATTCGGATTTTTAAATAATTTCTAAAGTCAATTTCAAAAAGACTTTTTAGTAAAACTAAGTTTCTACTTACAAAAATATGCAGTTTTAGAAATGATTTTAAAATAATTGTCCGATAGTCCTGCTCAAGCTCCTTCTACTGCCATAGACTATGCTTATGTTCTTTATTCTTGTTCTAAATCTTGCTTTCTGGATTTTCTCCCTCGAGTACTGGTGACTCCTCGCTCTCCTCAATAGATGTCTAATGTTCGCAAGACCTCAGGACTGCGTGCCACGAGTTACCCCCAATGCATTGACCTCACCAACAACTCTAACACTGGGTCTGACTCAAGCACAGAGGTGAAGGTCGTGGAAAAAGCTACAGTGGAGCTATCCAAGGGGAAGAATGTCCGGGTCGACCCTCATGAAGGAGCTACAGCCACATAATATGGCAAGAAGCTCATCCGCGAGTGGTACAAGGAAAATAATTTGGGAACTCTTCGACTTTATAGCGAGGAAAAGGCAACAAGGGAAAAGAAAGTCATGGTAGGTCCTCTGGACGACAATAGGAGAAAGTACCTCCAGGACCTCGTCTGAGTGTACGGTTTGGAACCATCCCAAAACCCCTATGAGGAGTAGCCGAAGAAGGGGATCCTTTTTGGAAATCCTAGCTGATGGAAAAGCATACCAGGATTTACATGCAAGAAGAGCGAGGTAGAGACTCCATGTGAGGGAGGTCGAAGAACCATATAAGAATAAGGAGTGGATTGTGGATGAGCTAGAAAAAACTCTGCGATCGTGCTAGGGATTAGCTAAAAGAGACATGTGAGCATGCTGAGTCAAAGAGAGATGCAACATCATAGAAGCATAGCTCTGAATTGGACAAACTCGTCGAGATGTATGTCTTTTCAAAAGACGACGAGGATTAAGATCTCATCAGCATCCACAATTAAGAGACTTTCAAATTATTGGAGAACCGAGCAAACTGTTGAAAGACTCGGATTAGAATCTATGACTCTAGATGATTCCTTATTTGTGGAATTCCATTATGGGGGATAGAGTTCGAGGTAGGAATATGTTATTCCTCTTCCTCATCGCGTTAAGTGGCGATGAGTACCTTGTCGATCTTATTCTGCTTCCGATCCTTTCTTAGGATGTCATTCTCGGCATGGATTGGCTTACTCGCCATGGTGCAATCATTGAGTGTGGACGGAGAATCGTGACCCTCTCGTCGAACGGCAAGGTTGTGTACAGATTTCGTGGGCGCATCCCTGAGGAGGGTGGCCGTGTTGTTAATATGATGCAGGCAGCCAGATTGTTATGTCAAGGGTGTGTCGGATTTTTATGCTAACTACAAGATCAACCGTCCGAACCGGTCCCTATCTTTGATATTCCTGTAGTTTGGGATTTCCCTGATGTCTTTCCCGATGAGATTCCTGGTTTACCTCCAAAGCGATTCATTGAGTTCACCATCGAATTAGATCCAGGAACCGCTCCTATTTCTAAAGCCCCATATCGCATGGCTCCAGTGGAGATGCAAGAATTAAAGAGTCAGCTTGAAGAGTTGTTAGAGAAGGGCTATATTCGACCCAGTGCTTCACCTTGGGGTGCTCCCGTGCTGTTTGTGAAGAAGAAAGATGGCTATTTCTGTTTGTGCATTGATTATCGGGAGCTGAATAAGGTGACGATCAAGAACAAGTATCCACTGCCACGCATCGATGATTTGTTAGATCTAGCTTCAGGGAGCAAATGTATTCTCCAAGATTGACCTTCGATCTCGTTACCATCAGCTCCGAGTTCGTGACGAGTATATTCCAAAGAGTGCTTTCAGCACACGTTATGGGCACTATGAGTTCGTGATGATGCCCTTTGGCTTAACAAATGCCACAACAATCTTCATGGATTTGATGAACCGTTGTTTTTGCCAGTATTTGGACAAAATCGTCGTATTTTTCATCGACGACATTTTGGTCTACTCGCCGAGTGAGGAGGCTCACTCCGAACACTTGAGAACTATTTTGATGACGTGGCGAGAGCATCAGCTATACGCAAAGCTGTCTAAGTGTGACATTTGGATGAAGCATGTGGCATTCCTAGGCCACATCATCTCAGAGAAAGGGGTGATGGTCGACCCCTAGAAGATAGCGGTTGTAGAGAAGTGAAATCCGCCAAAGAATGTTAAGGAGATACAGAGTTTTCTGGGACTAGCAGGGTACTATAGGAGATTCATGGAAGGGTTTTCTAAATTGGTCCAACCACTGACCTTACTTCGGCGTAAATCCCAGAAATTCGTCTGGAATGACAAGTGCAAAGCGAGCTTCTATGAGCTCAAGAAGCGGTTGACCAAAAAACCTATTCTGACACTTCCTAAGGAGTCAGAGGATTATATGATTTACAGTTATGCTTCCAAGCAAGGTTTGTGTTGTGCATTGATGCAAGATGGGAAGGTGATAGCCTATGCATAACGACAGTTGAGGCCGTACGAGGAGAACTACCCAGTGCATGATTTGGAACTAGCTGTTGTGGTATTTTCTCTAAAAATCTGGCGCCATTAGCTGTATGGTATTCGTTGCCAGATATATACACCGACCACAAAAGCCTCAAGTATGTATTCACCTAGAAGGAGTTGAACATGAGACAGAGACGCTGACTATAGTTGATCAAGGATTATGATATTGAGCTTCTCTATCATCCTAGAATGGCTAATGTCATAATCGATGCTTTAAGCCACAAATCTCAGCATGAGGCTATGACCAGTTGTTTGACAAGAAGTACTACTCTGCAGAAGGATCTGCTCAAGTTGGAGGTTGAGCTACTGTCTTGTTTATGGGAGCATGGTTGCATGTCCCTATAAGCCTCAGGTGAATTCAAAGACATTAAAGTTCGCGGATTCACTGGCGCTGTAACATTCCCTTGGGATTTAAAAGGGGTGTTACAAGGAGAGCCTTGCTCTGAGTTGGGAAGGAGACGACTCCTCCTTTCAATTCTGTTGGGCCTAATTTGATCCGGGTCGTGGGCCAATCCGAATCTCTTTCCGGGTTCTGTTTCAGGGTTGAGAGAGATGGGTTTGCTGGGCCGGTCAGATTCTATACGGGTCGAATCTATTCTTTGAGGAATCCGGTTTGGGTTTTCATGGGATGGGCTGTTGGATGCGGTCTCCTTTTCTTCTAGGCGGGTCTCTCTTCTTTTCTTTTGGGCTGGTTCTGGATTCGGGTTTCCTTTGTTGGGCCTTTCTAAATTGTTATCTTTGTTTACATTATGTGATATGCTGATTATATATATGTAATGAATTTATTTGATTAACGTGAGTTTATCACATTACCATATATTCTGATTTATTTTGGAAGAATATATTTTTTGGAATTATTATTATGCATTTTAAATTTCTTTAAAATAATATAATTGGAATATGTATTTTTGTGATGTGTAAATATGTGATTTTGGAAGTTATGAGATGATTTATTGTTATTAATATATAAAAATAGTTTGGTGTTATTTTAAGTTGTATATTATTTGATAAAGTATTTAAAGGGGTTTCAAGTTCAGAAAATGTTCTCAAGGTTATTGTTTGAAAATCAAAATGCCGGAATATTTTGATAAAGCAAGATTTGGGGTTGACTTAGAGAATTGATACTTCCTCTTGATTTGGACAAGTATGATTTGAAATTATCTTGAATATGAGTTGACTTAATTTGGGATTTAAGAGTTTGGAAAATATGATTGGTATGATTTATCAGTGGGTTTGATTGGAAGGATGATTTTGGTCGATGTTGATCTTATCGGAAAGGTTTTGGAAAATGGTTTTACTATCGATTGGTTTTGAGAATGTTGGGAATTTGAGTTCTGTGTATACGAATGTTAGTCCGGTGGCTTATGAAAATGGCTTGATGATAGGTGTGTATCACGGTTAGATTGCTTTTGGACTTGCATTTGGGCCCTTGCTTGTATTATCCTGCTGTTCTGCATCTTCAGGTAAGTTCCCTAGGGGACTTACTCAGGTTGGACTCTCGTGCATATTGTTGCATTTTATGTTAGGTGTTGCATATGCATAAAAGCATGTCATGTAGTATCATGCTAGGATTGCATTGAACTGAGCATGTGGTTACTATGTGTGTTTGAAACAGAACGACTGTTGTCTGTGATAGTCCTAGAGTCTTTGCTAGGGTCATAGGGTTGCCCAACCTCATCGGGTGCCCTGAGTCAATCGAGTCAATATGAGCATGTTACTATAGCCCAGCACCATCGGGCAAGCTTGGTTACTTTATGTTGATGTTTATTCCGAGGTCCGTGCACCACCACGAGGAAATGGGTACCATGCTGGCCAGTTCCGCTCATGGAAAGGGGGCGGAGTATGAGAGGGATATGCCATTGGGCATTGTCTTGGGCCCTTTACATTATTTCTGCACATTATTATAACTAGGAGCATGCTAGTGTGTTTAACTTTCATACTGCATTAGAGCATCTTTATTAGGTATAACACATACTATGTGGCCTCAACGAGGACTATCGGTCTCGCATGTGTTGCTCGATCTACTCCTTTCCCCGTTCTTCTTTTAAAGGTATTTTCTGGAGATTTTGAGTGCTCGATGTCTATATGACAGTGTTTCCTTTTGGTGATTTTTGGACTGAAAGACCGACTTCCTTACTTATAAACTTGGATAATTTGGATACTCATATTTACCATGTTTTTGGTTTTGACCCGGCTTCACCGTGGCAAGCTGTATCCTCTTTTCGTTTTCGCAGTTATTCTTAAATGAATTCCCACGACTTAGTCTATAGGACAGGTTGAGGGTACCCAACGGCCCTCCGATTGCTTTGGGGTTTGGAATCCCCGCTTTAAAAGGATAGTCTTTTGAGGTTTGAAACCTCGACCCATACCTGGATTGCAGGATCCGAACGAAAGTATCCAACCTTCGAAACGTAACCCGGATATTTATATTCGGGTCGTTACAGTAACCTCCTCTATCCCTCCTTTAAAAGGCTACTGTTGCACAACCTGTAGGGTCTGGATGGTTCTTTATTCTTCCTAGTTCATGACGACTTCTTTTCCCCCCTCCGAAGATCAGAAAAGTAGTAAACACAACTTGGGCTCCTTCCTCCTGACGTTTTCATCCTGCTTCGTGGTTTTCCCCTTGCTGCTCAGAAAGGTTTCCTACAATCACCCATAAAACAAACAAAAAATCAGCAAGAAGAAGAGGAAGTTGTACAACAAAAAAAAAAAAAAAATCAGAACTCTTCAAGGGCCAAAATCAGATGGTAGAACTCTTTCCTCACTTCTTTTCTTTGTTTGTAGGTAAAAGAAAATGGAAAAAGGATACATACTCTCGCCTAGTGTTGCATTTCTTAAGGGTTTGAAAGATATTTGGCTTTCTTACCTGGAGTGTACCACGTAGTAAGTCGAGAGTATACTCTCCCGTAGTTGGCTCGAAAGTAAGTACTTTCGCCGCAACACTCAATCACGACGTGGATCGGTTCATAAAAATCAAATGCTGCTGAAATTTCTACTCAAATGGGGGACTGATTTCATCGGAAGGCTTCATTCAAATCACAGACCTTTTGATAACTCAGTTGGGTCACAAACGACCCTGTACAATTTTGTCAAATAAGCAAAGAAGAAATTCATTGCAGCAGGATGTGAGAATAGAGAAGTTGAAGATCAGAGTCATGAAAAGAAACTGATTTGCTGAACAAAATTGAATCAGTTCAATTGACTATAAATCACCTAAAACGCAGCAATCACTTTGTTCTCCATCACCAATAATTGGGCTAAATCCAAACTGGGAAAATTATATTTTTTTATCCCAACCCCACACATTCAGACGAACCGAAGAGCACAAATCAAACCACAAATCAGTGGCCTTAACAAAGCAGTACTACTGAGAAATCAAGGGTATCAAATCTAGAAGGAGAAAAGAGGGGAAGCAAGCATACTTAAGCTGAGAAGCCAAGGTGAGAGTTGTCTCCGACACCGGAGTGCTACACTGCTCCTCCCAGATGCTCTCAAATTCGGACGACCGGTGGCGTTGATAGACTTCCCTAGCCTGGAATTGTGGCTGTCCTAAATGCAAAAGCCTCAAGCAAAAAAAAAAAACCCCAAATCACAAATCAACAAACACAGCCGTAATTTTCGTTTTTCGAAGCCTAAATCGGATCAAACGAAGGGGCAAATTGCAAAGAAAGGAGGAAAGCAAACCTTTTGCACCTTTTCTTTGTAGAATTCTCGACGTCTTCAAATCAAGGGCAAATCGCAAGGGCTCACTTTACCCGCCCTTGCTCTAATCCGAAAGCCTTAGAATCACAATTGAAAAAAAATCAATTGAACCCGAAAGTCGAACACTCAATTGAAGAGGGGATTCAAGATTTGAGGAATTAATCACCTAAGCATCAAGCTAAACGGGTGAATTTGAGGTCGAAGGCTTCGGGGAGGGGCTGAGCAAACCGGGGCGATGGGTGACGTCTCGTGCCCTCGCAGCAATGGCTTCGGAGATGCTGCCGTGCCCGCCACCCTCTCTTTTCTGAGTTCTGAATACCTTGACCGGAACTCGTGAGGCCATCGATGACCTCTAGACGCTGGTGCAGATCGCCGTTTTGTGACGTTGCCCTATTTTCGGTATAAAGAGAAGCAGGGGCTATGTGTTTACAAAAAAAATTAAAAACGCAGGCTCGGTTAAAAATCTTTGATGATGTTGAAGAAATAGGCTTTGCCAGCTTGTTCCAACATTCAAAGAGGATTGGGCCTAATCAAAATAAAATGGAATGGGGCTCACTCGGTTGGCTTGCAGTAAACAACAACCAACTTTTCATTTTATAAAGAACAAGTCATGTACATACATACGGACATACTTGAAAGATTTTGAGAAAATTTGTTTAATTACAAAACTAACTCACTAAAGTATAAGTATTATAATCGGCACAAATTAAGAATGCGGGTTTGATTAAAATATAAAATTAAATGCGTCAAATATGCTTTGCCGATTAATTATAGTGGGTCAATGTCAAATCGACTCCTAAATAATAAACGGAGTCAAAACCTTAAATCGAGTTTCACCAAATATAAACTCGGTCTCTTTTTTAAGAACTACATAAGCTTGGATTCCGCTTTGTCGGATATGTAGGAAACCTGATAAAAAGCGAAAGCTCATCGGGTTCAATCATCAAACCATAAAATCAAATTGCTTTTTTGAAAAGAAATACGAGTGATTTGATCTCGTCCAAACGGGTACGTAGGAAGCTCGACATAAAGCTAAAAGCTGGTCGGGTTCAATCGCCAAACCAAAAACAATTAAAGTGGTTATTTTAGAACTACGTAAAGACTTGACGTTCCATATCGGCTATGTACGCAACCCGATATTAAATCCTAAAATTATATCGGATACGGTCGTCAACCTCTAAATTCCCTTTAAATGAATATGAGGTCAAAACCAAACAAATTAAATTGGTTCGTTTTAGAACTACGGGTGATTTGATTCTCTTCTAAGAGATACGTAGGACACTCGTTACAAAGCTAAGGCTCGTCGAGTTCAATCGCCAAAAACAAATTCAAATTGTCCATTCCAACTCGATATAAGGCTTCTTCTCGTCGAGTTCAATCACCACCCTCAAATGATCCTTTGATCAAATCCAAATACAAAATTTCTTTTCATCCCGAACTACGGTGACTTGGTTCCACCAAACAAACGGATACGTAGGAAACTCGGTGTAAATCAAATACTCACCGAGTCCAGTCACACCTAAACTTTCAACCAAATCTCTTCAAATTCACTTTTCGACTCTAAATCGTCCCAAAAATAAAATTTTCTATCAAATTCAAAGTGCCGAATCGATACAAAATTTCCGCCCGTCGAGTTTGGTCATGACCAAAACTTCAAAAACTCAAATACCAAATACCAAATTTGTCATTTTCAAGAACTACGTGCGACTTGATCCCTTTTAAAAGGGTACGTACGAAACTCACAAATAAGTTCCATAACAATCCTCAAATTGACCTTTAAGATAAATCTCAAATCAAACTCCACACTAAAGCCAAATCGTTTTCTACGCATATGATCGGCGGGTGCTTGAGTTACCCTTCCGAGAAGGTGGGCTCGAGTTACTCGGGTGGAGTGTTGTTGGAGCTACCCTTCCTAGAAGGTGGGTTTGAACTTCATCCTATGATGCATACAAGAAAATGAAACCAAATCCAAATCAAAACCAAACACACAAAATCCAAAATACTCTGAAATACGTAAGACTTGATTCTCTTCCAAGAGATACGTAGGCAACCCGCTAAAATTCGGGTACAGGCCAAATCACCAAAACCACTAAAATCTTTGGTATCGATATGGCTTCGAATTAAGAGGATAACAAAAAGGGGTCGAACTTAAATATTAAAAATCAAATAAAATGTGTTGTACGATTATTTGCCCATTTTTGTTCAACATATTTTTGGCACGCCCAGTGGGACCCTTTTTGCCTTTTCATCTCTTAATTTTATTTGATACTAATATTTCTTATTTATTTTGGTTGAAAGAAAAATGGCACCAAAAGTGATTGTCAACTTTAACGAGCTTCCAACAACCTTCATCATCAAAGGGGGTCGTTGGATCAAGAAATGATCATTTGAAGTTCACTTGGCATCACTCGGGTCTCGATGTCTGAAACGATCCTGATCACAAACAGCTTTGGCACTCTTCAAGCTCCGGAGGACAAGACCATCGCCAATTGGGTGTCAAAGTCTCCCGCAACGCTTTCAAGGGAAGAGGGCATGAAGCCTAAAACACTTCCAAGCCATGGGAGCAAGAAGCTCAAGATCATCCTGCTAGGCGGTAACAAATTCAACAACCAACCCATCTGTAACAAGCTCAAAATGCAGGAGGGTGGTTACAACGGCACAAAGCCCACTAATGAAGTAACTCGAAGGCCCATCATTCGTATCGTAAAAAGAATGAGGGGTCAATCGCGGTTTCTGCACCACCCATCTCTATTGCCAAAAAGGCAAACAAATTCATGAAGAGAAGGGGACGCAAGTGTGGATCTCAACGTGGAAAGCAAAGACCTCTTCTTGTGCTAGCTCGTTCACCAACATTAGAACTAGCAAGTGCAACCCTTGCAAAAGATCTCCTTAAATCGCATGAGGCAAAAGAAATTCCCCTAGTGGCTTCTCCAAGAGAGATCCTCATTGGGTCTATGCCTATCTATCCGAAAGAGGTTGTACAAGTCAACATGACCTCATATTCGGAAGAGTAAAAACCCAAGGCCACAAAGGTTAAACCTTCAAGATCAAAGAAGGGCAAAGAGGTTCAAGAAACATGCTATGTCTCTAAAGATGACACAAGAGAGAAACACCGGTTGAAGTTACCAACTCCAAATACCTCTGAAGGTTCGATAATGTAAAACAAAGTAATATAAAGATACTCTAGAAGGGGGGTTGAATAGAGTATGCTGGTTTTTCGCAGAAAGTCTCAAGACGTTTGAAGCTCTTGCCAAACCCTTTGAGATTAGACTTAGGCTTTTCTCTGAAAACCTGAATCACAAAGTTAAACAATACGAACCAAGTGCGGAAATATGGTAAAACAATAAGTAAAGGACGCAACGAGTTGTTAACGAGGTTCGGCCCGAACTTGGCCTACGTCCCCGCCTAGGGTTCTTCCACAACCCTAGGATTCAACCGACTTTTATTGATTCACAAGACTTAGGATCCTAGTAGCTCCCCGAGAAGCCTCTCTCCTATACAATTGCAATGTAGTTAAGTCAAGTTCCCTTGGAGTCCTAGACCAATCTAGAAGAGCCCCACCTCTCTATGCTATCTAGTACAATCCTCTTACACTTAGTGAATCAATCGCCTAGTGTTCACTTCCCGAGTTACAAACTCTCGAGTATAACACTATAACTGAATATATCCTATAAGCTCACTGTGTAACTCTCAAATGCTTTGAAATGAAATAACAGACTCTTAGGACAAGCAGAGAGCACACGAAGACAGATTTCTCTTGAAGGCTTGGAGTGTATGAAAGGCTCGTGTTCAATGAATGTATCTCATCTGTCTTCATCTTCCTTCTCTTTATATTGAGACAAATCGGCGCCAAGGATCTTCTCCAACGGCTAGACAAGATCATGGCTTGAGCTGGATCTTCTATCTTTGGAAACTTCGAAGGCTACAATCTTTCTAATTTGAATCTTCTCAAATTATATCACAAGGAAGGAAATCATTCGAAAAAATACTTCCTGAAAGGTTAGATATATACATAATAATATAATGGAAGTATATAAGAATATTAAATAATATTTCGAACATTATAACATATAGAACATGATTTGTGTTTCATCAACACTGCTAAAGCTTCAAGACCTTTGACACAAACAGACTGTCAAGGCCTTTGAAACTTATTCCGATTTTCATCAAGGGAGAGGAGTTATCAATCTCCCCCTTGATGAAAGACAAAACCTGTGCATCCCTGCAACTTAATCAAGCATATATAATATAAGTAAAATCGGACTAAGTACCTGCATGGGTTAAACGAATGTTGGATCGTAATTTTAAAACGTGAAAATATCCAACCAAAAACAAAACCAAGGTCTTCCAAGACCTTTGAATCGCAACAGTTTAAAAAGTCTAACACCACAGATTATCTCCCCCTTTTTGTCTTTCAACAAAGGGAGGAGCGTGAAAAAAAAATCACCAAAAACAGATTTACTAAAACAATTTAAAATTCAAAAAGATCCTTTCAAATCTTAAAGGCAAGAAAAGATTTATCCGATTTAAAAAAATTTCCACAGATAAGAGCATAATCGGATAACATGCAATACTAAAGATATTCCCGAAAAATAAAATAGGTGAAATAGAGAAGGTTAAAATCCATTAAAGCAATATTTGATCAAATATCTAAAGAGATACCAACCAAATATCTGATCCATCATATGTACTCTACTGTTCAGTTCACAACCTTTGAAATGAGGTTCAAGGATCTTGACACCGAGTAGAATTTATCTTTCGTAAAGGGAAAGCTCCCCCTACGAAAGTGCATCCCTGTTAAACATTCCAATCTCACGTCTAATGAAGGTGAACCTGTCCTCTGCCAAAGACTTAGTAAAAATGTCAGCCCATTGATAATCAGTTGAAATAAACGATATGGACACATCACCTTTTTCGATATGGTCTCTAATGAAATGATGCCTTACATCAATATGTTTTGTCCTTGAATGCTGAACAAGATTCTTCGTGATTGATATGGCACTTGTATTGTCACACTTAATGGGAATACCTCTGAGGTTGATGCCAAGATCTCTCATTTGTTGAGCTATCCAAAGGATTTGGGAGCAACAGGCTCCAACTGCTATGTATTCGGCTTCGACAGTGGATAGAGCAACTGAGTTTTGTTTCTTTGAATGTCAACTGATCAAGGATGCTCCTAAGAATTGGCAACATCCTGATGTGCTATTCCTATCCACCTTATAGTCTGCAAAATCTGCATCAGAATATCCGATTAATGTGAAATCCTTTTGCTTTGGGTACCATAGTCCAAGCTTCTTAGTGCCATTGAGATATCGGAAGATCCTCTTCACAGCTACGAGGTGAGATTCTTTAGGATCAGCTTGAAACCCAGCACGTATGCAAACACTAAACATGATGTCAGGTCTACTAGCTGTAAGATATAGTAAAGATCCAATAATTCCTCGATATTCCTTTTGATTGACACTCTTCCCAGTCTTGTCTTGATCTAGAGATAATGTTGAGCTCATGGGTGTCTTGGCTGCTTTGGATTGATCCATCTTGAATTTCTTCAAGAGATCCTTAGTGTACTTGCTTTAGTTGACAAATATCCCTTTCTTGGATTGATGAACTTGTAATCCCAAAAAGTAGTTGAGTTCACCTATCAAGCTTATCTCAAATTCGCTGCGCATGATGTCAGAAAATTCCTTGCACAAAGATATGTTAGTAGCACCAAACAATATATCATCAACATATATTTAAATAACCAAAATGTCATTTCCTTTGGTCTTGATAAAAAGAGTCTTGTCGATCAACCCCCTTTTTAAAATCATTTTCTAAAAGATATTTTGACAAGCGCTCATACCAAGCTCTTGGGGCTTGTTTCAAATCATAAAGCGCTTTGTCAAGTTTATAAACATGATTAGGAAATTCCAAACTTTCAAAACCTGGGGGTTGAGCCACATATACTTCTTCCTCTAAGAAACCATTAAGAAAAGAACACTTGACATCCATTTGATATAACTAACTCATAAAAGATGCAAATGCTAATAAAATGCGAATGGCTTCGAGCCTGGCTACGGGAGCAAAGGTCTCCTCGTAGTCAATACCTTCCTCTTGATTGTAGCCTTGAGAAACAAGCCTTGCCTTGTTCGTCACAATCTTACCATTCTCATCTAGCTTGTTTCGAAATACCCATCGTGTGTCAATGACTGATTGATGCTTTGGCCTAGGTGAAGAGCGGTTTTTAGTCGCGTTAACCGTATCAAAATAATTCGAACCTACCTAACTAATGTAGTGTGGTAAGCACGAGTCGATCCCACAGAGAATCAAGTTATTCCTAAATTAAGTTTATTTACCAATTAGTATGAAACGGGGGGGGGGGGGGGTTTTGAGTGGTGAAAATAAGAAAGAATATAAAATAAACTATAAACAAATTAATGAAGATACCGATTAATAAAATAGTTTCACCTACAATTATCCACTTTAATTGGTTGAATTGATATTGTAACTTCCTCTTGCCCTTTTAATCTTCCTATGAATGCCCTTGTCCCGACCTAATATAGTTACTAGTCCAACCAGTCCTAGAAATCATTATCAATCGAACAGTCCCTAAAGAAGGATTTAACCCAATTGATAGCTTTAAGTTCAGAGATTAACCAAGGTATTTGCAGTCCCTAAAGAGGGATTTAACAACACATCCAACTTCCTACTCATTCAATTAGTTCAACCAGCCCAAAAGGAACAAGTTTGCCACTTAGGTTAAGGTTCACAACCAGGAATCTACAAAACCTTAGCAATTGAATTAATTCTACCAAGTTGATCAGACAAGACAGAATAAAACAATCAACATTCAAGCACAAAGAAGTCGAAACATTCAATATAGGAAATAAGAAACAAGATTCAGAAACTCACAATCAATCCAAACAAAGCTTCAAATTGTAGACGAAACGGGAGTGTTTAGATCTCCATAAAAATAAAACAAAACATAGTTAGGGTTAAGAGTGGAAACGGTAGTCGGCCGATCACGGTAGTCGGCTTTCGTATACACGGCTTTTCATTCGTTCCGCCGTATGAATTGTATATATAGTATTTAACTATCTATCCTAATCTATCTATCGTAATGTATATATAATATAAATATAGTATAATTTATCTAATGCTATTCTATCTAACTAATCTAATATATAATATGAAGAACTAGAAGTGTAAAATGCATCGGCAGCACTTCACGTTCGGCACCACTTCGCCTTCGGTTTCTTTCCACCTTGCAATCATCAGCCAATTCGTCACGAGTAACTCGGCCCATCTTGTTCATAATTTATAAAATGATCCCAACCTCCGACTCATACGATCCAGTCCTTAAATACCTGAAATATATAAAAACACTAGTGTAGACTCCGAAAACCAAATAATACAAATTAACTATAAAATAGATAAAATATGTATGAAAATTACCTAATATAATATGCAAAATACATGACTAAAATAGACTCTATCACTAGGCTTCTAGGTCAGACTTTGTTTCTTTCAAATTCGTTAAGCTCACTTTGCATAGCAATGATCCAATCTGGCTCTTGAAGGGCATCATCTACCTTCTTTGGTTCAATAAGAGAAACAAACGCGTGAAAAGCACAAAGATCTTTAAGTTTAGAACGAGTTTGAACACTAGAGGTAGGGTCAGAAATGATATCCTTTAATGAGTGTGATGAGGAGTATTTGAATTTCCTTTTGCTAGTCTCAGCTCCTTGATTCGTCACACCGGTAGGATTGACTTGTGGTACATCTTACTCCGTGGTCCTGTTAGGTTCAGTTACAGCAGTTTCTGACGCTTCAACACTGTTGGATTGGACACCAAGGGCTTTGGACGAATCTTCAACACCTTGGGCCAATTCTTTAGTGTTGAGAATCTGTTCCTGCATGTTCCTCTTCTCTGTCTTCTTGGTAGCAACATCATCACCATCCTCGTTCTCTGTATGGCTGTTAAGATCTAAATCTGCAACACTTTCACTTAAAGAACCGTCATTGCATTCATCAAATATAACATGAAGCATGTACTTTTTACCATTGGGAGATTTGACTCGCATAGGACCACATAAATCCATATTTAAAAGTTTAAGGGGTCTAGAAGTACATACAACCTTTTTGGGTTTGAAAGAGCTACGTGTTTGTTTACCTCGTGTGCATGCAATGCACATATCAATACCTTTGAAGTCCATCTCAAGTAGCCCTCTTACAAGCCCTTTGGACACAAGCTTCTGTAGTGTATCTGGACTCACATGACCGAGTCTCCTGTGCCAGAGCTTGGGATCGTCCGTCAAAGCCTGTATCTTCTCTGCACAGATGTCACATTTTCCTTTGTCACCAAGAGTGATTGTTCTTGTGGATTGCTCCTTTAGATCATGAAAGAGAGAACTCTTCCCACTCATATGCCTCGAGCATCCACTATCAATAATCCATTTTTGTTCCTTCACCTTGGTGATCTCCTGCAAAACAAACATCAACCTTTGTGGCTAGACCAGTGAGCAAATTTAGATCCTTTATTGGGATAAACCATATTTGGTAAAATAGTGCCTTTGGGGACCCAAACTTGCGTTATCCGTTCTTTTCTCAAGTAAATAGGAAATGTATTACGAATAATATACTGATCCTTTCTTCTATAGGGGCAGGTATCTCTTACATGTCCCTTTCTCGTACAGTGGTGACATATAGGAGAGGTTTTGCTTCCTTTTGCCTTCACAAAAGTGGTAATGTGTTGCTTCTTAAAAAACCTCGGGTTGTAACCAATACCACTTCTGTTTAGAGAACTCTGTTGCTCACCCAACATCCTATCAAGAGTGCCCTTGGAGTTGGTAAAACTTATGAGGGCTGTCTGTTGGTCTTGAATCTTATTATTCAGGGAGATCTTCTCGTTCTCTAAGTCATGATGTTCACTTCTCAGAGACGATAGATCTTGCTTGAGTTCAGATTTCTCTGAGTCAAGAGTCTTGACTTTAATGTCAAGACCTGAATAAGAAGTTTCAAGACTTTTGACCCGCCCAGACAGTTCCTTAATAGTTCTTTCCTGGTCCACGGTTTTCTTGACAAGAGTGTTAGTATGGGCAATAAGTTTCTCTTCATTGACAATCATATTAGAAAGGAATTCCGATAGTACCTCTTTTGGACTTGCCATGAGCTCTCTTACGGTTACCTCGAGTTGCTCATCATGAGATTCATCTCCTGTGGCCATGAGACAAATGTTGGCCTTTTCATCATCGGAATTTGAGTTAGAGTCGCTCCAAGTTGCCACCATGACTTTCTTCTTCCATCTATCGCCTTTCTTGAACTGGCTCTTCTCCTTTTGAGGGCAATCTTTCACTAGATGGTTTGTTTCACCACATTCAAAACAAGACAAAGGTTTAGTCTTCTTGTCATATTTGTTGTATTGAGACTTACCTCGAAATTTAGAAGACTCTGATCCATCTTTGTTGTTGAATTGCTTCTTCATCTTGAGGATTCGAGAAAGACCCCTTTTAATGAGATAAAAGGGATCATCCTCATTATCATCCTCATCTTCAGAATCAGACACATCTTTCGGCTCATCCTTCTTAGACTTGAGTGCCATGTTCTTAGTGCTTGTTGGAAGTTCTCCATCGTCTTCATTTAGAATCATCTCATGTGTGATCAACTTCCCAAGCAAGTCATCAAGGGGTAGAGTGGTGAGATTCTGGGCTTCTTCTATGGCTGTTACTTTCGGACCCCATTTGTCTTTTGGGAGACACCTCAATATCTTCCTCACTTTCTCAACATTCTCAAAGGTCTTGCCGAGAGAGTCAAGGTTGTTTGTGATTTCCATGAACCGTGTGAACATAGCCTTAATAGACTCATCTGGCTTCATTTTGAAGAGTTCATACTTTCGAAGGAAAATACTGATCTTGGTGTCCTTCACTTGACTGGTTCATTCGTAGGTGATAACCAGCTTGCCCCAAATCTCTTTAGTTGACCTACAAGATGAAATACGATTAAAATCATCAGTACTAAGACCACAATATAGTAAGTTAATGGCCCTGTAGTTCTTGGAGACGAGTTCAAGATCCGCTTGGATCTATTCAGCCTCTGTTTTCGTGACTTTTGTTCCATTTGGTCCTTCTTTCACTAGAACCTTCGGACCATTCTCTATAATGTTCCAAAGTTCCAAATCTTGATCTATAATGAACATCTTCATCAAGGATCTCTATTGGACAAAGTTGTTTCCTACAAAGAGGGGTGGTCTGCTCGTGGACCTTCCCTGTGCAAATCCTCCGCTTGCTTCACCAGACATGATCGAAAACTCACAAGATTGTTAGATCAAAAGCAGTGAGTAAAACTCTGATCCCAATTGAAGGTTCGATAATGTAAAAGAAAGTAATATAAAGATACTCTAGAAGGGGGGTTGAATAGAGTATGCCGGTTTTTCGCAGAAAGTCTCAAGACGTTTGAAGCTCTTGCCAAACCCTTTGAGATTAGACTTAGTCTTTTCTCTGAAAACCCGAATCACAAAGTTAAACAATACGAACCAAGTGTGGATATATGGTAAAGCAATAAGTAAAGGACACAACGAGTTGTTAACGAGGTTCGGCATAAACTTGGCCTACGTCCCCGCCTAGGGTTCTTCCACAACCCTAGGATTCAACCGGCTTTTATTGATTCACAAGACTTAGGATCCTAGTAGCTCCACGAGAAGCCTCTCTCCTATACAATTGCAATCTAGTCAACTCACGTTCCCTTGGAGTCCTAGACCAATCTGGAAGAGCTTCACCTCTCTATGCTATGTAGTACAATCCTCTTACACTTAGTGAATCAATCGCCTAGTGTTCACTTCCCGAGTTACAAACTCTCGAATATAACACTATAACTGAATATATCCTATAAGCTCACTGTGTAACTCTCAAATTCTTTGAAATGAAATAACAGACTCTTAGGACAAGCAGAGAGCACACGAAGAAAGATTTCTCTTGAAGGCTTGGAGTGTATGAAAGACTCGTGTTCAATGAATGTATCTCATCTGTCTTCATCTTCCTTCTCTTTATATTGAGACAAATCGGCGCCAAGGATCTTCTCCAACGGCTAGACAAGATCATGGCTTGAGTTGGATCTTCTATCTTTGGAAACTTCGAAGGCCACAATCTTTTCGATTTGAATCTTCTCAAATTATATCACAAGGAAGGAAATCATTCGAAAAAATACTTCTTGAAAGGTTAGATATATACATAATAATATAATGGAAGTATATAAGAATATTAAATAATATTTCGAACATTATAACATATAGAACATGTTTTGTGTTTCATCAACACTGCTAAAGCTTCAAGACCTTTGACACAAACAGACTGTCAAGGCCTTTGAAACATATTCCGATTTTCATCAAGGGAGAGGAGTTATCAACTTCAATGGTTGAATCTCAAGCAAACATCTTATAAGATGGACCAAATGTGATGCCGATATTAACTACCAGCACTCTAAGCGTCAAAGAGCAGCTACAAGAGTTGCAAAGGAAACTTGATGAGAAAGATACTCAAATAGCAGCCCTTTGTTGTGAGCCTAATTTGCCATGTTTTACACTTACTTTTATATCGATTTCTGCATACATTGCATATATATGGCTGAGAATAATACAGAATCTGTGTAAGTTATGTTTATTTGCAATATATGGAGGTCTACACAAGTTTTTGTTATATTTGGATGAAATCGGACGCACTTTGGAGCTTAAAGGAAACTCATGGAAAAGCTAAGAATGGTGCAGCTAGAGAAAAGGCCATATTTCACCATTCTTCATTCTGAATCAAGCTTTGATGTCTTCATGAAAGTTGTAGCCCTCGGAAAGAGCTTTCCAACGCATGGTCATATGCGTCAATCTGACGAGTGAGGACTCGGGAAAGTGCGTTTTAAGAACGGAGAAGAATACTGAGAGCAACATCGTTACTCGAAATCGACCAAATTGGTCGACATCGACAAAGGCTTACTCGACATTTGCTCCAGAGGACGAGATCGAGCACGAGATGAAGAGAAATGTTACTCTACATCGAGGAGGTTGGTCTACGTCGAGTAAGCTACTCGACATCGAGGAGTCCTAGTCGATGTCGAGGAGACCCCAGTGGCCGACGTCGAGTAATCCGAATCTTGTTAAGGTTCTATCCCGAAGCCAATGGTGATATTTTCGAGACCTAATTCTATCCGGATCTATCAAGAGCTATCAAGTTACATCAAGGAAGGAGAAGATTTATCCACTTGAAGACTTTAAATATAATTTCCTTTATTAGATTTAATTCCTTTATTGTTTTTATTTATCATTAAGCTTTTTAGGTATAATTTTAGATATAGATAGATATTTCTATCCTTGATTAGCAAGGATTAGAGAGCTATAAATAAAGCCCTAGGGGCTGGTTTTTCATTCATCCAATCACACACAATTCAATTCTAGGGAGGAGAAGAGAGAGGGAGTTCCACAGAGACGGTTTAGAGAGTTCAGAGGTTTTAAGGTTTTGGCAGTTTACGAGAGTTGATTGCCAGGATTGTAAAGGCTTTGAATTTAGTTAATGCAAGTTGTTATTTCTTTCCAATCAATGTCTGAGTTTGCGATGAGGCGTGAGTAGTCCACCCACTTCTAGGGTTGGGGCGAGCCCGACGATAGCCATGCGTATTTGAGGTAAAGATCTGACCTTTATCATGTTTTGAGCATCTTCCTACTTGTTTATGTGTTTATTACCCGTCTAATGGAGATCCATGTTAACAACTTCGATTATAAACATAAAATTAGTAGAGACAATTAGGGTTTCTTGAAAGAGTTGTCTAATTGTTGGAAAAGGCGAAAGCTTGTCCTTTGATGCAATTTACATGATTATCTGTTTATCTCTACCTTATGCATGCCTGGTTATCGTTGTTGCAAACCCCAATCTTGGAAGTCCTTTTACATACAGTCTATTTCGAAAGTCCCAAAGCATTTGCCTTTACTTTATTTCTTTGTTTCGTTTTATTCTCTATCTACTCGATCTCGACCGAGCCTGGTCGATCTCGAGTTACTGATATTCGATCTAGCATCGCTGTAGCTTAACTGTGCAGGTACTCGACGAGACAAAGCGAAGTCGACCAAGACTCTACTCGACATCGAGTAGCCCCTCATCGACATCGACAAGCCTCTGCCTGCGACTGTTACGCTGTTCGACTGTCCGATCTTCTGTCGACTAACCCTAGTCGAGATCGAGGACCACTGTTGTCGACGTTCGTGAGATTTCTCCTCTACCTAGGATCCGCTGACACGCTTCCTCGTGGATCGATCCTGACTTCCCACTCCTGCATCAGGAGGAGGTCTTGTAATTATTTGCAAGGGACGGAATCTGGTTTGCTGTGATTTATTTATATTTTATATTTGCATTCTCGATTTCCTTCTAATCAACACCCTTCTCACACAATTAAATGTGCAAGCTCAAGAAAATAGACAAGAGCAAACAAGGCCAAATGGTGAAGGTTTAAGCGGTAGCACATCGATCTCTCCAAGAGAAATAAAAAAGATGATCACTGAAGGGATAAAAGAATTTTATGCATCACAAAATCCAATAGTGCTCGGGTATAAAAAGCCATATGCAGCACATTATGGTTCGATGCCATTTCCCCAAGGATACCAAAGACCGAGCTTTGAGAAGTTAGATGGCCTTCACAGTTTACCCCACGAGCACCTAGCTCATTTTTATTACACTTTTCAGCAAACTGAATTTCATCAGTCAATTTGCATTATAAGATGGCCTTAAACATCAAATCTGCACATACCGAAAAGGTCAACAGGCTTTGAGTGCTGAATTCATGAATTGTTTTTGCATTAAACAAATTTCTTATGGTGTCATCCTGCAGTAAAGGTGAAAAAAAAGGATGCACTGAGCACAAATAAAGAACATCTAGCAACAAACTTCAGACCGATGTAGAAATAGAAAAATAAGAAAAGAGTGTATGATCTGTTCACTTGAGTATTGTCGAAAATGGTAACAAGATCACTGTGTTGTTTCTCATTCTGACTGTAAAACTTCAGATTCAACAAAACCAAGTCAGAACACACTAGAAAAGAAAATAGGAATAGAACTACGTCTTGCCTAAACAGATTTCGTGATGAAATGGAGGGAATTTGAGGTTTGCACTCCCATGTCAATTTACGTCTTGCCTAAACAGATTTCGTGATGAAATGGATGGAATTTGAGGTTTGCACTCCCATGTCAATTTCAAGATCATTTATAGGAACAAGGCTGCAAAGGATAACTAGTCATAATGGACAAATTGTGCACATGAAATTAAAATCTCTAGCCATTTGTTTGAAACAAATTTCAAAAGCTTTATCTGCAGATATATAATTGGAAATTGAGGCACTATTATGGTTAAGGAAGCTAATAAAATTCAGTCAAATCAATGGGTGGGAATATATAAAAAGTGGTTCGAGAGAGATCGTAAAATGGTGATTTCACAACAGCTCAGTGCTGGATTCAAATGAGGCAATGTAAGAGCATTCAAGTAACACTTGTGTATTTCATTTTCCCAGCTAATAAAATTAATCAAGAAGACACAACAACAACAACAATCGACAAGAACAACTTCACGTAATCAACAAGGCAACAACAGTAACCATCAAGACCAAACCAACCCAAAACAACCATACTAATCCAATTCGATTGAAACAGGAAATCAGACCAAAACATGTTCAAATAGCTTAATTAGTTAAATACAGAAACCATATTAAAACTCAGTTAAATTACCATTAAAGCTAATAACAAGGTAAGAGATCAGATTGTATAACCTCGATTTAGATAGTTTGGACCCATGACTCAGAGAAGGGAACGATCGATGAATTCGAAAGGACGGGGGAGTAGGAGCTGAATCCCGTGGAATGGGAGGAGGTGGCTTCGGATTCGCTATTTAATCTGGCTCAGCGCCAGGATTCGCTATTCATGACAAGGGAGTAGCATCATCGGCACCTCGAGCAATCCAGACCGAAGAGAAGAGAGCGAAAGGAGAGTGATGGTGTCAGGGGTTTCAAGGAAGGTTGCCGGGGTATGAGGGGAAAGCTTGAGGTTGTCGGAGAGATGATGTCGGCAACTTGGATCCGATTTCCAGGTGAGAAGAGGCGATGCTCCGGCTTTAGGACAGGACCGCCATGGCAGTGAGGCTCGAGCACAATGGAGAATGGGAGGGGCGAGGGGGAAGGAACCCATGGAAGCTTCAAGATTTCAGATCTGACTTTGAGGGATATAGAAGTTGAGAACGGGAGAGAGAGGAGAGCTGGACTGCGGCTCCTCAGATCTGAAATAAGATAGTGAAGAGTGAGGTGTGGGACGTGGCTAGGGTTTCTCAGATTCCTCTTTTATTTTGAACTCCCTCCTAAAATTTTATTTTGTCCTTTGAATTCCCTCCTAAAATCTCATATTCTTCTTTTTCCACACCTTAATTTTTATGGAGTAAAAGACAATCCAACAAATTTATTTGATGTTTAAAATTTGCAAAACCATTTTAATATGCTCAAAATACAATAATTTTGAATCTGTTATATTTAAAATAAATATAAACTAACCTATTAGTAAAAAAAATGTTTTTATTAAGGATATTAATTGCATTAAATTTTATTAGTTATTTATTGTTTAAAAAACTATATTGAAATAATAGCTCATCAAATTTTATTAGTTATTTATTGCATTAAATTGTATTAGTTATTTATTGCTTAAAAAATTATAATAAAAAAGATATAAATAAAAATGTGTAGTGTCATGCCCGTAGCATGGATTGGAGTGCCTAGTAGTAGTAAAATTGACATTAAACATAATTAATCTTCCTAAATAAAATTAAATTTCCCTATTTAGGCTCTTCTTTTATTTTTATTATTATTTTATTTTTATTCGAATGTGTTACAATAGAACATAAAATATGTTGCATTTGCAAAAGTGTTACATTGGTGTAAATAATGTTACATCCAATGTAACATATTTTGTGCAAATGTAACAATTTGCTAATAAAAAGTTAAAATATGTTACAATAGATACCTATGGTAACAATTTATAAATATGTTACACAAAAAGTGTTACATTATGCCTTGAAATGTAGTAGTGGATTTGTATAAAGAATTGATTTACAATTGATGCAATAACAGGTTGTGCGCGTCGATTGTCTTTGTTGAATTTCCTTTAAGCTTCATCGATTATTGAATTGAATCTTGATAGTTTCAAGATTGTTTGATAATTAGGGTTTTCAGGGTCTGGTTGTCCTGTTAACTAGTTTCGATAAGGAATTGGATTCAAAAGACCTAGTCTTTCCACAACAAAGTATTCAAAAGGAAGTTATCTTTTCGATATCAATGATCAATGAACAAACCTGATTGCTGAGATTGATTGACCTGAGCTATTCTCTCATATTTATTCACTTAATCTGTTTTACTTTATTGTTTTGCTTACTATTGTTTCTTAGTTAGTTAGTTCAAACCATCAAAATTCCCCCCTTTATTTTTTGTTCTTGTTGACGCACTCTGACTTGTATACGAATCATTGACTCTCTGTGGGATGGAGCCGTACTTGCCAAACTACATTAGTTAGGCTAGTCGGATTTATTTGATAGGATTTAAGGCGACTGAAAATCCCTCCGTCAGAATGTTGGTATGTGAGCCACAACACTACTGCTTGTCCACATGGAGATCGAATACTCATGGATGAAACCCACGAAGAGGCGAGGTATGCGGGGGGGAAACTAATGAGGGAAGCATCAACAAACAGCAGAACTAGAGACACTATTGCCAGCCCCAGCATCAAAGAGACCCCCTACCCTAAAGAGCTCTTGGTCACCCTGATAGGGAAGGTAAGAAAGATGACTTTCAGCTGATACTTTAGGAGATGCAGAGGAACCATACAGAAAGCAAACATTCCATCAATTTCATCCACACACAGCTGCATGACGTCAACTAAGGCTTGGGGGGATTGATATCTGGCGAAAATCAATAGATACCTAGATTGGTCAATTGGCAACATCCGTCCCCAAGAAATAAGGTACGCTCCCTGGATCCTCTGAACCTAATCCTAAAACTAAATCTGCAGGACAGGTAGCTGCCATAAATCAAAGGAGTGGGCGACAGATACAAACGCCCGAACATAACACAGAAGCTGCAGAGGAGTACTCGACGTCGAGTAAACCAGTCGACGTCGACCAAAGTCTACTCGACGTCGAGGACCCCTTATTCGAAGTCGACCACCCCTTTGCACCTGCCTAGAAATCGACTACTGTAGTTGACGTCGAGGAGCCTCCAGTCGAAGTCGACCAGCCTTCTACCCATGTCAACAACACTCCTGCACCTCCAACGAAGAAAACGTTGTCATTCCCAACGAAATCTCCAAAGGACCCAGCGGAAAAGAAATTTCAGCATTTCGTGAAGATGCTTAAAAGGCTCAATGTCAATCCCTTTCACATAAGCTCTTCATGAGATGTCGTCGTATGTGAAGTTCCTCAAGGAGATCTTAAGCAAGAAGCGATCGATGTCTGAGATCGCAGAGGAATGCAGTCAGATGGACGTTCTAGAGAAAATGCCAGATCCAGGTAAGTTTGCTATAACCATTGGATTTGGTCAATTTAAATTCGATGCTTTGTGTGACTTAGGAGCCAGTGTAAGTATTATGCCTCTATCAATCTGGTCCAAAGTCAAGATATGTGCTTTAGAGCTTGTGGATGCAAAATTATACATGGCGAACAACATTGTAGTCATCCCAACAGACATGGTGGACAATGTACCAGTGCAAGTAGGTAAGTTCTTTGTCCCTGCTGATTTCTTAGTTATTGATATGGCAGAGGACCCTGCTTGTCCAATTATATTAGGAAGGTCCTTCTTAGCGATGGTGGATGCCAACATAAGCGTAAGGAAGGGAGTGCTCATTTTCAACATCAGTGATGAGGTAATTGAGTACTCTTTCAAAAAAACTGAAAGGCATACAGGTCCCATGCAAGAGGTCAAATCCATATCAGCCAGGTACATCACTTACGGTGAGCCAAAGAGAAGAAATATGACTCCCGAGGAATTGGAGAAGCGAGACATGGAAGCCCAGGTGGAGGAAATCATGGAGTTTTTGAACGACGATACAGAAGATCTACTAGACATCGACCAAGGAAAGTCGATATTGACTAATTTTTATTCAGAATCGTCGCCAGGTCTTAAGTATGGGGTCGATGTAGACCAGAAGTACTCGACGTCGAGTACTCTAGTCGACATCGACCAGATCCAGAGCCCTCCATCGACTGCAACTTCATCGAGCAACATACCCGGAGCCGAGGAGTACTCGACGTCGACCAGTCCCCATCACACTCGACTTCTCCATCTTCGACGAGCAGTCCACCAGGAGCAACAACGTACTCGAAGTCGAGTAGTTCTACTCAAAGTCGAGTAGATCAGGAGGTCCCGAATGCTAATTTCGTGATGGTAAGCAAGGTAACGATATCTCTTCTCCTATTTCAGTTAAAGATTTATCTATACGTGGGAGAGGTTTGCCTTGGTATGTGCGATTATGCAGGGTTTCCAATGATGAGCCTAAGGAGTATAAAGTTGGAGACAAATCTATGTCTCCAAATCAAAAGATCATTGGTTTCCCAACAAATTCACCAAGAAAATGATGGGACCTTTCACGGTGAACAAGATCCATTCAAGAGAACTACAGCTGATGGACAAGAATGGAGTCTTGTTTGAAGCCCAAGCTACATGGGCCCTACAGATGCCACCTTGAGCTTTAAACGAAGAAAGTCGGCCTAGCGACTATAAAGTCTATACCTTGTAAAAAGACAATTAGTTTTGAATTTTTGGACATTTGTTTTTGGTTTTGAAACATTATTTTTAAGTTTTTCTATTGTGGATATTTCCTTTCTAACGATTTTTGCAGGTAAGACAAGCTACAAACGTATTCAACGTCGACCACCCATCACAAGGAACGGAGCCTGTGGTCGAAGAAAGGCCATCCTGAGGTTCTACTGAACTCAATGTCGAGTAATTGCAGTCGAAGTCGACCACCTCTCCTCAAATTCGACTATTTCTCCTCGAAGTCGACCACTTCTGTAGCGACATTTGCACTCGATTCCGACGATCTACACACCTGTATAGTGAGTCTCTTTCTTTTCCCTTGTTTTTTTATATAGTGAGGACACTGTAATGTTTAAATATATGGTGGGGGAAGGCTTACTTCATGCATAATTGACCATATTTGACATTATGTGTTCATATTTAAAGCTTATTTCTTGAATTGCTTATACATGAGTACTTTGGATTTCATATTTTACTTATGTGCTTATATGCATGTTTTCCAAAGTTTATAAAAATCACCCCCATCAATATTTTTGAATAAGTGTCATGGAAGCTTTAATTGAACTCGACGATGCAAAATTGGATTCATTAGAGATATAGCATGAAATTGCCTAGTAAAGGGAAGTCGCAATGAAGTGCATTATTTTCTTGAAAACCATGAAATGAGGTAAAAATTGAAATTGCTTTTGACATGTTGCATGATAAGAGGATGGAAGACTTTATATTTTCCATATATGCTCATATTGTTATATCCTAGCCCTTACCTATGCTTATGCATCACAAAAGCCATATTGAGTCTTATTTCATATTATGCTCCACATGATCTAAATATTGCCGATTCTTTACCTTATTTTCATCCGGGGATTATGTTGAGAATGAAAGTACATTATGGAGATTATTATATGGTGTTTGTGTTGTTATATATAATTATTGGAGTTTGGCATGAAATTCATATATTATGGAAAATTTAATGAGTGAAAGAAATTCCGGTCACCTCAGGAGAAAAAGGTAGATCGACCCTGCCTGCGTCGAGATAATAGTTCCGCGGGATAAGACACCAAGGTGAGGAGTCCAAAGCACTAAGTATCCGGGGGCATTCATGACACCTATGTTTGCGACTCGCGAGAAGGTAGTGCTAAGGTTAGAGAGGTAAAACCATTATTATTGAAAAGAGCAATGAGCGAATGAGGGAAATGTGAGAAATCAAAGGAAGAAGGAATGTGGTATGAAAGTTTGGAAGGTACTCCATTTCCCCGGGTCATTAGCACCACATGACCAAATATATCCCACCTTAAACCTTTTACCAATCTACTCCTTATTGAGCTTAATTAAAGTCCTCTTGATTATTGTTGCTTTTTCACTTATGAATTGTTTTGCATAACCCTCCTTTTATGTGTGAAGTTGCTTTTATTCACAGGCATTGATTTTTGACATTAGTACCTTTTCAAGGATGGTAATTGATTGCAAGGTTATATAAGAATGGATCTATGATATTGAGAGTTGAATTCTTCCCCTGAATGACCATTTAAAGTATTGCTTGAGGACAAGCAAGCTTAAGTATGGGGTGTTTGTTGAGAGCCTAATCCGCCATGTTTTATACTTACTTTTATATCGATTTCTGTAAGTATTTCATGCATTTGGGTTAGAATAGCACAGATTCTATATAGTTTACACTTATTTGCCAAATTATGGAGTCTACACTAGTTTCTGTTTAATTTCACAGAAATCGAGGCAATTTACAGTAATTCGGAGAAAGCATGAAAAGCTGGAAGTCAACTACAGAAAGTTCGAGGTCAAAAAGCAGCTGAGCAAGGACAAATCGAGCTAGAAACAAGAAAAGATTAACTCGACAAGGCTAGTCAATATCGAGTAACACTACTCAATATTGAGTACTCACGAGCCTAGAATTTCACACGAAGTCGAGCAAGCCACTCGAGGAGCCCCATTCTACTCGACATCGAGTACTTCTAGTCGACATCGAGTACACACGTCGAGTCCAGAACATACCCGAGCTGGAGTACAAGCCAGGGGAGAAAATGCTAGTCGACGTCGAGTATGTCTACTCGAAGTCGAGTAACACAGTCCGAGTCCGAGTCCGAGATCGAGTGGAGACGAGAAGATAGAATGCTTGCAAGAGAAGATTTGTGGAATTCTATCCATCCACATGAAGATCTATCAAGTCCAAGAGGGATCTATCCACATTAGTTCTAGTTTCCCTATAGATTTATTTCCTTTATCAATTAAGTTTTATCTTATGTTTTTAGATAGAAAGTGTTAGATATAGATAGATTGTTCTTCCCTAGATTAGCTAAGGTTGAACACTATAAATAAGGATTTAGGGGCTGGGTTTTGGAAGAATTCAATCATCCAACAATACAATCCAAGTCACAATTAGAGTTTCGAGAGCTAGAGAGAGAGAGAGGCCGAGTGGAGCAAAGAGAGCGGAAATGATCAGGCTTTGTTCGGTTTCTACTTTCGTCAGTTTTATTTAATGCAAGTAGTTATTTATTTTATTATATTGATGTTTTTTTATGAGAAGCGAGTAGTCACCAAACTTCTAGGGTCAGGGTGAGACCGACGGTAGCCATGTAAGGTAATGCGATAATGGTACAATCTTTTGATGCGACTTCGTCTTCTATCCCTACGAGCATGATTCTTTTACGAAAGATGAAGGTGGTCCTTGTTTGTGTTATTGAAGCGAACGTGATCTTAATACAACATGGATTAGTTATGTGAAAAGGGTTAGTAACAATTAGGGTTTATGCGAAAGCCTCTATATTCCTATTTGGTCATAACGACGGTTATTTGATGAAAAAGCATGATCTTTTATACCTTATGCATTATTTTATATGGTTGTTGTTGTGGTGTTGAAACCCTGATCTTGGAAGTCTTTAGTTTATTGATTTATTTCCCACCAATTTCATATTTCTGTCCTTCGTTCGTTGCAAGAAAGTTACGTTTTTGTTCTACTGTGTACTCAATTACAACCACATCTAGTCGACATCGAGTAGGTTTTAGTCGATGTCGAGTAGCTTTTACTCGACATTGCCTTTTTTGCTTCGTTTTGCGTTCTGTTTTCTTTGTTTTACAGTTTCTGTTCGACTGAGTGGTCGACGTCGAGGACCTTAGTCGACGTCGAGTACTTCCTGAGTCAACTTCGAGAGTTTCTGGACTGAAAAGGCTGGCGCTGACACGCTTCCTCGTGGATCGATCCTGACTGCCTTCTACTACAACGAGATGAAGTCTTGTATTTATTTGCAGAGATAGGGAGTCGTTTGATTTTATATTTATTTCATACTTGACACATTCTCCGGCAACAACACTTGACCCAAAACTTTGCTTTTTAAGATGTAACTTAGGAAAGATTCGTATGACTTATCTGCTATGACGTGACGTTTCAAGATACGAGTGAGTCACATCCTTAAATGAAGAAAATCTTGGTAATAAGCTCCATCAACGTCCATTTGTCGTAGTTTTCGCAGCCTCGGTTGCAATATATTTCCTATAGCACAATCAATTACCATCAGACAACTTGGACCAAAATCGAAAAGATTGTACCTATTTTCGTGTAGAAGAACAATTTTTTCCAAATTATCTTTGAGGATGGATTTGAATACTAGATTACCTTTTTCATGGATGGATGTCATGTACTGTAAGACTCGAGGTCTTAAGAGGCGCCAACCCATGCCACCTAGCCCTCTCAGGTCTGTTGTCCTCACTTGGAGCCAAAAAAAGAAGAGCTCTTGTGACATAGGTAGGGCTTGAATCACATATAAATCACTATGTACATCCTTGTTATATCCGATGTGGGACGGTGGTGTTACATGTACTCCTTTATAGTTATGAAAAGACGGTACAGATACCCAACGACAACTCTACTGGTCACCCTTTGACATCGAACCTCTAATGGAGATGGGAGTTGATACCTCGAATCGAAGTGCCGATGATTTGTAATCTCCATATGTTGTTCTTTGTTGAACTGATTTCCTTAGAAAAATTTTCCAATCATGGAGTACTTGAACTCGCATGTTCCATTCTAAAAAAATTTGGAAAAGATGCCCTTATTCGAAAGAGAAATCAATATAGATATTCTGACACTTATTGGAAGTATGAAAATCGAGGTTTGGAAAATCCCCAGGTTTCATTTAGAGAACTAAGAGGAAAAGGGATGACAGAGGAAGATGCGCTCGAAAATGGATGAAGTGGTTAGAAAATCTATCATTTTACCTAAAGTTATTTTATAACTATTTTATATTCAATTTTTTTTATCTTTAGTCATTAAGATTGGTTTATATCTAATGACAAGAGTTTGAGCTATTTCGGCTGGTACCCCTAAACTTAAAGGGTCATTTCACCACGTTCTCTCCTCCGTCCAAATTAACCTTATTCCGTAGACGTTTTTCTTTCTTTCTCCCAAGCAAAAGAAGACGACATGAGAGGAGGCTTGCGCGAGGGAGGGAGACGAACGGCGACATCGGCGAAGGAAGGAGTGGACGATGATGGCGACCAGATTTAGGGATTTAGAGATTGAATTTCAAGATTTAGGGACTGAATATACTTGAATTTTGAGATTTATGTCACCACCAACCATCCTCCTTTGGCAAGCTAGGTTTGACGAAGCCCTCGTCCTCTTTTGGGTTCGATGAATCCCTCCTTCTGCCCATATCGTGTGCACTGCTTCGTTCAATTTTTTGAATATTCAAATTCGACCATAAGGTAAACCGCCTTTCTTCTCCTTGTCATCCCCAGGTTTGATTATTCCTGTTGCATTTGATTGCCCATTGTTTTGCGGTTGACCTAGCTTGTTGAACTTTTTTTTAGGCAATATGTTAGATTCAATATTCTAGGTTGGCTCTGGCTGAGATTTTTTTTTTCTTAATTTGAGGTTTAACAATTAACACAAGGTAAAACTAATTTATTAAAGTGATGTTCTTTTATGTTTTTTACTCTTGCAGATGCTTCTGTGAAAAATAGCTCTTGATTGTAGATTGACTTTGTAATCAAAGTAATTGAGCTCCTTATTGTCCTCAAAATCCAACAATCACAATGCATTAAAAATTCATGATCACCGTCTTCTTAGTTTTCTTATTTGCAAGGAATATGGTTCAACCTAGCATATATATATATATATATATATATATATGACTACGAGAAAGGCTTACAAAGGATAATCACATGTTAGTACAAATACCGAACTTATCTTTACATTTTGTTTCATTTATTTTACTCTACAGTTTCACCTATATGTATGTACGTACGTACGTACGTACGTACGTACGTATATGTATGTATGTATGTATCTATGTATGTATGTATGTATGTATGTATGTATGTATGTATGTATGTGTGTATGTATGTATGTACGTATGTACGTATGTATGTATGTACGTATGTGTGTATGTACGTATGTACATATGTGTGTACGTACGTACGTACGTACATACGTACGTACGTACGTATTTATGTATGTATGTACGTATGTACGTACGTACGTATGTATGTATGTATGTATGTATGTATGTATGTATGTATGTATGTTCATCTTCTATTTAACTATATGAATAAGTTGTCTATACTATGAGATGCAAAATGATGAATTTTGTTTGGTGTTTTTAAAGCCTATTAGCTCAAGTGGTAGATCATTGTGTTCATGTACAAAGATTTGGGTTCGACTCCCACGTAGGTTACAAAGTTTTTAGTGCTTTGTACACGGTTCTTATAGTGGAATTTACCTCAACTGACATGCACTGGTGCTCTGCAGCAAACCTTACAATGTACCGAATACATTGCCTAACTTAATGACCAACTTCTGGTGGAATTTACCAAGCAATCACTAGATCCAAAAACTTTTAAACTCCAGTCAAACATGAACAGAAATTGTAGAGACTTGTTGAGAAACAAGTAAATGCCTATTGAAATACCAATTTTGATAGCATCCCTAATCTCAACAAAGAAACATCTTGATCATCTGCATCCAAATTAGATTTTTAGCAGCTCCTGCAATAAAAATTAAAAAAAAAATTAAACCACAATTCCTCCCTAAAGTGCAAAACTAAATAAGCATAAGCCACAAAGCAATCAAAATCAAAGAAAGACCAGATCAACCATTCAACTGAAAAAGTTCCTACAGTCTCAATTAAATTTACCCATTTGTTATTCATTCCTAAGATACGCAGTGTAGGCGGTGATTACTTTTTAGCTCCATGTAAGTAATTTTAGTGTATGGCCAAATTGAATTTTAAAAGTAATGATTTATAGCTTACGTGGGATTTGAACCCACATCAATATTCATCACACATTACTCTACCATTTGAGCTAATAAGCTACTATAAAGGTCAGTTGATTTGTAACATAAATAAGTGCACTCTTTTTTTAATGTGAGTTCATAAATCACCATTCTACACACTCCGTAATACAAATAGCTTGATATAAAATCACTAACATTAATGAGAAAATAAAGGATAATTTAATCAAACATGACGAGTTCTAGTTGTACATTGATGAGAAAATAAAGGATAATACAAATCTCATTCCAGTACTAGTTCTAGTTGTACATTTATCCTATTACACGAGTAATAGTTGAGTTGTGAATAAACTCGGTTGGTATCATTTTAAAAGATCAATCACGCATAAACACTCTCAATAAGTAGTTTATATATAGTTTGTTATATTATGTATCAAGTCTTTGGCTTCAATGTGAATTCCATATCTTACTTCCCTTTCTGATGTAATTGAATGTTCACAACTTACTTCTCTTTTGTTATCAGATTGGTTTGTGTTCATATATATACCCATACTTGAGATGATAATTGAATCTACTAACGCTCATCCTTATTTCTTGTTGCTTGCCACACTTATCCTTTGTACAAACTCCTTCGACAACACACTGGTTTTCCTTGATTTTCATTGAATGACAGCAAACATATCATTTGATTCATTTCTCAGGCTAAAACTAAATCTAATTTGATCAATGTATAATACAATAGCTCGATCTTTAAAGGAACATGATTTTTAAAAACCAAACATCATGCTAGTTCAACAATAGTTGCAGGCTTGCAACCTCACTCCTAATATTCTAATCTCTATCCCTAAACCCGACATTATAATCAACAAAAATAGGAAATTAAATCCTAAATTTGAAATTATAATATCTAACCCTAAATTCAAATTTTGAATACAATTAAATCCCAAATCAACTCACGAATTCCCCAAATCCAAAATTATAAAAAATTGAAACTAAAAATTGGACAAATACCTACTCGTGCAAACTGACATCACCGACGCCATTCACCGAGCGCCACTCATGCTTGTCGGCATTGGTTTCAGCATCCACTCCTTCCTCCGTCAACGTCAATTTGTTTCTAATCTCCTCTAAGAGGAATTGGATCTGTCGTGAGAGAAAGAGGTAAGCTTTGCGTTTATTTCCTTTGAATTCCTTTTTTATTATTTAACGGATAAGCTAACAGTGTGGTAACGGAAGGGCACGGGACGAAAATTTTACAAACCGTAAGGGTACCACGCGAAATATGTAAAACTTTTGTACACCTCATGAATTTCACTATACCTCAGGGGTACCTGACGAAATTTCCGTAAAAAATTTATGTATATATAAGGGAAGGGAGGTGGACACGTTGCCGTGGGGGACGGGGGCAAGGGAAGGGAGGTGGACATTTTGCCAATTTGAAAACATTGATGGACAATTTACTAATAAAGGCCTTAAATATGGTTATTCTAGAAAATGCCCCCCCCAAAAAAAATAAAAACCATTGATCGATCCCTCCATATGGCGTTCAATCTCTTCCCAACAAACTTTAATTTGTTATAGAGTCAATGAGATTGATCTCTATCTATAACTTATCTAAATCCAACACCCCTATAAATACCCTCACTTTAACCCATAGCTAGATAACCATCGCAATCTTCCAATTTAATCTCCCCATAGACAAGCATCACAAGTACCGCTGTCAAACGGGTCATTTGGGTCGGATTCGGGTCGGGTCACTTCGGGTCTCGGGTAAAACGGGTCCCGGGTAAAACGGATTCCGGGTATTTCCGGGTTGACTAGAACCCGGATTTGACCGGGTTTCGGGTAATTTTGGGTCGATTTCGAATTTGTCAAATTTTTCCTTTTTAAATTAAAAAAATCATGATTTGATAATTTTGTAATAAATTTTAATTATATATAAAAAAAATTAATTATATTTAATTAAAAATCAACCGGGTCAATCGGGTAAAATCGGGTCAAAATTACCGGGTCAATCGGGTCACCGGGTCGAAACCCAGATGACCCGGAAAATTTCCGGTTTTTCGGGTTCGGGTTGAAAAAAAAATTCGGGTCAAAATTTCCGAGTTCGGGTCGAAAATTTTCCGGGCGGTCGGGTCGGGTCGGCCGAGTCGGGTTGTGTTTTGACAGGTCTAATCACAATCATTTGATGAGCCCCATCTTCCCAAACGTCATCAAGCACGTCTGTGATGACGCCTCGTCTCCGTCGCCTCTAAGTGCTTAATTAGAGAATGAACAACAGAGGGCCAAGAGGCTCTTATAGCTTGCCAAATCAGCAAAAGAGAGATACTAGGGCCCGGTTTGGAGCACTTAAAATGGAGTCCGATATTTAAGGCCCCAATGCACACTTTCCAGTTCCCAATGACAAATGCCGCAGCATTCCAACAACCCAAATGGGCAAATGAAACCTCTATTCATTGAGTGACAAGTGGCCCAATTATGTGGTGCCACATGTCTCGGTTTAAAATCATAATTTATAAATGTAATTTTTGTTATATTTTGTAATTAAAAAATAAAATAAAAATTATATTCAAGTGTGAATTAATTTTATCTACTCATAGACACCCATTTTACATAGTTATTTTTGAAAAAAGAATTACCCTCACAATACCCATATATGATAGCACGCATTTAGGTAGGCATATTAGGATACATTTATCATGATTTAGATTTGTATAATGCATAGATTAGGCTAGGTTTGTATTTATATTCGTTTTGTTGGTGGAATCGGAATCTACATGGTTTTATGGTTAATTTCAGGTAGATGTGGATCCAACGAGGGATGAGGAGACTATTAGATGAAGGAAGAGTGAAGAGGAAGAATAAAAGTGAAGAGCACGGGAGCGGAGTCAAATTTCGAGAGCCTAAGTGAAGAACAAGTCAGCAGAAGTTGTCACCAGACATGCTGAACTTGTTTCGCACTTTCTGAAGGCCTCGGTGGTCTGATTCACTATTATAAGCGTGCGATGGAAAGCTCTTTCTGAGATCTACAACTTTCATGTTGACATCGAGACCAGATTCAAAACGGAAAAATCGTTGTGAACAATACAGCCGCCCCGCGGCTAAGCAAACCGCCCCACGGCTCGTAGCTCAGGCAGAGATTTCGCAAATCGCCTAGCCACCCCGCGGCCTGGGTTAGCTGCCCTGCGGACTCTGAATAAACGCCGAACCTGCTGAATGGATTTTTTAGTAGTTTAATTAACCTTTTAGAATGATTATTAGGCCGACTCTTTTAAGGCTTTTTAAAGACGTTTTACGGTTTGTTTTAATCATCTAATTAATTCCTTACTCTTATGCACTTTGGTTGAGATTATCAATTGAGAGAACCCTAGAGAGGAGCCTCCATGGCCATGGAGTGCTAAACTCTTCCGTTTCATCTATGGATTGAAGCTTTGGTTTGTAAAAGTTGTGAGATTTCTATTCTTGTTCTATTCCTATTGATTCGTATTGATTCTTTTGCGAATATTGTTGATTTCTTCTAGCCCGCGCAACTAGTTGAGATTATTGCTAGGATTTTGTAGATTCCTCGTAGCGAACTTTAATCCATAGTAGCAAGCATGCCTTTTTAGGACTCGTAGGAGTAAACTGGTGTGTAGAGAATCAATTGCATGTTAAATACTGACTCGTAGCTTGCATGTATCCTAGTTAATCCTTAATCTTAATACTACTATTAGGTTAAATCTTGACCGTGTTAGGGTTATCTAATTAGTAAGGGTTACTAGGACTCGTAGGACCAGTAATTTACACAAGATCAGGATATGAACAATAATAGCATGAAAAGAGAACTTGAAGAAGAATAGATGATCAATCAACCAAACTAAAGTGGATGTTTATAGATGAAACTATTTTCTTAATTGTTATCTCTACTAACTTGTTTATAGTTTATTTTCTTTACTTCAATCACCAAAACCATCCCTTTTCTACTAATTGGTAAATATACTTTACTTAGGAATACTTGATTCTCTTTGGGATCGACCTCTTACTTACTTGCTATACTAGTTTGTGAGTTTGAGTTATACTTTGATAGGAACAACGACAGTTTCCTCCTGTCAATATACTATTATTTTTAACACGTAAAAAACTAATTTTTTTTACCCATTTCTCCTATAAATAAGGTGTTACTCCCTACTACTTTTCACACATCCATTTCTCTCATTTTCTCCCTTTTGAAAGATGGATCCCAATCAAAATATCTACTACCCTCCTCAAGCTTATTTTAACTTCAATACATATGGGGTTGTTGATCCAAATCAAATTGTTCATCCAACACCAAATGTTGTTCCCAATCCAAATATCGCCCCCTCTCAAACCGGTGTGGAGGAAGATGGTGAAGAATAAGAGGCCGACGAGGCTCCCACTCAGAAGGTCAACTCACAGCGAGCATGGAGTGACCAGGCAGACCACTTGTTAATCAGTGCCTGGTTCAACACAAGTAAGGATGTGGCCACGGGACGAGGGCAAATGTTGTGAGCCTAATTTGTCATGTTTTACACTTTTATATCGATTTTTGCATGCATTTCATACATTTGGGTTAGAATAGTACTGAATCTATGTAGTTCACACTTATTTGCCAAATTATGGAGTCTGCACTAGTTTCTATTTAATTTCGCAGAAATGGGACGCACTTTTGAGCTTAAAGGAAAGTCATGAAGAAGCTAAGGATGGTGCAACTGGAGAAAACGTCATTTTTCACCATTCATCGTTCTGAATCAAGCTTTGATGTCTTCATGAAAGTTGTAGCCCTCGAAAAGAGTTTTCCAACGCATGCTCATTTGCGTCAATCGAACGAATGAGGATTCGGGAAAGTGCGTTTCAAGAACGGAGCAGAATCCTGAAAGCGCACAGAACTAGTCGACGTCGACCAAACTGGTCGACGTCGAGTAACTTTTTGGTCGACTTGCCTCCCAGAAGTCGAGAACGAGCACCAGACAACTCGAGAGCACAATTCTAGTCAACGTCGAGGACTTTTGGTCGACGTCGAGGACTTTTGGTCGACGTCGAGTACACCCGACGAGTCCAGAACCTGCCCGAGCTCGAGTGCAACCCTGGAGGAAAACTCCTACTCAACGTCGAGGAGTTTGGTCGACGTCTAGGACAATCCAGTCGAGTCCGAGTCCGAAATCGAGTTGGATATGAGAAGATAGAATAGCTTGCAAGAAAAGATATGTGTAATTCTATCCATCCACACCAAGATCTATCAAGAGAAAGATGATTTATCCACTTTGAGTATAGTTTCCTTATAGATTTATTTCCTTTATCGTTAATGTTTTATCTTATGTTATTAGATAGAAAGTTTTAGATTTAGATATAGTTGTTCCTTCCTAGAATAGCTAGATGGAGCGCTATAAATAAGGCCCTAGGGGGCTGATTTTCATTCATTCAAGCCAAGTCATCTTCGGGCACAAGGAGAGAGAGAGAGAGAGAGAGAGAGAGAGAGGAGGAACGTTTGGAAGGTTTTGTAAATTTAAGTTTTATTTTTAATGTTAAAGTTAGTTTCTTTTATGATGTTTGCTTTCTAGTTCCCCCTTCTAGGGTCGGAGTGAGCCTAACGATAGTCATGCACACTTGAGGTAAAGTTTTGATATTTATTATGTTTTGATCATCCACTGCCTTTTATATGTTTATTGCCTACTCTAAAGAATAGAGATTCATGTTAACAACTTTAATTATAACCATAAAATTGGTAGATACAATAAGGGTTACTTGAAAGGGTTATCTAATTGTTGGAAAAGGCGAAAGCTTACTCCTTTGATGTGATTACATAACTATTCTATCTTATCTTTTATGTGTTTGATTATCGTTGCGGTGATCTCTTACCTTGGAAGTTTGCACCTTTATTACTTTATTTCTTTATTTACATTCTACACAGATTTTACCCAACACCAACCACAATTCCCTATCCATCCCTCGACATCGACCCATTCTTAGCCGACGTCGACAACATCCCTCATCACCTTTTCCCGCTATTCCCGAACCCCTAAACCTAGAACCGCTGACTTCTCTCCTGAGGACGAACCTGACTCCACTATCCTATGGCGGGGTCTTGACTATAAATTTATTTGGTCGAGAAACCCTCTCGACAGCAAACCATCTCCAGATTCTAGGAAAGAATTTCATATTACCACAACGAGGGGGGGGGGGGGGAGTCTCGCATTATGGGAAGATTAGCGCTACTGTTTGAAAGTTTGTAGGTTGTTACCTAGCCGCACGTACAACAGGCTAGAGCTAGTGGTCGATCTTAAGACGATGTCATCAATGTTGCTCGTCGCCTGTATGTGGAGGATAGCAAGGACAAGAAGGAGTTCAGGAATGAACACGCATGGCGTCTCCTCCGGAATGAGTAGAAATGACATCGTTCTATTGAACCTTCGACTATTGTAGGAGGTAGCTCCGGGCCGAAGAGAATGAAGGTGAACGAGACGACTGCATACACCTCAAGCCCAAACCCAGAAACTCCTACTAGTGATGGATTCTCAGCCGGTTCCTCCCTTCGTCCTCCCGACGCTAGGGCCTCCAAGAAGGTCGGGAAGCGTGTTTCGACACAAATGTCTCCTGGCGATGAGCATGACTTCAACTTCGATGGCCATCAGAAGATTATTGTTGAGCTCATTGAGTCAAAGAACCTGGATCGAGAGCTGAAGAAGGAGGAATTAGCTATGAAAAAACTTGAATGGGAGTAGAGGCAGACATTCCTTCAGATGAAAGTTGCATCGGCTGAGGCTACGAAATCAAGGGCGGAGGAAAAGAAGATCCAAAACAAAGAGAAGGTTTGTAAGTTAACCATTTGGAAAGACTTGCACTAGTACAAAACTAAGATTTTATTACATAACTATTTATGCCGGAGGTTCAATTTGCGCAATAAAAACCTTAAAATGGTTTAATTTTATTCTCCTAAACACTGAAATATGAATATATGCCGGATATTACCATTTATGTCTGGCATAAATGACAACAAAATATTAAAAGACCTTAATTATTTATGCCGGGCGTGTCAAATTTTTAATCCGGCATAAAAAGCGAATAAAATTACCTAGACATTATTTATACCAAATATAAATATCCGGCATAAATAATCGTTTTATTTCCGGTATAAAAAAATTTAATAATTTTATTAAAATTTGGAAAAGTGTTCTGACTGAGTTCTTTCCCGGCCCAAACCAAACCCTCGAAACACAGCGCGCTCCTCAACTTCGCTCCTCTCCAGTCGGCGGCACTCACTCCAGTCGGCGGCCATCAGTGGCGGTCTTCGTCGGCGGGGGTATTCACAGTGGTGCTCTTCGTCGAGATCTTGTTGGCCGATCCTCTTCGCCGACCCTAATCGAATTCGCTCAACCTCGCCTTCGCTCAGCCTCCTCTTCGCCGGCCCTAATCGAATTCGCTCAGCCTCGCCTTTGCTCAGCCTCGCCGTCGTTGCTTCTGCTCCTCTTCGCTCAGATTTCGCTCAGCCTCCTCTGGTCCTCTTCGCTCAGATTTCGCTCCACCCTAATTCGCCGTCGTTGCTTCTGCTCAGCCTCGTCGTCGTTGCTTCTGATCAGCCTCACTGTCGTTGCTTCTACTCAGCCTTGCCGTCATTGCTTCTGCTCAACCCTAGCTATCACCGTTGCTCCTGCTCGGCCTCTCCTCTTGAACATTCTCACAAGTAAGTGAACCTCTATCTTGTGTTGTCTAAACCCATGTTGAATTAAGCTAGTTTGTGGCCATAAATTGCAAATTATTGATATTCTCCTGAGGGGAAGGGAGTTCTCTGCCTTTGAAGAAGATATTTTTCAGGAAATAGCTTTACTGACGTTGGATAACTTTTGCCCTTGCGATACTGTCTGCTAGTGGTATCATGCATATGGAGATACTACGATCATTGTTAGATGAGTACAACTCATTTGTGTTAGCCATTAGAGAACAAGCCTAAAGAGTGTTCTAAGACCATTCTTTACTCTCTAGCTCTAATCCTATTTTAAGTCTGAAACTATTCGAATATGCTTCTATTAGTATTCATAGTTTGTTCTTTGAATTTGCAGAGGCTTACTTTGGTCCCAATGTTGACAATTTTGTAATTTTTCAGGATTTAATCACAACTAGCGCATAACAACCGCCAATATGGCTATGAGAATCACCTGAAGCAATGATTTCGACAAGGCGGTTACTTGAATAGTATTCAACTAACTTGTCCTTGCCGTATTCAATAAGGGTTTGGTTTACTTGAATAAATACATAACAGTTCTTGCTATAGGCTTTAATTGATACGTTACCCTGATGGATTTATATTACTATGAAAATGGATGATCCAAGTCTGGGATACATAAGGCTTCTCTCCTTGGAAGTGGAGAAATTCTAGCTGGAATTGGTTGATCAGGGAAGTTCACTTTAGATTTGTTTTGCTTGATCGGTTTCTTTGTAATCACTTGTATGCGTGTGTTGTATTATTTACCTTAATCTTTGCAGATTTGTCTCTATATGTCGGTGGAGTATGACAAGTAGGATAGATGCTATGCTAGCCATGAGAGAACAAGCCTAATGAGCTTACGATGGCCATTTCTTTATCCTCTCTAATTTTTATATATGTTTAATATTCTTCAAATTTGTTCTTTGCATTCTCAACTTATGTGCCCTGCTATGAAATGCATCATTAAGATGAAGACAGCTCATATAGTCATATTCTACTGGATGTCTTTCTATAGTAGTTTGAACAATATTTCTTTTCTTCTCAAGTTGAAAAAGTATCACCATAAGTATGTATTTGGTGATTATATTTGTTTCACCTGAAAATGAAGACATCAAGTTCAATGACAAACTCTACACTCTCCCAATGGAATGTTGAATATGAGATCAATGGAGCGCGTAGATGCAGCAGCAGCAGCATTGTTTGTGTGAAAGAACAAATTATGGTTTACAGATTTCATCCAATCAGAACAGTGACAAGGTTGGACAGTGTTATCAAACTGAGCAGGTAAACAAATTATGCTGAAGAATTTCAATTCTCTTCTCTAGTTGTTTGGTTGCAACGTAAGTATTCAATATGTTTTTTAGAAATCTGAAATGTGCTTTCTTTGTGATATCGTGTTTAAAACTTGTTACAGGAGCTATAGGCTAAAGTATGCCTCTTTGGGAAAGAAAAAGCCTCGGACGAATACTTTATGGCATATTATAAAGGTACAAATACTTTTTATTATTTTACAATTAATATATACTATCTTTAAATATTAATGATATATGCTCTGTGATGTATGTTCTTACTATATGGATTTCAGTGTCCTCGTCAACCGAATCTAATCGAGTGTGGATATTATGTTATGAAGTTTATGCAACAGATAGTATCACAAGGCAAACTTGTTATCCCATCCAAAGTAGGTGTTTGATTTTTTATTTTACTTTTAACATTGCTCTTTTTTAAATAACTTAATTAGTTTGGTTAACTTAATAAAAATGTTGCCTTTAACATGCGAGTAGCAAGTACAGATGTGCCGAGATTTATGACTTGCGAAAGGAGTGGCTTGATTACTTATATACCTTTATTTTTAGGTATGAATCTACCTTGCACATCCTTAATTTTAAAAGTTGGTATCTCGATTGAAATAAAGGAATAATGGAATGTAATAAGCTCAAGCTATTAGCTTTCGTAACAATGTCTTTCTGATTTTTATTTTAGGTGAGCCACAAGTTGTCTCCAGTTCATGTGCTCATCGAGAGATGACTTCCATTTGGTGAGCTCGAGCATCAATCAAGATATGTACCTAGATGTGGCCATGCACTTACTTTCGTTGTACTTTATCAGGGACAACTTTTGTTTTAGCGGATTTACATTTTAGTTTTAAGGTTGATATATCATATGATGTACCCCGAATGTGATGTTGGTGGGTCAACTTAAACAATGGATTTGTAGTGGTTGTTGCTATGGTTTGGATGATATTTAAGTATGGCTTGGATGATATTTAAGTATATTTTTTATGACATTTAACAAGAGGTTTATATTGATATTTTAAAAGTGCTCTTGCAAAATGACATTAAACTATATATCCCGGAAAACCGTCCGTTATAAAAGGTCATATTATATACCAGCCAGAATTAAAAAAAAAGCATTAGTATTTATGCCGGACCTAGATATTTTACACCCGGCATAAATAGCTTGAGGTTTTTTTTAAATAAAAAGATCAACTTCATTTATGCCGGATATTGCTATTATTTATGCCGGATATTTCTATTATTTATGCCGGATATTGCCGTTATTTATGCCGAGCGTGTGGTATTAAGATCCGGCATAAATAACTGTATGTAAAAAAAACACAATTATTTATGCCGGGCGTGTCATATTAATATCCGACATAAATAAAACGCCCCATTTTTTATTACATTTACCTATAGCTCGGAGATAACTTTTCGTCCCAAATATCCGGCATAAAATCTAGTTTTTGTAGTAGTGTTGAATGCTCGATTTGGTACGTTAACTTTTGAAGAGGAGGTTCAGTTTGACCAGCTCTCGATGGAATTATTCGAGAACTAGATGGCTTCGTCGATGTACGCTTATCATTTTCATTTGTATTGCCGTTTGTTATCTTTCTTGCATTCCCGTTCGATAGCTCGTTTTCATTCTTGTTTTCTTATTTTGTCTTAGTAGCATTCTAGTTCGGTAGGTCGTTTTCATTCATGTTTTTCGAACGTAATGTACCATTTCTGTATTATGAATGATAATGATGTCTAGTTATTTTCGAATAATATATTTATTTTTCTCTTCCCAACAACTTTCCATCAATCCCTCCTAACCATACTCCCTCTTCCCAACGGATCCGGATCCTCTCCTAATGAGAGGCTTCCTTATATTTACCTAATAAATCAATCTTAGCTATTACACCAAATCAACGGCTAAGATTAAATATTTATAATTAATTAATTTAAAAATAATTAATCACTATCCCAATTTTCTTTCTCAATCTCCATCTTTAACACACAGCCACTGCCCACGTTTCTCCTAACCGCCCAGATTGGAGTACCCATCACCCACCACCACCACCACCACCATCGCCCGCTCCGCTGTCCACCACCACTGCGGTGAGAGCATCCAGCCAAAAATCGCTCAAGGGAGCAGATTTCACCGGGGCGTCCGTTATGGTTCCGGAGTTCGTTGTCATCATGGCCGGCGACGACAAACCGACGTGGCGATGCCATCGGTCCTCGCAGCGATGACTCACGTCGGAGGAGGAGCTGAATCGGTGGTCTAATTGATCCCTCGCCGATTCAATTGCTTGATCAGTTGATTTAGTCTTCCTCTTATAAGTTAGAGGATTTAGTTTGTGGTGGCCGAAGATGCACCCAAGGTAATCGGATTAGCATGTTCAATTCGGTGGTTGCTGAAGATCCTCTTCACTACTGCATGAGGATGAAGGCGGTGGGTCTCTGATGGACTGGACGACGAGGGTCGAAGATTGAGAAGATTAAGGATAATTAAGTTTGGGAGAGATGATCTTAGCCATTGAATTATTTGGATGGTTGAGATTGCTATATTAGAAAGATATTAGGTAAAATATATTAGGAGAGGATCCTGATTCCTTCCCAACCATACTCCCTCTTCCCAACACATTTTCCTCTACCCAACACTTTCCATCAGTCCGTCTTCCCAACCATACTCCCTCTTCCCAACAACTTTTCATCAATCCATCTTCCCAACCATACCCCCTCTTCCCAACACATTTCCCTCTTCCCAAAACCTTTCCATCAATTCTTCTTCCCAACTATACTCACCCTTCCAAACAACTTTCATCAACCCACTAGTATATATAATCTATACTCCCACCACAAATCATCACATTATTTTCTCAAAACATCCCACTACAAAAAACACCACTTAAACCACAAACAAAATGTCATCTTCGAACTTGTGGACACCGAAGCAAGAGATAAGATCGCCAAGATTATGGATGAATGGATGATTACATCATCCGGTTATCAAGATCGATGAGAGAGTCTAGATCAAGACCCCGAGCGCGACGATCGTACATAGAAAGATATCGTGAGGGTGGTCATGAACGTTTGATTAATGACTACTTTGCCGAGATCCCGACATACAATGACGCCCTCTTCCGACGTCGTTTTGGAATGAGGCGACATGTATTCCTTCGTATTACAAATTCACTATGTAATGAATTTGAGTACTTTCGACAACGGCGAGATGCGACTGGGAGGCTAGGTCTTTCGCCCCTAAAGAAATGCACCGCGGTGATGAGAATGCTGGCGTATGGAGGATGACTACGTTCAAATTGGTGCATCAACAGCGAGAGAATGTGTGTCCAACTTCGTTGATGGGGTCATATCGTTATTTGGTGTCGAGTACTTACGGAAGCCCACCGCATCGGATATGCAACGGCTCTTGTACGTGGGCGAGCAACGTGGGTGGTCGGGAATGATCGGGAGTATTGATTGCATGCATTGGGAATGGAAAAATTGTCCGGTCGCATGGCAAGGTCAATATGCTAGTGCCCACAAGAGGAAACTGACAAATGTCCTCAAAGTGGTTGCCTCCTACAATCTTTGGATATGGCATGCTTTTTTCGGAACACTAGGTACATGTAATGATATCAACGTTCTAGATCTTTCTCCTGTATTTGATGATGTATTACATGGTAAAGCTCCAAAGGCAACATCTATTGTAAAGGGATATGAGTAACATTTATCCCAACAATTAGGCATCCCTTCGGTGAAAAGGATTTGTTTTTTTTTTTACCAAGTCCAAGAGTCGACTCGTAAATATGTGGAACGAGCATTTGGAGTGCTACAAGCTCGTTTTGCTATTATTCGTTGTCCCGCACGTTCATGGGATATTTCAGGAAAATAATGAAGGTGTGTACCATTATCAATAACATGATTGTTGAAGATGAACGTGACGACTATCAACTACAATTCCACAAAGCAGAATTTGATTAAGTCGTAGATGATGGAATCATCCGGATGGAATTACCGCCTACGATGACTAACCTCATTTAAAACCGAGCTCGTATTAGAGATAGGGGCTCCACCATCAACTCAAGGCAGACTTGGTTGAACATATTTGGCATAAATTTGGACCACAAGGAGATGAGAATTAGGTGGAAGTGTTCAAGTTATCCTTTCAACAATTGCATTTTCGTTTCAGTTGCATCTATCGTTGTATGATAACGTTTGTTTTGTTGCATTTTCGATTTTATTTTGATTATCGTTGTATCGTGTAACCCTTGTCATTTTTTGTTATTTTTTTCTCAAACTTTGGCTCTGCTAGGGCACGCGATCAAGAGGCGATCGGCGATGTGGTCCTCTCCGACTCATCCCGGCGCCTAGGCCACTTCCTCAGACCGTTGCGCCTCCTCTCGACACTTGTTACTAGGCTGGTCGGGATGGCGTCTCGGTGCCCAGCGTCTCAGGTTTGATTTCTTCATCTTGAAACGGTGTTTGCGCGTTTGATCGAGTGTTTTTTCGGTTCGATCGTTGTTGTTTCTTCGCTGGCTTGCTGTTTTGTTTCGATCGCGGTAGTGTTGTTGCATTTGATCGGGTGTTGCATCATTGTTCTTCTCCGTCTGCTGGTCGGTGTAGGTTTTAGAGCGGCATCAGGTTGCTCGTTTGTAGTCCCGGTTGCGGCTGTGTTGGTGTTTGGAACGCATAATCAACTTGTTGGGTTGATGATCGGTGATGTGGTCAACTCCAATTGGGATACTTGTTGAGTTCGGTGATGTGGTCAACTGAAATTGTTCTCAATTTGTAGTGCTTTGGTGAAGTTTAAGTGTTATTATTATTATTATTATTATTTTAATTTAGATTTGAGTTCTTTGTTGAAGCTTGTGATCGGGTATGGGATGCGTGTACTTGTTCGATACCATTGTCCTTTTGTGGGTCTCTGTGGGTGCCTTGATGGTGGTGGTAGAGGCCTTGTTAAAACCTCCATGCTCAGGCACCTCCATGATTGACATTGCAGTGGTGATGCTCAAGTCATTACTCGTCAAACTCTTTCAAATAGTTTGGCTATTTATTCTAATGCTGAGATTACTTTCAAGCGTATGGGGGTTTGGTTATGTGGAGTTTGTCTTAAAACTCATACCTTTCGTGCTCGGTGTCGGCATAGTCAAGATGATTATGTGGCACCTCCGGACTATGGTGATGGCCTTGTTCGTTTTATTATTTATGATATTTCCAGACCTCCAGTTTCGTCCCCGTCGGTTCCCTTGGCTGATGTTGGGGATGTGCCTGTTGATTTGTCTATATCTTCACTTGACCGTTTGTTTTCTATGGGGTTGCGCACCGTGAGATCCATCCCTCCTAAATGTCGCTTAGGTTTTGCTTGGGTTTTAAAAGGAGTTTTAGATGGCGTGGCTGACTCTCCGGATGATCTTTCCTGCTGGATTCACATGCTTGTGATGCCGCTTTGTATACTTAAGACCTTCTCCCCACAGAGTAATCTCGAGTGTAGGACTGCTGTCAAGCGTCAGCATCAAGATGATAGTATTGCTAGTGCTATCCATGCTTGGGATGTGCCTGGTGGTAGTTTGCAGCTTATACAGGAGACCTTAGCTGAGGTTCCTCCTTCTTTTGGTGTGGAGGAGGACCTTGATTTGAGTGAGCGTAACCTCCGGCAATGTCGGAGGAAGATTTGTGATGGTCATTACATTACTGCTGTACGAGTGCTCTCTTCATCAGGTATTGCCTTTTATTCTGATGCCACTCTTGCGGCCCTGCGGGATAAGCACCCCACTGCTCCGTCTCCTAACTTGCCGTCTTTGCCTGTTGATCATCATCCTCTCGTTGCCTCTTCAACCGTTGTTTTGGATATGATTCGGAGCTTCCCGCGTGGTATGTCATGTGGGAGGGATAGGTTCCGTGCTCAGCATCTTTTTGATTGTTTGGGTGGAACTGCTGTCGCTATTTCGGATGATTTGATCTCTTCTATAACTCAGGTGGTTAATCTTTTCCTTGAAGGCCATTGTTCGCGGGTTTTGGGTGAATATATTGCTAGTGCTCCGCTCACACCACTTGTTAAACCAAGTGGAGGTATACGTCCTATTGTTGTTTGCACTATTTGGAGACGCCTTGTCTCTAAGGTTTGGGCTTGTTTTGTCGGTCCCTCTTTGTCTGGTTATTTCGCTGGTCTTCAGTTTGGGGTCGGGGTATCCGGTGGAGGCAAGGCTATTCTGCATGCCTTGAATCATTTTGTTGAGGCTCATGGAGGTGAGGAGGGTCTTTCTATGTTGTTGGTAGATTTTCATAATGCTTTCAACTTAGTTGACCGTGTGGCCATGTTACAAGAAGTTCGTCGTCATTGCCCGGTTCTTTCACGATGGGTGGAGTTTTGTTATTCTCGTCCTTCTCGACTGTATTATGGGGAGCATAGCTTATGGTCTTGTCGAGGGGTTCAGCAAGGTGATCCTTTAGGGCCTCTACTTTTTGCTTTGGTGTTGCATCCTTTGGTGTGCAAGATCAGAGACTCTTTTTCCCTGAGTCTGCAGGCTTGGTACTTAGATGATGGCACAATTGTTGGGGACACTTTGGTGGTTGGGGAGGTCTTGGATCTGATTATGGTGGAGGGTCTCCGCTTTGGCCTTCATCTTAATGTGGATAAGACCGAGGTTTTTTTGCCTACAGAAGACCCCAGGAGTCAGTTGTCTGGGGTTCCCCCCCCCCCCCCTCTATTGCTCGACCTTCGCATGGTGTCAAAGTCTTGGGTGGGCCTGTTAGCGCGTGCCCTGTTTTCGGCAGTGACCTTGTGTCAAAGAGAGTGGCTAAGACCATAGAGCTTATGGATTCTGTTGCGAGGATTGATGATCCACAGTGCGAGTTGCTTTTGCTTCGGGCCTGTACGGGTATTTCTAAGCTTTACTTTGCTTTGCGTATTTATTCCCCGCGTGTCTTTGGGTAGGCTCAACTCTCCTTTGATATGGCACTCCGTTCTAGTTTATAGCATATTGTCATTGCATCTGGGCCTGGGTTTGGAGATTGGCAATGGTGACTTGCCACCTTCCCTTTTCATTTTGGTGGCCTTGGAGTGTATGCTGCTGGAGATGTCCTACATTATGCTTTTTTGGCATCCCATTTGCAGTCTACTGAGTTGCAAGCTAAGATTTTACGTCCTTCTGGTATCACTGTTGCCGGTCCCACTTTTGATGATGCCTGTCGTGCTTTTAGCGAGACTAAGGGTTCTGATCTTCTATGCGATCCTAGTGAAAACGCTACCCCCAAACTTATGAAGAAATTGGCAGATATATATTTTGCAAAGGTTGCTGCTACATCAGACTCTGTTTTCTCTTTGACTCCGCGACATGCGACTTTATGGAAGTCTCAGCAGAGTGCTCACTCCTCTGATTGGTTGCGTGCAGTTCCTATTTCTGGGTTGGGCCAGACTATGAATAGAAGGACCTACCGTAGTGTGCTTAGCTATCGACTGGGTGTTCCGTTGTTCACGGTGTCTAGGCCTTGTCCCGCTTGTTCTCGGACCTTTGATGGCGATGTATATGGTGATCATGATGTGTCTTGTACGTGCTGGTACAATGGGCATTAAACATCGTCATAACCTCGTTCGCGACACCGTATTGGATATCTTCTATAGGTCTGGGATTTCTACCGGTAAGGAGGTTGATATCGGTTCGGTTGATGGGCATGGTAAGCTCATTCGTCCGACGGATTTGCTCCTTTATTCCTGGGATAGGGGGCGGGATGTGTGTGTCGATCTAACAGGGTCCTCTCCATTGACTCAGTCTGGGATGTCTGACTTTGTGCCCGGTCGTGTTGTTGTTGATGCTGCTCAGCGTAAGTGTGTCAAGTATCGGGATTTATGCACGGTGGTTGGTTATGATTTCTTACCCTTCTCATTCTTTTCGTTGGGGGAGTTAGATACAGATGTGGTTGCCTTGCTTAAGCGGATTAAGAAATTCTCAGTATCTCCGGATGCGGGAGCTCGTGCTGCAGCTTATATTTTTACTAGACTTGGTTTTGTTATTGCTAAGGGAGTGGGTGCCCAGATAGTATCTCGGTTGCCCACTAATTTCTTGTTATATATTTTTATTATATAATAATAATAATAATAATAATAATAATAATAATAATAATAATAAATAATAATAAATAATAAATAATAATAATAATAATAATAATAATAATAATAATAATAATAATAATAATAATAATAATAATAATAATAATAATAATAATAGGGGTGTTCGACTTATGGCGGTAGGATCTATTTGGAGGAGGTTGGTTTCTAAATCGGCTGCTTTTATAATCGTTAAAGAGCTCGACAGTTATTTAGATACACACCAGTTTGGCGTGGGTGTGTCTAGGGGTGGGGAAGATATCCTCCCCTCAGTTAACAACCTTCTGTTTGATAAGGGTATGGATAGAGGTAGGTCCTTACTTCTGGTGGACTTTTCTAATGCATTTAATCTTGTTGATAGAAGCGCATTGATTCGCAAAGTGCACGCCCGTTGCCCCTCCATTGCTTCGTGGGTTGAATTCTACTATGCCCAGCCCGCTCGTCTTTATTGGCGGGATGTTCCTTTGTGATAACTCCACTCCCTTGATGAAAATCGGAAATGGTTTCAAAGGCTTTGACACAAAGCTTGTGTCAAAGGTCTTGAAGCTAAAGTTGTATTGATGAAATTCAAAACCTGTATTGTATGTATTTTACTATCTTATATTATCTAAGTATGGTCTCCGAATATTATTCTATATATATTATACTAACCATACAACAAAGATTTCGAGATATCTCCTTCCTTAAGCTGAAAGATATGAAGAATCAAATCGGATGGATTGGGGCTTCACAGTTTCCATCTTTAGAAGATTACGAAGATCCATCCTTGGCCATGATCTGGAGTAGCCGTTGGGCAAAGATCCTTCTTTCAAAATGGCGCCGATTTGATAGAATATAAAAGGAGATGAAGAAGAGAGAAGAAGGCACAAGTGTTGAACACAAACATCATTGAACTACAACGCACACAAGCCCTTAAGTCAATCTGTCTTCTTCGTGCACTCTCTGCTAGGTGTTAAGAGTCGTATCTTTTGTTTCAAAGCATTTGAGAGTTACACAGTGAGCTTATAGGATATATTCTGAAAGAGTGTTATACTCAAGAGTTTATAACTCAGGAAGTGAGCACTAGGCGATTGATTCACGAAGTGTAAGAGGATTGTACTAGATAGCTGAGAGAGGTGGGGCTCTTCTAGATTGGTCTAGGACTCCAAGGGAATATGAGTTGACTAGATTGCAATTGTATAAGAGAGAGGCTTCTCGGTGAGCTATTAGGATCCTAAGTCTTGTGAATCAATAAAGCCAGTTGAATCCTAGGGTTGTGGAAGAACCCTAGGTGGGGACTAAGCCTTTAAGGAGCCGAACCTCGTTAACAATTTGTTGTGTTCTTTACTTATTGCTTTACCACTATTTCCGCACTTGTTTCGAATTGTATAACTTTATTGTGATTCAGATTTCCCAATCGAAAGAATTGAGTTTACTCTCAAAGGGTTTTGCAAGCGTTTCAAAAGTCTTGAGATAAACAGCGAAAAGTTGGCATACTCTATTCAACCCCCCTTCTAGAGTATATTTATTCTACTTTGTTATACATTATCGAACCTTCAATTGGTATCAGAGCCTCACTCACTGCTTTTGATCTAACAATCTTGTGAGTTTTTGATCATGTCTGATGAAGCAAGCGGGGGATTTGCATAAGGGAAGTCTACCAGTAGACCACCGCTCTTTGTGGGAAACAACTTCGTCCGTCCTTGATGAAAATGTTCATTATAGATCAAGATCTAGAACTTTGGAATATTATAGAGAATGGCCCGAAGATTCCTGTTAAAGACGGACCTAATGGAAGCAATGTCGCGAAGACTGAGGCAGAATACATCCAAGCAGATCTTGAACTCGTTTCCAAGAACTATAAGGCCATTAACTTACTATATTGTGGTCTTAATACTGATGAGTTTAATCGTATTTCATCTTGTAGGTCGGCTAAAGAGATTTGGAACAAGCCGGTTGTCACCTACGAAGGAACCAGTCAAGTGAAGGACACCAAGATCCGTATCTTCCTTCGAAAGTATGAACTTTTCAAAATGAAGCCTAATGAGTCCATTAAGGCCATGTTCACACGGTTCACAGAAATAACGAACAACCTTGAATCTCTCGGCACACCTTTGAGAATGTTGAGAAAGTGAGGAAAAAATTGAGGTGCCTCCAAAAGGACAAATGGGGCCCTAAAGTAACAGCCGTAGAAGAAGCCCAAAATCTCACCACTCTACCCCTTGATGACTTGCTTGGGAAACTGATAACACACGAGATGATTCTAAATGAAGACGATGGAGAACTCCCAACAAACACTAAGAACTTGGCACTCAAGTATAAGAAAGATGAGCCCAAAGATGTGTCTGATTCTAAAGATGAAGATGATGATGAGTACTGAGTTCTAAAATTTCATAAATTCTAGTACTCACGTTATAACTCGTCATTTTATGTGATGGTCATGAAATTAATTTATTTAGCCAATTTGGTGGAGTAAAGTTCATGTCATCCCATAAATGGGTAGTCTGTTTAATCCCCTTCAAGACCCAAAGTTTATTCCACATAAATAAAATAAAGATGGAATAAGAAAAATAAAATAATATATCATGTACACACATCTAGGCCGTTGATTTAGTAGATCGGATGGTTGTGGTAATTAGGCAATTTTCATTTTTCAAAAAAGATTAAAATGGTGGGGCCCATAGGTTTTGTTGCCTCACTGCCAAAATGGAGCGCGTGTAATGCCCCATGATAAATGATGAATTGTGTGTGTTTTGGTGTTACTGGGCTTGTGTTAGTTTTTTTTTAAATCTAGTTGATAGATTTGATTTGTTAAGATTATGTAATAAAAAATCTCCAAAAAACCTTGGATGTGGTTTTAATTAACATTACATATTTCATAAAAAAAATTACGTTCTGATAAAAAAAAAAGAATTGTTAACATTATGTAATTAATTTTTTTTTAATTCTGTTGTATTACAACATATTAAATTGTCGATTATTAGTATTATTTGAAGGTTGGTCGATTATTCATTGGTAATAATCTCATAATACCGTTAAATAATCGAGTGATACAAATGAATAACCCGCATTTCACTAGAAAATTAGAATACATACACCAATAGAAATCTCTTATTATTTATGATAAATCTATCGATACAATTGAATAATCTTATAATATCTTCGAATAATTGAGCGATACAATCGAATAACACGCATTTCACTAGAAGATTAGAATAGATACACCAATGGAAATCCATTATTATCTATAATAAATCTATCAATACAATCGAATAATCTCATAATACCGTTGAATAATTGAGCGATACAATCGAATAACCCGCATTTCACTAGAAGATTAGAATAGATACAACAATGAAAATCCCTTATTATCTATGATAAATCCCTTATTATTTGAATGTTTTTTATATGTGGGGCTCGTTTATTATTTTATTTTTATTTTTTATAAGAAACCATTATCAATAGATTATTCGAGTGTATTGATAGATTATTCGAAGATATCGATAGATTATTCGAGTGTATCAATGAATTATTCGAGTGCATCGATTAATAATTTATCGGTGATATCAATAGATTATTCGATTGTATCAAATGATTATTCAGTGCTACGACTGACTTTAAATTTTTAATAGATTTTAATCAGCTAGCACTCTCAAACCGTCATGAACTTTCGTCAAACGGTATATCTTGATTATTCAATAGTATGGCTTGATTATTTGATGGTTTTGATGCATTTTATTTGGTGGTATTAAAGCATATACTATATTATTTGACGGTTGGTTGATTATTCGATGGTATCGGTAGATTATTCAATGGTATCCCTAGATTATTCAAGGGTATCGGTAGAATATTCGATTGTGTCGGTCGATTATTTGATGGTATCAGTAGATTATTCAATGGTATCGGTCTATTATTCCATAGTACCGCAAATTATCGGTAACATTAAATTTACCCGTAAAACAAAAATAAAAGAGGGAGATTAAGGGGATGGGTTTGAACGGAGTAAACTGTAGACCCACCCCCAACATGAAATGAGCAAAGAAGGTTTCATTCATCTATTCCCTCCAAACTTGTAAATTTGGACAGGAGCTTGTGAAATAGGTGAACCAAACCCAGAGATGGAAATCAGTGAACGGTTTGAACATGGCAGTATAATTGAATCGACGCCATTGCCGGAGTAATTCAGTCGACAAACATGTAAATTGGGATGTCAACAATGAAGGGTTTGAACAGGGGCGGTGTATTTCGGTCGACGCCATCGTCGGAGTCCAAATCGCTTGTTTAGCCTCCGACCTAGTCTTCGTCCGATTATTGTCGGAGTCCCAATCGTCGTCCATCCTCCGTCATAGTCCTCGCCGATTGTTACCGGATTCCCAATCGTGCGTCCAACCTCCGCCCTAGTCCTTACCGGACTCGCCATATCGCTTTCGCCTGGTTGTCTCTCCTCTTTCTCTATCCTCTAGTGGAAAAGGCCCGATTGTGGGGGTGTGGGTTTGGATTGTGGTACACGCGCAGGGATACATGGGTAATGGTGTGTTTTTTTCTTTTTTCTTTTTAATTAATCAAAATGATGGATTAATCTCAGCCATCCGATTCTACTAAATCAATGGCCTAGATGTGTGTACATGATACACGTTAAGGCATGAGTACACCGGAACTAACCAATATATATATATAGGGTGAGGTTAAAGTGAAAAAGGGGCTTAAGATGAAAAAATTGCTTAAAGTGAAAATAACCCAATTTTAAAACAAAACATCTCTACTGGCGGCCCAACAAAACAAACCTAGCTATCTGACTCTCTCCCCTTCGCTTGGAGCAATGGCGCCGTGAAGCTAATAGCCAATGGCCACCGATATCGATGGTGAGACCTTGAAATTGATGGTGGTGGATGACTCCTTGTGCTCAATTGACCCGATTGGGACCGTCTTCGGCCACATATAGGTCGACGCGTGGTGGTGCCGAGGGATGTGGTGGCTGCCGCCGTTGCTGGTGCTAGGGAGAGGAGGCACCTTTCCGGCGGCGAAGATGTCATTTATGGAGATGCGAGTGGTGGTGCCGAAGGATGTGGTGGATGCCGTTGCTCACTGCCTCCGGTCCTCTGTCTCCAATCCTCGTCGCCATCGCTCGCAGCATCTAGTCCTCTGTCCTCGTCGCTCTCGCACGCTGCCTCCAGCCCACTTTCAGGTATTCCTCTCCTTACAAATCTCCTTGTTGTTTGCTGATTTCAGATTAATTAGCAATGTATTCATACAAAGTTGGACTGATTTCAGATTGCTAGTTTCAATTAAGTTGTTTGCGATATGTTTTATAATTTGGGGCTTTTTGCCCAAAGCCAAATTGATTGAAATTGATGATATGGTTGTGTTGTTGGGTTGATTTTGAGCTAATTTCATGTTCATATCATTGTCAAACTGTTTATGGATCATGAGCTAATTGAATTTTAGAATTTTATATTGCGATATGTTTTAGAATTTGGGGCTTTTTGCCAAAAGCAAAATTGACTGAAATTTATGATATGGTTGGGTTGTTGGGTTGATTTGGAGCTAATTTCATGTTCATAGCATTGTCAAATTGTTTATGGATCATGATCTAATTGGATTTTAGAATTTTATTGCGATATATTTTAGAATTTTGGGTTTTTTTGCCAACATCCAAATTGATTGAAATTGATGATATGGTTGTGATGTTGGGTTGATTTGGAGCTAATTTCATGTTCATAGCATTGCCAAATTGGTTGTGAATCATGAGCTAATTGGATTTTAGAATTTTGTTGCGATATGCTTTAGGTCGATTAGGTTCTTCTATTTTAGCATGAAAATCATAATTTAGCCTATTAGCTCAATTGGTAGAGCAATGTGCGTTTGCACAAAGATGTGGGTTCAAATCCCACATAGGTTACATAATAGACAAGAGCACAACAATCACAAATTGTTAATCATGCACATTATAATCTTAGTTATGCACAATTGTATCCTACTTTTGCACAATCCTATCTTACTTTTGCACAATTGTATTATTAGATATGCACAACATAATGTTACATTTGCAAAACATAGTGTTATATTTGCACAACTTAAAGTTATATTTTCCACAATATAATGTTATATTCGCACAACATTATATTATATGTGCACAACGTAACATTATATTATTAGATATGCACAACATAATGTTACATTTGCAAAACATAGTGTTATATTTGCACACCTTAAAGTTTTATTTGCACAATATAATGTTATATTCGCACAACATAATATTATATGTGCACAACGTAACATTATATTATTAGATATCCACAATATAATGTTAAATTTGCAAAACATAGTGTTATATTTGCACAACTTAAATTTATATTTGCATAATATAATGTTATATATGCATTATATCATCTTATTTGTGCACATTATCATTTTATTATTGCACTTTATAATCTTATTCATGAACAGGAACACAAAAAAAGCAACCATAAATAGCTTATGCGGGATTTTGAACTCGAACCTTTGTGCATGGGCATATATCACTATACCATTTTTTGAGCTAATAGGCTTTTAATGGCACATGTTGCATTAAAGTACAAAACTGTCATAAAATAGCGGTCCATAAAGAAAATTTTTGGTATGACACATTATGAAAATGCACATTTATTAATAATAACATTTATTGTATTATTTGTTCACTTTATATTTTGTAATCTCATCTTTTCCCCTTTTTAAAATAAAGACAAAAACTGTAATGTAACATTCTTGTTGTATTTTTTTAATATTATAGTTGCACCTAACAATATTATTTCAAATAAAAATTAAGGGCTAAAATCTGTAATTTTCATAATTGAAATAAGGGCAATATTCGTATGAATGGAAAGTTTGGAGGGGCGTGTGAAATTGACCCCATAATTAGGGTCATTTAACCATTTTCCCATTTACTCATAAAATTAGGCCCATTTACACCAAAATTAGGCCCATTTATTCATTACTCATTTAATTAGGCCCATTTACCTTTAAATTAGGCCCATTTACATCCAAATTAGACTATTTTTACTTTAAAAAGGATTTTCATCTTAAGCTCCATTTTCATTTGAACCTTTACCTATATAGGGTGAGGTTAAAGTGAAAAGGGATTTAAGATGAAAAATTTGCTTAAAGTGAAAATAACATAATTGAAAACAAAACATCGCTACTGGCGGCCCAACAAAACAGACCTAGCTATCTGACTCTCTCCCCTTCGCTTGGAGCAATGGCGCCGTGAAGATAATAGCCAATGGCCACCGATATCGATGACGAGACCTTGAAATTGATGGTGGTGGATGACTCCTTGCGCTCAATTAACCCGATTGGGACCGTCTTCGGCCACATGGAGGTCGACGCGTGGTGGTGTCGAGGGATGTGGTGGCTGCCGCCGTTGCTGGTGCTAGGGAGAGGAGGCACCTTTCCGGCGGCGAAGATGTCATTTATGGAGATGCGAGTGATGGTGCCGAAGGATGTGGTGGATGCCATTGCTCACTGCCTCCGGTCCTCTGTCTCCAATCCTCGTCGCCATCGCTCGCAGCATCTAGTCCTCTGTCCTCGTCCCTCTCGCACGCTGCCTCCATCCCACTTTCAGGTATTCCTCTCCTTACAAATCTCCTTGTTGTTTGCTGATTTCAGATTAATTAGCAATGTATTCATACAAAGTTGGACTGATTTCATATTGCTAGTTTCAATTAAGTTGTTTGCGATATGTTTTATAATTTGGGGTTTTTTGCCAAAAGCCAAATTGATTGAAATTGATGATATGGTTGTGTTGTTGGGTTGATTTTGAGCTAATTTCATGTTCATATCATTGTCAAATTGTTTATGGATCATGAGCTAATTGAATTTTAGAATTTTGTATTGCGATATGTTTTAGAATTTAGGCCTTTTGCCAAAAGCAAAATTGACTGAAATTGATGATATGGTTGTGTTGTTGGGTTGATTTGGAGCTAATTTCATGTTCATAGCATTGTCAAATTGTTTATGGATCATGATCTAATTGGATTTTAGAATTTTATTGCGATATATTTTAGAATTTTGGGTTTTTTTGCCAACATCCAAATTGATTGAAATTGATGATATGGTTGTGATGTTGGGTTGATTTGGAGCTAATTTCATGTTCATAGCATTGCCAAATTGGTTGTGAATCATGAGCTAATTGGATTTTAGAATTTTGTTGCGATATGCTTTAGGTCGATTAGGTTCTTCTATTTTAGCATTAAAATCATAATTTAGCCTATTAGCTCAATTGTTAGAGCAATGTGCGTTTGCACAAAGATGTGGGTTCAAATCCCACATAGGTTACATAATAGACAAGAGCGCAACAATCGCAAATTGTTAATCATGCACATTATAATCTTAGTTATGCACAATTGTATCCTACTTTTGCACAATCCTATCTTACTTTTGCACAATTGTATTATTAGATATGCACAACATAATGTTACATTTGCAAAACATAGTGTTATATTTGCACAACTTAAAGTTATATTTGCATAATATAATGTTATATATGCATTATATCATCTTATTTGTGCACATTATCATTTTATTATTGCACTTTATAATCTTATTCATGAACGGGAACACAAAAAAAGCAACCATAAATAGCTTATGCGGGATTTTGAACTCGAACCTTTGTGCATGGGCATATCACTATACCATTTTTTGAGCTAATAGGCTTTTAATGACACATGTTGCATTAAAGTACAAAACTGTCATAAAATAGCTGTCCATAAAGAAAATTTTTGGTATGACACATTATGAAAATGCACATTTATTAATAATAACATTTATTGTATTATTTGTTCACTTTATATTTTATAATCTCATCTTTTTCCCTTTTTAAAATAAAGACAAAAGCTGTAATGTAACATTCTTGTTGTATTTTTTTAATATTATAGTTGCACCTAACAATATTATTTCAAATAAAAATTAAGGGCTAAAATCTGTAATTTTCATAATTAAAATAAGGGCAATATTCGTATGACTGGAAAGTTTGGGGGGATGTGTGAAATTTACCCCATAATTAGGGTCATTTAACCATTTTTCCATTTACTCATAAAATTAGGCACATTTACACCAAAATTAGGCCCATTTATTCATTACTCATTTAATTAGGCCCATTTACCTTTAAATTAGGCTCATTTACATCCAAATTAGACTATTTTCACTGTAAGAAGGATTTTCATCTTAAACCTCATTTTCATTTGAACCTTTACCTATATATATATATATATATATATATATATATATATATATATATATATATATATATATATATATATATATATATATATATATATATATATATATATATATATATAATACAAAAGGAGGCCGATAGTCACAAACCCATTCAAAGAATAAAAAAATATTATGGGTGGCTATAAACTGGTTAAAAAAAACATGTAGAGTTGGGGAGTTTTTTTTTTTTTTTACAGTATGCAAACAGTTGGAGTTTGTTACGTAAATTATAACAAACATCCAGGATCATCCCTTAAGATGATGGAATCCCGTTAGAGTTGGGGAGTTATTCCTCCTTAGACTCAACTGCCTCAAACTGTAGAATTGGGGAGTTATTCCTCATATTTAAATGCCTCACCCTTTTAAACGTATAAAAAAGAAAAGAAAAAGGGGGTAGTGGGGTATTGGGATGATGTTATAACTGTACATCTCTCTACCTATAAAAGGGATGGCAATGAAAACTTAAAAAGGGGATAACACGTACTCCAGCAAGAAGTAAAAAGAAAGAAAGCAACACTCTCAGAAAAAAATTCCTGTCAAACTCCTACCATGTGCAAATACAATCAGGTAGTTATTTCAAGGAAATTTTGGTTCGATTTTTGAAGCCAGGCACTCGAGAACCTTGCGAGCTTCTTCGGGTGTTTTGGTTTCAGAATCATCAAATCCCTTAATTGGGTTATGTTGCTGTCAAAATTGCATCAATATGGAGACATGTTCTTTTTTTTAATCCAGGAATCCCACCATGGAAAACCTTGCGAGCTTTCTCCATGGTCTGGGTTCCGGAGTCTATTAACCGCTCAAAATTGAGTCGATATGCTGCCCGATTTTGCTCACTAATGAGTCCAAATTAAGGGCCATGGGTGACTGATCAAAGACGGCCGTTTCTCCAAATCTTAAACAAACTGATCTTACAGACCAAGGACTATAAGAAAAGAAAAGCAAAATCAAATCAAAGTCTACAAAGAGGCTAAGTTTCATCCAAATTACAGTACAGATTCTCATCCATGGAAAAAGGAAAATAAAATAAATAAAATCCCCAACTCAATATGGCCAAACAAGAGAGACATTTCAAATTGAAACTCAAATATAATGGATTCCATTAATTCAGTTGAAACTCCTAAGGCCAAAATAAGCCAATTACATCAAAACTAATCGACAGGGCTATATTCAAAATGATGCCCAAATCGGTACCGAAAAGAAAAAATTAAAGAAGAAGAACAGGAGAGGAAGGAGGAGAAAGAACAGAAAAATCAAATCTATAAACTCGTCTGACATACGGAGTCTAAATCTTCAATTATCGGACTTTCTCCTTGATTGCGTGTTCGAACGGCGCTCCGTCTGCCTTTGATTCTTCTTCCTCGCCTAAGTCGTCAGTTCTTCTTCGTTCCTTTGATCGCGCCAGGTTGGTCTGAAAACGCCGCCGATGCCGATAGATGCGGGCACCTCCAATCCCCGACTAGCAGCCGTTGTTCCCAACTCAAGCAAAGGGCGTGGAGTCTTTTCTGTTGAATCGTACGGGCTGTGGGGGGATTTTTAGGGTTGAAAAATCAACACAGTAAAATTAATTTACAGATAAAAAATAAGGCGTATGAATTGAAACTAGTACTTTTCCCGTAACATGTACGGGTGTGTATTTTTCATTAAATTTAGCCGTGTTTTCCCTGAATACAATGAATACATCTGATTTGATGACTTTTCATGATATCAATTATTACCCTGTATATGATAAAATCACATTCACAATAACAAATAACAAATTTAAAAAGTCATAAGACCAACAAAGAAAATTATGTCATCAAGCGGTAAAATGATTTTATTATAGACAAATTGAACAATAACCAAATTTAAAGTAGGTAGACAATTTATGTACAAACATGATGTGCATCACCTTGCGCCATTCTGTTATGAAACCCTACATATGACACATGTAAAACACATCCTTTGTCCAGAACTATATGTCATACAAGTGATCGAAGAAAATGGGCCAAAGAAAATGATTGATTTATTATTATACTTGTTTTAAGTTCGTGTTTGTTATCATAGGAGTCCAATTATTCCAAATTGACCTACCATAGACGATTTCTTTTATCATATTCTTCTCAAGAAAGTGATGAAAGAAATCTGAAAACAAATTCGCAAGGTCCCTAGTAGAGAAGGATTTTATGTGTTGTGCAATGTGTTAGAGTTTTTATTTAATTAGGAAAGGCTTAAGTAGGTGTCACACACTTGTAAAAATGGATCACGGTCCTAAATAGATATTAATCTATATAAACTATTGACTTTCATAAGCATTGGAATATAAGAACTCTAGCATTGTATCATGAGCTAAGGTCATCAAATACTCATGCAGCTAATGAAACTGGATCAATCACAAGCAATAAGATACATGTAATTTCAATGTTTGGAAGGGTACTAACTTTTGTGACAGCAAATCCACTGATTGGGCTATGACACAAATCAAAATTGCACCACATTTATCCGAAGTTTGTCTTAATCTTGAGTTATCCCACTCATAAGGATATGCACTGCCACGAGAAATCTAGATCTTTGGCTAATAAGACAACACCAAAACAACAAAATTCAAGTCAATATATGAACACACAAGTTGATTGAAGACGATGTCCAACATGATTGAAGAAAAAAAATTATTGATCATGGAAAGAGATCGAAGCACAAATGGATGCAGTCAAACTGGAAGAAGTTGAAAATACAAAAATTTATTAAAGCTTGCAATCAAAATGTGATGAAAGTCGGAAATTAATTAGACAAATTTTACACAAAACTACCATCACAAGGGGAAGGAAGGAGCAATTTTTGGTGGTAGTGCTTATCCTTGGGAGTGCCCAATCTGATTGAATACTTTTGTTCGATTGGTTAAGACGAAAAAATGGTTTATTCAGTTCATCTTTCAACAACGCTCAATTTTAGCCATACGGTAAGGTGCAACATCAAAACCTCAAGATTTCATACTCCAACATAATACAGAAAAGAATACCAGCTAACTATATTAAAAATTCAGTAAACCAAGACCAAATCAGTGGCTTCAATTCAATAAACTTCATCTTTCTCGCAAAAATTGAGTTGAGTGAGCAACTCAAGTGAACAATTATCTCCAAAATTATTTAATAATATGTACTCATTATTTTCTGAATCAAAATAATAACGTTTCAACATTCTTTACAAAACCATATATATTCAGTTTATATTTATAATGATGACAAAATTATTTAATTTTAATCAAGTAGAAAACAAATCAGATCCCAAACTAAACTCCAAAATAAACCGAACTACACAGAAAACCAAGACAAAGTCATGCCCAAACCACAGTTTCAAACCCGGAACTAATGTAGACTTGTCTACATAGCTCCTCTGAGTGATGTGATACCCAAACCATTGTTTCAATGGGCAATGCTTCATTAAAACTCTTTGAAGAGGATCCGAATTCCCCGAATCGAAACACCCAAACCCCAATTGTTGAGAACATATCCAAAAGAAGCAATTGCAAACCACAGTTACGAATACAATCAATCTACTAAAAGAATGAATTCATCAAAATTGTACTAAGTTCAATCAGGAACCACAATCAGGCATAAGTAATTTGTAAGCATCCAAAAAGCGAGCAAGAAAATTGAACCTTCAAAATAAGTTAAAGCACAACATACAATTGGACATTGTAATTTTATAAACCTTAGTAACCTTATCAAACCAAAACAACCAGTCCACCATAACTACCGATTAGCAACACTTGAGCTAGTAGAACATGCAATTCACCTTTAGGGCGGTAATAGCAATTGTAGCACATGTTGGGTCAATAAAATCCATATATTACAAAATAAGAAGGCCCCCTCGATGTATTAACTGATAGAGAAAAGAAAGGTTCTAATTTATTGATTATTTAGAAAACATTGTTGAATTAGAAATATATTTGAACATGACTAACCAATTAGAGCCGAAACTCACTTAGTCAAATAGAATTATTATAGTTGTTACTTATTTTTTTAATCACTATTATGCCATCAACGATAGTATATTACTAAATAACCATATATAGAGACTCAACATGACAAATGAAGACCTCACTAATCCTTAATATTTTCTATATATTGAACTACACAAGAACAAAATTACCGCAATTAGAAGCAAAATTTATCACGTACAAGTATTAGGTAGCTTAACACTTGTTTCTACGGGAGAATCTAATTATGAACTTTATTTTAAATTAAAGGTGGGTAATTCAACAATAAATGACAAAAAAATCCAAAATAGTTGAAAATAATTACTTCTTTCAGCCCATTTCATAAGGGTGCCATGAAAAAAAAATATGGTCATAATAAGAACAATAAAATGTAAGCATTATATTTAAATTATGTGTTGGTAAAGGTCTTATTATTCTTTTCAACCTTGTTTATGACATAAGCTACAAACAAAAGTCTAGGCACATGGGAAGATCAAAAGTTTATTTATAGAAGCAAAATGTGTGATATATTGTGTGTGTGTGGAGGGGGGGGGGGGTGTAACAATTACTATATACAATTTTGAAAACTCAACCTAATTAAAGGACTTGTGGGGAGAGAATAACAATTGAATTTTAAACGGCCATAAAGAGTGTCATGGAGTTAAAGAAATGAAGTTACAAAAAATATAAACGCAGATTGATGACGAACCCGTGAATAATCTTTGTACCTCATCTTCCTAATCGATCATCGGTTAAAGGAAGCAACACTCATCAATCTGCATCAAATTTGGCACAACATAAATATTGCATTAAGAGTAGAGAAGACTATATAACCTTCATCCTTAGCAGAAAAAAAAAATCAATGAAGAACAACAATTAAGATAATAGGAGTTTGCATCCACCTTGAGTAGATCAAGGGTGTTAGATAGCTCAAAAACACTCATACCACTTGAAAAATCATCAAATAAACAAATCATGATAAGGTTTTGGTGGAATTACGTCAAGATGAAATTAGAAATTAGCATAGGTAAAAAAAATTCAACAACCATCAACAAAACAAAACAACACAAATAAGATTATATATAATTTCTTTTGAGCATTTTATCAAATACCTTATATGCATTGTTAATTCAAATCCTAAACCCAAGTGGATTTAAGTATGGATTATTTTCCTCTAAATCCGATTTTAGTATTAGGGTGGGATATATTCTATGAAGCCTTTTTTATCTAATTGACACTCAAGAAGGCAGTGCAATATATTAACGCAAAATATACCTATAAACATTTCACCGAACACTTTGTGTGCAATATCAATCAAAATCTTCCAAATTAATCAACCTATAAGCATTTCATCGAACACCTTGTGTGCAATATATTAATCAAAATCCTCCAAATGAATCAAACCTACTATACAGATCCAGTTGGTAATCAAAGAGCGAACACAGAGCGTTTGTAAATCCTCCATTTGACGCATCCCGCATTCGATTGCAATTGATTGCCACCTCCAGCTGCCCCGACTGATCACCACATCAAACACAAACCAACAAAGAAATCAGATCAAGAGCATTCTAATAATATGCAATTTGTAAAGCTCAGCAAGAAAAATTCAGCAATAGAATAAGTGGGGGAGAGCAATTGAAGAAGGGCAGGCGATTGGCTCAACAGTTGGTGTCGCCCCACCACAATCGGTGTCTGGCCTTCAATTGGCTCCTCCAAAGTCGTCGCCGACATCAAACTTGCAAGCAACATATTCCATGGGAGATCATATTTGGCTTCGAGATAGGTGAGAACCGCAAGATAACTCAAATCGCCGAGAAAGATGCTAGAGACGAAAGATTTTTAGATCCACGGAACCCATGGAAGGATTTCAAAGAGAAACAGATCGTTTGAGGAAGAAAGGGCAGGAAGAAACATATCGTTTGAGAAACAGATCGACGGAACCGCAAGATAACCCATGAAAGGATTTCAAAAAGGAGAATAAAAGAAATTACCTTTGAGGAAGAAAGGGCATGAAGAACGCTTTGAGGAATCATGGAATCCTAGTTACTTCAATTTGATAAAGGGATTTTAGTAGTTGAAGAGAACGTGGGGTGAGAAAGGGATTTTAGCAGGTGAAGGAGAAGCAGCTTAAACTGCCTTTCATGGAAGCTTTTAATTGCCGATGGAGTGTCGGCGATCGGAGAGGAGAGAGAGGGCAAACGGAGAACGTGGGTGAGATACTCAAAACTGCTTCTTAACTATGCTCAGGGAAGGACACGTGGCGCAAATTTTTACAAAGACGTTACTTCTGTTTTTATAAGTATAAGGGGTGGATGGGAATCAGACTCTTCGAATACACATGGGCTTGGCTTGATTTGCAAATTGGGCTTAAGCCCACAAAACGTAATATATGTCTATGTATATATATGACAATACACATATCCATACGATGTGTGAGATTTTGGCTTGGAGAAAATGTGTGCTTAATTGCACAAGTTACCCACTAAAACATGAAAATTAAAGTTGGCACAAATTAAAGGGGTTTGACTTAAAATATATATATATCAAGTTATAACTCCGCACATCCTTTGCCAGCTAAGTTTAGTGGGTCGGAAAAAATTGACTTCTAATAAAAACGGAGTCAAACCTCAAGTCAAATTTCACCAAATATAAACTTGGTTAAAGAAAAGAACTACATAAGATTTGATTCCGCTTTGCCGGATATGTTGGAAACCCGATACAAAGCTATAGCTCGTCGGGTTCAATCACATGATCCTCAAACGATCAAATTTTTAAAACCAAATCAACGGTTTCAAAAGAAAAGAACTACGTAAAAACTTGACGCCGTAAAAACGGCTACGTAGGTAACCCGATATTAAATCTCAAAATATGTTGGGTACAGTCGCTAATCCCTAAATTCACTTTTAAAATGGAAATGGGGTTAAAATTAAATCTAAATTAAATACACATGATTTTCCGTGTAAGTGATAGCTGTTAAGTTGAGAAACCCTTCCAAGAAGGTGTGCTCGATTTATTTGGATGATACACGAGGAAATCTCATGCATATGATAGTGTGATTTATGTTAGACTAACTCCAATGGTTAAGTGTGCAAATGTACATATTTGCACAAGATGTTTAAAAATGCACATCACTTTTTGATGTTTTACTCCATTGGTTATATGTCCATTTTATACACACCTATCTCTAAGTAATTGTGATTAAATTAAAAAGGAAAAGAAAAAACTTAAAAACAACCAATAGAAATGACTTTACTTTATTGAAAAGTGATAAAAGGTTTTTGCACATGGGGGAGGTGATGTTCTTATATTTGAGCACTTTGTGTGCAAATGTGCACATTTTAAACACTTAAAAGTAACCATTGGAGCACAATTTGCATCAAAATGTGCATATTTAAGCATTTACACCATACCATTGGAGTTAGTCTTAGGGCTACCTTTACGAGAAGGAAGGTCCCAATACGATCCAATGATGCATGAAAACCTTTAAGGGGGTAAAAACACAAACACAAACATTCTGAACTACGTAACGCTTGGTTCTCTTCCAAGAGTTACGTAGGCAACCCTTTAAAATTCGGGTGCAGCCCAAATCACCAAAACCACTTAAATCTTTGTATCGATATAACTTCGAATCAAGAGGATAACCAAAAGGGGTCGAACTCAAATATTACAAATTAAATAAAATGTGTTGTACAATTATATCGCACATTTTTGTTCAACAATGAGGATGATCCCTTTGCTCTCATTACAAGGGGTTTTTCTCGAATCCTCAAAATGAAGAAGCAATTCAACAACAAAGATGGATCAGAGTCTTCTAAATTTCGAGGTAAGTCTCAATACAACAAATATGACAAGAAGACTAAACCTTTGTCTTGTTTTGAATGTGGTGAAACAGACCAGCTAGTGAAACACTGCCCTCAAAAGAAGAAGAGTCATTTCAAGAAAGGTGATAGATGGAAAAAAAAAAGCCATGGTGGCAGCTTGGAGTGATTCTGACTCAGGTGACTCAGACTCCGATAATGAAAAGGCCAACCTCTGTCTCATGGCCTCAGGAGATGAATCCCACGATGAGCAGCTTGAGGTAACTGTGAGAGAACTCATAGTAAGTCCAAAAGAGGTACTATCGGAATTCCTTTCTAATATGATTGCCAATGAAGAGAAACTTATTGCCCAACCCAACACTCTTATTAAGAAAATCGTGGACCAGGAAAGAACTATTGAGGAACTGTCAATGAGGGTCAAAAGTCTTGAAACCTCTTATTCAGGTCTTGACATTAAAGTCAAGACTCTTGACTCGGAGAAATCTGAACTCAAGCAAGATCTCTCGTCTCTAAGAAGTGAACATCATGACTTAGAAAACGAGAAGATCTCCCTGAATAAGAAGATTCAAGACCAACAGACAACCCTTATAAGTTTTACCAAGTCCAAGGGTACTCTTGATAGGATGTTGGGTGAGCAACAAAGTTCTCTAAACAAAAGTGGTATTGGCTACAACCCGATATTTTTAAAGAAGCAACACATTACCACTTATATGAAGGCAAAAGGAAGCAGAACATCTCTTATATGTCACCACTATGCAAGAAAGGTACATGTAAGAGAGACCTGCCCCTATAGAAGAAAGGATTCACATATTATTCGCAATACATTTCCTGTTCAGTTGAGAAAAGAACGGATAACGCAAGTTTGGGTCCCCAAAGGCACTATTTTACCATATATGATTTATCCTAATAATGTATCTAAATTTGGTTATTGATCTAGCCACAAAGGTTGATTTTTGTCTTGCAGGAGATCATCAAGGTAAAAGAGAAAAAATGGATTATTGATAGTGGATGCTCTAGACATATGAGTGGGAAGAGGTCTCTCTTCCATGAACTGAAGAAGAAATCCATTGGAACAATCACTCTTGGTGACAAAGGAAAGTGTGACATCGTTGGTATCGATAGTGTTGGGAATGATCCTAACCACAGCATTGAAAATGTTTATCTTCTTAATGGTTTGAAGTATAATTTGCTTAGTGTTTCCCAACTATGTGATAGTGGTAATGATGTTGGATTTAACAACAAAAGATGTTTAGTGCGCAAAGAATATACAAGTGAAATAGTCCTAACTGCCTATCGCTATAACAACATCTATGCTGTGAATGTCGAGCAAGTGGCACAAGGAAGCTTAAGCTGCCTAAAGGCTTTGACGAACGATCCAAAGCTCTGGCACAGGAGACTCGATCATGTAAGCCCACATACACTACAAAAGCTTGTGTTCAAAGGGCTTGTAAGAGGACTACCTGAGATGGACTTCAAAGGTATTGATATGTGCAAAGCATGCACACGAGGTAAACAAACATGTAGCTCTTTCAAACCCAAGAAGATTGTAAGTACTTCTAGACCCCTTGAACTTTTACATATGGATTTATGTGGTCCTATGCGAGTCAAATCTCCCAATGGTAAAAAGTACATGCTTGTTGTTGTTGATAATGTTTCGAGATATACTTGGGTTGCATTTTTAATAGAAAAATCAGAGGCCTTATTTGAGTTTTCAAAACTTTATAAGGAGTTGCAAACTTTAAGAAACGAGCCCATAGTGTCAATTCGAAGTGATCATGGTAGGGAACTTGATCAACTTCAGTTTGATTTGTTTTGTGCTAAATATGGCATCTCCCATAATTTTTCTGCTCCTAGGACACCTCAACAAAATGGGGTTGTGAAACGAAAGAACCACACCCTAGAGGACATGGCCAGGACTATGCTTTTAGAAAATGCATTACCTAAAACCTATTGGGCTGAAGCTTTTAACACAGCTAACTATATTTTGAATCGTTGTCTTATTCGTTCCATCTTAAAGAAAACTCCTTATGAACTTTTCGAAGGCCGCAAACCCCTTATATCGTATTTCAAACCCTTTGGTTGTACTTGTTTTGTTCATAACAATGGAAAAGATAAGCTTGGGAAATTTGATGCGCGTAATGATGAAGGTATATTTCTTGGCTACTCCACAAGTAGAAAAGCATATAGAATCTTCAACAAAAGGACCAAGATGGTTGAGGAAAGTATTCATGTTATATTTGATGAATGCAATGACAGTTCTTTAAGTGAAAGTGTTGCAGATTTAGATCTTAACAGCCATACAGAGAATGAGGATGGAGATGATATTGCTACTAAAAATACAGAGAAGAGGAACATGCAGGATCAGATTCTTAACACTGAGGAGTTGGCTCAAGGCCTTGAAGCTCAGTCCAAAGCCCTTGACAATCAGTCCAAAGCTGTTGAGACGTCAGATACTGCAGTAACTGAGCATAATGTATCCATGGAGTCAGATGAACCTCAAACAAATCATGTTGATGTGACGAACCAAGGAGCTGAGACTAGCAAGAGAAAGTTCAAATACTCCTCATCACACTCAGTAAAGGATATCATCTCTGACCCTACATCTAGTGTTCAAACTCGTTCTAAACTTAAAGATCTATGTGCTTTTCACGCTTTTGTTTCACTTGTAGAACCAAAGAAGGTATATGAGGCCCTTCAAGAGCCAGACTGGATCATTACTATGCAATGTGAGCTTAACGAATTTGAAAAGAACAAAGTCTGGACCTTGAAGCCTAGGCCAAAGCATCAATCAGTCATTGGCACACGTTGGGTATTTCGGAACAAGCTAGATGAGAATGGTAAGATCGTGAGGAACAAAGCAAGGCTTGTTGCTCAAGGCTACAATCAAGAGGAAGGTATTTACTACGAGGAGACTTTTGCTCCCGTAGCTAGGCTTGAAGCCATTCGTATCTTATTAGCATTTGCATCTTTTATGGGCATTAAATTATATCAAATGGATGTCAAGTGTGCATTTCTTAATGGTTTCTTAGAAGAAGAAGTTTATGTGGCTCAACCCCCAGGTTTTGAAAGTTCGGAATTTCCTAATCATGTTTACAAACTAGACAAAGCACTATATGGTTTGAAACAAGCCCAAAGAGCTTGGTATGAGCACTTGTCAAAATATCTTTTAGAAAATGATTTTAAAAGGGGGTTGATCGACAAGACTCTTTTTATCAAGACCAACGGAAATGACATATTGGTTATCCAAATATATGTTGATGATATATTGTTTGGGGCTACTAACATATCTTTGTGCAAGGAATTTTATGATATTATGTGTAGTGAATTTGAGATGAGCTTAATGGGAGAACTCAACTTCTTTTTGGGGTTGCAAGTTCATCAATCTAGGAAATGGATTTTTGTCAACCAAAGCAAGTATACTAAAGATCTATTGAAGAAGTTCAAGATGGATCAATCCAAAGCAGCCAAGACACCCATGAGCTCAACCTTGTCCTTAGATCAAGACAAGACCGGGAAGAGTGTCAATCAAAAGGAGTATCGAGGGATGATTCGATCTTTATTATATCTTACTGCTAGTAGACCTAACATCATGTTTAGTGTTTGCATGTGTGCTAGGTTTCAAGCTGACCCTAAAGTATCTCACCTCGTGGTTGTGAAGAGGATCTTTCGATATCTCAATGGCACTAAGGAGCTTGGCTTGTGGTACCGGAAGCAAAGAGATTTTACACTAATTGGGTATTCTGATGCAAACTTTGCAGGCTATAAGGTGGATAGGAAGAGCACGTCGGGATGTTGCCAATTCTTAGGGGCGTCCTTGATTAGTTGGCACTCAAAGAAACAAAACCCAATTGCTCTTTCCACTACCAAAGCCGAATACATAGCAGCTGGAGCATGTTGCTCCCAAATCCTTTAGATAACTCAACAAATGAGAGATCTTGACATCGACCTCAAAGATATTCCCATTAAGTGTGACAACACAAGTGCCATCTCTATTACAAAGAATCCCGTTCAGCATTCAAGGACCAAACATATTGATGTAAGGCATCATTTCATTAGAGACCATGTCGAAAAAGATGATGTGTCTATATCTTTTATTTCAATTGATTATCAATGGGTTGACATTTTTACTAAGCCATTGGCAAAGGACAGGTTCACCTTCATTCGACGTGAGATCGGAATGCTTAACAGGGATGCACTTTCGTAGGGGGAGCTTTCCCTTTACGAAAGAAAACTTCTACTGAGTGTCAAGACCTTTGAGATTCATGTCAAAGTTTGTGAACTGAATAGTATAGCACATATAATGGATTATATATTTGGTTGATATCTTATTAGATATTTGATCAAATATTGTTTTAATGGATTTTAACCTTCTTTATTTGTTACCTATTTTATTTTCCGAAAAATCTTTTTATCCGGGCACATTTTATTTGTGGAAACTATCTTAAAATCGGATAAATCTTTTCTTGCCTTTAAGATTTGAAAAGATCTTTTTGAATTTTGAATTTTGAATTTTTGGCAAGTCTGATTTTTTAAAACTTGGCAGTTGTGATATGATTATTATCATTGGAACCACAAACTTATCCCATCAACTTACCTCGCTCGCCCCTTTTTAAACCACACATTCTTACCCCCACTATTCACCTCTCCAGAACCTACCAAACCCCTCCGACCTTTAACCTTCTTCTTCAACCTTTCTCTGGAATTTTCACCGAATCTTATCCATGGCACCCAAATCCAAGAAAATCTCCACACCCAAACGTCTTGGCGCTACCCCCAAAGGTCGTCAGATTCCCCTTGTGATTTCCCCTCAACCCATACCTACTCCTCAAAGCACTGTCCCGAGCACCATCCCTAAGAACACCATTGCCGAAATCAAACGGTCCTTGAAGCGCTCGACAAAGAAGCCACTCAGTGCAAAGCTTAAGAGAAAGAGAAAGATCATTGTTGAGGAAGAGGAGGAAGAGGAAGAGCTTGATGAGATTCTAGAGAGAAATGTTGCAAAAGAGGCGAGGAAGAGGCCCAGAAAAAAAAAAGGCTGAGGAACAGGCTGAGAAAGCAAGGAAAAAGGTTGAGGAAGAGGCAGAGAAAGCAAGGAAAGAGGTCGAGGAAGAGGCCAAGAGAGAAGCAGAGAAGGAGGCACCCACTATAGAGGAACCAGAGGAAGAGGAAGAGGAGGACGACGAGATTGATGATGACGAGGAGGTCGGGGGAGATGAGGCTGAAGTGTCTGCTGAGGACTCGGGGTCTGAGGAAGAAGAGGAAGAGGAGCCGGAACTGGTTCCCTCTCCTCCTCCTCATCCTCCTCCCCCGTCTTCGAAGAAGCGCAAAGCTGCTAAAGCCAAGAAGTCTCCACCTCCCAAGCGCTCAAGAAAAGCCACTCTCAGAAGCTTTGACGCGCCTGTCAAGTCGACCGCTCCTACAAAAGCCCGAAGAAAGAACGCCGATCCCCCTGCACTTATCCAAGTAAACCAATCCTTACTCCCCTCCTGATTTGAGAATGCCGAGATGGCTGGCAAATGGGTAGATGAGTTTAGAACTCGTAAGATTTGTTGTTCTGACTTTATTGATCTTGATTTTTTTAGAGGCTTTGAACCTACCCTGCATCACTCTTCTCAAACAAACCCCTGCCTAGACCCTGCTGAACCTTGAATCTGAGTACTACCCCCAACTCACCCGTCTCTTCTATATAAACCTCAAAGCCAAACACACTGTTGAAGGCTGGACTCTGGAGTCAGTCGTCAAAGGGGTTAGAATCATGTTCAACTCCCTTAACTTTGCTGAACTCCTTGGTCTTCCCAAGCCAAGTCCACCCTCCCCTGAAACCCCCACAAAAGACCAGTGTGTTACTCTTGCCCGATCCAAATACCTGCTCCCCGAAGCATCAAGGAGCACCACCAAACAACTCACCCACTCATCCCTCACACTTGAAGCCAAAATCATCTTCAACATCATTGTGAGATGTCTTTTACCCCAAATCAACTCTGGCTCCCTTCTCACGGACAATGCTATGGTCCTCCTATACCGAATATTGAATGACCATGATCTTGATCTAGCCAATACCATTCTAGGATCCATTGCTCACACCCGCAAAGCCAGAAAAGGAACTCCTCTCTCATTCGCAAACCTTTTGACCCATGTCTTCAAAGCTTCTAAAATTGATTTTGAAAATAAAGAACAACAACATCATACGAGTAAATTTGACTCCAAGAGCTTTGACAAGATTGGCATAACTCAGTCCCTTCAAGGGACTTGGAGTCTTGCCTTTCCTTCTTCAAAAGCTCTTCCCACTGCCTCTGCCATCGATGAGCGCATGGAGAACTTGGAGTTGGGTATGAAGGAAGTTCGCCTCGACGTCAAGGAGTTGCACCACGAGTTGATGCTGGAGATGGGAGTGATGGCCAAGCTGTTGAAGATGCTGATCGCGGATGGTGCTCAAGAAGATGAACCCTAAACCCCTATCCTAGCCCTTGATTTAAACTCTCTAACACTGCTGGCCTTGTTTTCAAAACTTTTAATGACTGTTTTATACTCCTCTCTTTGTTTAAAGACAAAAAGGGGGAGATGGTTTAGACGTTGTTAGACTTGAAAACTGATGTGAACTAGGGTCTTGGAAGACCTTATTTTGTCTTATTTTGTTGGACGTCTTTATCATTGGTTTTAAAACTTATTTGATCCAACATTTGTCTAACCCATGCAGGTACTTAATCCGATTTTGCCTTATGATATATTTGCTTGACTAAGTTATAGGGATGCACAGGTTTTGTCTTTCGTCAAGGGCAAGATTGATAACTCCACTCCCTTGATGAAAATCGGAAATGGTTTCAAAGTCTTTGACACAAAGCTTGTGTCATAGGTCTTGAAGCTAAAATTGTATTGATGAAAGTCAAAATCTGTATTGTATGTATTTTATTATCTTATATTATCTAAGTATGGTGTCCGAATATTATTCTATATATATTATACTAACCATACAACAAAGATTTTGAGATATCTCCTTCCTTAAGCTGAAAGATATGAAGAATCAAATCAGATGGATTGGGGCTTCACAGTTTCCATCTTTAGAAGATTGTGAAGATCCATCCTTGGCCATGATCTGGGGTAGCCGTTGGACAAAGATCCTTCTTTTAAAATGGCGCCGATTTGATGGAATATAAAAGGAGTTGAAGAAGAGAGAAGAAGACACAAGTGTTGAACTCAAACATCATTGAACTACAACGCACACAAGCCCTCAAGTCAATTTGTCTTCTTCGTGTACTCTCTGCTAGGTGTTAAGAGTCGTATCTTTTGTTTCAAATCATTTGAGAGTTACACAGTGAGCTTATAGGATATATTCTGAGAGAGTGTTATACTCAAGAGTTTATAACTCGGGAAGTGAGCACTAGGCGATTGATTCACGAAGCGTAAGAGGATTGTACTAGATAGCGGAGAGAGGTGGGGCTCTTCTAGATTGGTCTAGGACTCCAAGGGAACATGAGTTGACTAGATTGCAATTGTATAGGAGAGAGGCTTCTCGGTGAGCTATTAGGATCCTAAGTCTTGTGAATCAATAAAGCCGGTTGAATCCTAGGGTTGTGGAAGAACCCTAGGCGGGGACTAAGCCTTTAAGGAGCCGAACCTCGTTAACAATTTGTTGTGTTCTTTACTTATTGTTTTTCCATTATTTCCACACTTGTTTCGAATTGTATAACTTTATTGCGATTCAGGTTTCCCAATCGAAAGAATTGAGTTTACTCTCAAAGGGTTTAGCAAGCGTACGTTTCAAAAGTCTTGAGAGTTGAGATAGACAGCGAAAAGTTGGCATACTCTATTCAACCCCCCTTCTAGAGTATTTTTATTCTACTTTGTTATACATTATCGAACCTTCACTTTGCGCTCTTGTCAAGGTGTGCAACAAGGTGATCCTCTTGGTCCGCTTTTGTTTGCTCTAGTGTTGCATCCGATTGTCAACAAAATTAATACATCTTGTGCTCTTGATATCAATGCTTGGTTCTTAGATGACAGTACTCTAGCAGGGGACACCAGTGAGGTTGCTAAAGCTCTTGATATTGTGGTTCGGGAGGGTCCGCAGTTGGGGCTATTCATTAACATTCAGAAAACTGAACTATTCTGGTTAACTGTAGACCCGAGGAGCCTCGAAGTTGGTTTGTTCCCGCTTGACATTTCTAGACCCGAGTTGGGAGTGAAATTTGTAGGAGGACCAGCCAGCACCAGTGGTACATTTTCCAATAGCTGGGTTATGAAGAGAGTTGACAAATCGATAGAGGTTCTAAAGGCTGTGAAGAGGCTAGAGGATCCCCAATGTGAACTTCTCTTTCTATGGAATTGTATTGGGGTCTCAAGATTGTTGTTTGCCCTCCAAACGTGCCCACCTCATGCCCTCCCCGATGCCATTAGTTGTTTTGATGATGAGCTTCGGGTCTCCCTTGAACATGTTATTCCTGCAGGGGGTCGTTTTGGTCCATGGCAGTGGCGTCAGGCCACTCTTCCGTTAAAACTTGGGGGTTTTGGTGTGCTCACTACGCACGATGTTAGTCATTTATTTTGCTTTCATTGCATCTCGTCTCCAAACAGCTAAGCTCTAGACATCTATTTTGAGTAATTTAACGCCATCACCGTCTAGATGTCCTGATATTGGCTCTGAAAATGTTCTCACCCAATCCATCTCGAGGTATGGCACTTGTGTTGGTTCGAATATTGATGACTTGGTTGTATCCCCCACCCCCAAAAAATTCATGTCAGTATTGGCGGATCGATACTTCAAGTTCATTGATGACAACTTAGTGGCTATGCTCAATCCGACGCCAAGGCAGCTACACATTCTACAAGCTGTGAAAGGGGAAAGAGCGCAAGATTTTTTGTTGACTGTTCCCATTGAGGGCCTTTCTCAGACCATATCGTCTCGATAGTTTCGTTCTGTTCTCCAATACCATCTTTTGATCCCTATGTTTAGTGGCTATCCGACTTGTCCCATTTGTGAGCTTGATAGGATGGACCCATTTAGAGATCTTGCTTTACATTACAGTCGAGGCATCGGGTCTAAGCACCGACATAACATGGATCGAGATGTTTTGGTAGACATGTGTTATAAAGCGAGCATTGCAGTTCAGAAGGAAGCGCATACATGTATGAGCAATGACGATGGTGTTGAGCGGAGGTCGGGTGATCTACTTGTTTATGGATGGGACAAGAGGAGAGACACTTGTATCGATGTGTTCGGGGCTTCGCCGTTCACGACTAGAGCCAATGACTCATTTGTACTTGGGAAGACGGTCTCTCAAGCCATTGAAAGAAAGAAGAAGAAGTATGCTGATGTTTGTGTTGTTAAAGGGTATGGCTTCATGGCTTTTGCGTTCTCCACATTTGGTGAATTGGGAGACGATGCTATTGGTTTTTTAAAACGGGTTCAGTTGGTTACGAAAAGCCATGGGTCGTCGTCCGTTAATGGCGATTTCATATTTGATAGAGTTGGTTTTACTATTCAAAAAGGTGTTGGAGCTCAATTTGTTACGAGACTCTCATCTAATCTAACTTTATGTAAGTCATTCCTATAATAATAATAATGATGATGATGATGATGATGATGACGACGACGACGACGACGACGACGAAGACGACGACGACGACGACGACGATGATTAAGTAATTGAAAAAGGTAAATAGTAAAAAGTAAGTTAAGGGTCCAGGTCCGGGCTCACAAATGGGGGTGCAAATAATTAAAAGCTGAAATGTGGCTCTTAAGCTGATATGGTAGGGGGAAAGTAAATTAAGGGTTTGGGTGTTAAGGGCATCAAGTCCCTCTATTGTTCATGCTCTTAGGCTCATTGATTTAGTGTGTAATGGTATATTAGAAAGCTCTTTGTTATTTAATATCGATTATAAGAAAGTAGAGTTTCATTGATGGAGATGGAGGGTTCATATGTTGCGGGGTTAATAAACTGGCTAAAATTATAAATAGGGTAAAATTTATAAACAGTTGGTAAAAGTAGTTAAAATTTTAAACAACAATATAATCTGCGTATGGGGCAAAAAACAGTTTATTTGTAAAAAGTGGAGTTTATTTGGTTGTTATTAGAGGTATTGTGGTACTTTTAAACCAAATAAGATAAAAAAGGAAAGGGGTAAAACAGTACTTTTGCAAAATAAACACCCAAATAACATCCTTTTGTAGTTTTTTTTAACACATTTTTTAACAGTTTTTTATTTATTTTGCTCCTCCATATGACCAATAATGCTGTTTATTGTCATAAATGTTTCATTTATGTTTTTTAACAGTTAAAATTAACTACCACACACACCCGGAATCTATCTTGTTACTCTTTATCTTATAGTCACTCGATCATTATTAATACAATATTATGATATGCATTTTATTTCTGTTTTTATTATGTTCCACTTGATTGGCACACGGATTTTAGGGCTTGGGTAGAGTTAACCCTTGTGGAGTTTATAATATTAATTACTTTATAAAAATCTAAATCATAAAAATTAAATTAAAAAATGGCTAAATTGATTTAAATCTAAACTATTTATTTTGAGTGGTTAAGATTTGACTAACTTTACATGTTATTTTAACAACTCTATGAGATCTTCTCGGTTCAAACCGAGATGTCTTTCTTTTCTATTATTAGGGAGTTTTTTGTTCTTTTCTTCTGTCTTTTTTTTTATGGTTGATTTGTTTATTCTTTATTTGTATCTATATATAACCTTAATTTAGAAGACTTTGCTTACATGTCAATCTTAGACGAGTTTTAGGAATATTGACCAATTATGTTTTTTTCCTTGATTTTTTTATTTCTCCTTTTCTCTTTTTTTCCATTAATTTTTTTTAATCCTCCATTCTCTTTTATTTTTAACATATTTACTAACAATCTATATATAACCTTAATTTAGAAGACTTTTCTTACGTGTCAATCTTAGAGGAGTTTTAGAAATATTGACCAATTATGTTTTTTTCCTTGATTTTTTATTTCTCCTTTTCTCTTTTTTTTTTCCATTAATCTATATATAACCTTAATTTAGAAGACTTTGCTTACGTGTCAATCTTAGAGGAGTTATAGGAATATTGACCAATTATGTTTTTTTCCTTGATTTTTTTATTTCTCCTTTTCTCTTTTTTTTCCATTAATTTTTTTTAATCCTCCATTCTCTTTTATTTTTAACATATTTACTAACAATCTATATATAACCTTAATTTAGAAGACTTTGCTTACGTGTCAATCTTAGAGGAGTTTTAGAAATATTGACCAATTATGTTTTTTTCCTTGATTTTTTATTTCTCCTTTTCTCTTTTTTTTTTCCATTAATCTATATATAACCTTAATTTAGAAGACTTTGCTTACGTGTCAATCTTAGAGGAGTTATAGGAATATTGACCAATTATGCTTTTTTCCTTGATTTTTTTATTTCTCCTTTTCTCTTTTTTTTCCATTAATTTTTTTTAATCCTCCATTCTCTTTTATTTTTAACATATTTACTAACAATCTATATATAACCTTAATTTAGAAGACTTTGCTTACGTGTCAATTTTAGAGGAGTTTTAGGAATATTGATCATTTATGTTTTTTCCTTGATTTTTTTATTTATGCTTTTCTCTTTTTTTTCCATTAATTTTTTTTAATCCTCCATTCTCTTTTATTTTTAACGTATTTACTTACAATCTATATATAACCTTAATTTAGAAGACTTTGCTTACGTGTCAATCTTAGAGGAGTTTTAGGAATATTGACCAATTATGTTTTTTTCTTGATTTTTTTATTTCTCCTTTTCTCTTTTTTTTTCCATTAATTTTTTTTAATCCTCCATTCTCTTTTATTTTTAACATATTTACTAACAATTGGGCTTAATTCAAAACATTGAATTCAATCTAATATAACCATTAGGTTTAACTCACATTTATGTACTAACTATCTATATATCTATATATCTATATATAACCTTAATATAGAAGACTTTGCTTACATGTCAATCTTAGAGAAGTTTTAGGAATATTGACCAATTCTATTTTTTTCCTTGATTTTTTTATTTCTCCTTTTCTCTTTTTTCCCATTAATTTTTTTTAATCCTCCATTCTCTTTTATTCTTAACATATTTACTAACAATCTATATCTATATATAACCTTAATTTAGAAGACTTTGCTTACGTGTCAATCTTAGAGGAGTTTTAGGAATATTGACCAATTATGTTTTTTCCTTGATTTTTTTATTTCTCCTTTTCTCTTTTTTTTTCCATTAATTTTTTTTAATCCTCCATTCTCTTTTATTTTTAACATATTTACTAACAATTGGGCTTAATTCAAAACATTGAATTCAATCTAATATAACCATTAGGTTTAACTCACATTTATGTACTAACTATCTATATATCTATATATCTATATATAACCTTAATATAGAAGACTTTGCTTACATGTCAATCTTAGAGGAGTTTTAGGAATATTGACCAATTCTATTTTTTTCCTTGATTTTTTTATTTCTCCTTTTCTCTTTTTTCCCATTAATTTTTTTTAATCCTCCATTCTCTTTTATTCTTAACATATTTACTAACAATTGGGCTTAATTCAAAACATTGAATTCAATCTAATATAAGTATATAACCATTAAGCTTAACTCACATTTATGTACTAACTATTGCGCTTAATTCAAAACATTGAATATAATTATTAGTTGTGACACATCACATTTTAATGCATGATTCAGATTTCAAAATTTCTAAAAAAGTTACAATGATATTGATATTATTATTACTGGGTGATTTAAAATATCTACATTTATGTATTATACTTTAGAAGAGATATAAAAAAAATTATTTCAGAATTATAAGATACATTTATGGTAAAGTTTTTTTTATCTTAACTTTTATTAGTATTTTATAATATATTTCTATATATTATTAATATTTTAGTTTTAAAAAACCACGGCATGGCGCGGGAATTGTACTAGTTTCTTTTATTTTCATTGAGAAAATTTGCCCAACGGACCCATTTTTGGGCCTCTATTTGGAGAGTGTCTCCCACCTTTGTCAAATTAGGGTTTTATCCACGTAATTTTTTCTGGACAAAATTACCCCCTAATTTTATACATCCATCGCCGTTTCAGCACTCCCGTTTCAGATCTCGCTGTCTTCAAGTCGACCCCTCCCTCGCTTTTCCTCTCCCTCCTCCTCCTCCGGTCACCAGCCTCGCCTCTTCGTACCACCACCGCCGGATCTGGACGGAGGCTGTGAAATCGACGACGGAGGAAGAAGGAAACGACAGAGCTAGCGCCTTCCTCTCTTCCTCTCTTGCAATCGTTGTCGTCTTTGTTGTCCATGGTGGCTCGCTTCCTCTCTTGCCATCATCGCCGCCGTTTGCTGTCCATGGCGGCTCAGATCTGGCGCCTGGTCTCGCTGTCTTCCTCATCCGGCTTCTTCATCTCAAGATTGGCTTCGCAGGAGATGGCGGCGGGAACGGCCACCGCAAGATCCCGCCTGCTCCCGGAAGTACTCGTCGCGGCGTCGGAAGCAGGGATTGCCCCGACCGGAGACGCCTCCACGGCGGCGAATTAGGGTGCGTCGATGTTGTCATCCTTCATTGGGCGTTCTGGCGGTTGCGGGTGGTTAACGACCCTCATCTGGGCTGAGATACACTTGGATCTGATGCAGAACATCGGTAGCTTCGAAGGAATCGAATCTGATTCGAACGATCAAGCGCTAGGCAGATCTCAGATTTCCGCATCATTAGATACCTATCAGATTCAAATCCACTATTTCCGCATCTCACTGATGCAGAACGTCGGTGTTGGAGAGATCTGTGAAGTTGCCTGAGAAGTAATCTGATTCTCTTCCATAGTATGTTTCCGCATCTCACCGATCTCCGAACTCCAGTCCGCATCTCATATCCAGGTACATATTAGGTTTTCAAATATGAATTTGTGTGTCTCTTTTCGATTAGCAATCTGAATTTGCGTTGAATTTCCTCCAATCTCACAATTTATTGAATGTTTGTCTGCATGCTAATTGCCTATTGATTCAGGCTTATATGTATGCTAATTGCCAATTGATTCATTTCAGCAAAATGATATATGTATGCTTATTTCAGCAAAATAATATATGTTTGTTGGATGCAAATAACTGTTAATTTGCTGAAATGCAAATAATATGCTGGGACCTGGATCGATTAGAGCCTGCATGGTACTCATATCACTGCATTTTAATGAATAACTGTTAATTTTCTATAAGAATGAACTTATATAGAGAAGGTGACAATATGCAATATGGTGGAATGTTAAAATATGTTCTCACCGGTTCTGTTCTTCTGAATATAGGCTGCTATCTAGTGTCAGGATACTGTGAAATATATTTATGACTTATTACCTTTAAGAAGGTGTGTTGCCTGGGGGTACATATAAGAGCTTTAAAAGGTTGCTGAAAAGATATATGAAACTAGATACACATTTCTACTTAAGGGTTGGAGCAGTAGGAGCAATATAAAGTGCACTTATTTTATGAACTGCCTTTTAATGTTAAACCCAATATAGTGTCTCTTATTGCTTTTTACAAAAATGTTTATTTCCTTTTTTCTTCTTAGTTGTGTGTAATGTTTGTAAGTGATATTTTGTTCTTTGCCACATATGATTTATAAGGACCCGGTTACTGATGTTTATATTGAAAAGCAAACTTTAACTACACAATCGGGGAAATTGCTCAAGTATGGCACTCTCATTGGTTCTCATTGGTCCTTCTTTTTGCTGAAATTGTTGTTGAACTTGCTTTAAAACTAGAATTTGCTGAAATTGTTGTTGTTGAACTTGCTTTAAATCTCTTTTAAAAGCCTGCAAGTTTAATGGTAGAGCAATGTGCTTATGCACAAATACGTGGGTTCGAATCCCGCATAGGCTAAATTTTATATCTCGTAACACGGTTTCAACAACAATTTCAGCATCAGCAACGTTGCTGAAATCGGGGTTTCAGCATCAGCAACTAGAATACTATAAGAGTATGTTTTGAGGAAAACTCATATAAGTGACTAATAAATGTTGAATAAAACCTTCCTATAATAGTATGTTTTGAGGAGATCGAACTCATATAAGTGACTAATAAATGTTGAATAATACATCATATTAACTAGTAAATTGTTATTAGAATACTATAAGAGTATGTTTCGAGGAAAACTCATACGAGTGACTAATGAATGTTGAATAAAACCTTATATTAACTAGTAAATTCTTATTAGAATATTATTAGAGTATGTTTTCAGGAAAACTCATAAGTAACAAATAAATGTTTAACAACACCATATAATAACTAGTAAATTCTTATTAGGATAATACATATAAGAATATGTTTTGAGTAAAACTCATATATACAAGTGACTAATAAATGTTGAATAAAACCTTATATTAACTAGTAAATACTCATTAGAATAATATTAGAGTACGTTTTGAGGAAAAATCATATAAGTGACTAATAAATGTTGAATAAAGCATTATATTAACTAGTAAATTCTTATAAGAATACTATAAGTGTATGTTTTGAAGAGAACTCATATAAGTGACTAATAAATGTTGAATAAAACCTTATATTTACTAGCAAATTCTTATTAGAATACTATAAGAGTATGTTTTGAGGAAAACTCATACGAGTGACTAATGAATATTGAATAAAACCTTATATTAACTATTAAATTCTTATTAGAATACTATTATAGTATGTTTTCAGGAAAACTCATATAAGTAACAAAAATATGTTTAATAACACCTTATAATAACTAGCAAATTCTTATGAGAATAATATATAAGTGTATGTTTTGAGGAAAACTCATATAAGTGACTAATAAATGTTGAATAAAACCTTATATTAACTAGCAAATCCTTATTAGAATACTATATGTTTTGAGAAGAACTCATATAAGGGACTAATAAATGCTAAATAAAACATTATATTAAGTAGTAAATTCTTATTAGAATACTATAAGAGTATGTTTTGAGGAAAAATCATATAAGTGACTAATAAATGTTGAATAAAACCTTATATTAACTAGCAAATTCTTATTAGAATACTATAAGAGTACGTTTTGAGAAGAACTCCTATAAGTGACTAATAAATGCTAAATAAAACATTATATTAACTAGTAAATTCTTATTAGAATACTATAAGAGTTTGTTTTGAGGAAAAATCATATAAGTGACTAATAAATGTTGAATAAAACATTATATTAACTAGTAAATTCTTATTAGAATACTATAAGAGTATGTTTTGAGGAAAACTCATATAAGTGACTAATAATTGTTGAATAAAACATTATATTAACTAGCAAATTCTTATTAGAATATACTACAAGAGTATGTTTTGAGAAGAACTCATATAAGTGAGTAATAAATGCTAAATAAAACATTATATTAACTAGTAATATTAAATTCTTATTAGAATACTATAAGAGTATGTTTTGAGGAAAAATCATATAAGTGACTAATAAATGTTGAATAAAACAATATATTAACTAGTAAATTCTTATTAGAATACTATAAGAGTATGTTTTGAGGAAAACTCATATAAGTGACTTAGAAATGTTGAATAAAACCTTATATTAACTAGTAAATTCTACTATAATAGTATGTTTTTAGGAGAACTCATATAAGTGACTAATAAATGTTGAATAATACATTATATTAACTAGTAAATTCTTATTAGAATACTATAAGAGTATGTTTCGAGGAAAACTCATACGAGTGATTAATGAATGTTGAATAAAACCTTATATTAACTAGTAAATTCTTATTAGAATACTATTAGAGTATGTTTTCAGGAAAACTCATATAAGGAACAAATAAATGTTTAATAACACCTTATAATAACTAGTAAATTCTTATTAGAATAATATATAAGAGTATGTTATGAGTAAAACTCATATAAGTGACTAATAAATGTTGAATAAAACCTTATATTACCTAATAAATTCTTTTATATGAATTTTTTATTCCAAACTTGTAAATATTAAAATGTATATTTAATAAACTCGCATAAGATACGGATATTGAACTAGTTTAATGATGTTGGGTAAAATATTATAAAAACATATAGATATCTAATTAAATTTGATAAAAAAAATTATTTGAAATATATATTGTATAATAAATAGGTGTATTGATAGTTTTATTTTCTATATATAAATTGTGAAGGGAAAAAAATATATGCATAAATAGAATGTACATTGATCGATTTTCCGTTTTCAGCCACTTCCCAATAAAAAAACCAATATATATATAGTTGCTACATATAATCAAAACTGATAGTAATTGACTAATTATGAAGTTCAAGCAAAAATTTCACTAATTTGTGTTTCTTAAGAACAAAGTGCGATAATAAACCCAATAATGGAAAATCACACCCCCCGAAATTATTTTACCGCCCTAAGAGTATTTTGAGCGGTAAATTTGCCCCCAAAATTTTGGTCAAAATTTGAAGGGTATCAAATAAGACTGTAACCCTAATTTTTCAACTTCTATCTTCCGCTTCACAAAGGCAGAGGCGCCTCTCCTGCCTCCTCTCTCAGGTTCCTCATCCATGGTGCCTCTCCTTCCTCTTGGTCTTGTATCTTCCTCATTCATGGTGTATCTCTCAGGCTCTAGCCCTAATTTTTCAATTTCTATCTTCCTTCTTCTATCATCCGCTTCACAAAGGCCGCGTCTTCTCGCTTCTTGTGTTGCCGCCGCCTCCTCGGATTTGCGAAGTCCCGTCGCCGCCTTCTCTCGCTTCGTCCTCAGATCTCGAGCTCAAGGGGCTTTACTTTCCTTCGCTTCCCTGGAGTACCTTCATCAACGCTCTCTCTCGTCCTTGATGTTCAGACAAGTTCCTCGGTCTCGGATCTCCCTCCATTGAAGGCCGAAACTGAGCTCATTCCCTCTTCTCCTCCTCTGCTCTCGCTTCACCGTTCTTCTCTTTCTATGTTTTGTTGCCGGTGTGAAATATGGCTTTTTTTGTATGCAGGTTCTGATATGATTGAAATCAGATCCCTAAATATTCATCCATGGGGGTGAGATCCCCAAATATTCCAGTATGCAGGTCCTCTGCTCTCACTTCACCATTCTGCTCTCGCTTGACTGTTCTCCCATGCTCTCGCTTCACCGTTTTTTTGTTGGTATGGACATATACATCGCCGATGTTTCCAATGAGACAGGTCTGATGATCTTCCCCTAATCTGGAATTTTTCTTCTTATAGTTGTAGGTTTTTTTGTTTGTATTCCTTTCACTTTAGGATCAATTTATTGGCAATATGTACAACATCTCTGCTTTGCAAATTGACGCTGATTTTGAGCAACTCTTGCTTGTTGCTACTGCTGATTATCAGCAGCTGTTTACTCTCCAGTTTTCAAGGTTCATTAACGTTGTTGTTGGCATTTGTTCCCTAAGTTTTGATTGAATTTGGTAAGTTCTCTCACTCATTTTGGTCTTCTCTTTTGTAAGCTGCAATATTCATTGAGGTTATCAAACTCATTCTTTTACCTTGTTAAATTAATGAAAATTTATTGTTAATGGTGGTATCTTGAAAGTGATATTACCATAGAAATTGACAATTATTTGCATATGGTTTGATGCAATAGCTATTATTTAAAGTGATATATATTTATTTCTTTGCAGTTAAATCCCTAGTTGGTCAATCCAGTGTGAAGTATTGGGTGCAAGAACAAGGCGGAAGTTCTCAAACTAGTGTCTAGATTCTTAAGATGTGTTGTTGCCTTTTCTTAGGTGTAGTATTTATGGATGTTGTACATTATGTGGATGATGTTGTGTTTTGTATTTGGACGCATTAGCTATAACATTATATATATATATATATATATATATATATATATATATATATATATATATATATATATATATATATATATTATCTATTTATAAATAGCGCATCCAAATAATCGCAATAACGTAAGCCACGAATTTAGCCACAACACTGACAACGATGCCCACCTTAAAACAAGAAACAACATCAGCAATGAACTCAGCCACAAAATTAGCCACGGCATTTGCGATGACCATTTTTGACGCTGTCATCGTTGCCACAGCCACGACATTCATAAGTTATACCCAGCCACGGAATTATCCACGACGGTATGAGTTCTCGTTGCTATTTTCCGTTGCTACGTCGGCCCGAATTTAGTCACGAGGCATATGGCTACGGATGGCCCGACCGTTGCTGAGTCCGTGGCTAAACCGGTTAGCCACGGTCATTCGTTGACAAATCCATTGCTATTTTCCGTTGCTAAATCCTGTTTCTTTAGTAGTGAAGATGATCGCCATCTTGGGGACCTCCACGTCCATCAGCCCCGTGATGTTGTAGCACGGGCCCAGGCCCGACTGCTGCTCTTCGTCCTTCGCCCTCTTGTATTGGCTCATCTGCTTCTCCAGCTCTCGAGCCACTGGGTCGTATATCGCCCGCTCCATGAATGTGTAGGTCGAACCTGAGTCCACTATTACTCCGCCGTTGCCTTTTGGGGATGCCACTAGGTACCTGCCCATAAAAGTATTACTATCAATAATGTCTACCGTATTTAGCATAGTTGTGTTATAGGGTTTTTTCTGACTTCAAATTGGATCTGAGATCGATTTCTAGGTTTTGTTAGTGTTATATGTTATACTTGAAATGATTCCCTTTACTTATATTACATGCATTATCCTTTTCAGTGATGTGTTTGTCAGTTTGGTTTGAACCATAAACTCTCGATTTAATTAATATTAGTTCATTTATCATCACCTTGTTTGTTTTTTTAATACTGTTTTTATATACAATTATTTTTTATTCGAAACACATGGTTCAATCCATCTCGCATTGAATAGGTCCAAGTCACCGACCTAAGGTGAATGACGTATGAGATTAAGTTTAAGGAGATAGAAGTTTAGAGAGTTAGGGAAAGAAAGAGGAGATAAGGAAAAGAGAAAATGAATTTTGTGTGTATCATTCAATATGCTCCGGTATACAATCGCATCATCCTTTTATATGGCTTCCATTTGCACTATTTGACTGGGCTTGAGCCCATTACAAGTGGCCATTAGCTCAAACATCTCCATAATGCATTCATAACATTGCATCTCCCCTTTAAGAGGCTTGTCCTCAAGCATGAGCAAAATCAGGAAATTGGTGCAGCACATGGCCTGCAGCCTCCGAAGTTGCCTCTTCTGGTGGAAGGTTCTTCCATTGGATGAGTCACTCTGTCACCTGCTCACCATTCGGAAGACAGAGCAACCTTGTGTCCAAGATCACCTCCGGGAATGCTTTGACCTCCCCGTCGGAATTCGTAGTCGGCAAGGATTGAGTAGGGACTGCTAATGAACCCATCTTCTTCTTTAATTGGGAGATGTGGAATACCGGATGGATTTTTTAGGAATTCGGCAATGCAAATTTATAAGCTACTTCTCCTATCCGCTGCAGCACTTGGAACGACCCATAATACTTCAAGCTGAGCTTGAGGGTTTTACGCAGAGCCACTTACGATTGCCTATACGATTGGAGTTTGAGGTAGACCCAATCACCAACATCCAGAGTGCGTTCAGACCGTCCCTTATCCGCTGCTTGTTTCATCTATGCTTATGCCTGTAAAAGGTGTTGCCTTAAACTCTCGGTCATCTCTTTGCGCTCATTTAGCCACTCTTCAACCAAAGGAGTGCTAACCATTTAAAGCTTGGAAAGGGGTTGTGCTGAGGGTTGTGTGGTGATTGGTGTTGTACCACCATTTCGCCAAGTGCAGCTAGTTGAGCCATCTAGAGGGCCTTTTCGATGTCATACAGTGCAAATAGAGTTCCACACATTGATTAACGCACTTTGTCTAACCATCTGATTGGGGATGGTAAGCTGTTGACATGCTTAAGGACGTCCCCAATGCCTAAAAGAGTCCCTCCAAAAGTGGTTGATGAAAATTTTGTCTCTATCAAACACAATGTTCACTGGTAGCCCGTGAAGCCTATAGACGTTCTCCATGAAAGCTTGCGCTACCTTAGTTGTTGAGAGCGGATGGGCTAGTGGAAAAAAGTGGGCATATTTGGTGAACCTATCCACTATGACCATAATCGAGTCCCTTCCATGAGACTTTGGGAGACCTTCGATGAAATCCATCGATATGCTTGACCAAGCCCGGGCTAGACCCTTGACTGACTTCAGAGTCGACCAGTCCAACATATCCTTAACCTTTCCTGAGTCCGTAGCTACCCCTTGATAGGATATTATTTGGCCTATGTACTCTATCTGTGGCTGAGAAAATGCACATTTTGACTTTTTTGCAAATAAACGATGGTGCCTCAGAACCTCCAGTACAAACTTTAGATGAATAAGATGTCCCCCCCCCCCCCCCCGGATCGGTTGTACACCAGTATGTCGATGAAGAAGACTAAGACGAATTTCCCCAGGAATGGGCAGAAGATATCATTCATTAATGCTTCGAAGGTCGCTGGAGCATTCGTGAGCCCAAGCGACATGATCTTGAATTAATAATGGCCATGGTGGGTTCGGAATGTAGTCTTGGCAATGTCATCATCGGCCATTTGAACCTAGTGATAGCCCACTCGCAAATCCAACTTCGAGAAGATTACAACTCCCCCCAATTCATCAAGAAGGTATTCTATATGAGGGATTGGAAACTTGTCTTTGATGGTGATATCGTTGAGCTGTCTATAGTCGATGCAGAACCTCCATGACCCATCCTTCTTTTTCACCAAGAGCGTGGGCGAAGCAAAATGGCTTTGACTGGTTCTGATTGTCCCTTGTTTCAGCATCTCGTTGACTTGCTTCTCAATTTCTATCTTCTAAAAGTGCGGATATCGATAAGGCCTAGCACACACCAGAGCAGCATCCTTTTTCAAGGGAATGGTGTACTCATGGCCCCATTTAGGTGGAAGATCATTAGGTTCTTCAAAGACATTTGAAAATTCCTCTAGCAGCTCATTAATATCTGCGTTTATCGGGACTGTGTCTGCTTCAATTCGACAAATTTGTGCGACCTGAGAAATGAAACAAGGCAGCCCCAATTTGAGCCATTTTGCATCTTCTGGCATGTCATCATTTTCACGAAGCTTCCTCTTTGATCGCTTTGAGTATTATCTTCTTCCCATTGATGATAAAGGAGATCACATTCTTTTAAAAATCAATTGTAACTAGGTAGAGGTCTGTCATGAAATCTACAGCCAAGATCATGTCACAGCCCCTAAGCTTCAAAGTCCTGATGTCAAAGGCATACGAGTATCCCTGCATATCCCAACGGAATTTCTTGCACTTCTATTGGCTGAAAGTTTGATTGTCGTTGGTGACATGGACTTCCATCAGTGCTACCTGCGATAGTTCACACTTGAGCTCCTTAGCCTTCCTGGTATCCAGAAAGTTGTGCATACTCCCACTGTCTAGCAACACTGTAATCAGCTTATCCTTGGTGATGCCCCATACTTTGATGGTGGCCGGTCCTCGAACTACTCTTCTCCAAGGCATGGACATATATCTCTGGCTCATTTTCTTCCTCCTCTTGTTCTTCTTTGATATCGTCGTCATCGACGTCAGCTGCAACTAGGTTGTGCAGTGCCCAGGGTTTGCACTTGTGTCCCACAAAGTAGCGTTCACCACATTTGTAACATAGCCCCAGACTCTTTCGTTGAGCCAAAGTCTGCGAGGTCGGTTTTCGAACCGATTCTTGCCCAAGATTCGCGGTCTTGGGTGGAACTGCCACCTCTTGATTTTTTTACTGGATTCAACGAGTCCCATCCTTTGGGAATTTGCGGTGTAACCACTGGCGGATTTAGGGGTGGGCTCGTATATGTGCGAGCCCACCCCAATCCCGGAAAAAAATATGAAAGGTTAAATATATAAAAAAATAAAAAATAAAAAATAAACAGGTCTAAATTAATTTAGAAGTGAAAATGGATCATAAAGTTTACCTTGCTTAGTTGGTAAAGTATAAATGAGGAACTTTTTCTTCTTTCTAGAGCCCAAGGTTCAATTCCCACTTTTTACATTTTCTTCACTTATTTTTAACTATCTTTTTATATATAAGTTCAAATATCTTTTTAAATTGAGAATAATTAATTTCAATTAGTATTGTTTGAATTCTATTTTAGTCATTCATTGGGGGTTTCCTTGAATTTTTGTTAACTAATTATAAATTCTATTCGATCACTTCTAATAATATGGATAAATCTTTGAATTTTTTTTTACATAACCCTTCACAATTAAATTTATTTAAAGTTTAGCAAAACTCGTTTCATTATTACTTAATTTTTAGCCTAAATCTCGCCCACCCCTATGTTACGGTCTGGCTTCGCCACTGGGTGTAACCTGCTCTCCATGGTGGCTTGCTCAGCTTTACGATCGCCTGTACTGCCCCCGATGGAGCCTAGCTTGTTCAAACATTGTAATCAGTGACTCTGGCTTACCAAGCTTAACAAGAGATTTTATTTCTGGCTTGAGCCCAATTATGAAGCTAGAGAAGAAATATGATTAAGGGAGATTAGGGCTATAGGCAAGCATACAAGCTCGAAGCTTCTCAAATTTTTCTACATATTCTTCAAGATCATCTCCCTGTTCCAACTTATTGAAATCTTCCACTACTTCGGCTCCCTGCTTCTCGCCAAATCTTGCACAAATTGCAAAGCTCAATTCAGACCAGGTTACCTGAGGTCGTTGCATCACAAACCCCTGCATCCACACATCAGCTCTATCATTCATGTGCATCGATGCAATCTCAACTTTCTGCATCTCTGGAATGTTGAACACGCCAAAGAACTTCTCACACTTCCGGATCCAGCTCTGCGGCTTCTTGCTGTCGAAGATCGGAAAGTCAATTTTCGATGATCGATGGAATCCACTTCTTATTTCTGATCCCCCAAACGATCCCGATCCACCGCTTCAGAGTTCATTACTTCCTATCGTCACTGGTGGCCTGGTCGTTTCTTGCGACGATCCCTCCGATCTTGGAACTCCTTCCTCAGAGCGAGATTCATGGTCTCCCACGGTCTGAGAATTCCCGTTCATTCCCCGGATTAGCTCCGTTAGGGTCTCAAACTGGCTTGCGAATTTCCTTTCCAATTTCTGGGCACTGGCCTCCAATCGTTGCGCGATCGCATCCTCTTGCGACCTTGCAACCTTTGTAATCTCTTCCCTCACGTCGGCTTTCAAGCTCTCGATTCTTTGATCTGTGAGACTTCGTTGTTCATTGATCTGTCGTTGCACGTCGAACGCGAATTCCTACTACGGGTCCTTGAATTGATGAAATTGCATCTCCAAAGCACAGAATCTTGTTCCGTCAGCCATGGCCGAGTGATTGCCGACTCTGATACCACTATCACCGAACTAAGGCGAATGACGTCTGAGATTGAGTTTAAGGAGATAGGAGTTTAGAGAGTTAGGGAAAGAAAGAGGAGATAAGGAAAGGAGAAAAGAAATTTTGTTTTTTTCTTAGTGAAAGAGAAAAGAAATTTTGTTTGTATCATTCAATACGCTCTCGTATAAAATCAAATCAGCATTTTATAAGGCTTCCATTTGCACTATTGGATTGGGCTTGAGCCCATTACAAGTGGGTATTAGCCCAAATATCTCCATAATGCATTCATAACCGTCCAATGGGGTTAAAGTGGTCTATCAAAGAAGATACTCTACTTTAATGAACAAAAAAAAAAGATACTCTACTTTTAAATTTTGAATTTGAATATTTGAAGATTTGCTTAAGAATGAAGAGTCATCAACCAATTCATTACAATCCTTATGAACAATATAATTTTAGTGACTAAATTAAAATTTATTGATGAATTTAGGATGATAAAACTAAAATATAGTGCGCCTAATGATATATGATTGAGATTCCTTTCTATCCTTTTCACTTATTAGATGTATAACTTACATTGACATAAAATTTCATTGCACATTCAGTCAAACTAAATTTAAAATATATCTCTAATAATTATTATTAAAAAACTAATTACTTTAAAAAATGAACAAAAGAATTTTATATTATCCTTTTCAGTGATGTGTTTGTCAATGGGGTTTGCTCAATTTTACTCGTTCCGCAAGTGAAACTAGATTTATTTACTCTAGTTGATACTTAGACAATTAATCTAACATCTCATTCTTTTTTTTAGCTAATCCAGAATCAAGAGTCGGACTGTTTGACTCTAACACCATTCTGAAGTCCGTTGAGACTTGTGATCGAGAGGTCGTGTGTACATATGCAGTGCGCACATGCGCTCATAAGCTAACAACCGAGTGAGATTCCATCCTAAAGCCAATTAATGATAGAAAGAACAGCTCAACCACTTATATACTAGCCAATTTTGTTTACAATTTTCAACGTGTGACACTTTTATATACTATGGGTGTGTATGGCTGCCATATAAACAAGTTAAAAAGTATGAAATTATTAGCTGTTAAAAAAATAAACGGATTTAAACGGTGTATGTGAACAACAAATAAGCTTTGATCAATAAAAAAAAAAGGGTTTATAAATAAGCTTCAGATTGAAGCTCATTTTGAGGTTTATATTCCATAATTACTACTTTACCCCTTCTCTTTTATCTTATTGGGTCTGAAAGTACCACAATACCCCTAATAAAAACCAAATAAACTCCACTTTTTACAAATAAACTGTTTTTCGCCCCATACGGAGTTTATATTTTTTCATAAATTTTTAACTACTTTTACCAACAATTTATAAATTTTTACCATGTTTATAATTTTAGTCAGTTTATTAACCCCGTCCCATACGAACCCATAAGGTTTTTTAGTCTTGATTTTTTTTAAAAAAAAATGGCAAAATTGCAGAAAACCACCCTTTAAAAAGGGTGTTTTGCGGAAAGCCACCCCTTAAAACTAAAATTACAGAAAACCACCCGTTAAAACCATTTTCTTTACAAAGTCACAACCATTCCCCAATCTCTGTAATTAATTAATTGAATGTTAAAGTATGTGAAAAGTCAATTATACCCCTTGTTTTTATTATTATTTTACTCCATTCAATTGGTATTGGTTGATATTTAACTTTTTAACATTTTTTCAATAGTAAAAAAACTCTATAAAATATCAAAAAAAAATTATTTTTTTAAAAATAATTTCATACTTAGAAAAAAACTCTATAAAAATTGATGTGTAATTTATGTTTTATACCTTTAAAAAAATGTGCATTACTAAAGGGCTACTTGAATAAAATAAATTTTTTAAAAACAATGTTTCATATAGTTTTTATTGTTCTAAAAATGTGTGTGGAATAGTGAACATATTTTAGAATAATAAAAACTATATGAAATATCATTTTTTAAAAATTATTTTCTTCAAGTAGCGCTTTATAAGTAATATACACTAAACATCAATTATCTACTTATTATAATGTTCTTACTAATAAGTATGAAATTGTGTGTGTCTATATATATATATATATATATATATATATATATATAAAGATATTTTATAAAGTTTTTACTTTTGAAAAATATGTTAAAAAGGTAAAAATTAATTTATATCGATTGGATGAAGTAAAATAATAGAATTAATAAAAAAACAAGGGATATAATTAATTGACTTTTCACGCATTTTAACGTTTAATTAATGAAAATTGGGCGATGAGAGTGACTTTGCAAATAAAATGGCATTAACGAGTGATTTTCAGCAATTTTAATTTTAACGGATCCGCAAAACACCCTATTTTAAGGGTTGTTTTTTGCAATTTTGCCTAATTTTTTTGCACTCCGATCAGATAAGTCGAGCAACCCTATGCCCTGACTCTCTGCCCTGCATGTGAACCTCCCATTACATAACATTATCCCTTCCACTGATTTAAATGAGCGAAAATTACCCAATTAAGGTAGATGATGAGGCAATTAAATTTAATTAATCGATCGAAGTGTTATATATGTAATCAAATTAAATTAATCGACCGAATTGATTTATACCTGGATGGGAGACGAACAATTTTACCGCCAACGGTTATACCCGACTGAAGAGTCTATAAGGCGATGAATAATACTCTAAAAGGGTGAGGATGAATAGAGTATGGACGATTTTCGCAATAATAGAAATTTAGTGCAACTTGTCAAGACCTTGATATAGGCTATCGGGACTTGACAAAGTAAAATCGAATGTGATAATGTAAATGCGGAATATAAAAGATGAATACACGAATTGTTAACGAGGTTCGGCACCAACTGACCTACGTCCCCGCCTAGGGTTATCCAATCCGTAGGATTCAAACACTTCTTATTTCACTTCTCTTGAGCCTAGAACTTCCTAGAGAAACTTCCCTTTCTCTATACAAAGCCTCACCGCTTCTATTCTAACTCTCAACCTTACAAGTGAAATAAAAGCTCACACCACACACCAAGTGTGCTTTGATCAAGTATGAAAACTCTAAGTGTAAAATGAATGACTTGTACAATAAGTGCTAGTGTTTCTCTCAACTCTTAAACAATGATCAACAACTAGGCTTTTTGAGAATGTACGAGAAACTTGACGAATGCTTTAGGATGCTTATAATTGCTTGAGTGCTTGCTTAGTTAACTTTCATCCTTCTTAGCCTTCGTCTTTTTATAGTTGAAACACTTGTAGAGCTTCTTGGAGGGAGACCGTTTGAAATTCAAATCCTTTCCAAGGTATTTGAATTCTTTCCGAAAATGATCCTTTGTGTGCCTTCCAAGAATGTTCTTCCAACTTTCTTCATGATCAAGTATGATCAACTATGGATCGGTTCTTTCCTTGTATGAAAAGTGAAATCCTGAAAGAACATGCATAATGTATCTAGTATATAAAATGGGTTAGATGAGAAACACATATATAAATCGAGTAGGTCCAAATCACATCTCATTGTCCAATAAGAAGCCCATGATAATTTAGGCCCAACAAGGTTGGCCTCGGATTCTTTCATGTGATCGAACAATTCAACTAGAGAAATGTATACGTAATATTCCAAAACATTTTTAGTTTGGGTTTCAAGACCTTGAAACCCAGCCTTTTGTCTTTCATCATTCTTTAGATCACCTGCACGTTAGGTCTCAAGTTCTTACAATCAAGGTGGAGTCTTCAATCTCCCCCTTGATGGAAGACAAAACCTGTTTCAATATTCATAACATATTTCCAGCAATCATTATAAGGAAATAAGCATATTATATAATATGAGCAGAAAATGTTTGGATCATCAATGTTTTAAAACCGACAAGCACTTAACCAACTAGTGCCAAAACGCAGGGCAACCAAAACATTCTCTCCCTTTTTGTCTTCCAACAAAAGGGCAGAGAGGTGAAAATGTCTGAAACATCAACCAAAAAACACCCAAAGGACCAGGAGTTTTAAAAGACTAGCAGCAAAAGACGAGTTTTTAGAAAGTAAAGAAAAGAGGGTGGGAGATCAAGGCCTTGAGTCAGAATCCCCATCTGCAGCCTTCTTCTTCTTTCTCCTTGGAGCCTTCTTGCCTTTCTTAGCAGAGGATGGCTCAGCAGCAGAGGATGTGCCAGGGGCGCCAGGAGCATTAGGATCTTTAGGAGGGGCAATGCCAGCGCCTTCCTCAACCCATTCGCCAAAGGTGGGGTACTGCTTGTTGGGTGGAAGATATTTCCTTCTGACCTCATCTCTGCACCTCTTCCTCCACCTATGAAGGGCGTCTCTGGTGACCTTGTCTCGTTCCATTTCTGCAAGCTGTCTCTGACGCTCCACATCCCTGTACTTCTTGACCACACCATATTGCTCGACTGTGAGGATGGTGGGTTCATGATGAGTGGGGCGCAGAATAGGACGTTTCTTCACTTGATTTTCACAGTTGAGGATGACATTCCCTGTCTTCTCACGCACATGATCGAAGGTTTCTTGCTCCATTGGCATGATAGAGCCTGTAGCAGTGTAGGTGAGAGCATTGAGAAACATCATCTGATCAAGCTTGTAGTTGACCATAGAGAGTAGCTCATGACTCTGGTCCTGGCGAATCACCACATCCGACCACATTCTGCTCAGATCAAACCCAAGGTCTTGAATCTCAGTCTCCACAGCAGCCAATCTATCCTCATTCATATTAGGTTCAGCAACCTGTTTTCCCTTCAAATCTTTCCTCAGAAACCATTGCCCCCTCAGGTTTTTGGCAATGCCCAATCTATCTAGACAACCCTCATCAACAATCCCACTATAGGTTTGTTGTTCTTCTCCTGATGTGTCGATGTCAAAGGCTTCAAAGATTTTGGGCAAGAGGTTTGCATAGGGTAAAGGCATAGGCTGAGAGGAGGTAGAGACATGGGTCATGTAGTCGAGAATGAGTTTGGGTAAGTCAGGCTCGTATCCGTTCATGAGTATGAAAAGGATCTCGAGAAGATTCTCGGTCATCAATTCCCTGGAATGGATGCGTGGGAAGATACTGCGAGCCAGAATAGTGAAGATGAGCTTAGCTTGAAGGTTTAGGGCGGTGTGAGTGGGTTTGAGGGTGGATGAAGATCCAGGGCCTTGAGATTTTAGGAAGAATTCATCTCGTGCTTGTGAGAGACACTCAAATCGGCTTGGGAATTCTTTTGTGGGAATCTCAGTTGGAAGATCAAGGATGAGAGCAAGGCTTTCAGGAGAGAGGAGGATTCGGGTGTTCTTGACCTTGGATACTAGGGTTAGGGTTCCATTTACCCGACGAACAGTAAGGTTAGCATAAAAGAGTCGGGTAAGTTGGGGATAGGAAAAATTGCCAGGGTTGAGCAAGGTCCAGAAACAGGTAGATTTGAGGAGGGAAATGCAAGGCAAGGGTATGGATTGGAGGAGGTTGAAATCGAGAGCATCACAGAAGCATAAACGACGGTTGCAAAAGTCCTGTTTCCAGGACTCCTCAACCTCTTTATAGCAAAACCAGTTGGGGGAAATGCCAGAAGATACCTGGGGAGGCCGAGCGGGAGCAGAAGTGGTGGGAGCTTTGCCTTTGGATTTCCTTATTAGAGGTGGTGGAGATGGTGAGTTCTCGCTGGAATCCTCGGAATGTTCTTCAGATTCCTCCATGATTTGCTTCCCCTTGTTGGTCGGCATCTTGTACCTCTTAGCAGAAGGTGCTGGAGACGGAGATGCTGAAGAGCGCTTTGATCCCACCATTTTGATTTCAGAAATAGAGAGGGTTTTTGGAACTCGGAGAGGGAGAGAGAATGAACACAGAGAGAGAGTGAGGGTGGAGTGGATTAGACCGAAAGGAGGGAGGGATTAAAAAGCAACAACATTGGAAACTGAATCGTTTCTCAATATTTTCAAATGGGCAAGTACAGATTCATTAACTCACATGAATAGTAAGTAATGATGTTCTGATTTTTTTCTAAACCCAAAGTGTCACATCCACTTGCAAAAATTAAAGAGATTTGGAATATTTTAAAAATGGGAACTAAAATATGAGAAAACTGATATTTGAAAGGCGTAAATAAAATCAAAAGACACTCTTGTTGAATATCCATAAGATACTAACAGAGTTTTGATCCAATATAATTTTATTCGGATGATCATCTCTGATCCTTATGAAGTCAAGACCTTGAGATGTCTTTTGAATTCTGAACTTTCATATAGGGAGTAATTACTCCCCCTAAGAAAGTGCTTCCCTATTAAGCATACCCAACTCTAGTCTAATAAAATTGAAACGATCTTCAGGGAGTGGTTTAGTAAAAATATCAGCTAACTGAAAATCAGTGGATATGAAGGATATTGATACATCACCTTTCTCCACATGATCTCTTATAAAATGATGTCTCACATCAATGTGCTTGGTTCTCGAGTGCTGTACTGGATTTTTAGTGATGGAAATAGCACTAGTATTATCACACAATATAGGAATACCTTTAAGATCAATTCCAAGGTCTCTGAGTTGTTGTGCTATCCAAAGAATCTGAGAGCAACATGCACCACCAACAATGTACTCAGCTTCTACAATTGATAAGGCCACATAATTTTGTTTCCTAGAGTGCCAACTTATCAAGGAGGATCCTAGGAGTTGGCAACAACCAGAAGTGCTTTTTCTATCAACCTTGTAACCTGCAAAATCTGCATCTGAGTAGCCTGTTAAATGAAAGTTACTCTGTTTGGGATACCAGAGCCCAAGGTCTTGAGATCCATTTAGATATCTGAAGATTCTTTTCACAACAATAAGGTGAGACTCTTTGGGGTCACTTTGGAATCGAGCACACATACAGACACTGAACATTATATCAGGTCTACTAGCAGTAAGGTATAGGAGAGAACCAATCATACCTCTGTACTCTTTTTAGTTCACATTCTTACCATTCTTATCTTGATCAAGGGAGAGAGTGGAGCTCATAGGGGTCTTTGCTACCTTTGATTGTTCCATTTTGTATTTCTTTAGTAGATCCCTGGTAAATTTCCCTTGATTCAGAAAGATACCCTTACTTGTTTGAAGACTTGTAAACCAAGGAAGAAGTTTAATTCTCCCATGAGACTCATTTCAAATTCTCTGCACATAATTTCAGAAAACTCCTTGCAGAGGGAATTGTTAGTAGCACCAAATAATATATCATCCACAGATATTTGAACAATCAAAAGATCATTTCCACGAGTCTTGATGAAGAGAGTTTTATAAATCAATCCTCTTTGAAAGCCATTTTCAAGAAGGTATTTGGACAATCTTTCATACCAAGCTCTTGGGGCTTGTTTGAGACCATAGAGAGCTTTGTCCAATTTATACACATGATTAGGAAATTCTTCACTTTCAAAACCTGGTGGTTGAGCAACATAAACCTCTTCTTCTAAGAACCCATTTAGGAATGCACATTTGACATCCATTTGAAATAGCTTGATACCCATGAAAGATGCAAAAGCAAGTAATATTCGTATAGCTTCTAACCTTGCTACGGGAGCAGATGTCTCCTCGTAGTTTATACCTTCTTCTTGATTGTATCCTTGAGCAACAAGTCTTGCTTTAGTTCGAATGATCTTGCCTGCTTCATCCAGTTTATTCCAAAACACCCATCTAGTTCCTATGACTGATTGGTGTTGTGGTCTGGGTTGAAGAGTCCATACCTTGTTCATTTCAAACTCATTTAGCTCATTTTGCATGGCATTGATCCAGTCCGAGTCCTTGAGTGCTTCAGCTGGGGTTTTTGGTTCTACAAGAGAAACAAAAGCATAGAAGGCACAAAAATTCTTTAATCTAGATCGAGTTTGTACCCCAGATGATGGATCTGATATGATATCTTGAGCGGAGTGTGAAGAGGCATGTTTGAATTTTCGTAGCTTTGGACCCTGATCGTTTGAAATAGTAGCAGGTCTCTCTTCAAGGTCTTGAGAGATAATTTGAGTGCTAGATTTTTCAATGACTGAATCCTGATTTTGTAGTCCCTTCTCAAGGTCTTGAGATAGCTCGTTGGTATCTTGGATTTGTTCTTGCATGTTTCTTTCTTGGTCCTGCTTATTTTCAACCTTGTCCTCTTCTTCTCCATCCGAATCATGATGATTTAGATTGAGATCTGCAAAACCTTCACTTAAGACACCATTGTTGCTTTCGTCGAATACCACATGGATACTCTCCTCAACAATTTTGGTGCACTTGTTATAAACTCTATAAGCTTTGCTAATAGTAGAATAACCAAGGAAGATACCTTCATCACTACGTGCGTCAAATTTCCCAAGGTTATCTTTGCCATTGTTATGAACAAAGCAAGTGCATCCAAAAGGTTTGAAGTAGGAAATGCTAGGCTTTCTTCCTTTGAAAAGTTCATAAGGAGTTTTTTTCAAAATGGGGCGAATTAAGCATCGATTCAAAATGTAGTTGGTTGTATTAACAGCCACAGCCCAATAGATTTTTGGCAAGCCATTTTCCAAAAGCATTGTCCTAGACATGTCCTCCAAAGTGCGGTTCTTTCGTTCCACAACTCCATTTTGTTGAGGAGTTCTAGGTGCTGAAAAGTTGTGTGAAATTCCATATATAGCAAAGAACAAATCAAATTTTAGTTGATCAAATTCTCTACCATGATCACTCCTAATGGAGACAATAGGTATGTTTTTCAAGGTCTGCAACTCTTTGCAAAGTTTAGAGAACTCGAGCAAAGCCTCTGATTTTTCTCTTAAAAAGGAGATCCATGTAAAACGAGAGAAATCATCAATAATAACCAGGATGTATTGTTTACCCTTTGGAGATTTGACACGCATAGGTCCACACAAGTCCATATGTAACAACTCAAGAGGGCGGGAGGAACTTACAACCTTTTAGGTTTGAAGGAACTGCGTGTCTGTTTGCCTCTTGTGCATGCATTGCATAGATCTTCTTTCTTGAAGTTCAGATCAGGCAATCCTCTTACAAGATCTGGTGTGCATGCTTACATGACCTAGTCTTCTATGCCATAGGCTGGGGTCTTCTGTCAAGACCTTGAGACACTTGAGTTTTGTACCTGTAATATGGTTAGCATTTACAACATAAGTGTTGTTGTGCTTGTGAGCAGTGAGGATTAGATCATTAGTCTCTTCATTCCTGACTTCACACTTGTGTCTGTCAAAGCCAACTTTGTTTCCTTTGTCACACAACTGAGAGACACTTAAGAGGTTATACTTTAATCCATCAACAAGATAAACATCCTTAATGCAACTTTCTGAATTACCAATGTTACCAATACCAATAATGTTGCAGTTCCCTTTATCACCAAGAGTAATTGTTCCAGTGGTTTGTTCCTTAAGATCTTGAAATAGAGATTTCTTTCCACTCATGTGTCGTGAGCATCCACTGTCCATTATCCATTTTGGCTCTTTGCTCTTGATGATATCCTGCAATACCAACATCAACCTTTCCGGCTAGACCAATACATAGTTTTAGATTCATAATGAGGATAGACCATGTTGGGTAGTCTTGTCCCCTTAGGAACCCAAACTTGTTTTATCTGTTCATTAAGTCAAACTGGAAATGTATTTCTAATGATGTAGGGATCCTTTCTCCTATATGGACAAGTTTCTCTAACATGCCCTTTCTTACAACAATGGAAACAAGTAGGTGAATGCCAATAGCCTTTAGCTTTAACAAAAGTGGTACTAGGTTTCTTTGGAAAATTCTTGTTGTATCCAATACCACTTCTATTAATAGAGAGTTGTTGTTCTCCCAACATCTTATCAAGATTAGCTTTAGATCTGGTGAATTGAATGAGTGAAATCTGCTGGTCTTGACACTTATCGGTTAGCTTTGCCTTCTCTTTCTCTAAATCCTCATTACGATTCTTTAGAGAGGAGAGGCTTTGCCTGAGATCAGAATTTTCTAATCTCAAGGTCTTGACTTTAATGTCAAGGGCCGATCGAGATGTTTTAAGATTTTTCATTTCCAGCGACATATCACTAATACATTTCTGTTGATCTATCAGCTTTTCCTTCAAGGTGTTGATTTCACTGTTGTAAGCATCTTCATTAGAAATCATATTTCTTAGGACTTCAGAAAGAACATCGGAAGGACTAGACATTAGGTTTCTTACCACTTGTTCAAGGTCTTGAGTCTGTGATCCTTCGTGTTCAGCCATAAGACAGAGATTTGCTTGTTCTTTTTCGGTGTCTGAGTCACATGATGAATCTGAGTCACTCCAGGTTGCAAGCATAGCCTTTTTCTTTTGTTCATATTTCTTGAACTTGTTTCTTTTCTTCATAGGACACTCCTTTGCGAGATGATCTGTCTCGCCACACTCAAAACATGTTAGCACTTTTGGCTTCTTTGACATGTTGGGAGACTTGCTTTTGAATCTAGATGAATCAGTATTTTCACGGTTGGAAAATTGTTTTTTCATCTTCAGAATTCGAGCTAATCCCCGTGTGATGAGAGCAAAGGGATCATCTTCGTCGTCTGATTCATCACTCTCGGATTGTGAGTGATCTTTCTTAGCTTTGAGAGCAAGGTTCTTTGCTGTTGAGGGTACTTCTCCATCTTCCTCGTTTAATATCATCTCATGAGTAATAAGTTTTCCAAGAAGATCATCTAATGGTAGTGTAGAGAGATCTTGAGCTTCCTAAATTGCAGTAACCTTGGGACCCCACTTGATTTTTGGAAGGCTCCTTAGAACCTTTCGAACCTTTTCTGGCTTGGAGAAGGTTTTTCCTAGTGAGTCGAGGTTGTTTACAATTTGAGTGAATCTCGTAAACATCTTCTTTACTGTCTCATCAGGATTCATCTTGAATAGTTCGTATTGCCTGAGAAAGATATTAATCTTACTCTCTTTGACTTGACTTGTGCCCTCATAAGTAACTATAAGCTTGTCCCAAATTTCCTTGGCACTTTTGCAAGCTGAGACACAGTTAAACTCATTAGCATCGAGAGCGCAATATAGTAGATTCATAGCTTTGTAGTTCTTAGCAATGTTCTCAAGATCAGTCTGATCGTAATCAGACTCATATTTATCAACTTGCTTTACATCGACAGTCTTTTTAGGAACGTGTGGTCCATTCTTGACCAGGCCCCATAGCTCAAGGTCTTGATCAATGATGAACATTTGCATCAGTGATCTCTAGTGGACAAAGTTATTGCCACCGAAAAGTGGAGGTCTATTGGTTGACCTTCCTTGAGCAAAACCTCCATCACCTATGGTAGACATACTGAAAACTCACAAGATTGTTAAATCAAAACAGTGAGCCAAGCTCTGATACCAATTGAAGAGTCTATAAGGCGATGAATAATACTCTAGAAGGGGGGGGGGATGAATAGAGTATGGACGATTTTCGCAATAATAGAAATTTAGTGCAACTTGTCAAGACCTTGATATAGGCTATCAGGACTTGACAAAGTAAAATCGAATGTGATAATGTAAATACGGAATATAAAAGATGAACACACGAATTGTTAACGAGGTTCGGCACCAACTGGCCTACTTCCCCACCTAGGGTTATCCAACCCGTAGGATTCAAACACTTCTTATTTCACTTCTCTTGAGCCTAGAACTTCCTAGAGAAACTTCCCTTTCTCTATACAAAGCCTCACCACTTCTATTCTAGCTCTCAACCTTACAAGTGAAATAAAAGCTCACACCACACACCAAGTGTGCTTTGATCAAGTATGAAAACTCTAAGTGTAAAATGAATGACTTGTACAATAAGTGCTAGTGTTTCTCTCAACTCTTAAACAATGATCAACAACTAGCTTTTTGAGAATGTAAGAGAAACTAGACGAATGCTTTAGGATGCTTATAATTACTTGAGTGCTTGCTCAGTTAACTTTCATCTTTCTTAGCCTTCGTCTTTTTATAGTTGAAACACTTGTAGAGCTTCTTGGAGGGAGACCGTTTGAAATTCAAATCCTTTCCAAGGTATTTGAATTCTTTCCGAAAATGATCCTTTGTGTGCCTTCCAAGAATGTTCTTCCAACTTTCTTCATGATCAAGTATGATCAACTATGGATCGGTTCTTTCCTTGTATGAAAAGTGAAATCCTGAAAGAACATGCATAATGTATCTAGTACATAAAATGGTTTAGATGAGAAACACATATATAAATAGAGTAGGTCCAAATCACATCTCATAGTCCAATAAGAAACCCATGATAATTTAGGCCCAAAAAGGTTGGCCTCAGATTCTTTCCTGTGAGAGAACAATTCAACTAGAGAGATGTATATGTGATATTCCAAAATATTTTTAGTCTGGGTTTCAAGACCTTGAAACCCAGCCTTTTGTCTTTCATTATCCTTTAGATCACCTGCACATTAGGTCTCAAGATCTTACAATCAAGGTGGAGTCTTCATCGACAGAGCAACATAGTAATACTCTTCATACGGCGAAACGGACGGGCTCTTCCTAAACGGAGCATAACTAATGCCGTCGTCAGTACCCCTTCCGACGCCGCTGCCACCACCATCGTAGAGAATCAAGTCTCCACTCTGCGGTGAGTCGTCAAACCTATGAGACGCCAAGCAGTAGGAGAATTTACTCAGGCCCAGCTGGGCCGGCAGTGACTCCAATCCCTGCCCGAAGTCGGCTATCCCCTTCGGCGCCCGCTCCGACAAAAGCGAGCACCCCAAAAAGAAGTCCAACACATCACTCCCCGGTCGATTCAACAATTTAAGCGCGTCGGAGAGCAACAGGCCCACCGTCGACCCGAGCCCGTACTCAAGCCCATAGGCGGGGCAACGCGGCGCCGTGCAATTTGAATGCTTCGGGTTGCACTTCGGGCATTTGAAGCCCGACCCGAACACCCACCCGCATTGGGGGCCACGACAGGGGACGGGGCGGGCGGAGGAGGAGGCGTTTGTCTTGTAGATAGGGATGGTGGAGGGGTCGACATCGAGGAGGGTGCAGTTGAGGCAGAAGTAGGCAGCGCGGCTGGTGCTGCAGGGGGTCCACACGAGGCTGCTGTCGGTGTCGAGGAGTAGGAAGACCCGCTGCGGCGGGGTGCCGAGCGAGAGGCTGATCGAGTACCCGCCGTAGCTACGGGGGTAGGCTGTTAATTTCACGTCCCCGGTGATGGTGGGGTGACGACGCTTGAGGCGGCGTGCCCTGTTCATAGATGACCTTGCGGCGAGGTTTATGGCTTCCCATGAGTTGTGCGGGGCGGAGGGGTGGTTTGGGGATTTTGTTAAGGGTATCCTCGTGGCGGTTGAGAGGGCGGCGTTCGCGGTGGCACTGGAGATAAGGAAGAGGATAAGTAGAAATGCGAGGCGAGCCATGGCTAAGCTAGGTATGTGGTGGTCGATCCTAGAAACACACTCTCAACTGATGCATATATTATAAACCATGCGCCAGTTTAAGATTAATCAACGGTTAGGAAGGGCCAAGGATCGAGTCTTATCAACGGTATTGTGGAAGTAACTTCTCAAATGAGGGACTCATTGGGCACAGTATTGTCAGTTAACACTAGTTTCAGACCCTTGTTACCGGTTGAGTCACCATAATTTACCTCATCTTATCAAATATGATTAATCAACGGTTAAGAGTAAAAATAATTTATATACAATGAAATTATTAATAAGTTATATATATGGATAATTATTTTATCAAATACGAAAAATTATACTTATTTATATAATTATACATATAAACAATAACATGAATAATTATGTGATAATTTATTCAAACTACTTATACATATAGCCTCTTCTATATATAATAGTTTTATAACCAATATTTTTTTTTGGAAATTTTACAGGAAACCACCTCTTATTTATTAGTATTTTCATTTAAACCCCTCTTATACAGAAACTTTCAGTAAACCACCCCTTATATAATTCCGTCAACAGATAACCACCCCACCTCTATTCCGTCCAATTAGATGTTAAAAAATTGTGAAAAAGACCAAAAGGCCCTTTTTTCACTCTTCATCTTCAACCTTGCTTCTACTGCTACGATGGATCAGAAAGCTATCAACAAAGAGAGAACGTCGAGCTACACGATCAGGAGGATTCAAAGAGGGATTCGATGATGTAAAGTGATCACGAGTTGCAGAAGGTTCTCCAGTTACAAGGTTTAATCGATTTTATTTCTCTATCTATGTGTTCAGATGTTAAAAATTAGGGTTTTTTAAAAATCCCAAATCCTGATTTTGGTTCGATTTGGGTGCGATTTTGGTGGAATATCGATCGAAATGGCATTGTATAGATTTCCTAGTGTTGAATCTGTCATATTTTGGTGAGATTTCGGTGCGATTTTGTGTTCTATGTTCTTTGATGCGATTTTGGTTAGGTGCGTTACTTCTTTGATTTTGATGCTTCCTTCTTTGATTTTTTGGGTTCTATGTTCTTTGATCAAAATGGCCCCTTCATTTTTCCTTCTATGTTCTATGTGTGAATTCATGACAGATTTGGTTATTTGGGGTCCTGCGAATTTGTGTTTAGGGTTTTCTGCCGAATTGTGTTTCACCAAATTCACTGAGTTTTGTTTGTTTTAAAATTATGTTTGCAATATGAAAAGGGATGCAAGCTAGGAGTGGGCATATCCGGGTATTCGACACGAACCGGATAACCGTGTCGAATACCCGAAACCGTTTAAGCTCAAATTGTCAAACCGTACACGAACCGTTAACTGCCGGATATCCGATACGGTAAGCTAATCGGATCCGTTTCGGATACCCAGGTATCCGACATACGAACCGGGGAAAAAAAAGTGTACAGAACCCTAAACCAAACCCTGCCGCCGCCATTAAACTCCTCCATCCTTCCCAATCGAAATCGATTCCAAGCTTCTAGCACCAGAAAAAAAAAAAAAAAAAAAAAAGAGGGCCAAAGAGAGGAAATCAAAACAAAAATAGAGGGATTAATTGAGAGAAGAAGGTGTTGGAATCACAGAAAAAAGAAGTCGAATTCAAGACTCCCGTTAGAGAGGGAGAAAGTGAACTGTAGTCGCCGCTAGGCTTTTCACTTCAGGGAGAAAGCCGATTGCTCGGACTCAACTACCTTCCCTCCTCTATAGAGAGAGAGAG